>OU898276.1:136592200-137282200 GCA_918026665.1 Diabrotica balteata
TTACGCAAATTGTAACCTGAAATCAAGAGAAGTCGTGTTATTTGGCAGGTTAGTATGTTTTTTTTTTTCTGTTGGTATAACGGTAACAATGTAGGCTCAGTGGGTGGTCCCGTAAGAAAGGCCACCCACGCAAGCCTTTGCTGGTATTGCCAGCCTTCAGTGAAGGGTTTGACACGACTTATCTTGTCTAAAGCTAAATTTATTTTCGAAGAGTAACACCCTACAAGTAGGCTGTATAAAACGAAAAGAGGGACATCGCTAAAGTCCCCGTGCGTTTGTCGCCCCTATCTCTACAACACCCTCTACCGCCACACAAGCATCCACCTTACAACCCACAGCAACTATACAAACTACCCACATCGACTTACCCTTACATACATACAAACCAACCACCAAATACACATACTATACCATTATCATATGGCAACGGCCATATACTCTCCCAGACCACAGCCTCCTATTTCCACCTTCTCCACCTTACCTTAGCAAACCAACCTAGATCCCCCTAAAACCTATGATTATACCATCACTTCACTTCCCACTAGAAAAGTCGGTTCAACGTGACTTCTTTAGGGTTATCAACACACGTGTACTTTTTCTTAACAAAATAGCCTTTGTTAAAGTCCTCCCTACACAAATTGCACCTCACCACCATCCACCCGATTAATCACTTCGAGCTTCAAAAAAAGCTTTGTCAGACCTTAGGCGATCCTAAAGTAAAGATCACACTGCCGACCTTACTACTACCTTCACCGAGATGGACATCCCAGTAGTTCGACTATGGAGTATTATATATCGTTCCAACCTACCTACCACCTTCGTGAAGCTCATTACAATCAAGTGAACTTAAGTACGCTAAAATTCTTACACGATGTATTTTCATGGATTGGGCTCCGTTTACACGTAAAGCTTCCCCTCAATGCCAATCCCGTTCCTCCAGTACCCAAGTGCTGCAGCAAATGCTGCCAAAATGAACACACTATTGCGGACTGCCCACAGAAGCTGTTTAGATACTTACGTGTGGTCAATACCATAAATCCACAGCTTGTCCCACTTCACAATCCCCAAGGTGCCCTAACTGCGGCTAAGACCACTCTGCTTAATTTATTAAGTGCCCTCTCAGAAAGGAAACTCACAAAACCGTATATTAATTTGCATTACTCCTTCTAAGCAATCTTCTTTTCGACAGACGTCAACTTATACTTGACTTCACCAACTCTCTTCTCTAATGTTTGGCCACAAAAGTACTCTTGTGGCACATAAAAACAGAACATCCATAACCTTCCTCCCAGTGTAATGATCAGTTCAATAGGTGCTGTCAACTGCCAGGGTATCACGAGAAAACGCCGATTCATTAAACACATCCTCCTGAAATATAATATACAAATCCTTACACTCTCCGACACCTTTTCCAAAACCAATACTATTTTCCCCGAATGGTGTACCCTACACCATCCCCGCAGCTAGATATCAAATGGTAATGGTAATGGATCCTCATCAACTATGGAACCCTTTTTTCCCCTCACACCATTCCTCCCCATATAATCCTTAATGAGGAAGACTTCCTGGCAGTGGACATACACCTTGATAACAACACCACACTTACACTAGTCTCTTATTACAATTACCCTATTCAACCACTCTTCCAAGTATTGCTTGATTATCTCTCAAGCCTGAATAAGGCCATCATTATTGGAGACTTTAACGCCAGGCACACATAATTTGGCGACACGGCAACTAACCCTGCAACTAACAATTCTCCTCTCAGACCAGCTCCTTAACCTTCACTTACACCGAATACGTAACCGTGAATCAACTTTTATGAGTCCCCATGATGTACTTATGATTTGATCGATGTTCTAGACGAGAAGTGCACTATTGGCAACTCAATTATGTCGGACTAACTTAATATACTGGTTAAAGAACAGATACTGAATTCTTTACCATCTAATCCCTCTCAAATAATAAGAGACTACAAACATGTCGACTGGAACCTTTCAAAGACTTTTTATCAGCTAACACTCCACAGTTAAGTAACTTAAAATATCCTGATGATGTCAGGACTGGATGATGATGACTGAAACCTTTTCAAAGACTTTTTTTCAACGAACACTCCACAGTTAGGTAACTTAAATTATCCTGATGATATCAATTATGGTATCGCGGTCATTAACGAACTAATAAATCAAGCAATTGAGATATCAGCTCTTACAGGGTCATTTACTCTAGCAAACCACCTCTTTCTCCATACATCGTTAGTAAAAATAAACAAAGAGACGACTCCTCCGTCAGTTTCAACGCACCGTCAATCTGCTAGTCAAAACATAATACAACCGCCTATCTGCAGTAATCAAACTACTGGTTAATAATCTGCAAGCCAATCAATGGCAAGTAGCTACCTCTAGTCTTGGATTATCGTAACGGCGGCGCGTTTCGGTCCAAACTGAAAATCTTAACTAAACAGTAAACCTACAGCCCTTCCAACTTGTGGTAAACAATCAAATTACTCTACCTGACGAACATTGTCAATGCCACTCTGCGACTCTTCTACTTTCCATTCCCATGGAAAGAAGCCAATACAATTATGTATTTAACAAGGGCAAACCCGGACCGATCTACACTCTTATAGGCCGATTTCTCTACATAACATCTTAGCTAAGTTCTTTCTTAAGGATCTAAATAAAAGATTCTTAAAGAAAGACTCATTAACTTTACCACAGAACACAACATCATCCCAACATTTCAATTCGGCTTTTAAAAAGGTCACTCCACCACAATGGCATTGACAGAAATCGTCGTTGAGAAGAAAGTTATGTGGATGAAGAAAATAAGATGATAAAAAAAATGAGATTTAAAAAAAAGGACCACAAAATAGACTCTAAACAAGAGAATTCGTCAGAAGATGAAAATGTATCAAACCTGGACACTTTAACAAACGAAGATAATTGTAATAAAAATTATTACTTGGACCAAGTGGAAAAAAACAATAGGGAATTTACAAACACCTACCAGTTCTCATAGTATTATAAAGCACTTTCCTGGTCCGAAAAGTGATATACGAAATGTGATTTTAGCAATTGATTGTTGAAATCTTTTCGTAAGTAACGTAATTATTGAAATAATAACTACTTCGACCAATCGGTATATTAAAAAAATTAAAAATAGGTTCCAAAAGCTAGAGATGCAAGATTAATTGATGATAGGGAAATTCATGCATTTATTAAAATTTTGTTCTTAATTGGGACATTTAAAAGTTCAAGAAAAAAAGTTAAAAAAAACCTGAAACAATTTGAGAAGATGAATTTTAATGAATGATTTTTAATGAATACTGGCAACTTGGAGACCGTAACAGAAGAGCAAATTTTATATCCTTTTTAATTTGCATAGTGGATAAAAAAAACTGTTCGAGTACAAAATAATTCTGAGAGAGTACGAAAATGTTCATGTAAAATATGAAGTTTCTGTTAATGGGAAGCGAGAAAAAATATGCAAGAAATGTTTAATTGCTACGTTTGGTGAAACAAATGCCTTCATAAACCAAATTATAGTAAACAGACACTCGTCGGTGTCTGCGATAATTATAGACGATCAAGAGGTCTGAATTCACCGAAAAATAAATGGTCAGAACAAGTTTTTAAATGAAGTTGTTACACATATCCGAAGCTTTCCTGCATACGATAGTCATTATTGTAGACAAACAACATCTAAATTATACTTACAATCTGATTTAACTATCGCCAAAATGTATCGACTTTATAAAGACAACACTGAAATAAAAAAATTGTGTTTCAATGACAATCTACTCTGCAAAATTCCATGAACTAGGGCTCAAATTTAAAAAGCCCCAAAAAGATACGTGTTCCAAATGCGATAGTTTAGCAATTAAAATATCATATGCAGAAGAAACTGAAAGGAAAAACCTAATCTTAAAGCAGAAAAAGCATCACGTAGCAGCTCAAGAAGCATATAACGCAATGTCAAGTGATAAAACTTTAGCCATAAATGATCTAACAACTGCAGTATTTGCTTTTGATTTGCAACAATGTTTGCCAACTCCGTATTTAAAAACATCCATTTCATTTTACAAACGGCAACTCTGGACCTACAATCTAACTGTCCACAATTTAGTTACTGGTATAGCTACTTGCTATATTTGGAATGAGTCTGTTTCAGCCAGAGAAGAAATCAAATTGTCTCATGTTTGTACCGACATCTTATGGATTTTCCATCAATCATAAAAAGAGTATGTTTATATTCAGATACATGCCAGGGCCAGAATAAAAACAGTCACGTGTCAGCAATGTTTATGAGCGTTTTAAAAAACAAAAGTACAATAGAGTATATTAATCCCAACTTTCTTGTAAGTGGTCATACACATATGGAATGTGATGCAGATCATTCTGTTATTGAAAAGGAGAAGAAGAAAACTACAATGAAAATTAACCATCCGTATGATTGGGTATAACTTATAAGAATCTGTAAACAAAAGAATTATTTTATAGTAAAAGTAATGGAATCCAACGATTTTCATAATTTTGCAGCATTTTTTAAAACTGATTTGATACAAAAAAAGTAACTGAGAGTGGCGAAAAGTTTATTTGGAAAGATCTGCAGTGGGCACGTTATTCTGCAGATAATTTTACAACTCTGTATTTCAAGTCGTCACTTAATAAAGAAAAAGAATTTAAGTCTGTCAACTACAGAAGAAGAGGAAAACAATCAACCCAGCTTCAACTACTAAAGTTGCATGATGGGCCAGTTCCGATAAGCAAAGAGAAGAAGAAAAACCTTATGGAACTTTTGCCTTTTATAGATAAACAATTTTTGCCATTTTATCAAGAGTTGTTGGTACCTGATGTTCCTGACATCGACCCCGATTTAGTAGAAGTCGATCCTGATGATATTTAGATATTTTTTGTGCTACTTTGGTTTATAATAAAATATTTTGATTAAAATTTTGTGTAATTATTTTAGATGTAAACAAATAAATGACACCTAAATGTGCCTAACACATATAACTATTTAAGATATCTTGAGATACCTCAAATTCACACCTATAGTACAACCGTGAATATACGGATAAGTCATTCAATCTCTTCTAAAACTTAATTTAATGTAACTCGTTCTATTTCTATCCAATAATAGTCTTTGTTCTCGTCAAAAAAGTGCTTTTAAATGTTTAAACGTCATTCTGCGATTTTCCACGATCCCGTAAACATTGTTTCGACTCTCCTGAAAAATTTACTAAAATTGACTTATGTGCTTACTCACAGGAGCCAGAGATATGAATGAATACCCGAAGCCTGTCTGAACGAAATAATATGTGTGTTTTATAAAAAGAGTGATTAACTGGAGTGCAAGAACTATAGAGGCATTACTCTGTTAGCATCTACGTATAAAATCTTCGGCACATCAAATTCAAGCACAAAGGCAGATTCTAGAAAAGTCACTAGAATATAACATAGATACAAACCATCTCTTCATTGACTTCAAGGCAGCCAGTGTGGACAGAACTGCATTATATAATGTAATGATTGGGATCTTACCTAAGTTAGTTAAGTTGACCCAACTAACAATGCAAAACGTAAGCTTATGCGTTAGAATTCAAGGAGAAAACTCTACGTTCTTCTTTGTGAGCAGGCCAAGATTCACAACGAATTATGGAGCCACTTGTGATGATGATATATATACACCATCGTCATCATTGATGGCGTAACAAGTTTGCAGCGTTTACTATTGTCTTCCATGTTTATCGGTCCTATGCCTCTATTTCCCATCGTCTCTATCCCATTTTCTTCAGATTCTTTCTGGCCGTATCTTTCCCTGGCGAACCTTTTTCTGGACCATGCTACAGATATTCTTCGGATACCTCGTATTAGGATAATTAACTAGTCCATTTTTCTTACAGTTAGTTGTGTATACATAATTACTTAACTAGCATAGAGGTACATACACTTTAGATAGAATCTTTCTTAATTCGCATTTATCCAGAAATACAGCATAAAAGTAAAATTACTTGTTGACGTATTAATAGAATACTATACCTATATAAGTACTATACTAGAGTTTTTTTTACAAAATGGCTCACAAACAGTATCAACTATTCGTAAAAATTAAAAGGGATATTATATTTATTTGGAATCCAAGAGGCTATTATATTTATTTGGAGGAGCTTGCCTGACACAAAACGTAATCTGAATTTTTTAAAGTAAATATGTCATTTATTTTTATTAATTTATTAATTAGGGCACACGTGTCAACTTTGTGTTGTTTTATGATTTTTCTGTTTATTGAATAAAATCAAATTAAGGTTAAATGTGGGCATAGGAGCGGTACCCAAAAAAACATCTGTTATTAAAGAGTGATTCTCCAAATGTGACATATCTGGTAATCCAATCGGGGTCATCTGAAACATAAAGGGCAGTCGTGACTTTTTTAGTAAGCAGAGGTGGATTTACTTTAAACCGCACTATGAAAATAATTATGGATTAATGGAAAATAATGATCACCAAGAAAAACAGTACCGAATATAAAAGTTATATTGATTTATTTACTTATCATAACACTATTTTTAGTATCAACATAATTAAAAACTGTAATAATGTTTCTACTATACTTTTACCTCGGTCATTGTATATTAGTGAAGTAAAATATGATATTATGACTATCTATAGTTATGTCATATTCTACTACCAATAGTTCCATGGTCCCCGTCCTTCTAGCTATGTGGCCGCCGTAAATTAGATATGGTTTACTTTTTTAATAGGCTGTCTTTTATACGAAGTTCTTTCAAAATTCACAGATTGGTTCTATGTTCTGTCCAGGACACGAGGAGAATTCTTTTATAGACCCACATTTCGAAGGCTTCGATCTTGCTCCTCTCGCTTTTTTTGAGATTTCATGTGTCAGCTGCGTATCAAGGGTAAAAATAAGAGTATTAACCAACCTAAGCTTAGTATTTCTTGTTATTGTTCAATATTTCCATATTTAAATCAGATTAGTGGTTGGGTTAGGTTAGGTTAGGTTTACGCTCCCACTGCTGATAAGACCGAAGATGAGATCTAAAACTTTTATTTAGAATTGCACAATACAATCAAGTTAACAAAATCTAGAGATATTACTTACATTTTAGGAGATTTGAATGCAAAAATTGGAGTAAGTACAGTTGAAAATATAGTTGGACAGTTCGGACTAGGAACTAGAAACGAGAGAGGAGAATGGCTCATAGAATTCTGCCAAGAAAAGAATATGGTAATTGCCAATACTTGGTTTCAGCTTCCTAAAAGAAGACTATATACCTGGACGTCTCCTTCACATAGAGAAAATCACATTGTCAGAAACCAGATAGACTTTATACTCGTAAATAGCAGATATAAAAACTCTATAACCTCAGTTAAAACTTATCCTGGAGCAGATGTTAACTCAGACCACAATCCGCTAGTGGCTGACGTAAAAATAAAATTAAAAAGAATTGAACTCAGAAAACAACCAAAAATTAACGTAAGAATGCTACAAAACGAAGAATAAAAAAACGAAATAAAAAATAATGTGAATGTTAATATGTAAAAAACACTAACTGACAACAAACAAATTATGGATGTAAATAAAAAGTGGTGTAATATAAAAAACACATTACTGAAACCAGCTCAAGAAAGTTTAATAGAACATAAATCAGAAGCTAAAAAAACACTGGATGACAGAAGAAATACTATTACTGATGGAAGAAAGAAGGAAATATAAAGGAAAAGATCTACAGAAGTATAAAGAAATACAACGAACAATTAAGAAAAAAATCAAAACAGCTAAGGAAATCTATTTGATGAAGCAATGTAAAGAGATAGAAGAACTAGAAACAAAATATGATATGACAAATATGCACAAAAAAATTAGAGAAGTGACTGGAATGGGTCGAAATAGACAGCAAGGACACATAAAAGACAAAAAAGGAGTACTACTAGTAGATTTACCAGTATTTACCCTTTAGTAGAAGTTAAGGCGATGGGAGGAGTACGTTAGAGAACTTTTCCAAGATGAAAGAGGTGAAATGCAGAAAATACAAGAATTAATTCTTTAGAGGTACAGAAGATCACGATAGATGAAATCAAATATGCTATCAAAAACTCTGAAGACAATAAGGCAGCTGGATTAGATGAAATACCAGTAGAACAGTTAAAACTAGTGGAAGAGGACAACTTGGAAGTATTGGCAGATTTATTTAACACGGTGTACGATACGGAATAATACCACAGGAGTGGCTAAAGTCAGCATTTATAACCATCCCTAAAAAACAAGCAGCAAAAGAGTGCTCTGATTATCGAACACTGAGCCTCATGAGTCATACTTTAAAAGTTCTGCTAAAAATAATACATAAGAGAATATACGATAGGCTAGAGGAGGATATTAGCGAGACGCAGTTCGGGTTCCGAAATGGAATGGGTACTCGAGAAGGACTATTTGCCATCAACATATTAATTCAGCGATGTCGGGATGTAAATGTTGATCTACACTTGTGCTTCGTTGACTACGAAAAAGCTTTCGATAAAGTAAGACATGAAAAACTAATATCAATACTTATGAACAAGCGCATTGACAGTAAAATCATAAATATAGTGCAAACATTATATTGGAACCAAAGTGCCATAGTTCAAATTGATGGGCAACACTCAGAAGAAATGAGGATCTGTAGAGGAGTTAGACAGGGATGTGTGTTATCACCACTTTTGTTTAACTTATATTCTGAAGAAATTTTCCAAAACACGCTCAATAATATCGAAGCAGGAGTCACCGTTAACGGAAAATTAATTAATAATTTAAGATATGCAGACGACACTGTGATCATAGCAACGAGTATAGAGGATCTACAACATCTTATCGAAAGCTTGAGTATAAATAGTGCTGAGATGGGAATTACTATAAACGCAAAAAAACGAAGTACATGCTGATTACAAAAAGGCCACAAAATATACATCACCTATTGACAATAAATGGTAACGTGATAGAACAAGTAGAAAAATATCAGTATTTGGGAACTTTGATCAATGAAACCAATGATCATACTGTAGAAATAAACAGACGAATAGAGATTGCCAGATCAGCATTTATACGAATGAAGCCACTCCTAACGTGCAAAGATCTAAATTTGGAGATCAGACTACGTACCATTGGCTGTTATATATTTTCAATATTATTATATGGAGCTGCGACTTGGACATTAAAAAAATGTAATTTAAAAAGAATCGAGGCCTTCGAACTCTGGTTATACAGCAGATTATTGAAAATATCATGGACTGATAGAATTACAAATAAAGAAGTACTGGAGAGGGTTGGTAAAGAAACAGAACTAATCACCACTATACAAACCAGAAAACTGGAATACCTAGGCCACGTGATGAGGGGACCAAAATATGAAATTTTGAGACTGATAATACAGGAAAGATTCAAGGAAGAAGATCTGTTGGCCGAAGGCAGAACTCATGGTTAAAGAATCTACGTGATTGGTACCAATGCAGATCGATTGATTTGTTTAGAGCAGCAAGTTCTAAAATAAAAATAGCCATTATGATTGCCAACCTCCGTAGGGAGACGGCACTCTAAGAAGAAGTGGTTGGGTTAGACCATTGCTATTTTACGCTTGATTTCTGAGAAACAATCGTCATTGTTGGTTATCAGTGAACCCAGGTATACAATTCTGTCTATCACTTCGAAATTTGCCACTTGGTGTATGTAAGGTAGATTATTATTTGCTATGTCTACGTACATTATTTTTGTTTTTTTCGTTGCTGATCTGAAGTCCGAATTATTGGCTTATCCGGTGATGGTAATCATTTCGACTTCATTCACTGTAGATGTGATTTCCGTAGCTATATAATGTTATGCCTAGATATTGAAATGTTTCCTTCTGAATATGTTTCATTTTTATTAATTCGTTGATCTCTTTTCTTTGTCCTCTAATCATTCTTTATATTTTCTTCAGCGGTAGGAGGTTCTTCAACGGGTTAATAAATAAAAAGAGTTTAAGTTTTAAATTAGAAGAACCGTCATTAGAAATAGTAAATTTAAAGCTGCTGAAATTAATAATCCAAGATAAAATATAGGGCAAAATGGTAAAAGGGAACTGGGAAAATTTAAACATTTCTGGTAAATATTAAAGACTAGACTGGTCTGTACTCATATTCACTGTTTTAAGCTATATAAGGTAGTCACTTCCTCATAAAGATTGTTGCCAATATTCAGTAAAAGATGGTACTGTAAGAAGCAAAAGTCACGAGGCACGAGATGTAGTCTTGAGAGTCGTGGTTTAACTGATTTCATTGATCCCTATGCTCCCTTGAAACTACATCAGTTGGAGGCATCGGTTTCGATTATCCATAAAAACGATTGTTTCGATTGTCCACAAGAACCATGCGAACAAGAATAAACCCCCAAAATATATCACGTAGAGTGGCATATTTTATTCTGAAGTTGAACACTACATATACACCCAAAATTATCCAAGTAATACTATCCAATAACAGACCACACAGACAAAGAAATCGAAATATTTTATGACGATATATCTACTGCGCTTGATGACTCTCCTACTCAATTTACACTTGTTTATGACGACTTCAACACAAAAATAAGTGTAAAAGAAGCAGAGCTAGAAACTTCCTTGGGAAAATTTGGTTTCTCAGGAAGAAATGACAGAGATGAAACGCTACTAGGATTCCTACTCCAGAATAATTTATTTAACATGAACAGCTTTTTTTACAAAAAAAAAATATCCACATAAGATGGACCTGGGAAAGTCCAAACGGTAGAACAAGGAACAAAGCATTCCAATGCATTCTATCTTGAGCACCATGAATCCAGTTGTGCTGAATGCGCTTGATGTCATCTGACCACCTTGTTGGAGGACATCCTCGATTACGATAATCATCGTGTTAAGGTCTCCATTCCAGAATTTTCTTTGTCCACCTTTCATCTTTTAATCTAGCAACATGCCCCGCTCAGTTCCATTTCAATGTTGTAATCCTTTGAACTGCGTCCTTAACACCAGTGTTTCTCCTAACTATTGTATTTGACACTCTGTCTCTGAGGGATACATTTAGAATTAACTTCTCCATCGCTCTCTGTGCCACTTGTATTTTATTGATTACTTTTCTGGTAATGGTCAATGTTTCTGCTCCATACATTAGAACTGGAAGTGCACATTGATCAAAGACCTTCATTTTCAAGCATATGGAAATATCTGATCTAAAGACTTCTCTCAGTTTTCCGTAAGCCGCCCATGCCAGTACTATTTTTCTGTTTAGCTCCGTTGTTTGATTACCTCTTCCTAATTTAATCTCGTGTCCCAGATATTTCTAGCTATACACCTGTTCAATTAGCGTGCCGTTAGTTAAGATGTTTTTTGCCAGTACAAGGTTGGTCATATATTGTGTTTTGAAAAAACTAATTTTAAGTCCAACTTATGCAAACGAGCCCTGAAGGTCTTAAAGAAGCTGACAGACATGATCTAACCGGTCTGCTATAAGGACTATGTCCTCTGCAAATTTCAAATCGTTCAGAAACTCTCCATTTATGTTGACTCCAATATTTCCCAATTATTGTTTCTCATAGCACTCTGCAACAAAGCTGTGAATAGCTTAGGAGAAATGGTATCTCCCTGCCTAATACCCCTCTCGAAGGGAAATGTATTTGTGTTGCCAGTAGATCATAACTGCAGCTGTTGCACTATTATATATATATATATATATATATATATATATATATATATGTATATATATATATATATATATATATATATACCAAAGAAGAGTTGTGTACCTATGATCAATACTGCACTCTGTAAGGGCTCTTCACATGAAACTATGCTGGACTGAGTCAAACGTTTTTTAAAGTCTACCAATATTAATATTATTGGCTTGTCGTATTCTGTAACTTTCTCTATTAAGGATTTTATTACTTGTAGGTAGTCATTCGTTCCAAAGCCACTCCTAAATACTTCCTACGAGATAATAAGCTGATAGGTTTGTAGTTTCCAATTTCTGTTACATCTCATTTTTTGTGCAATAAAAGCGTTCGACAATATCAAAATCGACAGCCTTATAGAAGCAATAAATGACAGCAGGATTGATTTACAATATTTACAAAAATGCCACCATGTTTGTTAAGATACGCGATAAAACCCGACTAATAAAAATAAAACGTGGGATAAGGCAAGGAGATACATTATCTCCTTGCTTCATAATTGGGACAACACAAAAGCAACTTAACCATCTCAGTTTCGTAGATGACATTGTCCTTATCACAGATGATTTAGGGAAAAAAAAAACAAAATTGGTCAGATATATTAACTAATATCAAGAGGAAAATAGGAATGTATATGTTCGTCGGCCGACAATAGTATTCATTAATTGTAAACATATTACTAAATGAATATACGGTCTGGTTAACTGTAGTATAATAAATTGAGGTGTTAATCAAAACATTTGCTTTAATATTTACTATTTAAAATATTGGAAAATATTCGTCGATATATATTTCGCATGTGCCAGTCCGTTACTTATGTCTTTTACTTAATGGACATGTCTCTGCACTTCAGATTGACTGAACGTCCGTCGACGGATAAAAGCATTAAGAAAACATGTCATCTGCTGCGAAGAAACAAATAAATGTAAGAGTTAATCTTGATCAAGACGGCGAAGGAATTATTTTCGTTTTGTTTTTTATGAAACTTTTTTCGGATTACTTTTCGTTATACGAGCAGATTCCGAGACCAATTAAGTTGAGTGTTTTGATGGTTGTCTAGTTGAATATAACTATAACAAACAATTGATGAGGACTTTTTCTGAAATCGGCAAAAAACTGAGCTCAATACGAATAAATGACGCCGGAATCTATAAACAACATTAGAGTCAGAAGACGTAGGCAGAGTTACATAAACAAAGCTATAATGATGAATATTAGTAATTTTTTTTTATTCATTAACGATTTATTTTAAAAGGAAAATGTAGGTAGTATAAACCGATGAAACACAAAAAATTATAGTGCAGCTGAAAAATACTGTAAAATAAAAACTTTAATAATGTAATAACAATAAAAAAAATGGACAATGACAAAAACAAAAGTTCTTGTCTTGTCAAAAAATCTGGAGAATATAACGATACATGAGGGTTTTTCGATAACTGTGTTGTATAAAAGGTAGAACGATAATTCTGAGAAATCTTTGTTTTTACAGAATTATATTTTAGTAAATCATATATAACAGTACAAAGCTACCTCCCACTTATTATGTTTCTAACATAAACGTAACGTAAACATCTGGCATGGTTATGATTTCGTGGTACAATCTTTTATCCTTTATATGCAGCCATTGGTACTGCTACTCGCGTTGAACACTGTGCTTTCCGAAATTATTCCACGGCAGCAAGACAAATGACTGTTTACATACAGCTACCACACTGCTGCATCAGTGTACCATCAGCAATAGGAGGTATAGAAATTACTGCTGCGACAGCTCTGTGCGTTTTAAGTTTACAAAAGTATCTTACAGTTTTAAAAACAAATGAGGTAGAAAAAAATATTCGTCAATTTCGAAAAAGTCTTTTATTTGGATAATAATCTAAAAATGTCTTCAAACATTTTTTTATACAGGAAATATGATAATTTTTCAATGAACTGACTTGTGAGGAATCAGGAGAATTTTTTAACTTTTACAGAATGTCACTTATAGATTTTGAAATTTTTGTAACCACATCGGGTATATTTTACTTTTTTGAGGTCTTTATGTAAAGAAACCCACAAAAATATCTCAATAGTATATAGCCCTAAAAACTTCAGCACTTGGTTATTGTTTCACTCAACCAAAGTTGAGTAGGTACTGAGCTAATTTTAAACATTGAAACAAAAATTACAATTTAGCTTCTGGACCTAGAGCTCCTTTACTATGCTTTCCAAATTTTATCTTTCTATCAATTGTAAGTGCTAATACTCCATATCTTCTTTCTGCTTTTCATTTAGATTTCTCACCGATCTGAACCCTATTTATTACTAGACTTGCTCTTTAGCATAATTGCCTCTGGACTTAGCGGTTTGCTTTCGAATATGCTTCTTCGGCATTGTAAATTTCCCTGAACAAAATTGAAAATTGTTTACTTTTTTAAATTAAAAGTTTCATGTCAAATAGAACCATTATTTCTAAAGTATAAGCCAAAATTTATAAATATTCATATTTGCACATTTTATGTAAATCTACCTAATGTAAGTATGGCATCGCCGTACCAAAAAGTGTGGCATCTCTTCTCTTCTGACAGGAAGCAGGAGGAAACAAAAGCTTTTTTTCCTTACATTAAAGGTGTCACTGACAAAATCGACACAATCTTATATAAAGAGAAATAAAGATAATATTTATCCCCAAAAAAAACTTTTATCAAGAAGAGTAATCACACGATTTCTACATGGCGAAATAGAATTCAAATTTTTACCACTGTGTTTTTTAAAATTTGCAAAGCAAACAGCTTGATAAATTACTCGGCAAGAGAATCTAAAATTGCATTCCACATGCCGTTCATCATGGTCAAAATTTGCAGTGAGAAAAAAGTAAAAAAAACTTTTATCTTTTGTCCAAATAGACAACAAGAAGTTTTTAAAATACCTTGTGCATACTGTCTTCGATCCTATATAGGCCAAACAAATCGTATAATTTAAAATGGGATTTATGAACATTAAGTTTCTGTTGGCAATTCCAACTCAATTTTAGCTCAAGGTCAACACCTTCATATAGGTCACAAAATTGATTTTCAAAACCCCAGAACCATAGCCCCCATCCGCTTCTATAAACCAATAATTATCCGAGAAGCCACAGAAATTGAAAAAAGGCCAAATTGTATTAATAAAAGAGATGACAGCATACGGTGATCTTCGACTGAAATACCGCTCAAAGAAAATATCGTCCGCTTCACTTGTTAATCAAAATCCTACTGTCAGAAATATTCGCGCCAACCCCTTGCGCTAATCCTTGCTTAAATTTCCATGGTAACACCCACTTCCACTCTCGCCTAAACCACGTCACCATCGACGGTGTAAATAAATCGTCCCCTGTTCCCAGTACCAGTAATGCAGTGGTTAGTGATCACTGTAGTAGTGTCTGGGGCTAGAGGGGCTGAAACCTCGGAATCTTTAAAGATGACATTGAAGATAATGTCGAAAGCTCAGCGAAATGATAATCGACGCGTTTCAACCCAATAGACTGTTAAGTTTAATAATAATTCCCGTAATATTATTAATCTTAGCTTTAGGTTCAATTGTACTAAGCACAGAATGTATGCTTGTTTACACTTTCATGTTTTGTGAGTGCAGTGACGTAGTTCTTGATATATTTGTGAGAACGATTTTTTGGCTAAAAGATTCGTTAATTGTTTGCATAAATCTTTTATATATGGAAGAGTTGTATAAGTAGTTTTGATACTGTTTTTTTACTGTTATTTGTATTGTTGTACAAACTACTTATACAACTCTTTCATACATAAAAGTTTTATCCAAACAATTAACAAATCTTTTAGCCAAACATAATATAACAGTGACCCACAAAGGCAATAACATTTGAAATAAATATTTCAACTAAAAATAGAGACTCCAAAACTTAAAAACTCACATGTCGTTTACGAGATACCATGTATTAACTTTAAAGGTGTATATATCGGGCACACCAGTCAACTGCTTCAATCCAAAATTCGTTCTCACAAATATGACAAAAACAACCTCACTGCGCTCACAAACCATGAAAGTAAGAAGAAGCATCATTTGACTTCGAAAACATCAAAATTTTAAAAATTGAACAAAACAAAAAGTAGAGGGAGATATTCGAAGCAATAGAAATAAAAAGAAATATCAATATCATATCAACATTATATATTTCAATCTGATTTAAATAATAATAAATAACAGACCATAAAAAGCTCTTAAGGTCATAACATATCTTCATTTTACCTTTTTCGAAAACATCAATGATACGCTCAGATATAAATAATTATACACTAATGACAGTAATTCATGAGATATCAGATATCAACTTTTATTTGTCAGTTCATTACTGTCTGTGTCCCGTGCTTTATGTGTTACGTTTTGGTAAGTTAGATATATATATATAATATATATATATATATATATATATATATATATATATTTCACAATAACTGTTAGTTCTTATCCTTGTACATGGTTGTTGACAAGTGACAAAGGCAAGAATTTTCCTGCCAAAACGTTGATAACTATTATATATATATATATATATATATAATATATATATATATATATATATATATATATATATATATATATATTTGTTTTTAGTACAATTCTGAGCCTCCGATAGTAAAACTTAAGCACAAACCTGAACCCCGTTTACGATCCTGAACCTGTATATTGGTTCAGGATTGGGTTCCCTTTATAACTGACATATAATTTGGAATTTACAAATTAAATAATTTTTTTAAATTAGTGGTGCCATCAGCGGACAAAACTGCCTAACTTTCACTTTAATATGTCATTTGGAATCCGAGAGAAACCTGTTTGTATTGTGGTTCAGGATTACATTTTTTAGTTCAGCCATTTGCCACTTTGGCGCTGGAAACAATTTCTCGAATATACATGATTTTGTTATACATTATCACAATTAGTACCATCCTGATCCATACTATGTGGCAACATTGCTTTGTCGTTATTTTGTTTAGAGAATTAGGGAATTCTATTTTTAGCCAAGGTCAGACAGATTTCTTTTCAGTAGATGGTATGGTATAAGATATTTAGATATTATTATTTAGTTGCAACAGTCATTTGTGTTGGTTCAGGAAAGTCGGAACGTGTGTTTAAAAATGAATGATTATAAAGGACGTTGTAAACTGATGGTTGATATGTGTTTAGGGAAAGGTAAGTTATACAAAAGGTATTAAAATAAATTGTCATTTTTAGCACGTTGGCTTAAAAATCTAGCTGAATTGTCCTTATTTATATAAATTTATATTAACAGAGGTACAGGGTGTCCAAGTAAAATAGATATTCTTGATTTTAGTTCATATTTACAAAATGATGAGTCTAGAGTTTATTAAAAATTATTATAGGCGATGATTATGCTATCCTGTTTTTAGGATTTGTTCTAAATCATATTTTAAAAAATGCAATTTTTTTTTAACAAAAAAACATATAAATGATTTTAGACGACTTATGAAATGTTTTCAGTTGTCTCCGATATCTCAAAATATTGAGTTCCTGTTTAAATTCATTTTATACAGGCTATCCCAAGTAAGAGAAATCATGTCATCTTCTGTTTGCTAACTGTTATGCAAGTTGTTGTAAAGGTACTTCGATAAACCTCTAAGGGAATTATTTTAGAAGGAAAAGTCTTCTTAACTAATGGACGTTGATGTCTTCCTGTTTATATTTTTAAATTAGTAATTTATCACTGTCAGTATCTCAGACGAATTTGACTAAATTAGCACTACTACAGGTTAATTAGTTTAATACCTTTGTCTCTATTAGTTAACAATAGCGCAAAGGGTGACTGTTTATGAGGACTTTTCATCTATCATTGATACCCCTGGAATTTTTAAAAATAGTTTTGAAACATCCTGTATAAAATGAACCAGAAAAGCAAAGAATGAAAAAGGGTTTAAAGATTAAATGTATAATGTTTAGACAAAAACATAAAAAAATACACTTTTATTAATGCAAAAACAATTTGGAGAGCAGCTTATCTCCAATTTCGCAGATACACGTAAATAAAGATTCCGAAGTTTTAAGTTTAAAAGACAAAAATGGAAAGGGGAAAGACAAAAAAGAGCAACGTATGGGTAATGTAAAATCTGACATGCGTTTAACGAAAGTAAAGTTTAAATAATATTTTAAATACTTAATAATAATGGGTCTGAAATGTTTTTTATAATATATAAAGCTCGAAGAATAAAATATGATTTTCTTAATATTTTTCCTGTATTTACAGAGAAATCATAATCTTTTTGTATAAAAATGTTACACTTCGACATGTAAAATATTAACCATGTGCTGAATTACAACTAGTAAAATATCTCAAAAACAGTTAATATTTGGAAAGTCCTTGAAATAGTCCTGAAACTTTTTTATTCAAAAATGAATGGTTTCAAAATAAGTTAGATGTAAATTATTGAGTGACAACAAAATTTTAAGCTGATTTCTTCTATTCAATACGATGAAAGTGGGGATATCTCGAGAACATACACATTTAATAACATGGGGATCGATCCAGTGGAGTAGTAGTAGAGTATCCGCTGGGCTTTTGTTAATGTTTTCCTCTTTCCGCACAAGTTTTCTAGGAGACTTCTAACGGTTCACTCGTAAGGGGTTGGTTGTGTTATAATCACCCGAATTTTCAAGCATATATTTGGAACAATGGCTAATTTATGAACAAAAACAGATTCTGTTCTTACAGGCCTCAAAGGGCCTAAGAGACCTATAGGCCCCTTAGGCCCTATATTCTTGAGTAAAATATTATTATTTAGATCTTTTAAATTTACATATCCAATTTGGGCACATTACTTTTTACTTAACCAGTACAATATAGATATTACAGTATGGTGTAATGTATGGAATAAATTCATTTTAGAAAAACAAATTATTTTGTGAAATTCTGGGATAGGTTAATCTTAATTTTATTTGAATTTATTTTATGTAAAATGTAAATTAAAATCAAAAATCGTGTCTTAGGATTTTTTTAAATTGTTTGTTTAGCTAAATATAAACAGCATACTGTATGTATAAAGTAAAACAACGCAAAATAAAATAAAAAACAGTTTAATTGTAAATAAAAAAGCGTGTTCTATTCGCCATAAATTATTGTGAAATTTTTAGATGAAAAGTTACCTGGCCTTGATTCAGCTTGCTCGAATATTTCTGAAAATAGGCTATTACCACCTACAAAAATACAAATAATTGAAGATTGGCTTCTGGGTGTGGAACCCAAATGCATATATTCAAAGTTTAATTCTCAAAATGAAAAAGAAAATACAGAAATGAATAATGCAAAAGAACAACAAGAAATGGAAGAACACGAGGGAGACAAGTTTATAAGTGATCAAGCAATAAATATGGATTTTTTATCTGACGAATGTGATTCCTATGCGGACAATAATAATGCTGTGTTTCTAGGAACAAAAAAAATGGATAACTCGTCTAACACATCCAAAAGTGAATTTATAGAGGATGACGACGATTCCATAAAAGATCCTAATTATATACCATCAGAAGACGGCCGAGCTAAAAAAAAATGGGTAGGTCCTTTTTTGTTTAATTTGTCTCAAATTTGGTTAAACTCTTACTCTTTCTTGCAGTTATCAAATTTAAAAATGCCACTAAGAAAGAGTCATCCAAAAATCTGTGAAGAATTGGTTGACAGCAAACAGCGTGAGACCGATTCGTTAATACTTGAAAAAGTGATTGATAGAGCGGAGCATGGAAATGCTGTTTCTTCAATATTTAAAGAACCGATTGAAACAGAGAAGCGTGAAAAAGACGAATCCCTAATAATACGGAAACTCTTAAATTTTGATAATAAACAAAAAAGTGAACATCAAATGGAGAAGGAGAGTGAAAAGGAGCAACACACAAGCAGCAATTCTGTAGCTCAAAGAACATCATCTTTTTCTCTAGAAGAGAAGGTAAGAACTCAATTAAATTACCATATAAGCAGTATATGGCATCTAAAACAATTTGATACTTTACA
Organism: Diabrotica balteata; assembly: GCA_918026665.1. Classification (NCBI taxonomy): domain Eukaryota; kingdom Metazoa; phylum Arthropoda; class Insecta; order Coleoptera; family Chrysomelidae; genus Diabrotica; species Diabrotica balteata. Next base: position 136,611,936 of record OU898276.1, read on the forward strand.
TTCCCCTAAACTCCAATAATTGTTAAACTAACAATATGTGAGAAAGCATATAACGTGAGGAAAGAAGCAGAATTGATTTTAATTAATTAGACATAACATGCTGTGTTAAGGTTATTTCATCGTTTACGACTCATCAGACCGGTTTTTTGTGTCAAAAAAAAAAAGAAACCAAACTCAGCTATATGTATTAAAAAGGCTATCTGACAAGTCGTAAAGGACGAGACAACTGAGTCACAAGATGTCTTGTCTTAAGTTAAAATCAATGTTTTTTTAATGTTACTTTAATTAAATCTTTTCTGTTTTTTTAACGTGTTTGATTCATTTTACATTTTTTTTCCAGGCACTTGTTGAAAAAACGTTAAGAAAAAATTACAAAGATCGAAGGGATTTTTGCTTCTATTGCGAGAAGGATGTATCCCATTTTGCTAGACATATTTCTAAATGGCACTCAGAAGAAATTGACGTAGTAAAAATATTATGTCATAAGGTTAATTCAAAAGAGAGACGATTGATGTATCAAACTTAAGGAAAAAGGGAAATTTTATCAGAAATCGGACGGACTCCGCATTAAGACCTGTTAAGAGGCCAAAACTTACTGATAAGTCGTTAAGTGCAGATCAGTATCTGCCATGCAAGTATTGTTTGGGTTACTATAAGAAAAAATTTTTATTTAGGCATACCAAAATTTGTCCGTCTAATTATGATGAGGAAAATAATAGAAGACAAACGTCCCAAAGCGACGGACAAACCACTTTGCTTCTACACCAGTTTCTTAAACATGACGATTTATTAAAATCAAAAATTTTTTCCAGAATGCGTGCAGACGACATAAATCTTATTGCTAAAAAAGATCCCTTAATTTGCCAGTACGCATATTCGTACATAAAAGGCCGTCAAAGTAAAGGCAATATTGATTTGGTAAGACTAAATATGCGAAGACTCGCAAAACTCTTAGACTTTGCAAGACGACAGAATCCTGATATTAAGAAACTTATAGATATTCTTCGCCCAAAGCATTTTCAACTAATAATTTCTGGAGTTAATAAAATAGCAAAATATAACCCAGAAACAGATAATTATGAGTCACCAACTTTAGCCATAAATTTTGGGACACTTATGAAAAAATGTTGTGACTTAGCATATATTAATCTTGTTCAGATTGAAAACACAAGCGAGGAGAGAAAAGAACTTAAAATATTAAAAACTCTTTTAGAATCCCAATGGTGTGATGAAGTTTCTGCTCAAGCATGTACCAATTTAAATCAAAATAAATGGAATAAAGAAGAACTTTTGCCGCTTACTAACGACCTCAAGAAACTTAATATTTTTTTGCAAACATCTGCAGAAGAATTATTTCACAAATTGAAATTAGATGAGTATGACTTTAAGACCTATAATTCATTAAAAGACACACTGTATGCGCAAGTCATTCTTCTTAACAGACGGCGACCAGCAGAGGTGGCTCAGCTAAAGGTCCAAACGTTTAAATCTATTAATTTAGGGGGTGAAAATGATAACGAATTTGAAAAATGTTTAACTGAAGCTGAAAAAATTTTATTAAAAACTTACAGTCGTTTAGTTATAAGAGGTAAGCGTGGAAGAGGTGTTCCTATATTGTTATCACCATCAATGAAAATGCATTTTGATTTAATTTTGCACTGTAGAAATAACTTTACAATTGAAAGTGACTTTGTATTTCACACCACTGGAAGAGGATTTGTTGATGGAACTAAAATTATTCATAAATATGCCAAGAAATGTCAGTTGGAGAGACCTGCGAGTATAACAGCAACAAAACTTCGAAAGCATTTGGCCACCATTACTCAACTTCTTCAATTTTCCAATAATGATATGGAGCAATTAAGCAAATTCATGGGACACACATTACAAACACATTGCAATTATTATCGTTTGTCTGACAAAGTATATCAAACGGCTAAGATTTCTAAACTTTTACTGTTAATGATGGAAGGCGGAGCTGAAAAATATAAAGGCAAAACATTAGACGAAATTGATATTAATTTAGCTCCTCTCACTGACGCGGAAGAGGAAGAAATGGAAAATATCTTGAAAACTAATGATAATCTAAACGTAGATTGCGGGATTCCATCTACTTCAGCTAACGTCGATAATAATAAAGAATCTCATAAAAAATTGGGCAATTTAAAAAAGAAAATATTTATTGATAGACGACGACCATGGACAAAACAAGAAAAAAGCATTATCGCAGAATACTTTTCCGACAACATTAAAAAAAGAAAGCCTCCCATTAAGGTAGAAGTGCAACACCTTATTGAAGAATATCCCGAGGTATTTAAAGAAAGAAAATGGACATGTATTAAAGCTGTAGTTTATAATATGTATACAGAAAAACTTAAATACTAAACACCCATTTTCAAATATTTTTTAGTTGATTTTTAATTTTTTTTCACTGTTTTGAAAGACTTTCTTGTTTTAGTTTTGATCTGATCTGTATCACAATATTCTTATGTTTGTACCTACTTTTGATATTAAATTAAAGCCATACTTTGCTGATGTATTCCTTTTTTTTTTAATCTAAATCGCCGTTAATAAAAGCTCATATTTTTGACTTTTATAAACTGGAACGTATGTGACGCCTTCGCTGTTAAAATAATCTGTAGATAGAACGTATTGTTTACATATTTTAGGATACGTATAATTAGGGCAAAGTAAAAATGTACTGCTTCTGACTCTCACGCAAACACATACAAACATTTTCCTAAGGAATCCTATTTTACTTAAAACTGGCAACATCTCTTAGGCTCAGGTTTGTGCATATACATGCATGTTTGGGTTCAGAATTGGCTGAAATAACAAAGGGTTCAGGATTGTGCCATTTATAGGTAAAATCCCCATTTATATATCTTTGAAAATATTAAAATATTCTTTTGTATATATAGATTTTTAGGCAGCTCTAAATACTCTAGATATAGGAGGTTCAGGATTGTATGGTTTTTCAGATGGTTCAGGTTTGGTATAAAGATGTATATATATATATATATATATATATATATATATATATATATATATATTATATATTGTTATGATATGTAAAATCTATAAAAATATTGGTTTGCTTAATATATTTCAAAGTTCAAAAATTAAATGATTAAAATAATTCGACTAATAAGCTATAAAGCTATTTCAAAGAAGTGAAAGTCCATTATCTTTGGATTACCTGGAGCAAACCTAATTTAAGATATGCATAAATTATTTTCTTTGTAAAATATATTCGAGTGAAATTAGTAAAACAAGACATTGCGAGCGAATTTTCCAAATGGACTTGTACGTAGGGTGAAGTGAAAACTGGCTCGAAAAAAAAATATCCCTAAATCAATTGACCTATATGTGGAAAAGTTGCCTAATATTCTAGAAAACAAAAGTGACCTAAAATAATTCCATCTTCTACTGCCCATGTAAACTGTGGAATTTAAAAAAATTAAGATAAATATTTTTTAATGTCGTGATGCAGCTCTTCGCTTATTTCCATAAAAAATTCGTAATTTTTGATGGAAATAACTCAGAACTCACTGCGTGGAGGTAGCTGAATATCGAGTTCCACCGCCCTCCTACCCTTATTTGTACTTTTGTATTTATTTTCATTAAAACCTTGTACAGTACTTAGGATAATAGAATAGAAGTTTTTAGGAAGTTTATAATTGTAGGTAAAATTATTGGTTGTTGTCTAAATGAAGAGATTAGGAACTGGGGCGAGTTTTGATTGGAGGAGATTGAAAAGGTGGGATATGGTTGGTAAGAATGAGAATTTAGCTAGTTTGTTGAGAAAGAAAAGATAGGCAGTTGGTTTCCAAGGGTGCAAGGCGAACAGTCGTTGTTTTCGGGTAGTTCCCCAGAGGTAGGAAGTAGTAGAAGTGAATGTTTGTGAGTTTTCGTGGAGTTAGTGTATCTGACAGAAGCTGATCCAGTAAAATATTGTAAGTTTTATTTTCTACTTATATTCCAAGAGTCACTATTCAGGCTAGAACGAGAGATTCAGTTTATCGAGAGGAGAAGAGGCTAGCATAATTTGAACGATACGTGCATTTAAAGGAGATCATTAAAGACGATAGACTTGCAACAATTTGTTGTAAGATTGCTGATTACCTAGGAGACTGCTAAGAATAGATAGTGTAGGCTATAAGGAACAAGGATTTGGAAAACTCATCATTAGAGAGATATAGTTTTGCTATTCATCAGTTTTTTCTTTATTAACAACACAATTTTGACAATTGCTTTAGAAAAGATAGGAATATTTTGATTAGGAGATTTAGAACAACAATTGTGATTTAAGATTTTAATTTATATTGTTTGTACCATTAATTTTGAAGGTTTACATACGTAGAACAAAAGTTTGATAATCTTTATATGAGATGTTGTTTATTGAAGATATTTGAGTGTAAATTTTATTTCAATATATTTTTATTTCAATATATAATGTTATATTATATACGTTTTTTATTATTCCGGTATTCTTTGGACATTACCTCTCACATGTAAAGCATAGATATTGGAGCACAAGTATAACCTTGAGATAAGAGAATTAAATAGTGTGATAGAATCATAATCATATCATTTAAATAAGTTTACTTAATTAATTAGCTAATTATTTGCTTGGCGCACTTAAGACTTTGAATATCACATTAATATATGTATATATATTATATAATATATATATATATATATATATAATATATATATATATATATATATATATATATATATATATATATATACTATTTTCTTATTTGCGTAGTTGGAAAACTTTATATGTCAAATAGAATTTGCTACGATAATTATTTTAATTTTAATTTTAAACAAAGTTATCAGAAAACTCACACACCTTATTGGGTATAGTGAAAAAATTTCGAAGGTATTAAACATAAAATTAAACAAATAATCTATGCAAATATTAAAAATAAAATAAAATGCTGCATTACAACAAGGTAAGGTATGAATTTAACATAAGAAAAAATATAAAATTTAATCAGATCTGTTTACAATCATGCAAATACTGCGAAAATATTGTCAAAGCAATAAAGACCTTGAATTTTAAAAAAATAGGATACTTTCGTTATCTGAATTTTAGAATACCGTAAAATAAAAAATATAAATTTGTGAATAACAAAAAAATCATTTCCAAGCTCGACGTCAAAAGGTCTTTTTTAAATAGTTTTAAAATCATTTGTGGTTTATTTCCAAAAAATATAATTAATGATGAAGCGTAGAACCAGAAACACGTGTTAGAGAATGGTAAGAGAATGGTAAGAGACGAAACGCAATCGTCTACGTATATAAGAATGTCGATAGTAATATTGTAACGTAAATTGAACTTGGATGGGAAGAGAGTATGTACAGAAGTTGGGTATTATTGTGAGTATAATAAAATTTAACCAAAGTGGAACTTTCGTAATGGAATTTAAATTGGGCAAAGAATTTCAGGTCTAGATATGCTTACTGTGCGACTGGCATTCAGGTGTTTTGAAACACACGACGGCGATCTTTGGGATGTGGGTCTAGAGATCGCTATTAGGAACAGATGATACTGAATTAAGAAAGAATAAGGAAAATTAGTTATACTAACTGAAAGAAAATGAACAAAAAATTTTACCTAATCTACACTAACCTTAAACATAGTTTCCTGCTGGTTTGCTGAATACTTCACTTTACTTTATACTTTTATTTCCTGCATACTACATCTTTAGTACTACTGCTAGGGATTACCTGATCGCCAAAGATCTCCAAACAAGTTAGCCTTACTGACTGGAGATGTTGGAGCAAATGTTATGCATATGATCTCATCATATGATGACATCAGAAGAACAAGCGGTATTTGTCTCAGGAAAAAGCACAAGAGAACAAACACATCCTTAATGTCAGACAGCTAATCGAAAAAATTCGTGAATTTAATACTTCTAGGCTTATGTGCTTTTTGGATTACATAAAGGCCCTCGATAAAGTTAAATGGCAGCAGCTATGGTCCATACTAGAGAAAATGGGAACACTCCACCACTTAGTTTAACTAATTAGAACTCTATATAAAAATAATAATTGCACAGTAAAAATAAACAACACCCATTCCGATCATTTCAGAACAGAGGCAGGCATAAGGCAGGGATGCATAATTTCGCCAACTCTGTTTAATATCTATAGCGAACACATTATGCGAAGGGTACTAGACAGATGGAAGGGCGGAATATCAGTAGGAGGTCAAAAAATCAGCAACTTAAAAAATGCTGATGACACTTTAATAACTGCGGCAAATCAAGAAAAAATGGAAGACATAATGAGATGTTTGGAGGAAAAAAGCAAAACATATGGACTAAAGCTAGATAGAAGTAAGACAAAGATCATGGTAGTAGACACAGCTCGGAATAATCTTCAACACATTAAAAAAATTGAGGGCTTTGACGTAGTAAATAATTTCATATACCTGGGGTCCCTAATAACAAATGACGGAGGGTGTGACAGAGAAATACGTAGAAGGGTTGACTATTGCTAGAACAGCTATGATGAAACTGATAGCAATTTTAAAAAATTCTAGCATAACAACACACATAAAACTAATGCTGGTAAGGGCGCTCATTTTTCCCATAGTCATATATGTATCCGAGACGTGGACCTTAAAGAAAGCGGATAAAAATAAACTGAATGCTTTTGAAATGTGGGTATACCGCCGCATGTTGAAAATATCCTGGATTAATAATCGCACTGACGTATCGATATTAGAACAACTTAAAGTAAAGGATAGATTGCTTAAACAAATACAACAAAAATATATGCAGTATTTTGGACACATTGCTAGAAGAACAGGTACGATGGAAAAACTAATAGTCGAGGGTAGACTTGAAGGAAAGATACCTAGGGGAAGATCTCCAAGCCGTTGGGTAGGTCAAACAAAAATATTAATTAACCAAGGGTTACATGAAGCCGAATAACTAGCCCAGGATATAGAAGGATGGAGGAAAATCGTGAAAAACTGTAAAGGACTGATGGTTTCATCACATCCCAAAAGGGATTAGGACTGAGGAGGAGGATTTAATGTGATAGTCATCCCGTGACTTTCCACATCTCAATACCGTTGGCTAATTTAGCTCTTCCGCCTTTGGAGTCAATTTCTTAGCTGCAGAGCAATGAAGTGCCCTACCACATGTCAGTTCTTCCACCCGTAGCTGTTGACCAACAAATGGGGGGTTACTTTTACTGGTAATGGCTTTGAAGTCACTTCGCTGTGTCACAACCGGTTAAATCATAATTACCGCCTTTGATTATTCAGTATCAGAGAGGCAAGGAGATTTTTATCCACCGCTCCGATCCTGTAATGAGATAACTGCTGCCCTATGCCATGCTTGATCTTCTTCCTCTTCATGTACCATGTCCTTTCAGAACGTTGGTTACCATCATAGCTATCTTAATTTTATTCACTGCCACCCTAAATAGCATGCTTGTATTAACACCATAACAATCTCGCAAGTTCTTCAACCATGAGGATCTTCTTCGTTCTGGACTGCATTTACCTGCTATTTTTCCTTGCATGATATTTTGTAGCAACCTATATTTGGGATCTCTCATTACATGTCCGAAATATTCCAGCTTTCTCTGCTTGATACTTTTTATGATCTCAGTAGTCTTGCTGAGACGTTCTATTATTATGGAGTTTCGAATATTCTTCACCCAGGAAACTTTTAAAATTCTTCTATAGCACCACATTTCGAAAGCCTCAAGACGAGTTAGATCAATTTTATTCACAGTCCGGGACTCAACACCATAGAGTTAGACCAAAAATACGTAGCAGAAAGTAGGCGGATCCTCAATGCCAATTTTAGGTCTCTGTTACATACCACCTTGGACATCCTTCTAAAAGCAGCTCTAGCCTGCTCTATCCTAGATCTAATTTTGCCGTGACTTTCTGCGTTGCAATTTAATTGCTGTCTAGGATAAACGATTTTATTAACTTGCACAAGTTTGGTATTATTTACATATATAGTATAGTATTATTTAATATGCTTGATCCGAGGGCGTTTATTTGGCAAAACCTTATTCAACCTGTCCCACATATAAGTAGGGTGTTCTTTATCAGCCATTGGGATGCGCCGTGTTGAGGTTAAGAACTACCTTCATCCGAGTATGTTTTCCTAGAAGTACTAAAGAGCCCCCACTCAATTGAGAAGCCCTCCTTCTTGGAATCTACACCGGCACGGTTTTAAAGAATACTTTAAAGGAGAATAAGATGGGGTGGTTGGTGAAGTTTTAGTTGGAGCAGTTATGTTAAAAAAGTGTGGACGTTACTAGCGTGTTGTAAGTGATAAAAGGAGATTCTGATGTGAAGCTAGTTTGGCTTTAGATGGACCATGAAATTATCTGGGTATTGGTGAGTAAAGGAAAAGTAAAATGCATTTAGAAAGAGTGGTTTGGACTGGACTGAGAAATATGAATAAATGGCAAAAAAATAAAGATTACTATAAGTTTTATTGTAAAAGAAGATGTTGAGGATATAGGTCATGAGAATAGTTGGCGGTGGAGATGTAAACAGTCTTGATTGAATGAGGCATGGCGATTAACACAATTTGGATTTCTCTCTGATATACGTCATCTGGGATATTGACGGTTCTTTCAAATGTTGAGAAAAAGTTTTTTTTTGTTTGCTCTAAAGAGAGTGAAGATAATGTTCCACAAGTGAATTTATGGGTTTTTCAGAATAAGATATACACTTGCCCAAATTATTGAATACTTTAAAAGAAACGTGATGATATTAATTAATTAAACTGAAATTATATTTAATATGTAAATAAACAATGTTAAATACCAGTTGCGTTAATCTTATTTTGGTCTTCTAACTGCCACTCCTCTTTAGCGACCAGCCTTTGATCCTCCGTAGGTGGTCGCTATTGGAAAGTTTTAATGTACTACTATTACGCTACTACTAAATTTTAATAATCTTTTAAATCATCAATATTTGGTGGGCGTTTTTGCATTAATCTCAAAACCAAAATCCAAAAGTAAATGTATTCAAAACTTTAACTATATTTGTTCAAATGTTTCGTTTTTAAATATTTTTGTAATATACCAGAAAGAATATTTAATACGTTTCTTGAAAACATTACAACACATATCTTGAATAAATGTTAGTATATTAAAGCAAGTGTAACTCGATATAAAATAAAACCAAACACATTCCAAAGGTTTAGCTAAATGTCATCTTTTATAAATATCAACTAATTGGATTATCAATTTAAATTAGATCATGTCGTCTGGGTTTTAATTGGCTTAGAATGTACCTACTATTTTCTTCTTAAGCCAGTAGATATACCGGATCAGGACAAAAAGTTATGAGTGTCTGCCTCTATGTAAAGAATATACCTATTTTTTTAATTATTTGTTTGTTAATAATATTTCAAAAGTTTTGTTTGTTATTATATACAGTGTGTAAAAGCCAAATGGAATAAATTCATTATTTAGGTTACTATACATATTTATGAAAAATCCCAAAACATGTCAAATTTAAATTATAACTTGACATTCTTTAACGTAAAAATGCAACCCCTACCTTCAACCCCCTTAGAATGACAGGTACAACCCCCAATTTTTAAAATAGGAAGTATAGGCTTGTGATATATCGTTTGAAAGGTCTTTTCATTCTCCATTCAAAAATTTTTTCACTTTCATGTTTATTCACATTAATTAAGATAAAATAAATTAAAATCATGTGGTTACCGAAATTCGCTAAAATATACTCAAAACTTATTTCCCGTTTAGCTCTTGATAATGAGAAAGTAAACAAAAACTATGGCAATGTGGTTTTTAGATGGTAACCATTAAAAAACTTTCCGTGGCAATGTTATTTTAAGACGCATTAGTAAATTGTTTTATTTAAGTTGTCAGTATTTTAATTTAAGTAAAAAGTTCGTTTAATTCAATTCTGAAAAATTTTTAGATTACCGGAAATGCATAAAATAACAGTTTTAGAAATGATTGGTTGCGGAGATAACACTCAAACACAACAGAAAGTAACTCGCCTATTTCATGAGAAATTTCTTAATTTACTGCCTATATCCCAAGGAACAATAAGTAAAATAGAGAAGCAGTTTCGCGAGTTTGGTCATGTAAGGCAGATATAAAAAGCAGCTGCCAATGCACTGAGTGATGAACTCAAATTAGGTGTGTTGCTTGAGTTACAGGAAAATCCACATACATCGAGTAGACAGGCATCCACTACATTCAATGCTAGCCATACATCGATAGTAAACATATTAAAAGAAAATAAATTACATCTCTATAAGATGATACCTACTCAGGAGCTCATGGAAGACGATTTTGATAGGAGAACTTTTTTTTTGTGAGCAAATGATGGACATGTTGGATAACAATATTATCCAATTAGAAGACGTTATGTTTTCCGATAAGTGTACTTCTCCACTTAACGGTCATGCTAATCGGCAAAATTGCCGCTACTGGGCCACGGAAAATCCTCACTGGATGAGAGAAGAACACACTCAATACCCTCAAAAGGTCAATGTTTAGGCAGTAATTGTAGGAAACAATATCATTAGGCCCTTTTTTATTGAGGGCAACTTGAATGGCAACAATTATTTGGCAGTACTTCAAAATGATGTCATTCCAACGTTGGCAAATTTATATCCTGATCCAGGAAACCCTCAAGTTCCAGCGAATACGATATGGTTTCAGCAGGATAAAGCACCACCACATTACCAAATTCTAGGCGTGTCCTGGACAGAACATAAAACCAACCCCTCAATTCTGGAAAAGCTTTATATAAAAAATAGACTATTAAAAAAAACGAGCATATCTAATTTATTTTAATCACATATCTAGAAGAACGGGGACGATGAAACTATTGATAGTTGAAGGAAAGGTAGATGGCCGATGAACAAAAGAAAGATCTCCAATACGATGGGCAGACCACAGTTAATGGAGGCAGCCAATAATATTTAGAGTATCACTACAAATTGACAAAGTCCCAAGGAATGAGGAGGATGAAGCTCATTATGCTGCAAAATATAATCTAGGAAAAAATAAGAGGCAAACGAAGTTAATACTGGTATTGCAGTTACAAAAACAATTAAAAATAAATCGATATATCACAGGTACAATAAAATAAAACATACACATTAAAGAAAAGGATAAGAAAACCCAAAGCAAAAACAATTTTAAGGTGAACACATCAGCAATCATAAGCAAAGTTTATTAGTTAAATGGAAAATCATTTTCATAGGTTAATTACAATTTAACTGGGAATAAGCCACAATTAAAGATAAAAATACGTTTATTGACGTTTCAATTTCCACTTAGGAAATCGTTCTCAAAATACAAACAGTAAATTAAACAAATTTTGTTTTTTGTTACATAGTGAAAAATTCTTCTAATAATTTAATTTTATCTGACTCATTTATATTGACAATTCAGACATACGTTTTGTATTCTAAAGTAGACGACTTTAAAACGATATTGCCAATATTGTTGAGTTGCGCTACTGGGACGACTTTACTTATAAGATAGTTCATTCGAGTACATGCCATCAACTTTAACTTGAGAATATCCATCAGAAAAAATCATTGCATGTAATTCGTCTTTAAAAAGAGAAACACATGACATGATGACAGTAAAAATTCTCCTGTTAGTGATTCCATAGTAAATTATGAGGAAAGACCCGGAAAAAAACCTCATAATACTATCCCGACATGGTAAGTATTTGTTCGTACATTTAGTTTACCTTCAATAAACACCGAAATTCTTATTTTATATGTTTCGTTATTTAAAAAAAACATAAATGATGTATTCTCTATATGTTACTGACTTACTCATACTGGTATTTTCTTATTAATAACTTCCTCTTTCAATATTGGTAACCAGATCCTATTGCATTCTGCCGAGGAATTTGCGACACAATTTTCTTCAGAACAACATTTTCATGGGGTCAAAAATTTTGCTTACAAAATGATAACATAAATAAATAGAACAAAAGAGCTGCCACTAGCTTAAAAGTCATTAATAAATAACCATAGATGAACAATATCAGAGTCTGTAGTATTACCGTAGCAATTGTATATAAAAGGACTAAGAAGAACACGTTTCATATAGAAAAGTGAGAAAGGCTACAGTACTTATATCTTTAATGCATAATGGACGTTATAGTAATCTCCCTAGTAATAAACCAAAAATTATTTCTTCTTATAATGAGAATAAGGGAGGTGTAGACTGCCTAGATGAGAAATACTTCAAAAGCACCTCAACTGGTCGAAATCAAAGATGGCCCATAACAATTTTTTTCGGCGTATTAGACATTCCTATAGCAAATTCGTTCATTCTACATCAGTCATTAATTCTACATCAGCTACAAAAAACCATTCCAGTAATAAAAGAATAAATGTTTATGCTTTGGAGTTGGCTATGCAGTTAGTGCAAGATCATATGAAAAGACAAATGACAATGACGAACATTCCACGTCAATTACGTATTACAATTACCCAGATACTTATAGTCCTAGAGTCCTAAGATTACAAAATAACTGTGTTTGCGTTGCAAAAAGCCTGTTTGTATGGGATGTACAAAACCACTTTGTAAAAATTGCATATAAAAATATTAAAGTTTGACTGATGCTGGAAACAAACATTTTTAATCGATTTTTATTTTACCTAGTTTTTTGTTTAGTCTTTAAACATTTATCCCAGAAATACATTTTTTCATATTCTTTTTTATATTGCTTTTATTAACTTTACAAAAGTATGTATTTTTTCACAGATATTTGTACGGATTTCAGTTTTATTTAATATTTTTTTCTTAACCCAAATCTAATACGTTCATTTTTATAATTTAAATATATCAATGTATGTTTGTAACATGTATTTTTATTTAAAAAAATATATTTGTGCGTTTTTTTGCTTTCTTGGAAACAGTAGTCTCACAGACTATGCCGGACCAGTTATACTTTACTGCTGCATTACGCGATCAGTTCATGGTTAAATCTATCTTGCGCCTTTGCAATCCAGTTGGTACATATCTTTTTTATATCGTCAGTCCATCCCGTGGGCGGTCGTCCTGAGTTTCGTCTCTTCTGTATCGGTCTTAACACCAAGATTTTTTTGGTCCATCTATTACCTTTCACCCTAACGATGTGTCCGGCCCACTTCTCTATACCACTTCTTTCACTAATTGCTTTATTTCTCTCCACATTATACCCAACAATGATCTTTCTATTATATTTAATAAGTATGCTAACTACAATCAGCTTTTGATTGTAATTACATTCATGAAAATTTACTCGACCTGAGAATCGGTAACCAGAGTCTTTCCTGAACTCACATAAGTAGATAAAAACTTGTTTCTTAGTACTACGGTCAAATTACAAAACAGCAGATGTGGAGAAAAATATTTTTTTTTGGCTTAGACTATCGTCATACAGCCAGACACAAAAGAACTAAGACAGTCATCATTATAATTATTTACTTAAATGCCCTATCAAGATAGAAGATTACATCGATATTAGGAGAACAGGGACACACTCTTCTCGCCTAGGGACCTATCAAGGCATTGATTTATATAAGACATAACAACACTAGGTCACGGAGAGGAGGAAGTTATACAAATGGTTTAGAACAAAGGTAACAAGATTAACTAAATAATTTTTAGAGAATTATAATGATAATTTTGCTGTTTTTTAAAAATTTTATTAAAGAGTTGTAAATATCTACAGAGCCAAGTGGTAATAAATGTAGCATATTCCAAGGAGCTGCTATTTTATATTTTAATAAATCATTTGTAAGTGTGGATGAGTAGACTCTGTTTTTAGAACAACCAAAAAATATATGATCTAAATCACTTTCCTCTCAACAATGCTGACATTTGTCATCATCCAAAACCTTTATTTTAAATAAGTGCTTTGGATAACATGCGTGTCCGAAACGTACTCTAATAATGGAAGTTATGTGCCTCCTGGAAGCTCTAAAAGACTTGTACCAAGGAAATTTTGGAATATCTGGCTGAATTATCGAGTATCTATTTTGGTTCACAAAGGAGTATTCCTTCCACTGGTAGCTCCACTCTCGAACCAATGTTGACTTGCAAGAAACAATACTGTCAGAAAGCGTTACTTTATGTAAAATATCAGTATCGGTTAAAATGCTTTCTTTGGCTAATAAGTCGACATATTCATTATGTTCAAATCCTGCATGTGCTTTAATCCAGAGACAATGTACATTGATTCCTTTGGTTAAAAGAGTTTAAATAATATGTTTAATTCTATAAATGTATGGGCAGTCTTGTAAGTTTGGTGGTCCGTATTTACCAATGGATTTTAACACTGCCAAGGAGTCCGACAAAATTATAATATGGGCGAAATCAACTTCAGCTACATATAATAAAGCTTTATATATTGCAATGGCCTCTGCTGTATAAATCGAAGTTTCCGGGTTTAGTTTGAATTTGTTTTCTATATAAGCCGATGGTATAAAAAAAGCGCATCCGGTTCCATCTGGAGATTTAGACGCATCTGTATATAGAGCTATTGCCTCGTTGTATTTGCTTGTTATAGATAGAACAATATTTTTATTTAAATATATATTTTCACTATAATTTGGTATAATAATATCTGTATGTAAAAAGAAAGAAGAGTAATTTTTGAATATGTAGTTCGTTCTATCTATATTTTTTTAAAGTGCTATATTTTGATTATACGCTTCGCAAAGTAAGGGAGATTTCTTTTTTTGCCAATATTTATTTGTCAGGTCATGGCAATTCAAAGAGACTATCTTTTCGTATAGAGATAAGTTCAGTAAGTATACTTTCATTAAATATTTTTTGGACAAAAACCTTCGTCTTATATTTAAAAGAGGTTCCAAGGCTTCCAAATATAAAGCTTATACTGGAGTGGATCTCATGGCTCCTAAATATATTCGTAAGGCTGAGGTCTGTAAAACGTTGGTTTTGTTTAGTAGTACATTACTTGTTGATCCATATAAAACACTTCCGTAATCCAAAATAGATCGTATGTAAGCTTTATAAAATAATAAACTTACTTCAACATCCGATCCCCACCAAGTTTTATTAATTGATGTAAGAAAGTTTAATCCCTTATTGCATCTGTTCAACATGTCATCAATATGTAACTTCCAGGTCAATTTCTGGTCGAGTATAATTCCCAGATATTTAATTGTATTTTTAAGGGAAAATTGGTGCCCACCTAAATTGATTGTACTGGCATTAGGAAAGTTGTCTGGTAAATAAACAAACTTGCAATTTACTGTAGGATAATTTGAAACCATTTTCTATAAACCATTTGTGATAGAATCCGTACACTTCATTCAGGTTTTCAATGGTTTGCTGATATTTTTTGTGTTCTGTATACAAACAGAAATCGTCAGCATATTGTACAATATTAAATGCAATATTAGTAATAGTGATGTTGTGTAGATCTGCTGTGTAAATGTTAAACAAAATAGGACTCAAAACGAAGCCCTGAGGAAATGCTTTGTTATTAAGTCTAGGTCCTATAAGAGTATGATTGTCTTTTAAATAAATTATCCTATTTTGTACAGGTTTATAACGTTAGAAGCAAACTGTGCTGGAATATGAAAAAATTTAATCATTTTTTCTTGGAGAATTGTAAGAGATACCGAGTCATAAGCACCTTCGATGTCTAAAAATAAAGCAGGTACATAACTGTTCCTGGAAAAACTATTCTGAATGTCTACAACAAGGGTTGTTAAGGAATCTAAAGTTCCCTAATTTAAAGTTTTTTCCCGGTTTGGGAACAGGGACAATTATAATACGCTTAAAATCGATTACGCCTTTACCCTCAATAATTATCTGGTTGAATATATTTAAAAGTAATTATTTTGCGTTATCTGGAAAATTTTGTATCATAGGATATTTGACTGCATCAAATCCTGGTGAGGTACTAACGCGATTATCAAGAGCAAACTCTAATTCAGCTCTTGAAAAAGGTGTTAAGAGAAAATGATTCTGATCAGATGAGAGAGTTTCAGATGGCATTACATCTATCTGGTTATTTACGTAAGGTGGAGCTATTTTATCAAAAAAGTCGTCTACCCATGAGTTACTGAGAGGCAGTGGAAAGTTTACCTTTTTCCTGTTCATTTTTCTTGCTTGGTTCCAGATAAGACTAGATGGAGTTTGTTTATTTAATTTTGAACACCATTCAACCCAACTTTGTTTGGCCTTTAATTTCAGGAATTTTTTGACACGAGCATTCACTTCTTTGCATTTATAAGGATTTTTTTTGTAGTTTACTAATGCTTTCTTTCTTTCCGCAATGGATTCATCACATTCCGAATCCCACCATGGAGGGGGAGTACGTTTACATTTAAACGATTTATATTGGAAGATTGATTGTTTAGAAGCTTCATTATTACAGTCAATAGGAAAATTATATTTTTCTTGCGTGTCTGAGTAGGCGTGAGGGTTGTTAGTTAATAAGGTTTCAATAAACTGAGAGTATAATGACCAATTGGCTTTTTTAATGTTCCACTTACTGCTGGGATAAATGATATTTGCATCAGTTCCAAAGATATCGATTACAACCCTTATAACGAAGTGATTTGATCCCAAAGTATCAATATCTACAGACCACGAAATTTGTGTTTCTGTGAATCTGTGTTTCCTGGTCTCGTTTGGCAAGTTGGTTGTCTATTATTCATTACCACATAATCTAGATTCTGAATTGTCTCCACAATTTGATGGCCTGTTTTATCATTTTTAGATGAGCCCCACAGAGAATTATGTGCGTTCATATCTCCTCCAATGATACAAGGATGTTTTAATTGAGTAAATAACTTATCCCAATCTTTGGTGTTAGTTTTAGCTTTCGGACACCTATATACAGAGAGTAAAGTTAAATGACTTTTGTTATAGTTGATTTTAATACCACAAGCAAGCAATTCTTTACTATAATTTTTTTTAATTTTTATGTTTTCAAAGGGAATACCAGTTTTAATTAAAATAGCAACTCCGGAATAGCAGTCATCCCGATCTTCGCGTATTACGTTATAACTAACTATAAACAACATCACGTTTAAATCAGTTTTTAACTTATTAAAGCTATATCAATATCTTCGGTTATTAAAAGTTGAGAAGGCTGTTTTTGTTAGCAACAGCTGATCGAGCATTCCATTGTATTATTTTGAGTTTAGCTTTGAAAGTAATTAGACTAGTTATTTTTTAAAAATATTATCTAAAACATTATTAATACTTTTGGCTAACAGATTTATATCAAGTGTTTTTGCCTCTTGTAAACAATTAATATTTTGAATAAAATCTGAGAAAAGAATTACTAAAGAATCTACTAATTTATTTTTATCATTGTCTACATTTGAAAAACTTTCCTTGTTTAAGGGTGGTAAAGGTTGAGATGGTCCAAATCTGAAAGGGATGTGAGGAGATATAGGATATTCGGAAGTTGGAGATGATACTTTTCTTTTTTTATTTTCCCTATAATCAGTGCTTGATTTAGTACAACTCGGTTGATTAATATTTTGGTTTTATGTAAATGAGGCCTCAATAGGTTGGAATAAGCAGGTATATTAACTTCAGATGTGTTAGTTAATTTTGGAAATTCTTTATCTGAATTTGACAATATTTCAAATCTGTTATAACAAATTAGACCAGAAAAAGAAGAATCGTTATATAATATATAACGATTAACGTTATATATAATATAGCCTCCAAATATGAAATTTTATGTTCAATCATGATATTTTTTATTTTTTTTTTGATGTTCGAAAAAAGGACAGGTTTTAGAAATCGATATATGCTTATCACTTTTACAGTGTATGCAATACATTTTTTTTTTCATCACATGTATGTGTATCAGTTTTAATTTCTCCACATCGTATGCAGTATTCCTGTGTACCTTTACATTGTCTAGAAATGTTTCCAAATTTGAGGCATTTATCACATTGTGTAACTTTACCTAACAATTTTTCAACTTGAAAATATACATAATTAATTACAACATAGTTTGGCAAACAATTGCCTTCAAATGTAATTATAACATTACGTCTAGGTACATATTCAGTATTTCCATCCTTTTCTATTTTTCCGTGCATTCTTTAAATATCAATAATTTGTAAACTAGAGGTTATATATTTTTTTAAATATTCAATGTTATACTTGGTATTGACATCACGTATCAGCCCTTTGATTTCTAAGAGGTGATTGGGAATGTACTCCTTTAAATTATCCTCTTTTAAATGACTATTATTGACTAATTTATTTGCATCCAAAATAGATTTGAGGATTACTTTAACACGGTTTCTTCCTATGCTTTTACTTTCCCTAATATTGTTTATCTTTAGTTTTTGATGTAAAATACCACCCACAACCATAGGGTGCAATCGGCCTATATTCTGATTATTGGTCTTTTCAACATATACACAACAATTTTGAAAGTCGTAATTATTAGAGTTAATATTAAAAAGTTTTACTTCCCTTGTAGCAGGGAAACGGTGGTATTAACTTTCCTTGTAGCAGGAGAAACGGTGGTATTATTTCCTGTATCCATAACTTGTTCACTAACACTAACAACTACAGAAGTATTTAGTTCGCGCATTGGCGTCTTATTAGTATTCTCCCCCATCAGGGAGAATATTTTCACTTTTTTATCACTAAATTACTACAATATGTAAATATTTTTAAACGCGACGAAATTAAAATATTCTAATTGTCACAAAAACTGGGAGCTTAACGACTTTATCGATAACACGTCTACCCGCTATCAATGTATCTAAGAGACTGAAAAATATTTTAGATACTGTGAATCGTTACGTATGCTGTGTAATCTATTAAAATAACAGAATCTCGCCCAGTGCCTGCTCTGTTTGGAGCAACTTTTATAAAGCATGCTGAGAAGAAAGGTTATATGTAAAAAAATTCTACAAAAATCCACTTCTACATAAAATCAGAGCTACCTAAAAACCTGAGTGACAAGAGTGATATTTTTCTTCTTATAGTGTCGTGTACCTATAGTGCGTTGGCTAAATATCTTAAGGCCAGACGTCTGTCTTTTGCGGCATGCAAAAGATTGCCAGTGTTATTTATGTTAGTATCCATTACGTAGAATACCATGTAATCACAAGTTAAAAATTAATAGAGGAGAGCCAAAAGCAAGAGAAACAGAGAGACATCACAATAACCAAATCTGACGGATTACGTTGAATGAGGAGAATGTTAAAATGCGAATATTGGGAAAATTTTGGAAGACGTATATCCAGAAATGTGGTATTTCAGAGGGAGGAAAATAATTCTGCTGATTGGCTTCTTTTTAGGCAAATATGACACTTAAAAACAATATATATTACGCTTAAGTTATGTCAAACATAAAAAAATACATATTGGGTAATCACTTTCTGTTCCATTTTATATCTGCCAACTCTAATCTGTTCTTGAGTTTAAACAGTAAATAAATAACGTGTGAATACTTGGAAGTTGCTTCAAATGTAATTCTATATTCTATGAGTATTTTAACAAATACATATCGGTTTTTAACAAGTTTATGTTGCTAATGGAAATTTGAAGCAGACTAAAGATATTATTATCTCCCTCCTTTGTTATTGTTTACCAACCAAATACGTAAAATGGTAATTCCGTATGCAAAATAAACTCCACTTTTTATTGTTCTACTAAATTTAAACAATAGAATGACGTTCGAAGTATGTTGTTGAAAAATATGCCATCAAACTACGTCCGAAAGAATGGATATCTCGTTTTCATATACCGCTGCATTTAATAACCCCTTGTGTTAATCCGAGTAATGCCTGCTTTCCATTGACTTTGGTGACTCACGAGGCAGTAAGCAGAAAATGAAAGGCATCACCATTGAAAGAAACAAAAAAGCGGGAGAGTCGGTGAACAAACAAACAAAACAAAAACCAGTCTAGAAACGCCGTCTCGTCATCGCATCGTGACGAGCAGCACTTGAAAAAAAATAAAACAAAAAAAAAGAAGAGAAAAAATGGTAATTACTACGGAAGGGCATATGTGATCCGGGCGTGTGTGATTCCGTAACTCCTCCCATGAAAAGGGAGATATAATAAACCTAATATGTGCACTACACTGTACCCCGATGTACCTTATTTAATATTTACGTCATGGGTGGCTGTGCAAATTTTTTTATGTAGAGCTAAATTATATTTTACCATATTTAAATTTAAAATAATAAAAAAATTATAATACAAAAATAAAAATCAATATAATTTGTGACAATATATAAACCTCAAACAATGTAACTCTCAGGATATTCTGGAGAAATGTATGTACAGTAAAAAACTTATAAGCATTGTACTTGTAATACTTTTAATACAAATGTATAGTTTTTTGGTTTTGATCTCTCCTATGACCGGATGTATAAATGAAATTATTTAATATCAAAAACATTTTTCATATTAAACCCACATTACTTAAAAGAGACAGTCCACCCAATTGTATCGCAATATGTACAAATTAAAGTAACTTAATTCATTATTTTCAGTCACAAATATCTTTCGCTTTTAAAAAATATTGCTAAATTAAAAGCCATTTATCATTTTAACACCGTGCGTTAAACATTGCGTAATAACACCAGTGGATCGCTCAAAGAAAAATAATCCGGTGAAACGGAAACACTGGAAAGGGAAAAAGCTAGTTTAAGAAACCTTAATAAAGAAATAAAACGAAGATGTTAGGCCGACAAAAAACAGTACTATCAAAGTATATGCAAAGAAATTGTGAGACATGGTCAGAATAATCAGCCGAGAGATCTATTTAGAAAAATATACTACCTGACAAGAGACTTCAGAGCCAGAACTTGGGCCATTGAAGATAACACTGGAACCCTGAGAACAAACAGAGAAGACATAGCAGAGACATGGAGATCGTATTGCAGGGACCTATATAAAGATGATCAACGCCAAGAGCTTGTTAGCCAAATCTCTGACGAGGTGGAAGAAGAACCTGATATACTCGAAAATTAAGTAAGACAGGCTATCAACAACCTCAAATATAACAAAGCACCAGGTCCAGATATGATAACAGCAGAAATGCTTAAAGCCACAGAAGAAACCGGCGTAAAGTTACTTCATCTACTCTGTAACCAAATATGGCATTCCAAACAATGGCCTGAAGACTGGACAAAATCTACAATAACGACCATATATAAAAAAAGCATTACTATTTAACTGGGAATAAGCCACAATTAAAGATAAAAATACGTTTATTGACGTTTCAATTTCCACTTCGAAAATCGTTCTCAAAATACAAACAGTAAATTAAACAAATTGTGTTTTTTGTTACATAGTGAAAAATTCTTCTAATAATTTAATTTTATCTGACTTATTTATATTGACAATTCAGACATACATTATGCCAATTATATTGCCAATATTGTTGAGTTGCGCTCCTGGGACGACTTTACTTGTAAAATAGTTCATTCGATTACATGAAATCAACTTTAACTTGAGAATATCCGTCAGAAAAAAATCATAGCATGTAATTCGTCTTTAAAAAGAAAAACACATGACATGATGACAGTAAAATTCTCCTGTTAGTGATTCCATTGTAAATTATACAAGCTTCAGAACAATATAAAAAAAGGCACCTTCCATAAATGCGACAATTATAGAACTATCTCTCTTATATTTCATGCCAGCAAGATAATGCTACATATAATCAATGAGAGACTGAAAACATTCCTTCAAAGAGAAATTCCACAAGAGCAAACTGGTTTTACCAAAGGTAGAGGCACTCGAGAACAACTGCTGAATATAAGACAGATAATCGAGAAATCTAGGGAATTCAACATCCCACACATCTGTTTTATAGATTACCGTAAAGCGTTCGACAGGGTCAAGTGGAGACACTTATGGCGAATACTAAAAGAAGTAGGCGTACCACAACATCTAATTATGCTTATAACCGAACTATATAAACACACTACTGAATCAGTTAAAGTACTTGACACACTTTCGAACGAATTTCATCCAGAACTGGGTGTCAGACAAGGATGTATACTATCTCCACAATTATTCAACATATATGGGGAGTATATTATGCGAAGAGCACTTGAAGGATGGGAAAAGGGCATCTTAATAAATGGTCATAAACTAAACAACCTACGTTTCGCAGATGACACAGCCCTTCTTGCAAATAGTCAAGCAGAGCTGATAGATCTTATACGACTGATCGAAAACAAAAGTCAAATATTTGGTCTGCAATTAAACATATCAAAAACAAAGATCATGATAGTGGATAGACTACACAACAATCATCCGCACATAACCACAATTGACCGGTTCGAGGTTGTGAGCTCATACTTATATCTGGGATCCTTAATCACAAACACAGGGTCATTACAAGAAGAGATTAAACGTAGATGTGATCTAGCAAAAGTTGCCACAGCAAAAATGACCAAAATATGGAAGGACTGTCAAATTTCAAGAGCGATAAAGATGAGGTTGATCAACTGCTTAATATTCCCAATACTGACCTACGGATGTGAATCTTAGACTCTGAGACAATCGGAGAGAAGAAATATAGACGCCACTGAAATGTTCTGTTGGAGACGAATGTTACGAATTCCTTGGACCGATCGTAGAACAAATAATTTAATTTTAAGAGAGCTAAAAGTTAGCCAACGACTCTCTAGTAAAGTCCATCTCCAACAATTAAAATATTTTGGGCATGTTATGAGAGCAAACACAGAAAACATGGAAAGACTCATAATACAAGGAAAGGTAGAAGGCCGAAGATCACAAGGAAGATCCCCAACAAGATGGATAGATCAAATTACATTAGATCTCCAGAGACAGAGATATCTGGAGACGGACAATACATGACATCACGTCAACCACTACACTCCCCCTGGGGGGTCAGGATTGAAGAGAGAGAGAGCTATTCTTACTAAATTTGTTTACCTTTGACATAATACCGGGGATACGTTTTGAACGTAGTTTTGAGGTTTGAATCAGTTTATAATGTCCCTGTGTCCGCTTCTTGTCGATCGACGATGATAATTATAATAAAAAGGTGAAGTTGTGAAGTAAAAAGTGAGGGTTTTATTGGCAGCAACTAGTAATTATACAATATGATGTTCGTTATGTAACTACTTATAGTAAACTGTGCCAACATGAGCTCAAATCCCCAATTTATATTCTCGCAAATTTAATACCTCAGCACAGAGGTTATTGCTTCGATCATACCATACCAACAAACTTTGAACTATTTCTTTACATTACAATTTAATCTAGGCCATAATTGCGACACTTAGGAAGTTCAATTAGAAAATATATTATACATTGATTACGCAATTTATTTAGTTGTAGGTAAATGAACTAGTTAATAAAGTATTATACGATATGGTTTACAATGCCTCACTTATACACGGTGAAACTATAAAGGATTAAGAAGTTAAGAATAATGTGAGACTACAAATTAAGGGGTTAATTTGTGATTGAACATATTGGCCACTATATAAAGAAACAGACGACCAATATAAAATATTTATACACACATATAAAATACAAAATAATAATATAACAATAATTCTTTCGGTTTTTGAATAATTATCTTACCCGAGCAGTGCTACCTACAACTTGATTATTTAGAATTTATGTTTCAGCTAAACTATCTAATTCAAATCTAATCTCATTAAGTGAAACTGATCTAGGAAGTGCTGTCTTTAAAGTTTTACCTAAATTTGGTTGGGATACGTATATGTTTAAGGCGTTGGATAAGGTTGGCTGCAAAAACCTTGATGCCTTTGTATTCTGGCTCTCTTGGAGTTTCGAATATATCTGACTGCCTTTCTTTATTTGTATATATCACTTAAAAAATTAGTGTAAGTTATTGTAATCTACTGAAAGTAGATTCCTTAGGAACAACAACGAGTGCACATCACCACCTCTTCTTTTTATAGGTTTGTGTCTCTTTAAAATTTCTTCTCTAATTGCAGAAGTCTCGCATATGCTTGCTGTACTGAGTCCCCCTAATAGGCTTGTATTAGAATTAAAGGATATTTTAACTTCAAACTTTATTTTGTTATCCCTTTTTTATGCTTCTTTTGTAATATTCTCCACTCTTTTTCTTCTAGTGAAAGAGTATTGCTTTGATCTACTTCTTTTAACTCTATTTTGTGGCCTTCTGTTTTCAGAATTCCTTCTGTTATCATACTGACCTTCTGACATGTGTAGTAATGAATGGTGCTGTGCTGATGACTACATTTTGCACATCTATAAGGGGAATAACATGGTACTTCCCTTTTGTGTAGTAAGCATCTACTGCACCATTGCTTGTCCTTTCCTTAATTTTCGTAAACCATTTAAAAACTTTATTAATTCTTGACCTAGTTTTTCTTGTCTATGCATATAATCATTGCATTTTGAACGTAAATGTATAAGTTTGACCTAAATACAACTTTTAAAGTCTCAGCAAGATTTCCTTAGACAATAACGCAATGAACTTGTTACCTTGATGACACGGAATATTGTACAAATTAAAGAATGTAATATTATCACTTGTAACGAGAGAAACGTATATATAAAAATGCAAAATACAGTATAATATGTGAAATTGAATAAACTCCAAATATGTGTAAAAATAACGATTTGTCACGTATCTCACTATTATAAAACAAATGTTTTAAGAATTTTAAATTATAAGAATTAAAATTATTGAATATAATTAATATCAAAATAATTAGGTAAGCTATTAGATTTGAATAAGCTGTAGGCAAACTATTACTATTTTAAGTAAGAAAAGTATGCAGAATAATAATATTTCATTATTATTGGTATTAATAAATTTGAATCTTAAGTTTCTATAATAATCTTTTTAATTTATAAAAAATGCACTGCTCTAAATAATAATAAATATTCAAAAACGTACAGTTTTATCCCGACGTTCACTTGTGTGTTTCTGCTTCCTTTTTAGAACTGTAACTGGAACTGGTGAGCTGGATCTCTAAATGCTGCTAGATTTTTCTGCTTGAAACTGGACCTCCAAACTACTGGAATAGTAGACTTAAGGACTGCTATTCAGGTTCTCTTTTGATCAAAGGCTCTCGTAAGGCTCATACCCCTAATTTCGGTACTTTCTGGTTTTTTTTATTTCTTTTTTCTTTTCTCCACACTTCGAATTCGATAGTTAATCTTGTACAGAACTAGGAAACTGCTATTTAGGTCTCTAAAGGTCGTCTCCTTCGAAGCTCCAAACCAATTAACGCCCTTCTGATGATGTTTTGACGAAGAACTTTCAAACGTAGTTATAAGGATAGATTCGTTTTATAAAGCCCCTTAGTCCGCTTCTTGTTGATCGACGATGATAAATATAATAATAGGTTAAAGTTATGCAGAAACATGTTGATTTATTGACAGCTACTAGTAATTACACAATATGATGTTCGTTAGGTAACTACCCATAATAAACTGTGCCCACCTGAGCTTAAATCCCCAAATTATAATCTCACAAATAATTCATACCTCAGCACAGAGGTTATTGCTTTGATCATACCATACCAACAAACTTTGAACTATTTCCTTAAATTACAATTTAATCTAGGCCATAATTGCGACAATTAGGAAGTTCAATTAGAAAGTATATTATTCGGCAACTTATTTAGTTGTAGGTAAATGAACTAATTATTAAAATATTATACGATGTTTTTATAATGACTCACTTATACACAGTGAAACTATAAAAGATTAAGAAGTTCAGAATAATGTGAGATTACAAATTAAGGGGTTAATTTGTGATTGAACACTGAGGTTTAAAGCTTTTTAGGCTTTAGATGGACAGACAGATGGATAAACGAACAGAGATATAATTCAAGATACAGAATATATTATATAGGACAATACCTAAGGAATGATATTAAGTTAGTGAATTAAAACATATTAAGATAAAAAACCCTACCCACTATTGCAGTTTTTCAACTGTATATAAACATTGTTCAAATATTAACAGACTTTTTGCTAGTCGTGATTCTCCTCTTATATTTAAGCAAGATTTGTCTTAAAAAGACTCAGACAATATCGAACAGTTGAACGGTTGTTGATACAGGGTTGCAAACAATAAATTGTTGATTCGTGCACTGTTGTGAACAATAAAGCATAAAAAGGTGAGTGTATTTCGTTAAAATTGTAGGTCATTTGGGTAATTATCGCCATAACATAGCGTCAACTCGTATAAAACAATTCGTTGACTATCTGTTTTTGAAAAAGAGAAGAGTTTCATCTTCCTAAAGCTGGACATTCACGTTCCGACTTGTGGTTCCACTTAGTAGGACTACTAATTGGATATTCGTATCCACTTACGCTCCGACTTGC
This sequence comes from Diabrotica balteata, assembly GCA_918026665.1. Lineage (NCBI taxonomy): Eukaryota > Metazoa > Arthropoda > Insecta > Coleoptera > Chrysomelidae > Diabrotica > Diabrotica balteata. The sequence continues at coordinate 136,638,281 of OU898276.1, forward strand.
TATCCAACTAGCTTTCCAACTTTAGTTCTATTTTGTTTCCATGACGGTGCGGTGTACATCACTTAACCAAAAAAATGTATCGAGTAAATACTAGGAAAAATATAATTAGGACGAGGAAAATGGCAGCATTGTGCTTGTTATCCTTATCATTTTAAAAGAAGAAAAAATGTTGAATAAAGAAATTATTTGTTGATCGTGTGACCTATTGTGACACTCGATTATTCATCGTGCAATTGAAAGTTTTTTTTCTGTAATACGGCTTTGGCATAGCCAATTAGCCAGACTTGTCAATTATTGAAAGTTAAATTCTATTATTTATTTGCGAACATCTTTGCTCAGACAGACACCAATTGAGATTTTGTTTGTAACTGATATTGTAAGCAAATTTTATACAGGAAGGAAGTATCAGTTACAAAGTGATCTTGTAGTAAATTTACTATTTTAATTGGATATAAGCCACAGTATAAGTTAGAAATTAAATATATTTAATTTATAACTAATATTCAGGCTTATTTCCAATTAAAATAGTAAATTTGCATGCCACAAGAAAATAACTTCAGAGCAATACAAAGAAACAGTTACTTCGAATTTCAGTAAAACTATGATTTAATTTTTGTTGTTTAGCGATAATTCTTCTTGGGAGTGCCCGAAATAGATCTAATGAAAGAAAAATGATTTGCCCTAACAAAAAGTAAATGATAATAAAGACTTGTGTATTTTAATAAGGGTGAACGACTGGGTAAGATCTAAAACAAAAGTCGAGGACATAACAACAAAAATTGCTTAACTTAAATGGAGCTTCGCGGGCCACACTGCTAGACAGAAAGACCACTGTTGAAATACTACAATACAGCATTGGAGACCTCACGAAAGTAAACGACCTAAAGAAAGACCACAAATGAGATGGGTTGATGACATTAAAATAATAGCCGGAACAAATTGAAAATATGTTGCTCAGGATAGAGACCGATGCAAGGAGTTGGGAGAGGCCTATGTCCAAACATAGACGATAGAAGGGTAAGAAGAAGAGTATTTTAATAGAGGTAATTTTCATGTAATTGAAAGTTTATTTTCTATTAAACATTTTCGAACTAGGGATCTTTGCGTCAAGTAATTTATAGAAATCTCATACGTAACAGGTGCCGAAGGTCCTCCAACTTCACGATTCACGCCCCCACTTCGTCGCCAGTCGGGAGTCGGATCTTTAAGTTATCTCTCTAGATGTTCCGACTCGTACCACTAGTTGTCCAATTAATCCAATCAGTCCACTCACGGTCCGATTTCAGATCCAACTGCGGAAGTTGGACCACTAGTCGGACTGCAAATGGGAACGTGAATTGCCTGTCTAACAAAACAGTTGTATCTTAGTTAAGGAGTAGCGATCTGATATGCTCTTACCAATACTTTTGTGGTTACTGTATGTTAAAGAAGACATCGTTTTCTTAGCTGTGCCACCATTCTATTGAGGTAAAGTACAACCTATACTATTTGTTGTCAAAATTACATTGCCGCTATCTATCTAGTACTGTTTTATTGATACTTTATGTTTTTCTATGCTGAACTGCATTAAATCTTGTGCCTCGAATTAAGAGACATTTTAACCTTCATTAACTTAAAACATTTATTTAACTTTTAACAGTACATTTTACGCTTACCTAAACACTATTTGCTGTAATCATCATTCAGCCTTCTACGTCCAAACATGAACATATTGTTCTTTTGAAATTTCTTCTAGTTTTGTCGATCCTGAGCTTCCTGCAACCAATTCCCAGCAATTCCCTTAATATCGGCGGTCCATCGCGTCGGTCTACCTCTGCGTTTTCTGTCAGTTCGTGTTCTCCACACTGTAGTTTTTTTACTTCATCGCCCGTCATTCATTCTGGCCACATAACACGCCCAGTTCTACTTCAGTCATGCTATACGCTTTATGACATTTGTGAAGCCCGCCTTTCTTCTTATTTATTCGTTTCTAACTCTGTCTCTGAGAGTCGGTCCAAGTAGTGAGCGTTGGATTCGTCTTTGGGCCTCTCCGAGTTTCGTTGCCGTAGCCTGGATTAATGAAAATGGTTTCGACGCCGTAAGTCATGACTGAAAGCACACATTGATCACATGTCTTCTTTTTCAAATAATTTGGCATGTTGCTCTTAAAGATGTAAGAAAGAGCTCTATCTGCGCCTTTCTGCTCCTATATATATATATATATATATATATATATATATATATATATATATATATATTATATATATATATATATATATATGAAACCTAGAGCTAAGATTAATATTATTAATAAAATTAATATCAAACTCGCCAGTCTTCCGGGTTGAACCACGTCGATATCCATTTTGCCGAGCTTTCGACATCCTCTCTGATGTTGTGCATTTTGTGAATTTTGGATGTTGGCGACCATCATGGCAATCTGCATTTGGCACACTGCTGCTCTAAAAAGATTTGTGGTTGTTGTGTTGACCCATGTTCGTAGATTTTTCAGCCAGGAAATCCTTCGCCTTCCTGGTCCCCGTTTTCCTTCTACTTTTTCCTGCAAGATTAGTTGCAGCAGTCCATATCTTTCGCTGTTCCTCATGATGTGACCGAGGTATTCGATTTTGGCTGTTTTAATTGTGGTTATTAGCTTTTTTTATTTTTTTATTCTCAACAGAACACCCTGATTAGTAACGTGGTCGGTATACGATATCTTCAGGATGCGACGATAAAGCCACATTTCAAAAGCCTAAATTTTTTTGCAGGTGGCGTCTGTGAGAGTCTATGACTTAACTCCGTACACAGTATAGGAAAGATGTAACATCGTAGTAATCTGATTTTTATGGGCATTGATCATGACATTTGAATAACTTAGCCATTTTTTTGAAATGCAGATCTTGCTTTCTCTATTCTACATTTGATTTTTATGGAATGGTCCCAATTTTCATTGACGTTCGTACCAAAGTAGGTGTATGTTTTTACTCTTTCTATTTGTTGACCGTTTACACTGATTTGTTCAAATTGCTGTTCCTTCTTAGAGATCATCATGCATTTTGTTTTCTTAGTGTTTAGTGAAAGTCTGTATCTCTGACTGACCTCTGTGATTCTGTTCATTAACTCCTAAAGGGTTTCAGAGCTGTCAGCGAATACTACCGTGTCGTCCGCGTATCTAATGCTGACAATCAGCTTGCTGACAATATTTAAATCACAAGTGTTTATTCCAATATTGGTTAATATCTCCATCAGCTTGTCGTGCTTTACTGTATCGAACGCTTTATGGTAGTCAATGAAGCATGCATAAATGTCGCAGTTCACGTCTCTACATCGTTGAAATGGCACTTGTATACTAAAGAGAACCTCTCTCGTACCCAATGCATTCCGAAAACCAAACTGTGTACGGCTGATTTTTTCTTCGCACAGTCTATATATCTTTTGATGTATGATTTTTAGAAATAATTTTAAAATATGACTCATTAAGCTGATGGTTCGGAAATCACTGCAGGATACGGACTTTGTTTTCTTTAGAAAAGCAATAAAGGTCGACTTCAGCCATGTCCTTGGTATTACTCCGCTTAAGTATATGTCATTTAATACTTTTGTTAGGTGTTGAATACCGTCGGTGTTAAATAGTTTTATGATCTCAGCATATGCATTGTCAGGTCCAGGAGCTTTGCCAACTTTTAGTTGTAATATGGCTTTTTGCACTTCATCTGATGTGATTGGTAAGTGGTCATCACATATGTAGGATGGAGGTTGTTCGGATCTAGTATCATCAAATAGTTGTTGTATGTATTTTGTCCATATGCGGATTTCTTGATTTTGTCTGTGATGATATTCTCCTGTTGGTCTTGCAGTTTGTTAGCTGTGTTGGATTTCTGAAGACCAGCTGCTTGTTTCACCTTTTTATGCAGGTTAAACGTATAATGTTTTTGTTCTAACAGCTCTATCTCTTCACACTGCAATTTTAACCAAATTTTCTCTGGCCTTTCGTATTTCTGTTCTTATTTGTCTCTTAATCTTGTTGTACATTATTTTGTTGTTCTTTGATTTTCTTCTTTCTTCCATAAGTTGCAATATATTGTCATTCATCCAACTCTTTTTCTTATTTTTCTTTTCTATTAGATGTTCTTCTCTGATCTTGTTAAAGGTTTCACAAATATTTTGGAGTGATTTTTCGGCATTATCTCTTCGGACTCTTCCTAAAGTCCTTTCGCTTTAATTTTTCTATGGTAGGTTTCTATGACAGTTTGGTTTTCTTTCCTAAAGTTAAAGAAAATACCAGCGAATTCATGATTACCCTACTTTCTGATGGCCTCTTACGTTATATAGAAGTCATCATATGACCAGAAAGCAACACCAGTACCACTTTAAGGTAGCTATAATTTTTTTATATTTTAAACTACTCTATTTCAAATCCTCTTATTTGTTTTTTATTTTCAAGCCTTATTTCGCAAAATGTTTGGTTTGATCAAGTGCTTAATATTCCCAATACTGACATACCGATGTGAATCTTGGACCTTACGACCAGCAGAAAGAAGAAAGATAGACGCCGCTACAAGGTTCTGTTAGAGAAGAATATTATAAATTCCGTGGGCCGAACATAGGACAAATATTTTAATTTGAAATAAGCAAAGTTCATCTCCAACCATTAAAATACTTTAAACATATGAGAGCAGATACAGAGAACATGAAAGTACTTGTTATCTAATGAAAGGCAGAAGATCAAAGATTACAATAAAAATCGCCAACAAGATAGATCGGTAAAATTATAGGAATATAAAAAAAATATTTATTCATTTATCATCAGTCGTTTTAAGTCCTCTGCTGAAAATAGGCCGTAAATAATTAGCGTGCATCTGATCTTGAGCACCCTAAATTTAGCTGTGCTGAATGAGCTTGATATCTTGTGACTAACGTGTTGGAGGACGTCTTCAATGACGATAAGCATCGTGTCTAGGTCTTAATTCTAAAATTGTCTTGGCCCATCTTTCATCTCTTGGCTCTTACTACATGTCCTGCCCAGTTTCATTTCAGCCTTTTATTTCTGTTAACTGCGTCCGTAACATCAGTTTTACGGTCATATCTTTAATTTAAAACTGTGTCTCTGAGGGATATATTCAACAATCACTTCTCTATTGCTCTCTGTGCCACTTGTATCTTATTAAACTAAGAATTCCCTTAGTTTTACGTAAGCTCCATGTTAGTCTCATTCTTCTCTTTAACTCTGTTATTTGATTATCTCTTCCTAAATTATTTTCGTCGTTCAGATACTTATAGTGGTATGCAATTCATGTACAAGAGCTCTGAAGATCTTAAAGAAGTTGACAGGCATGATCTCCCTCGTCTGCAATAAGGACTATGTCGTCTGCAAACTCCGAGTTGTTCAGAAAATTTCCATTTATGTTAACTATAATATTTTCCCAATTATTAAAGTGGTGAATAGTTTAGAAGAGATAGTGTCTTCTTGCGTAATACCCTTATCCAAAGGAAATGTATTTGTGTCAAAATGTACTTTTAGCACTACAGGATATTCTTACTGCAGCTGTTGCGCTATTATATATATTTTAAAGAAGAGTTGTGTACCTATAATAAATACTGCACTCTGTAAGAGCTTTAACATGGAGCTATGCTGGATGAGTCAAATGCTTTCTCAAAGTATACGAATATTAATACCAATGGCTTGTTGTATGCTATAACTTTCTCTATTAAGGATTTTATTATTTGTAGGTGGTCATTAGTTCCAAAGCCACTCCTGAATCCGGCTTGGGCCTTGAAATTTCTTCGTTTTTTTATTTTACGGGGATTAAAGCCTAATGCAGTTTATTATAACATGAAATTTAGATTTTGAAATTTGACAAGAAATATTTGGCATTTGAATTACCAATAAAAAAACACTAAATTTAACCCTTAACTACTATAAGTTAAAAGTATTTACATAAGTGAGTCTGTAAGACCCATTTTTTATATAAAAACAATTTTTTTTTAACTTTGATACATTAAAGGCAGATATCGAGCACAACTTTATTAAATAAATCTTGCCCAAGTACTTTCGCTTTCTAAAGCATAATCAGGGGCATTTAATCAGTTTTGGGCTATCTAACAAGCGCAAAATGTAATAAACGTAACATTAAACATAATTATTACATTCTGCGCTTGTTGGATGGCCAAAAACTGGCGAAATGCCCCTTATGATGCTTTATATAGCGAAAGTACTTAGGCAAGATTTAATTAATAAAATTGTGCTCGATATCTGCCTTTAATTTTATCAAAGTTCATTTACTCGAGCATTCAACCTTATATCAATCAATTTTTTTTGATAATTTTGTTATTTTTGAACTGCGATTACAAAATGAAGTGATATAAATAGTTTAAACACAAATTGAAGTTATTCTTTGCACTTTTTCTATACTTAAACACAACATTGTAAACATACAGGCATTTTAGACTCTTCGCAAACATAGTTCGTTTTTCTTGGCTGGCCAGAGATGACATATTTTTCTTTTTCGATTCTCATTGGCTCGATAGTCTCAGGAACACTTAAAAATTTAGTGCCTAGAATATCTAATGCAATAGTTCGATTCCGTCTGGGCACATTGGAGTTATTATAATCTTCTCTTCATGTGTGTAATGTACAAGCTTTGGGCTTATTGTTGTAGGAATTTTTTCCAGGGATAGAATTTTTTTGTCTATACTGCTGTCAGAAGTATTACCGCGAATGGCACCTTTTAAACCAAGCAGAACTCTCACAATATTTTCTTCGAGAGCTTTAGATGTTTTTGGAGGAATTTTCGACCATTTTGTTTTGTCTTTTTCGTAGTAGTAATTTCTTTGCTTTACTTCTTACGTTGTATTTTTATTTTTAGATTGGTCGATCTCTTCACTAGATAAATATTAAATTTGCTTTTCATCTGATGGATCTCAGTCTAAATCCCTGACTGAGTCATGATCACTAAAAATTTCATGATCGCTATCGCTTTGATTGGTGTCAACGACCATTTGGATTTTATTGGCTTCTGCTGGTATCTCCTCAGCACTCACTAAAAAATTTGTTGAAAACCACGCCGACGTTGACGCACATTTTCCGGATCGTCAACCTAAAATTCCTCACATTGAAATAAGGCATCAATATCTTCGACGGTAAGACGTTTAAAAATATATATTATATTAGTTAGAAAAACGACAAATAATAATTTCATATAAGATAAATGAAGACATACTATAATTGATATAAGTGGGTCTTATACACCCAGCTACGTCTATAAATGTTGCTAGTTCCAAAAAAAAAAATATGGACTCTTCACTATCGTATTTCAGACTAAATAAGCTGATAATTGCCGGAACCTTGGCCACAAATTACTTAAGTTGGTGAGAGTGCGTGGTTGTCGAAATCTTTCTGGGTCTGACAGTCCCAGATTATAGTAGCTGAGGGTTAAATATTCACATTACAATCTCGCGTCACGAGAAATAACTCCACGGAGATGGCTTTAAATGGAATTTGTAGGCAAAGTTGGGTAATTTTAAAGTGTAAATTCAGCGGTTTTTACGCATAATTCAAATGATTCGTATTTGTTGTTAAAACTAAACATGAAATTTTATGATATAGGTCCTAAACATTAGGCTTTAAAAATAAAAATTACATAGTGAAGGTCAATGAAATTGATTTGATAAGATTAGTACAAAATGGTAAGTAAAACTCGCGCTTTATAAAAATTAACTTTTTTTATAAAATTATACGAAAAAAATTACTTAAAAAAATTATATGAAAGCTGTACATTTCACATTTAAAACGCATTTTCATTTTTGTCGATTGAACTCTGATAAACCTTATCATACCTTATTCTATTAATTATCCGTTAATTTTGTATTATGGATAAGGATTGTGTATTTGTTTGATTCGAGAATCTATTGCAACTAAAGAAATGACTAATGTTTATGCCATTAAAAAAAGAATACGCTGATAACAGCTATAGAATTTTTACCGCCGCGTCGAGTTAACTGACATTCAAAATCACCGGTCGCTTCAAGCGTTGTTTGTGAGACAATGGTTTATTCTACACAAAAAGTAGCAATTACCATTTTTGTGTAAAATTCTCTTAGCTATATTTTCTGTTTAAAACATTTTGTTCTACGGCGTACAGATTCTCCCCTGGGCTTTCAATAATAGAAAAACTGATTCTACATATGCACTTCACCTTCTAGATCACAATCATTCTTTTAACGACGAATTTAAAATTTTTCACATTCAAAATAAAGGCCTTAAGCTATCCTTGTTAGAATCTATGGAAATCAACGAATTAAAAAACAGATATAATTCTGAATGACCAACTTGAGACAAATAGTTCTCCCCTTCTCAAACTATTTCATTATAGACTATAAAGTGTAAAAGTATGCCAAAAATAGATCACTTGAGAAAGGCAATCAGCCGAAACAGCTGAAGTGATAAGAGTTAAAATAAAATTTTTGTGGAAGTTTGAAAATAAAGTTTTCAGTGTTTTATTGTTACATAAAATGAATTTCCATCAAGTAACGGTCGAATCCATCAATTTATTTGAATCTTTAATCCTATGAAATTGAACAAAACCATTGTTTATAACATACATTAGGACACATTTTTAATAATTAATATTTTAGTTTCACTTTTAAGCACAAATATAACAAAATCTTTCAGTTAAGATAAAATTTCCGAGACATATTTTCCAAATAAATCTACTGCGGAAGGGCATTATATAAACCGACGTATGTGGATTCGTAACTCCTCCCATGACAGGGGAGTCATATAATAAACCTAATGTGTGCACTACACTGCACTGAATGTACCCCACTATACTTCCGCTTAATTACTGAACTAGAAACAATGAAAAATAATGGGAGAGCGTACACGTGGTTGGATGGAACCGGTGTAGGATGCCGCTAGCGGCCAATGAAAATCTTTTTTTTCTGGAGAATGCGTTTGGATCAAGTGTGCCAAGTGCGTTCTTTAGTTACTCGAGACCGAAACGGATCGTATTATAACAAGACACCATGCTGGAATCCTGCCCGGCTTTGCCATCATCATTGGGTGACTAATCTTGAGCATATCAAGTATCAAGCGAGCGAAGTGATGTTGATTGGCGTTCACTGTATGTATGAACACTTGTATACGCATGTAAGCAAGATAACTTCGCTTACATATCTCAACCATAAAAGAATAATATACACTGGTAAATAATTAGGACATCAGATTATATTAAATCTCCTTAGGCGAAATTTTTATGTATAACCCATTAGCACTTATATTATATATATATAATATATATAATATAATATATATATATATATATATATATATATATATATATATATAATATATATATATATATATATATATATATATATATATATATATATATACATTAGCACTTGTATTATATAATATATATATATATATATATATATATATATATATATAATATATATATATATAGATCCTCTAAAATACTTTATATTATTTTTATTAAATACTTTAGATTACCGTTCATACAAGAGTTAACACCAAAACTTGCACGAATTTTTAAATCAACTGACGTTAACATAAAAATCGCGAATTACACAGTGTTAAACATTAACTTGATAGCCTTGATGATTTCAAATCTCCGATAGGAGTGGCACAAAAAGAAGAAGAAGAAAAAACATTAACTCGATATTCACTAAACTAAAAGATAAGACACCTAAAGATCAATTATCTAATATAGTCTATCGTATCCCTTGCGGAAGTTGTTACAAACAATATATTGGCCAAACCAACAGGCACCTAAAAAATCGTATCACTTGCCACATGAGTGACAGTAGACTATATCCTGATAGATGTTCTCTTGCAAAACACGTACATAATGAACACCATGTAATGAACTACAATGAAACAAAGATTCTTGCAATAGAGAATAATCTCAATAAAAGACTCTTCCTCGAGATGGCATTTATCACCCAAATGGATAATCCAATAAATAAGAAATCAGATGTTGAACATCTGCGTGAGATTTATGCTTATCTATTACATATCGAAAAAACAAGCATAACTATTAAATAATTATTTTAACACAACATGTAATTTCAAAATTTTCAAAATCCAATCAATAAACAACTACTATATTAACACCACAGAACTAATTATCTCATGTTACACGTCAATCAATAACATTCGATATTTGGTATTTCTAGTACTTAACCTTAATGACTGTCTGCGAACTAAACGTTTTTTGTTTTTGTTTTTAATTTATATTGTGTCATTTTTAATATTTTAATTTTGAACGTCAATTACAACTACATGTTTTATGTCCCAAAAAGCTGCAATCCATATCGTACCACAAACCATTTTTTTGTTAAAATAAATTATATTGCCGCAACCTCAATCAAGTAAGACTTAAACAACAAACAACTATTGAATGTATTTTTTTTACTTTATTATTTTTATTTTTTACCATGTTTTGAATAATTGTTTTCATCTGATGATGCCAATGAAAATTGGCGAATTATAATGAACTGTTGAATAGAGTGCACTTGGCTTTTAATCATCTGTATACCCAATTAACCTCAACTCCATTTTATATATATATATATATATATATATATATATATATATATATATATATATATATATAGTTATATATATATATAAATATATAGTTATATATATATATATATACATATATATATATATATATATATATATATATATATATATATATATATATATATATATATATATATATATATTCTTCTTAGTCGTTAACCTGATGCAGGTATCGTGATATCATGAAGCTATTAGCTAAATTTTCTCCACGTTTTTCTATCTTCTGCCATTCTAGCACATTCTGACAATGGAGCGGCAATGGTAGCAACAATATGGTCCGTGTATCGTGTGGGAGATCTACCTCTATTTCTTTTGCCTTCTACTTTTCCCTGGATGGTAAGGTTTTCTAGACAATTTCTTCAAAGCACATGTCCAAAATAGCTTATTATTTCTTCTGATATTTGTGTTTTTATTCTTTTCTTTATGTTTAGCTGGTGCAGTATGGATTCATTTGTTCTTCGGGCCACCCATGGTATTCTCAGCATTCGTCTCCAGCAGTACATCTCAAATACATCTATGCTCTTTTCGTCTTTATCAGTAAGGGTCCAGCATTACGATGCATAAGTAAAAACTGGAAAAACTAGACTTCTTCTATATATATATATATATATATATATATATATATATATATATATATATATATATATATATATATATATATATATATATAGATGATATATGTATACATAAAAGTAAAAAAGAGAGAAGAGAGAAGAGTAAGGAAAAGAAGTACTTGTGACTCGTTTGGAAAAAATATATAACTGTTTTGGATGGGTTGGAGTCAATAAAAGGGGATATTGGTTAATTATATTTTACTTGAGCTTTCAATTGTCTTTACAATTATTATCAAGAGCTGCTAAAAAATAAAAAATATCTTAGAAAGTTGAGCTAGAAAGAAAAAAAAATTTTGTTAACTCACCAAATAAAATTAGTTTAGTTAATAAAAATGCTGCATATTTCAAAAAATATTACTATAAAAATTTTCTTAGTTAATAATTGTTTAAACGAAATTTTAATATAATTTTGAAAACGTTTATAGCCTCTTTTATTGACTCGAACCCATCCAAAACAGTTAACACAATTAACAATTAACTTCAGAAGGGATCACTATAGGACCAATGCGTCCAGTTTGTGACAATAATGTTAGAAGACTCAGAGGTATCCAGAACAACAACCAACACATCAACGGAGGAAGCTATTATTTTTAGGTCTTTTCCATCAATATCTGTCCTCTTAAACACTTGCTATTATTTTTAGGTCTTTTCCATCAATATCTGTCCTCTTAAATACTTGCATTTGTTTATGCCTGACTCTATCGAAAGCCTTCTTGTAGTCAATAAAACATGGAAAAAGATTACAGATGATATCTCTACATTTATAAAACAATACCTACACGGTAATAAAAGCTTCCCTTGTACTAACAGCATTCACAAATCCAAACTGATTGGGCACAATGTGTTCCTCGCTGTTTCTGTAGCTTTTAAAAACAGCTTCAGCAGGTTGCTACTGTTTTTTAGCAATGGTACCAACTCCGATTTAAGCCACTCTACTGGTATTTTTCCTGCCTTGTATATTTCATTAAATATATCAGTTTTTATTTGTATTCGTTCTGCATCTAATAGCTTCATAAGTTCTGCAGGAATTTCATCAAGTCAAGGTACCTTTCTATCCTTTATTTGTCTGACGGCTGCCGTTATATCTTCTGGTAGATTTCGGAACCTGAATTTTCTCCAATGGTCGGTTCTTGTATTTTTCTAAGGTCGTACAAAAGTCTCTTGAAGTATTCTTCCCATACTTTATTTTTATCTTGTTTGGTTATGGCAAGATTGCCTTCATCATCTGTTATTTTTTTGCTGTTGCGTTTTCGGAACTTTTTATCCATCCTTCACCTTTCTATGGATATTGAAGTTATAATGTCGATACTCCTGATACTCTATTTCTTGAGATTGTTCTATCTTTTGTTTCTTTTGGCTTCTCTTATCTTTCTTCTTATGATGGGATGTATTCTCTTATATTTTGGAGATTTTTTTCCACGATTTCCGTCTCTCTGTATCTTTTTTCAGGTGTTGTTCTTTTATTTCTATCACTGTTTCTGGTATAATGGTCAGACTTTCCTCTATAGTTCCTGCATGTCTGCATTTTAGCACCTTTATATTAAGGTTGTATTTTTTTTGTGTGTTTTGGCTTGGACAATTGTCACTCAGCCAGTCTCAATCAAGATAAGTTTATTACTGCGTTCCCTCCGGTGAGTACTGATCACACAAGGATAGAAATTATTTTCATCTATTAATTTTTTTTTTAATAAACGAAAATTTCCACCCAGGTGGGATTCGAACTCACGACCTTTAGGTTTAAAGGTAGGCGCTCTTACCACTGAGCCACAGAGGGGGTTAAGGTTGTATTAATTGATGTATTAATACTTCGATTTATCTAAAGGTTTACTTCCTTTTCTTTTAACAATTTATGGTGTCCTTAAAATAAATTCGTCTTTTTCCTTACAAAAATATTTTGTTTTGTTCATTGTTGTTGTTTATTCTAAATCGACATTGAACCTGTTCCAAGATATGTAATTTGGTGTCCTCAAATTTTATTGTATAATTGTTTAAACATTTGTGGTATTTGGTATTTGGTTGTATATCCAGTCCAATTACTTTTATGGAATGTATTAGTGCATATTCTACATACATTGGATATATCATTTATTTCACCGCCACTATCAACATCTATAATGACACGTAATAATTAACGAATAACGAATGTAATAATTTAACATAAATAAGCAGTCTATTGTAGTAAATTTTAACATAACCAAACATGACAACCAGGTGTAATACTATTATAAAATATTATATTTAAATTACATATTTTTACATTTAAAGCCCATAATAGGCTAAGAAACTACTGCAAGATAGCTACGTTCATAACGTAGTTAATCATACTTACGTTTTTACATAGGTACATTTAAAATTAGGAGAACACATTGGTAATAGGTTGTCAGTTCCAAGTGGACGCAAATATTTTGAATTCAATTAATAGTAATTAATTTTTGCCAAAAAATGTAATTCGTTCATTTATTTTCTAAATAAAATACGCTGCTCATGACGTAAATGCATGGTTTTTATATCAAATTAGGCTAATTTTTTTTCTTAATATGATAATAAAAATTTTTTTTTTATTATTGAGTTAATACCTTGACAACTAAGATCATTGGCATGGTACAGTCAGGTACCTAGTGTAGTGTGTGTGTGTAGAGTAATTGTCTTGATACTTAGTAAAGTCGACGTCATTGTCTTTGCTAAGAGACGCTAATTGTGTCCGAACATCTGAGGTCCCTCCGGTGAGTACCGATCGCACAATGATAGAAATTATTTTCATTCATTAATTTTTAATAAACGAAAATTTATCCACCCGGATGAGATTCGAACTCACGACCTTTAGGTCTAAAAGTAGGCGCTCTTACCACTGAGCCACAGAGGGGGTTAATTAAACTTTGTCTGAAAAAAACTGGCCGACAATTAGGGCTGCCAGCGTTTAAAAACACGAGGTATAAAAAATAAAATAAAAGACAGCTAGCTCACATCGCTACTGGTTTGAAGTGTCAGGATGCATCGTCATCATCATCATCATCATGGTGCTACAGCCCTTAGAGGGCCTCGATCTTCTAAAGCTTTCTACGCCATTCTGTTCTGTCCTTTGTTTTCATTTTTCAGTTGCCGACCCCGATCTTTTTGGCATCTTTAGTGTTAACCGGTCCATCCACCTCACCTTTGGTCTACCCAGTCTTCTCATTACTTCGGGTTGCGCTGTTAGAATATTTTTTAACATGCACGATTCAGGGGCCCGGGTTACATGTCCTGCCCACTGCAGACGGTTTCGCTTAATTATAGTGGTAATATGTTTATCACCAAACGTATGCCTGTAGATATTCTGCAGTTCAAAGTTATATACGCCTGCATATTCCGTTTTCACAGACCTCTTTGAATATCTTGCCTAGCACCTTTCAAGAATCAATAGAGCGGAGTCATCTGTTTTAGTTAGCGTCCACGCCTCTGATCCATATGCGAGAACGGGGACTATTAGTGTTCTATACAGCCTTATACGAGTTTTTTTAGATAGACGTTTGTTAACTAAGTACTTTGATAGACCGTGATAACACCTGCTTGCAATTATTATTCGCCTTTTTATTTCCTCAGATGTGTTATTATTGAAGTTAACCGATGTCCCTAGATATATGAACTTTTTGACTGCTTTAAAGTTTTGGTCATTGCCGCTCACTGTCATATGCCGCTTTAAAATCGACAAAAATATGATACATATCCATGTAAAGATCTGGTAAATGGTTAAACGTCCACGCCTGAATCCTGCTTGATATTCTCCTAAAAATGTTTCGGTATAAGGCTTCAATCTGTCGTGCAAAATATTTGACGTGAATATCTTGTATGCTGTATTTAGGAGAGTTATTCCGAGGTAATTACTGCATTCCAGTTGGTTTCCCTTTTTGTGTAACGAGCAACTTAAGCCTAACCTCCATTCTTCAGGCATTTGCTCCTCAGACCAAATTTTACAAACAATTTCTCGCATCACCTTGGTGAGCTGCTCTCCACCGTGCTTAAATAACTCTGCTGGGATGCCATCGCTGTCTAGGGATTTGTGGGTCTTTAGTTTTTCTATAGATATTTTTACTTGATCTACCGAGGGGGGTTCCACGAGTTCCTCATTTTGGTATATTATTAGTAGATTCCCCTTTTAGCCACTCTCGAAAGTGCTGTACCCATCGTAACAGGATATGCTCTTTGTTGATAAGTAAGTTACCTTCCTTATCATTGCAATAGTTGATTCTTGGTTTAAGTTCTTTTCTATTAATATTTATTTGATGATAGATCTTTCTTGTTTCTCCAATGCTCTAATTTACTTAAACTAAAAAAAAATTAGCTTTAATTTGATATAAAAAGCATATAATATATATAGGTTATGACCAGCGTACCTATTTTATTTAAAATATTAATAAGCAAACTAAAATATTTGCGGCCACTTTTCGACTGGAAACTTATTACCAATGTATTTTTCCAAATTTAGATGTATGTAAAAATGTGAGTTTGCTTAACCCTGCGGTGCACAGGTTGGGTCTGTCAGGCCCATTTAGTCCTTCTAATATCTCTATTCGGTCAGCGAGTCTAAGTAAGGTCCTGGCGGTCTAGGTACCTTTCGTCGGCATAGCTATAATCGGTCAGTTACGAATGTGCATTGAAGCAATAGTGTCAATGATATATCTGTTTTCGTTCTCTCATACCCAACCCGTTCCTTAATGTAAGTTTTTTTTTTATGAAAGTACAAAACAAAATTTGTAGTGTATTGTTTTTAGAGCTTAGTAAAAGAATGTATTCTTACGAGAGAGAGGCAAAACATTTGCAACGTCTCTACGAGGAAGTTGCAACCGACGAGGAAGAAAATTATGAAGATTCACATTCCGATGATTCTACAGTTGGCAACTTAGAACTTGAATATGCTAATCATAACTCAGAGTCAGAATTGGATTTATCAGACACCGAATTAAACGAACAAGAATGTATTTCACAAGTTAAGTCAAACCAACACTTTTATTACAATACCAAAGATGGAATGAAATGGAATAAGATATGCGGATCACGAAATATTAGAACTAGACGAGAAAATATTATAACAATTCTTCCTGGACTTATTCGTGAACCAAAAAGTTGCAAAACTGAAAAAGAATGCTGGGAAATGTTTTTAAATGACAAAACTATAAAACATATTGTTGAATGTACTAATGTATATATCGATCGTGTATCCGTAAGATATAAAGACATTTCCGATGCGAGGATAACAAATAGGTATATGTGAACTAAAAGCTCTGATTGGTCTGCTTTACTTAGCTGGAGTTTACTGTATAGGTAGAACTTAAATTTTGAATTTTGGGAAAGAAATGTTACGGGCATTGACATATTTCCGGCAACGATGTCTCTCCGCAGATTTCGATTTCTTATGAAGTGCTTACGTCAGATGATATTCGTACAAGGGACGAACAGACACAAGTAGAAAAACTTGCAGCAGTTAGAGTCGTATTCGAGGATGAAGTTGAAAATTTTCAAAAATATACCATTGAACAATATGTCACTATCGATGAGATGCTTTTAGGCTTTAGAGGTCGCTGTAGTTTCAGTTCTGCAGTCAACGATGTGGTTGAGCGGCTTTGTAAACCAATCCCAAGATCCAACAGGAATGTCACAATGGACAATTGGTTTACATCAATTAAACTCACACAAAACTTACTGACAAATCATAGTCTAACAATTGTAGGCACCCTACGGAAAAACAAAAGGCATATCCCAACTCTACGAAAGGTGGTGTGGACACCGTTGATCAACTTCGAGGTTCCTATACTGTCGCAAGAAATACAAAACGCTGGCCCATGGTCATCTTTTATACATTGCTTGATTTTGCTGCAATAAATGCATTTGTGATACAGAGAAGTAACACACCGGATCTAAAAACAAGCAAAAGAAGAAGATTTTTTTTAAAAGTACTAGGTCTTCAGTTAGTGATGGACAATATAAAAGCAAGAGATCAATTTCATCATTTGGCACGAGATATAAGAGAGCTTGCTGCTAAACTCAGTTGACTTGGACCAGTAGAAACACCTGCGGAATTGCAAAATAAAAGGGGGTGTTGTGCTTTTTGTAGATCTCGTATAACTCGCTACATGTGTCACTACATTTAAAAAAAATTATTTTCTTAGAACATACCGCACCTGTTTGTCGCATATGCATTGATAAAATGCATAAATAAGTTATATACAAGGTGTTCTGTAAACATCTGCCATATTGTAGTATGTAATTTCTTTAATAATATTAGTTTTAATATTATAATAGCAGTTCATTTTTTTATGTACATGTAAGTTGTCTTTAGTAGTAGTTCTAATATATGCAATGCAAACCTGTTGTTACAAAATTAAACAAAAAAATTCTTAGTTTAATTTTTGGGCTTCTCAGACCCAACCCGTTCCTTAGTGTATTAAATTATCACCCGTGCACCGAAGGGTTAACACTTTTACTGCGCAGGGCCCTCATGTGAGCCGCATCATTCCTTTGTCAGATGTGCATGACTCGTTGGTGAGCCCTAAGCTCGTTCAAAATAAACCTTTGTTTAAAATATAACCTACCTAAACCTATTAGCCGTTTTTCTCTTTTCTTTTTTTTGACCTAAATATGGATAATGATGTGGCAGCTCCATCAAAACCAAAAAAACTTAAAATACCTTTAACAGAAAAAGAACTTTTAAACATTGCAGAATTCCGTTAATAATAATGATTATTCAGATTTTGATATACGTGGTCGGGACTGTGGTTGGGGTGAATCGAATTCGGACAAGCATACAGATGATGAGGAAGATACTATAGGTTATTGATCTGTAGAAAAAAATTGTTAGAAAAAAAATGTTAAAGGTGCAATTGTTGATATATCCATAAAAGGGTCGGGGGTTACAAATGATGTTATTGATGGTATTTTGCAGTTTTTCGATGATATACCTGGGGAAATAAAAAAGTTCAAGTTAACTAAAAAAAGCAACCTACAAACAATTCCAGACAATAAGGTATATTTTGAAAAAAGAAAAGGCAAATATCGAGCACAATTTTAACAAATAAATCTTGCCCACGTGCTTTCGCTTACTACGGTATCTTCAGGGACATTTTGTCAGATTTGGGCTATCCAGCAAGCGTAGAATGTGATAAACATGAATTTTATCATAAAATTGTACAAAATACTACAATAGAGCAAGGACAAACAGTTTAAAATTATTAAAATGGTTTTACGCTCCACATTCTTTGTCAGCAACAGGAGAGAGAATGAGTCATTTATGTGTTTATCTATATGAGGAAAACGATCTTTCAACATCACAGGATGTAATTGACGCAAATCTAAAATTTGACACTAGCAAGGGATCCATATTAATAACTTCGTTAAAGCTTCCATTGACTATGTTATTTATTGATCGCAATAAAGAAAAGCCTTCATTTCGGTTTAAAACTTCACTAAATTTATGTTTAATTTTTTTTACAATTGTCCCTGAAAGGTTTACTATTCTTTCTTTGAGAGAATCACCAATGCAAATACTATTATTTAAAGATAAATGTTGACTCTCTAGTTTTGTAATATACACTCACCGGCAAAATTAACGGAACACCTTAAAAATGGGACATGTTAGATGACTCGAATTTCCTAAACCTGTTGTCCGATTTTAGTGATTTTTTTAGTATGTTATAGGTATATTATTTAAGAATATCAATGAAATAATATTGTTGCTAGACAGGTCAACGTCATTTTATACCGGGTGTAACAATCATACTGTGTTTTTTCCTTAAAGTTCGAAACACCCTGTGGAATATTCTAGCATATATAAAATATTGAAATTAAAGCTCAATTATAGTCTCAGGCTTTCTTAACATTTTCTTTTTTGATTCATTTGCTTGTGTTGGATAATAAAAAAGTTAGGTACGTTAACAACTAGCCATGTTTTTCATCAATAAATGCTCATTTTCTTCTTAGTTTCACCAGCATATTTAAAGGAACAACCATAAAATCTGAGTATTTTCTCTCTAGTCTATATACTGTTTAGATAATATCATAATACGAATGTTGGTGAAGTATTTTGAATTTATATTACAATGGTAGTACAATATAAAACCTGTTTAAGAAGAAATAAAACACAAAGATGTCAGACTCAACAAAATACGGATTTTAAATGCATTAACTTTATTGTACAGTTTGAACTTAAATTGTTTTTTTATGCATTTTTTTGGCTTTAATAGCGTGTGTTTCCCCTACGAGCCCTTACAACTGCAGTTATTCGTCTTCTCATACTTCTGATAACGCTATCGATCAGTTGTTGGGCAGCCTCTCCCATTCCTCAATCTTTTGCAATTGTGACTTCTTCTCTGTTTTGAATAGCAGGAACCCGTGCCCTAAGTTTTCTGCCTAGCATGTCCCACATATCCTCTATCGGGTTTAGGTCTGGGGAACAAGCTGGCCAATTCATCGTTGTTATACCCACTTGTAATAAGAAATATCTTACACTTACACTCTTACACTATAAAATAAAATTTTCGCCAATATATGGTGAAAAAGGTACCACATGGTCTTGGAGAATATCTCTGATATACTTATCTGCTGTTAATGCTCCACCATCAATCACCACTAACTCTGTTATTGCTCCCAAACATATACCGCCCCACACCATAATTGAACCTCCACCAAAAGGTACGGTCGTAGTAAAATTGAAAGGGGCATTTCGTTCTCCTTGGCTTTAATACAATCTTTCTCTACCGTCGATGTAATTTACACAGAAACGGCTCTCGTCCGTAAAGAGAATTTGACTCCAGTGGTTATCATTCCAATTTTGATGTACTCGACCAAATTGTAGTCGTGCTAAACGATGGTGTCTCTGGAGTCTGGGAGCTTTTATTGGCACATATGACTTGAGACCGGCTTCTTTAAGTCTCTTTCTTATTGTGCGCTTAATTAAATACAAGTTTGTACTTGTTATGAACAGACAGAATGACTGTAAAATGTAAAACACAATACAAATAAACAAATTAATTTGACATTTTGACATTTAAGACTTTCTTGTGACAAGGAGCTTTCAAAGCTATGTAGATAATCTATAAAATACAAATATAAAGAAATATTGCATTAATAACAGGTTCCTTTAAATTTGCCGGTGTGTGCATTAAATTGTTAACTTCTCATAGCCTACTTTAGGCTTGTTTTTAAACTAAGCAGAAAATGAGGATTTATTGATGAAAAACATGGCTAATTGTTAACGTACCTAACTTTTTTATTATCAAACATAAGCAAATGAATCAAAAAAGAAAATGTTAAGAAAGCCTGAGGCTATAATTAAGTTTTAATTTCAATATTTTATATATGCTAGAATATTCCACAGGGTGTTCCGAACTTTAAGGAAAAAACACAGTAGGATTGTTACACCCGGTATAAAATGACATTGACCTGTCTAGCAACAATATTATTACATCGATATTCTTAAATAATATACCTATAACATACTAAAAAAATCACTAAAATCGGACAACAGGTTTAGGAAATTCGAGACATCTAACATGTCCCAATTTTAAGGTGTTCCGTTAATTTTGCCGGTGAGTGTAGTTTACAATTATGTCAAAATTTGCTTTTATAGAGGACAGTTCATTCTAAACAGAATTCTCACTAAAAATATTTTGACATTTCTGAACAGCAATACAATAAGAAGGATCAAAATATGATATAACATTTTTGATATAAATATAATTATTTGCAAGAAACATGGCACTATTTAACCACGTCCCCCATCTAGTCAACACTGGTTCCGGTGGCAAAGGGATATCGGGAAGCATCTCCCTATATACTTCTACTCGCAATGGTGCTTTTAAAAATACTTTTTTTACATTGTTGATTAAAGTGTTTACATTTGGAAACTCGAATCTAACTTTCTCTGCCACCCTGTTTAACTTATGCGCTAAGTATGTACAATTAATCAAATTCGGTAAAAAATCTTAAGACTATTAACAGCTTTCACCATGTAGGAAGCGGCATCGCTAACTAGTAGCGAATTTTTTTCAGAAGGTACTGGATTCGGTAAAAAGAAATTTGCCAAAGATTCATTAACAAATCGAGCACTTGTTGCATAGTTGGTTTTTTCTAAAAATTTTACGCTGATTAAAGACGACTTGTTGTAGTCATCAGCTGAACTGTTTAAAACTCCAACAAATAAATTCGCGTTTGCTGACCCTTGGCGTCAGTAGTCTCGTCGACAGATATTCATCTCTTACTCGGCTTTTAATATCTTTAATAACGTCTTTGTAAGATGACCTCACATATTTCTTGCGAACAGTTAAAGAACTTGGTACCTGTACTGACTTATTTTTAACTTTACAATATGTTTTCAAAAAATTTTGACACACCTTGCTATCCAATTTATACAGTGGGATATTGCAACTAACAAAAAAATTGCATACATCTTTTGCAAACATGTCTTACCCCGTCGATGTGTGACGATTTTGAATATTGTTGTTCTGCAGAAGCTGCTGGCTTGAATTCCTTGAATTCTTTAGATAGTTTACATTTGTGGAGAGCCGTTTCCAGGTGTTGGGAAATTTGGATTTTTTTTTCACATGAAATCTGTAATAAAACGGTTTAGTAAATAGGAGTCTAATGCAATAATATGGACTTTAAATTTTTAAGATTACTTATATATTTTTTCTCGAAACTAAAACTACCTCCAAACATGTAACAGTTAAACTGTTACATGTTTAGTGTAGGTTTACCGATTTTTTTGCAAAAATGAGATTTTAAATTAAATTTTTAAATGGTTAAAATATAAGTAGACTAACCTTTTTATCACAAATAGTATAGAAAACATTTTCATTGTCTATAATCTTCATTTCACTGTTGCCACCAACCCAACTCCACAATAGACTTGATTTTTGTTTTACTACTTTCGGCATATTTTCAAAAAATAAATTATTTTTATTTTATAAGCACAATATTCACAATCACAAGTTGCTTTGCCAGCTGGTAAAGAAAATTTAAAAACGAATATACTGTATATTACCTACCTGCATGTTGTCCCTATTCTTCTGATAAATAATTCCCAGTTGGGTTTTCCCAAACAATAACAATAACAATAAAATAAATATGAATAGCATAATATGCATTTATAAAGAAACCCACGATTAGGCTGCTATATATGCACATGCATTTTGCATATAATTCAGTCTCTAATCATGAGATGTCTACATTTTACCAATAATGACCAACAAAATTCTTAAATTAGGTAATTATCAATTTTTTTAACAGAAAGATTGAAGCCATTTATTATCCCGGACAAAATTTGTCTCTGGATGAGCCAATGGTACTATGACGTGGGCGTCTAATTTTTCTCCAGGACATCAAAAACAAACGCCATAAATACGGAATAAAGTTATATATTTTAACTGAACCAAACGGTTTAATTTTAAAAACTTTGGTGTATACCAAAGCAGCCAACAAGATGGGAGGGAAATTTCATACAAGTAAAGTGGTTCAGTATCTAGACTCTGGACATAGTGTCTACATGAAAAACTTTCAAAATTTATATGAGTTAGCTTACTATCTAACCACGCGAAGTACACACTGCACTGGCACTCTCAATGTCAAACGAAAAGAAAATTCTAGAGGAGTAATAGCACAAAAATTAGAAAACGGTGAAACAGCTGCGGCCTACATTAAAAACATTGGTAGGAAAATGGAAAGACAAAAGAGGCGATTTGTATATATCCAACGAATTTGGAAACGACTTGATTGAATATATAGACAAAAGACAATAAACAAAGAGCAAACCTGCCCCCATATTTCATTACAATAAGCATATGGCAGGAGTTAAACAACAAGATCATCTGTTTCTACTACCCCTGTGACAGAAAGACGTTGAGGTGATATACAAAAATTGGAATAAATTTCCCATTTTTGACTATAGCATTCGTGCTATTAAATTCATATTTATTATACAATGAGTACTCAGGTCATAAAATGTCACTCTGATTTTTGATTATCGGTTTTTACCTCGCCAAGTCAACGAAAGAAAATTATTACAAACAAGAAATCACCACATAATATTACTTAAATTTTTGCAGTAAGCCATGCCGGCAAAATACAAAGAAAACGTTGTAGGTAATGTTTAAAAAGTAACTTACGAAAACAAACAATACATCATTGAGAAAACTGTCCGGAAAAACCTGGACTTTGTATCGACATAGTAAGAAAATCTTACGAGGATGCGCATGGCACAGAGTTAGCCGTCTGTACATATCATTTTAAATAGTAACACTGTCCTCCTAACAACAAATACCTAAGCATTTTTACAAAAATACTCTCCCGCACCACACATATATTATCCCTAAAGTATGCTCAGTCAAAGTGTTAACTATGTTATGAACGTAGTGATTGTGCAGTGGGATCTTGTATGATACTTATAAAACTTGATTTATGTCTAGGCATTTTCGTGCTAGTATATGTGGTAGAGACCGGGGTTGGCTCTCATAGATTCGCCTATTACATTTTTGTTAAAATTAGTATTAATTGTTTTGAAAAGTGCGCATTACCTTAAGATAAATCATTACTTCAATATTTCCTTTTTTTTTCTAG
Source organism: Diabrotica balteata (assembly GCA_918026665.1). NCBI lineage: Eukaryota > Metazoa > Arthropoda > Insecta > Coleoptera > Chrysomelidae > Diabrotica > Diabrotica balteata. The sequence goes on from OU898276.1 coordinate 136,662,068, forward strand.
ATCTCGAGATGTATTCCAACATACTCATAAAATAATAAGAGTAGCTCTACAACATATGTCAATTTACCCCGTGATTGTGGAAAATTTCAAACCCCTGGTAGTAGGTTGGCATATAGGTATAAAAGATAACTACACTTGAAGAAGATGCGAAGAAACAGTAATCAATAATAGGTTGGTATATAAAATAATAGAAGCCCAAAAAATATAGGTAAATGTATTATATTATAAATTAATATACCCGGTTCGTTATTCTCAGTCCGAACTGTCTAGTGAATTTAGTAATTATTTTTTTGCGAAGTTAGTTACTTTTTGACAGACTCGAAGTGGCTGGAAATGACTATACAACCAAGCATACGTGCTCTTAGTCAATATTAACGTAAACAAAAGTAAATAAAATAGAACTTTGCGAATTACCGACAATCAATATTAATTTATTTACACCGTATAATGTATTGATAACAAATAATAAAATTATTTATTATACAAAATAAAAATAGTGCGAATAAATTCTATAAAAATTAAGAAGTCAAAGTGAGGTTAAATGAACACAGCAAGTTCCTTATGTTGTGACTAGGATCGAATCAATGATTAACGATTAACAGTTCATTGGATGGCATTAACATAAACTGTGGTTTTATTATCTTACAAAATAAGTGTACTTCCATATGCTAAAAAGATTTAGAACAGGATTAATAATAAAGAATTAAAAAAACTTTAAGTTGGTTGCCTACATTTGGCCCAACTTAACGATATAAACTAAATTAGCCTGACTTTTTTATAAAATATATTTTTTTATATATAATAAAAATTTACTTTCTTCATACATCTGATAAATTTCTAAGCAAATTTGATTTTTGATACTATGATTTAAGTCAGTCGTATTTCCTTTTGCGATTTTGCTTCTATGTTAGGGTTATATTATGCCCATCTTTATATTTCCGCAAACTTTTTTTCTGAGACTTTCAGACATTTGGATGTTAACTAAAATGTTTTTGTTATTAAGAAAATTTTTAACATTTACATAATTTGATAAATAAATTTTATTGATCAACTTACCTCAACAAGGTTTTCATTCGGCAAATAATTAAAAAAAAATAATAGGCATTTTGAATCAACCTTTGTGAAGTTTCATTACCTTGTAATTTAGGAACAGCATCCTTACTCATCTAAAAATAATAAATTTTAAAAAGTAATTTTATCATAATATTTATTAAAAAAAACTTACCAACTCATTAGCTGATGGAACAAATGGAAACCTTTGACTAGGCATAATAATAAAATTTAAAATTTAACTAATTAACTAAATAGAACCAACAAAAGAATTAAACAACAATAATAAAACAATAAAACTATATTAAATTAAATAAACAACGCGAATAATCCAATATTTACTACAATATGTTAAATTGTAACAATTCAAATTAAATTTTAAATATACAGGGAAAATTTGATGGGTTTACTATACACTTCAACTATTTAGAATAATTCTTCTTTTTCCAAAGAAAGAAGTCTACAATATTAGTATACTTGTGCTATTAAGACTGAGACGTAGGAATTGTTGTGTTGTAGGTTTCCGACAATGAATCTGTCAAAATATGCCCGAGCTAAACGAATGGAGTATAAGAAGGTATGAATTCAAACGACTTTAATTTTTTTAAATTAATCAAATCTGTGTTTAGACATACCGTTAGTATTCATCACAATTGCAGTTTTGATATCTATATTGCACAATATTGCCAACAGGGCATTTTAAGTGGGCTGAATAAGTTGCATTCAATGCATTCGATCTCCTAGACAGAAAGAATTATCCTGGTCTAAGTCTTCATCTGAAGATACTGTTAATGGACGGTTCTTTTTTATTTTTCTCTTGAATAAATATTTTTGGCATTATCAACCTTCGTTTAAGTTGAAGTGAAAGCAGAGTTTTTTGCATTTCTTTTCTCGTTTCTAGCAGTATCTTCTGCCTTCTTCTCATGTGCTGCCTTTTTTCCCTTTCTAAAGCTTTTTTGTATCTATGAGAATTGCAGTAAAACGTATTTTTCTTTCTGGTTTGGTATTGGTTTATTCTGTCGCCAGCTTTAGGAAATGGTCTGTCAATAAATTGTTTCTGGAAATTGATGGAAGGATAAAGGCACCATCAGAAAATAATTTAGCCGATGTATCGTTAACAGGATGATAATATGCGTAGGTAATGATATTGCACGGTTGAATTTGGTATTTGATATTGTAGGAAGAATAAAATGTGAATTACCGTGAGTTGGCGCAGTAACTTAAAACGGCAGGAGTGGAGGCGGATCAATTTAGGTAGAGGATGGTTAATTGGCACAGTTACTTCATATGGTTACGGTCGAGATTGATCAATGTGTGCAGCGGTTTAAATTGGTCGATCTGCAGCAAAAGCAGCCATAAACTCCTCAGGAGGGAATATATCCGAATTAAATAGACTTATGTCGGTCAGATAGCTCAGTGGGCTGTGCGGCTGCCTCTCATTCGCTTCACTGTCGAATGGTTCAGTGGATGTGGGATCGAGCCCCAGCTCGGTGTACAGAAAACAAAAAGTCTAACGCAGCAGTTTAAAATTCTAGATGAATCTGCGGCTTAGACTAGAATATGCTGGGATCTGATCGGCCTATGGTGGAGCAGTACGGCAAGAGATAAGGGCTTGCGGCTCGGTGATACTCCTCCATAGATCCCTACCGGACGGGCGTAACGCCTAAAAAAACCGGATATATATATATATATATAATATATATATATAGTATATATAAATAGACTTATTCCAGATACTTGAAATCCAGCCATAATATTTCTTGGAGTAATTGTATTCGGTAGAGCTGACTTCACCACTGCTGGAATATTATATAATGGTCATTGTTTGGTCCAGATTATTTGTTATCCATGAATCGCAAGTGGTGTTGATGTCTTTTTTTAAAAGATGATAAACACTAAACACAAAGGCTGAAGTTTATGGCTGCAATGAGGTGGAAACGATAAAACAGTAACTCCGTTTTATTTAAAATTATCTAGTGCAGTTATTGACAAATGAGAATCATGATTATCGAGCAACAATCACACTGGTTTTTATCTATCACACGTACATCTATCTATCTATCTATCTATCTATCACACGTACATCTTACGTTGTATATAAAATGCTCTGCAAATTTTATACAATGTGTCTCGGTCATCGATCCCGAGGGATTCGCACACCTATACTGCCAGGTGGACCACTTTGAATAAAGTGGGCTCGATAGTTTTTTTTATGAAAAATGAAATACGGGGTATTTAAAAAATGAAATACGAATGAAAAATTCCTATAAAAAAAAACAAAATATATGCTAATTACAAAAAACTGCAACAGATACATCACGCATTGACAATAAACGGTAACGGTAAGAAAAATGTCAGTACTTGGGAACTTTGATCAATAAACCAATGATAATACTGCAAGGAAAAATTGCCAAATAATGATTTCAAGAGCAACAGTAATACGAATGAAGCCACTCCTAACATGCAAAACTCTTAATTTGGAAATTAGACTACGTACCATTCGATGTTATATATTTTCATTATTATTATGAGCTGAGACTTACACATAAAAAAATGTAATTTAACCCTCCGTTAGTCGCTAGGAAAAACTGAACATCAACAGTCGCTACGGTGTCTGAGACCGACAATTAAAAAAAAAATTTTTGCTATAAAATTCATACAAATATTTTATATTGTGTATAGGAATAACTGAAAAATATTTTTGAAAATTTATTGAAAAAAAAAAACAGATACAAAATGTAAAACACTATTATAAACAATATATTCTTAATATTGTTCTGAAGCTATTTTCTTATGGAATTTTAAAGTAGTTACTATTTAAATGGGAATAGGCTACAATTGAAGGTTAAAGTAAGTTTATTGACGTTTCAATTTCCACTTCGAAAGTCGTTCTCAAAATACAAACATTAGTTTGTATTACGTACTACGTAATTTTCTTGTCTTGTTCTAACATTTCTCGGTGGAATAGCCTTTTTCCATCTAGTAACTCCATCTTTTCCAATAAACGCTAAGGTATTACTTCCACTTTCTTCTTCCCCATCTGTCACATCTTTTTCCGATTCACTTCCGCCATCACGTTCCTCAATTTGATCGATGTCGATTTCGCTTCCCTCATCGTCAAAATAATTTTCATCTTTGTTAGGAACCATTTTCCATAATTCCAACAAACGTTTTTTGTTCGGCTTCAAAGGACATCTATAATTAAGAAATAACAAAATTTTACCGATAAAATATAATAATAAGATGCTAAATATTTACCTGATCTGCAAATTATGCCAAAAGTAATAGCTGCACCGTTAGTCACTACGGTGTCTGGCACCGAAAAAGGCAGGTAATAATGTACACCAACACGAGTTTTGTTGATAGGGAGAGGTACAGAAAGTGGCGATAGAAAATAACAGTTATTTGTAAATCCCAAATGAATAATTCTGTCATCGGTGTGTGAGACCGATAGCGACTAACGGAGGGTTAAAAAGAGTCAAGGTTTCTTACTCTGGTTACATCGCTGAGTATTAAAAAAATCGTGAACTGATAGAATTACAAATAAAGAAGTACTTGAGAAGGTTGGTAAAGAAACCGAACTAATAACCACCACCCAAATAAGAAAACTGGAATGCCTAGTCAACGTGATGAGAGGACCAAAATTTAATATTTTGGGACTCATAATATAGGGGAAATATTCAATGAAATAGATCTGTTAGCCAAAGGCAGAATTCTTGGTCAAAGAATGTACGTGATTAGTATTAATGCGGATCGATTGATTTTATTGATAATTCTCTTACACCAATAACTAAAAATTTTAAGCGTTTGTCCTCCTGATGAAGATATCCAAATTTACCTGAAGCACAAAGGCTTTTAAAGTTCCATGTGACTATATTAAATGTGGATGGTACTACTTTTAACCAGGGGATTTTTAGCACCTTTTGCCCATCATATTTCTGCCCTGGACTAGGAGCCATAATTCTTGTTTTCTTTCTAATTCTAAAAACAGGGCTACCCTTGTGCCGAGTTCGATGTTTCAAATTGTCTTTTTATCCACCTCATCGTTAGTTGGGGTCTATATCAGTGAACCTAGACAAAGGACCGTCAAATGTGCCGTCATATCAGCCGGGTTAGCTAAACTCTGGTTTTGTATAGAGGTGTTACTCTGACTGTGTGAAGACGCTGTTTGCAGCCGCCCACTCCGGAAGAGACGCTGCGTATTATGATTTTCTACTAGGCCTAAAAATATCTACTCTTCCGTCGAATTCGATGTTTCGAATTGTCTTCTTATCCACCTTCATCGTTGATTGGGGTCTACATCTGTAAACCGAGACAAAGGACCGTCGTAGCTGCCGTCATATAAATCGAGTCAGCCAAACTCTCGTTTTTTATAGAGGTGTTACTGCTCTATTCCCTCTCTTTTTTTCCGAGCTTGGAAATGGCTGCATCGGCTTTTATATGCGTTATTTTCACCAGTTTCTTGATTTCGTTCTTTAGTTTTCTTGGTTTTATTAATGCAAGAATTAATTATAGAACTTCATCAAAATTTAAAATTCTCCGTAGCAAGTGCAATAAATATAGTTATGCGCTGTGTTTATTTGATCAATCCTATTATATATCTGTACCGTGGAGGTAAACAGTCGTAACTTCAATTTTGGCCGAAATGGAGTTAAGACCACGCTCTTGTTGTTAGGTTTTCATAGCATCTGGTGAAAAAGAATCGTACATCCAGCATTATTAGTTGCCTAGATACGGTGTTTAGAAACAACCGCAACTCTATTAGTCAGTTGAGGTAAACAGTAGTATATCCATAGATACGTGCGTATACGATAGTATGCTTTGACTTGATTGAAAAGAATGATGAAAGAAAAAATTGTGCATCACACATCACTTCCAAATCTACCTATCTTCCAAATCTTCCAAATCTAAATCTCTTCATAGATCTAAAGATGGAAGCAGACATGATCAAAGAAAACAAACCATAAGTTACAACTTTGATACAGTACAAAAAGTTGATGTTTGCAAAGTATTTTTTCTCAATACACTAGGCATATCTGAAACTGTGGTTCGCAATGCCTTGAAAAAGTATGATACTGAAGGATTTGTATCGCTGGATATGCGAGGTAGACATGTTCCAACTAACAAATTAAGAAATGCGACGCTCAACAGAGTGCGCTCACACATAGATTCATTTCCTTATGTTCTGAAAGCCACTACACACGGAACAAAACTATCAAGAAGTATTTAGGACCGGAATTAAATAAGGATAAAAGGTACAAAAAATATATTTGGCAAACTGTAAAATGATGGAGTTCTCAAAGTAGAAACTGTTAGTCAACAACTCAAACAAGGTGATCAAGATGGGGCAACGGCTGCCGTTCGTCAGAAATATTAAGATCATCTTCACGATGCTGATTTGAGGTATACTGAAAAGAAGAACGACAAAATAACAAGTAAGTTATCAATTGATGAAACCAAAGTGATTATGATCGACCTACAAAAATGTCTTCCAACCCCTTACCTGACAAATAATCAAAGCTTTTATTCGTTAAAGCTATGGACACTAAACCTGACAATTTATGATTCCACCACAAATAAGGCTTACTGCATGGTGTGGGACAAATCAAAAGCTGGAAGGAGTGGACATGAAATTGCTTCAGCATTATTAAAGTGGAGTGAAATTGTTCTTGCAAATTCTACGGTAGAACATTTAATTATTTGGTCGGACAATTGTCCCAGTCAAAATCGTAATATAATGATGATGTTCAGTTACCTATGTCAACTAAGAATATGCCCAAATTTGAAAACAATAGACCACAAGTTTTTGTTGAGAGGGCATACTCATATGAAGGCAGACCATGTTCATGGCTTAATTGAAAGAACGGTAAAAAACAAGCAATTATGGAAATCGTTACGCCTTGGGACTGGCAGCAGTTAATCCGCTCTACAGGTGCAACTGTGATTGAAATAAAGGTATCGGATTTTAAAAATTTCAAATATTGTATGCCAAACCTCACTCACCATGTATTGGTAAAAAACGAAATAATGAAAAACAAGAGTTCCTTATTTCAACTGTGGTGCACTTTCAAGTTCGCGCTGCTTCGCCGTTAACTATTTTTTATAAAAAAAAAACTTTGCAAACAAAAATTTTATGAGTTTGAATGTATCAAGATAGCGAGAACATAAATATCATTCCCTGAACAATTGCCTGCTATGTGTACGAATTGTAAAGGTACCACCAAAAAAAATACAAACATTTATTAAAGCTTTGCCAGTGGATCCCGGTGCAATTTCACAATTTCTACCAACAGTTTTTAATTTCAAAGCAGCATGCAGGTGATAGTGACAGCGACAACTAAAGTAAAAAATATTTAGGTTTTATATTTTTTTTACTTAAGGAGTTTTTTTTTTGTTTCAAACATTGTGATTTGGTTTTTGCATTTTTAAACACAGCATATAATATTTTGTCATCACTTACGATTTTTATTTTGCATATTACCTGTTTAAAGACATATAGGTAAAAAGTCGTAACTCCCAATATCTTAAACCAGGTAATTCATTTCTTAACAATACTAATATCTAGTAATAGATTGCCATCTACGAAGTGTAATGTACCTTCTTCTTCTTCTTTTTGTGCCACTCCTATCGGAGATTGGAAATCATCAAGGCTATTCTGACCTTGTTTACGGCTGACCTAAAGAGTTCATTAGTGGTGCAGCCAAACCACTCTCTCAAATTCCGCAACCATGACATTCTTCTACGGCCTGGATTCCGTTTTCCTTCTATTTTTCCCTACATTATATTTTGAAGTAATGCGTATTTATGTTCTCTCATCAGGTGACCAAAATATTCGAGTTTTCTTCGCTTTAGCGTTAACAAAATCTCTGGGCCTTTTCCTATTCTTCGTATTACTTCACAGTTTGTTATTCTTTCAACCCAACTAATCTTCAGCATTCGACGGTAGCACCACATCTCGAAACTTTCAATATTTTTCATGTTGTTCTGTTTGAGAGTCCAGGCCTCTACACCGTATAATAGCGTGTTAAATACATAGCCTCTCAGCATTCTTAATCGTAGAAAGATGCTTATATTTCTGTTGCAGAAGAATTTTTCTCATCTTTATGAAGGTGGCCTTGGCAATTTCGATACGTCTTTTAACATCACTGTAATGTACCAATAGTGTTGAATTCAATAATATGGAAGTACAAATTTTTTTATAGTCTATTGACTAGTCTTTATGTTTTGCGCTTTCCTGCAAATGTATACATTATGGATATACTACTGTTTACCTCCACGGTACAGATATTGAAAATTACCTTAATTCCATGGTTTTATATTTTGATAACAGAAAAAAGATCCGGTACAAAATATAATCCGTGAATAATATCATTTATATGTCAATGATCAGAAGACAGACTAATCTCAATGCGCTTTTTGTAAATATAATATATTCCATATACTTTTGCATATTTTACTTGAATTTTAAGGTAATGCCTGAAACATTTACTAAATACATCCCTGTATTTGACATTGGAGGTTTTCTACACGATCGTTCTGGAGTGTTAAATTACCAAAGACTCAAGAAACACAAACGTATATTATGGTCACAGTATTATAACCACATTACTCTCAATTTTTCCATTCTTTTTTGGAATACTATCGTCTGGCGTATAAGGTTTCACCTTGAAAGTTCTTTTGAAGATTTTTTGTAATCTAATTTGAAGCTGATTTTTGTAACCGAATATCTATTATCTTTTCCATCAAGAAAAGAAACCAGAAAATAATTTAATGTAACACCCCGACGTCGGTCTTTTTTGATGGTACGATCTGTGACATAAATTTTTTCACATGTTTATACATGTTCGTACATTATTCAAAATGAGTTTTAAAAAAGTGTCTAAAAAAAACAAATATACTGTTTATGAAGTTTCTTTTAAAATACATTGTGTTACATAACTTACGATTTTGCTTTATTTTTTAATTGCTATTAGATTGAATCGGCTTTATAATTTGCTTATCCCTTAAATATTCAAAATATACGTAAAATCTTACAAATTCGTAGAGGAAAGGATGCAAATATAGGCTACCCATTTTGTATTTCTTTGTAAAAAAAGAATAAAAATTCTATTTCAATTACAAAGGTACGTAAGAATACCTTATTAGTTACTTATAACCTGCCCAAGTTCAAATTGATTAAAAAATATATAACTGTTTTAAACGTACAAATAATGAAAAATTGTACTTTAGCGTCGTTTGAATAATGATACTAAATATGGGCTACCCCGAAAAATATGTCTTAAATTTGTGTGAAATGAGATAAATGCGTGAAAAATATATTTTAATATCTAAAATACAAACAATATATCAAATAACTCATAGACAATGACGTGTGTGTTTCTTTTTTTACTGGGAGAAAATCTATTTGCAAAAGTCACACACATATTCTTCTTTTTTCAGCCCCAGCGCACTCGTTATGTGCCCACAAATGGCACATAATGCACTTGACCCATATTTAACAAGATTATCCTCTGAAAAAAGTGCTTCGCAAAACATACACGTTACGTCACCTGCGTCTTGTGTAGGCTGTGTAGAAGGAAACTCATTGTAATCGCTCTCATCATCTGCAAGCACATATTTCTCTTCATCCTCGCTACTAGAACCTGATTTCTTTTTTTTGGTTCTTTGTGACTTTGATAACCTGCTTACGTTTTCCTTTTTTTATTTCTTTTCCTTTCCTTTTTTCTTTGGAGGTTTTTTTCTTCAATAATGGCACAGGAGAAATATCATATGGTGTTGTCAGAGATGTTCTTAAAGACACAGATGTGGAAGGAATTGATGGAATGGGCTTATTCTCAAATAATTTTCTTTTTACACCGAGCTCTGCACAAGGTCTTCCGGAAGGCGTGGCAGACTTTCTGTAAAAGCTTGTTGTGGGAATAGCGACAAGCTTGTGAACTAGTTGCAGAAATAGCATTAAACTGTGTGTTACTTGTAGGAATAGTTTTAAGCTGTTTATTAGGCCCAGATAGAAGAGTGGGAGAATTAGATGATAAATTATTGTGACTGAAACGACAATCTGGTGTGCTCTCAAAATTGATAGAGTTATCGTCAGAATTTGTAGGTTCATTTGAATTGACAGCAGCGGTTGAAACGACGATCACCTTATCATCCTCATCACTCGCATCATCAGGTGCGGCTGTCACAGTATTTTCTGCTTCAATTTCACCTGCCATGAAATCGACATCTGTAAATATGTTTTTATTCAAGGGATAAATCCCTGTATATCTAAATCCATTAACGGCAATCTTCAGTTGGCATTCAATACCTCCAAAGCTCGACACAAATGCACTTAGTGGACGATTATTGTGGCGCAAACAGACCCGGATCTCTTCGCTGTAGTAAGCCTTAAGAACAACCATGTAAGTTTTGTCCAATGGCTGGAGTTTGTGGGTGCAATGGGTAGGCAAGACAATTATAGTGACATGATTATCTCTAGCTAAATCTATGACATCTATATTACGTGTATGGCTGTAATGACCATCCATAATAAGCAGGATTGGTGATTTTTTTGTGGGTTTCACTATGTCAATGAAATGTTGAAACCATCTTGTAAAAATATTGCTTTGTATTCATCCACTGGGATGTACTGCCATGATGGAAACTGGAGGAGCTCCTTTCATCAGTTGCTGGTTAATATTTTTACGTGGGAATATCATCATTGGTGTGATGAATTGGCCAGCAGCGCTCATCGACGTCACGACGGTTATCAGAGAGTCCCCTTTCAGCAGAAGTTAATGATGCAATTTGTCGTTTCCCTTTTCGGCCTACTACCTGTGCAATCTTGTTTTGTACAACCGTAAGACCTGTCTCGTCCACATTGAAGATACATTTAGGTGTTTGTGATATCACTCTCTCATCCCATTTTTTTCATTTTTTAGTTTCTTTCAGCTGTTTTTTTGACATCCTGAAACAATTGAAGTATGTTTTACATTGTTTTAAATATGGCCACTGGCCCATAATGAAAACAGGGGCATAGCCCATATTGTAAACACGCTTGCTTTGCACAACAGAAGAGGTTATGTATAAAAGTAGTCAATTGAAAAACTTATTAGCATTATATCAAAGACTGATTATAGAGCTTCAACGTGACATAGACGTTTTTTGAAATTAGTGTTTATTTTCAAATATTGGAATTTATCAACTTACCCGAAAAAGTTTTGACACTCACACCAACCGTTAAACAATTATTATAAACTGGAAAATGTCTACCACTGTGGCGCCATCGCTACGGTGATAGTTTAACTTCGCCAAATACCGTTTGCAATAGTCAAAATGTAGAGATCTGCAACGAATAGCTGTGAATCCTACCTAGCCCATATTACAAGACCAGCCCATATTTGCAGCCTTTCCTCTATATATTTGGCTTGATTCAGCGTCTTGGGTTATACTTTGTATTTGACATTGCATAGAGGTAACCCTTAGAAGTCTTTACCTTTAACGACAGCCAGATGCAGAGCATCAATTAAACGGAGTCAAAGTTGAAAAAGTTCAAAAAAAAACAGTCATAGTAAAAACAGTCAAAAAACAAGTACATATTTATGAACTGTCATAATGGACCACTAGATTCAGACGTAAAAGTAAAACGCAGAATAGAAACGACATAAATCACGTTTTTGACAATAAAGACATTTGAGGATCCTTGTAACAAAGTCGGCAATCTCCACTTTTTACCAAAATTGCGTTCGTTCTTTAAATTTTATTTGTATTTTTTACTCGAAAAGTTAGGTTTAAGAGCAGATTCGGATTCAGATTTTATTTATAATTTTTTTTTATTTATTTTAGTATTAAAACTATTTTACAGGTTATTAAAAACTAATAAAACTAATAAAAAAAACTAATAATTTGTTTAAGCTAATAAATTTTATAATATCAGTATTATAAATATTTTTTAAAAATATTATCTTTTCAGATACTCTGCGTCATAGTTACCACAATTGCCAACTTTCGGTCACAAAACGAAGGCCCGAAAATTTGGTGTCCAATCTGCACCTGTAAGGTCTGGATCTATTCTTTTTATTAAAAGTTTTTCTAGTAATTTGGAGATTGTTGATAACAGACTGGCAGGATAGGATGAGACTTCACTTGGATCCTTTCCTGGTTTTGATAACAAAAATTATTTCTGCAATTTTTAGATTGTTAGGCCAATAATTACATCTTAATATTGCGTTAAATATATATTATGTAATGATTACTATACTCTTTTTGGTAATTATTTTAGCATTTTTTGGTATTATTAGGTCAAGTTCCTGGTGACTTTTTGATATTTAGTCTTAAGATTTCTTCTTTAAGTTCTTTGGGTGTTGTTAATTTTATTGAATTTACTGATGGTTGTTCTGAATGTAAATAATTTTAAATTTCTTGATCTTTTTCATTGTTGTGTGATTGGAATACTGTTGCTAAATGTTCAGCAAATATATCTGATTTGTCTTTATCGCTTCTTGCCCATTGGTTCTGTGTGTCTGTGGTTTTTCTTACTGGTGGCGATATTGCTTGAGGTTTCAAGGATGATTTGATTGGTTTCCATATTGAACGGTCCTATCTATTAAGTTGTGTTACATATTTTTTGACTGACTCTTCTCTTGCAATTTTTGTTATGTTTTTAATCTATTGGTGAAGTAATTGTAATACGTTTTATCCGCTGGGTTCTGACTTTGTTGTCATTAGGCTCTTGCTCTTCTTTTTTCAGCGATAAGCTTTTTAATTTCTAGTGGAATATTTATTCTATTCTCTATTTTATCATTATCTGCATCGTTCGATCCCCAGAAATCGGATTTTTTAATATTGTACTTTGAAGGGCAATATACTACTGCTATTGTTATTTCGTAAGATAATGAGCACACTTTAATTTCTGTAGCTTGGATACAGTCTGTTATATATAAGTTTCCATCATGAAATGTTTAATTGATTGTTTGATCAAGATTGCTGTACCTCCATGGCTATCTTGTCTGGGTAGTTAGTATGGTTCATTAGATAATGAGGTTTTTTAACATCAGGAGGTTGTCTATTACTCGCTGCATTAGCATAGGTTACATTAGGTCTTACTGTGTTGAGTATATAGTTTCTGTAACGTGCTTACGACAAATTTTGGTGATGATTATATGTAGTTTGTGCTATATTTTTATTTCTATTTAAATTACGATAATATTCGCATTATTTATAGTTAGCTGGGTGATTTCCTCCACATAAAGCACATGTAGCTGGTGTGTTCTTGTTCTTTTTATTGTCTATTGTAATATTTTTGTTTTTTTATAGATGGTTGCTTTTGTAATCCTATGTTTAGCATTATTGATGTTTCTTAACTTATGACCCAGTTTTGTTAGTTCTTCTTTGATATCTTCTGTTGCTTGTGAATAGTTAAGGTATTGAATTACGACACTATAGGCCCTTCCTTCCTTTGATTGATATGTGTGATGAATACTGTTGTTCTCTCTCATATCTCTTGATAATTTTCTGTATATTTCTGGATCGCTATAAATTATTTTGACTGTATTATTTGCCATAGTACTGGTTTCGTACTGTTCAGCGTCAGCTATTTCTGTAAATTTTTTCCTCATTTCTGGGAAGTTGCTTGCACCGTAAACAAATATTGGTGGTAGTTTAGGTTTTCTTGGCGCTGTTTCATTTTGATTGGTTTCATTTTCTTGGGTATCCGTTAGGGTATTATATTTGTTCGATAGTGTAATGACATCATCTTCTTTGTCTGTTTCTACATTTGATCTGTTTTTTTTGCGTTTTGTAGTTTTAACTACTTGTCACGTGTTTTTTGTTGAACATTTGACCTTTTTGATCCGTCATCGCTTATTGATTACATTCTGTAGTATCGCTGGTTATTTCTGTTATTTATGTTGCTGTTGTGTGACGCGTTTTGTTGATTTATATATTGTTCTTAATTGGGCGGAAATATCATATTCGTCGAAGAGTTGGTGGTTGGTTGATTTATTTGCATATTGTACATAATACATTTGGTATTTGTGATAAGATTTGTAGATAACCCTGTATATTGTTGATTTGTGATTGACCGTGTATGTTTTTTGGAATCTCTATTTGTGGGTAACAATTCATTTGGGTTGATGGATACTGGATTGGTAATGGCTGGCTGTTCACATTTTGCATTTGTTGACTAACTATCTGGTTGTCGAATCCTGATCCATTCCCTGTTGGAAACATTATAAATAAATTACTGAATTGTTTTTAAATTTAATTTGATTTTAGTTTATTGTTTTTTATTCTATTACTAATTGATTGCTTTTTAGTCACTTAACATTTATCTGTTCAATTCGAGAAAACCGGTCGAATGTTGATAACGGAGAACTATTTAACGTCTGTTCGGTTTGGAGTATCGATGTGAACTTTACATAAATGTGATGGTAAAAACTAAAACTGGAAACAAATTAACTAGAGAAATTCCTATTAGTAAGGATTTTATTATTTAGGATTATTATTTTTCTTCTATCGCCAGAGATGGAGGGAGATGCGTCTAGCTTTTGACGAATTTTCTCCATTCTTTTCTATTCTTCACAACATCTTCCCTCTTACGTTTGCAATTAGTCTAGCTGCCTTTTTCCCCCTTCTTTCTTCTTAACCAGTGCATGGATATAGTTTTGTACACTAGTACATTATCCTAGAACAGGCCCACTACGCGTTGTAGAGCAATAATGATGATGTAGCTGTTCCACTCTTTTATTGGTCGGCCACTTCTGTTTTTACCTTTGGGTTTAGCCTCCCACACTCTTTTCATTTGTCTGTTACTGTCTACATATATTGTGTGACAAAGCCATGCTAATTTTTTCCCTTTGTTGTATAAAGCATTAATTTATTCTGTCCTTCTTGCTCCTATCGTTCTTGTCAGGTATTTCAACTTTGCTGCTTGTATCGTGCTAGGGTGTCTTCTGCTTCGAATTCAGTTATCTGCTACATATATACACGTTGGCTATATATTGTTTCGTATATTGTCTTTTATTATGTCTTTGTTATTGAAGAATCCTTTTTTTATTGTGCAAAGTTATAAGCACGTGATATACTTACTAAATTCAAAAGTCTTCAGAGTTTTAAAAAATAATAAAAACAAAAATTTAGTAATTTAGATGAAAAACCTATTTTGTATACGCATGTATATAACAAAGAGGCGTGTATATCTGTTTCAACGTGTATATGCCAGATCCCAACCTTACTTAATTTATAAAAATTTGTTGATTGTTTTGAAAAATAAATTCAAACGTATAATCACAAAAAACATTAACGGCCTATGCGTTGATTACTGCGTACATGAAGGAAACAATCTGATAGTTTATTAGACAAAAATATTATCGTGGAAAATATAATACAACGGACTTAAATGACCTTATTTTTTTACCATTTTACTTTTTTAGTACAAAGCTTTTCTACTTGACTACTACTAAAGAATGTTTCGTCGTGCAAACTACAAGAGGGCTCATTTTTGCAATTCGCCTCCGGAATGAAGGATCATTTCATTTTCATACCTCCATTATGCTGTGACTAAAGTATGCAAATAGTAGCAAAAAAGTAGTGAAAACGCGAAAGGAAGACATTTTCTAAATTCTTATAAAGAAATCGTTTCGCCGCATTGAAAAACTTCAAAAGAGATTTTGTAATGCGCAGTTTGTAGAGGTGGTTTAAATATATGGTTTAAAAAAACTGTTATATAGTATAGCTATAAATAAACTACTCACTAGCATGACGATGTGATGTACTCAGGATGAAACCTATGAAATAATTTAAATGAAACTGATAAATATCGGAACTGACGTCAGATTACTACCTACATTGTCCTACTTGAATTTGACAGGTGATTAACGTGAATATAGTTATTCCTGATATTTAATGTTAAACAGGTAACATTATGTGTTGATTTAATGATTAAATGTACTGTTTCTGATAAATTAATCTTCTTCTAAGGGGCCTTCTCCATTATTAAAGGTTGGCTATAACTACAGCAAATTGCTCTCTATCTTGAGCTATTCTTAGTATCGAATGTGTGTCCATGCCTGTCCAGTCTCTTACATTCTTCAACCAGGAGCATTTTCTTTTCCTGGACCTCTTCTTCCTTCCACTTTCCCTTCCATTATAAGTCGTAGGAAGTTGTATTTTTCTCTTCTGTAAATATGTCCTAGATAACTCGTTTTTCTGTTTTTTACAATATTTAGGAGTTCTCTCTCAGTACCCATTCTTCTTAGCACCTCGTTGTTGGTCACGTGCTCTGTCCAAGAGATCTTCAGCATCCTTCGAAAAACCCACATCTCAAAGGCTTCTATACGCCTCATACTTGTAATTCCGAGAGTCCATGTTTCCACTCCGTATAGCAATATGGAATAAATAAACGTTTTTACAAATTGGTATCGGATATCCAACGATAACGTAGAGTTTATTAGGAATTTTTTCATTCGTTGAAATGCGGACCTAGCATATTCTATACGAGCACGTATTTCGACCTCGTGGTCAAGATCGTTTGTTATCCAGCAACCAAGATACTGGAATCTTTGTACTGGTTCTATATGTTTGTTATAGATACGAATATTAATGTCGACATTTGGTGCACGTGTAACAGCCATTACTTTTGTTTTATTTGTGTTTATATTTAGTCCCAAGCTATCTCCCTCTCTGGTTTTGACATTCAAAAGTCGTTGTAAACCCTCAGCACTGTCCGCAATAATGACGGTGTCGTCTGCGTATCTTAAGTTGTTTACATATTCTCTGTTGATTTTTATTCCTTCTTCAATATTTTCGAGGGCATTTTGAAAGATCTTTTCGGAATATATATTAAATAACAGTGGAGAAAGTACACAGCCCTGACGAACTCCATTTTTATTGGCAATTCTGCTGTCAGACGATTGTCTATTTTGATCGACGCCATTTGATCCCAATATAGTTTTTTAATAAGTGCTACAGTGTTATGGTCTATACCATGTTGTGTTAGGGTTTCTATGAGTTCTGTGTGTTTTACTCGATCAAACGTTTTTTCGTAGTCGATAAAACAGAGAAACACGTCTTTTCGCTGATCTCGGAATTTTTGTAGTAATATCTGGAGCCCAAATAATGCCTCCCTTGTACCAAGCCCCATACGAAATCCAAATTGATTGTCGCTCAGGTTTCTTTCGCATTCTCTATATATTCGTTGATGTACAATTTTGAGTAAAATGTTTAGAAAATAGCTCATCAGGCTAATTAATCTGAACTGTGAGGATTTATTTTTTTTTGGGCATAGGTACAAATGTCGATCTAAGCCAGTCTTCTGGGAAGATTCCAGTCGTATATATTTTGTTAAATAATAGTGTTAATGTCTGAAGATTTTCTTCATTGATAAGCTTTATCATCTATACGTATATTTCATCTGGACCTAAGGCTTTTCATGGCTTTGCCGTATTGATTGTTTTTGTAACTACCGATGTTAATATATCAAGTATTGTTTCTTGTACTATATTCATTTGTGATTCTGTTCTGTCATCTTCAAACAGATCTTTGATGTATTTTTTCCACATATCTCCTACATTTTCTGGACTAGATACTATTTGGTTATTATCATCTACTAAAGTTGTTGTAGTGATTTTTTTCTGTTTCGGATGATTTTCTGGGTTTCTTTATATTTTTCTTCATTGCGATTTTTTAAAGATCTTCTTATGTCTATCAGTTTTAGGACTTCGTCTGTCATGAATGCATTCTTTGTTTTTCGGATGTTGTCTTGTAGTTGTTCTCTTTGTATAGTTGTGATTGTTGTTTTGAAGGTGTGCTAAACACTTTCTATTGTTTCTTCTGCTTCTATTAGATCTCTACTATTAGATCTTAAAGTTTATTGATGCTAGGTTGTATCTTCTTTCTGTATTTGATTTTCTTTAGTTTAATTAAAATTTTACCAACACCAGAATTGTGGTCGGAACCGATGTCCTCTCCGGCATATGTTTTAACTCCCCGATTCCATTTCTATAATAAATTTGTTTACTGTCTAGGATATGTTGACGATATTGCAATCGTCGTCAGGGGCAAATTCACCCAGGTTGTATCTTGGAGAATGTAAGCATTTCTAAATATAGCTATAGAGACAACTGGTGTAAAGAGAAGAGACTGACAGTCAATGTTTAAAAAACACAAATCATCAACTTCACAAATAAACATAGAAATACAAGGCCTAAAACTACCGGTGCTGAGAGGAAAAGAGATTCCGTTTGCTAAAGAAGCAAAATACTTAGTGGTATATTTTTAATTATAGGCTTACATGACATAATCACACACTGAGAACTACACAGAAAGCTACTATGTTCTTTTGCATATGTAGAAAGATGTGTGGTAAGAATTGGGGCTCACCCCCAAAATGACCCGATGGTTATACACACAGATTTTTGGGCCAATAATAAGCTATAAATGGGTTTGTGACCTGATAAAAAAATGCAGGAACTAATAAAAATAAGGCTAAATTCTAGCCTGCCTGTCTCTTACTATGGCCATAAACACAACTTCTATAGCGGCGTTGTAAGACCTGCTAAATCTCCCACAACTTCATATATTTATACAAGGTTAAGTCAGATCCGTGATGTAATGATGAACGCATAGTTACCAACAAATAAGCCATGCGCACAGTGCTGACACTAGAAAGCTAATCGAGATGCTAAAAACAGATATTACAATGGGTTAAACATTTACTGGTAAGTATAGATAAGCATGTCGTAATTTTCCCGGCAGAAATAACGGTAATCTATCATTGTGTGAAAGATATATTATAGAAAATCAAAAAATCACTTTGCCATCTTCAAATCTAGCAAGAGAGCGCTTAAGTCACTTACTTTTGTAGAAGTCAATTCAAAGCTAGTTTGGAATTATGTGGTTGCTCTAAATAAACTAGAGACGGTAGCACAATTATGTGGTTGCTCTAAATCCTAGGGCACGATGATCATATGGACAATAAAAAGAAAATTAAATGGCTAAACAAGGCTCACTATTGCCATTCATTTGACGAAAATCCTTTTGTGTCATTGCAAAGGCAGTAACAAAAACGGCTACAAAAAGGTACCTCACAACTCTCTGGAATGATTGAGAAATTCACTATGAAAAAGACAGACCAATCAGTGTATTATAGAACATTCGTCAAAATACAGCAGACCTAATAAGCAAAGACAGAAAAACAATCAAAGGTATAGTATATCTGCTAGCAATTCACTGTGAGCTGAAAAGGCTGTTAAAGCGCTAAGGGTGATAATGACGTATGAAGATTGGGAGATAATGACGTTGTGTCCCCATAGAAAGAACCAACAGAGCACATTTTATGTCAGTGTGACAGCTCGACAAACGCGCGGTTCTTTAGAATAGATATAGAACAGGTTATTTGAAAATAATTAGGCTAGATATTGTAATCTAGGATTAGAGTACCAAAAATCTAAAAAGTTAGTAGTAAATAGGCCAAAAGCCGCCTGATTGAATTCTTCCATCCGCACTGTATTATACATAAGTTTTTGTACCGAAAGTAATTCCTGTCTTGTAATCCCATCCGGACCCGGTAATTTATATAGCTTAAATTAGTTTATGGTCCATTTAATACTTTTCTAATTTACCACTTCTTTCGCCAGTCTTATTAGTCATTCCGCTTATTTCTCGGAACTCTTTTTGGCAATATTTTTTTTGTCTCATGTTGATTTTATTGCCCCGAGTTGGTATGACATGCTTACAGATATTGTGTGTATCTATGTATAAGTGGGTGTACTTTTTTATATGGGTTAACATGTTTGTTTAGGACCATTCGCTTAATTCGGGCATATTATTACAAATTCATAGCTGAAAACGTACAAAACAAAAGTTCCTGTTTCACAGTTGTAACAGCTTTAATGTACCTTTATTATAGACTCTTTCATTAAAAAATAATTAAAATACCCTATTAGGGCGAAATACGTATAAGCAGATACACAGATGTATTGAACGTGAAATCAAATCCTGACCGTCTTTTTCTTTTTATTCGGATATACTCTGTATTAGTACAAGAAACCAATTCGCTAAGGATTTTTGCTTAGTTGAGGAGATATGTCGTGGAATGCAAATTTTAGATTCCCCATGTCTCTATTAACATCTTTATCAACGTCTGTTTTGCTTTCAATTTTTAGAAGGCACATATTAAAGCAGAAATCTGAATTGGTTTCGAAAATTTAGTTTACGGATTTAAAAAAAGAATTATTAAAAATAGTGGAAGTGTATATACTAAACACATAAAATTTTGGATAGTATGTATTTAAAAAATATATTTCAGTTATAGTTTAACATATTCTAGTAAATATTTGTATTAATCACTCTGTCTTATTAAATACAGTTCTACTGTTGTTCTGCAGGACGTGAATAAATAGCATAACTGAATGAATTGTTGTAAATTACTAATAATTGCTTTGTTTGTTATAGTATCAGGTATTTGCTTTTCTCAATGCTCTTTGCATAGGGAAGTACATATACTCATTTTGTAAGAAATTAAAACCAAATGTATGTTGATTCCATCCTAGTAAAACGTAAGACCTTTTCGTGATTGACTGGTGACTGCTTCATGTTGTAGAATTTATTTCATCAAAATATTTTTATTTTGTACACTAAATAAGTTTATTATTCGTTATCAATACACTATATGGTGCAAATAAATATATATTGATGGTCGGTAGTTCGTAGAGTTCTATTTTATTTACGTTTTTTACTATAAGTATTGTCTATGAGTACGTATGCTTGGTTGTATAGTAATTTCCAGTCACTTCTAGTCTGTCAAAAAGAAACTAACTTCGCAAAAAAATTAATAAATTCACTAAACACCTCAGAATGGGAATAGCGAACCGACTATGCCATGTATACAGTGATAAAATAAAGTTTCTTTGTCAAGTTTTCAGTTATTCCGCGGATGTTTATTTGAGATTGTACTGTATTCACACCTGTCCTTTGGTCCTATATACCTAGGTCGTTCCCTATAATTCATCAAGATGCGCCGTGTTGGGTATAAGAACATCCCACTGAGTCGGTCTTGATTTAAGCTAACCAGGTCAGCTGATGAGCTAACTACTAGACGTATATCTGCACGGTACAGTTCTTTAGTTTCTATAGTGTTCTTACTTCTTACATTTTTTATATACCTACGATGAATTTATTCAATATCATCAACATTTCATTTAACATTGCATTGAAGATATACATGACAAATGCCAAAGACCACGGGAAATTGTAAATGAAAATTGTAAATTTAAAACAAAATAGTAAGGGAATATGGCACTCATCAAGATATCCTCTTCTTTATATTTTTCCTTGATGATCGCTGCTCAATGATATTATTTATCAGCCTTTTCACAATCAGTCTCGTTTCAATGCACAGTCAAGGTTGATTAATGTTACGCAGCATAATGACAACTGATCATACTTTTAATTGTAAGTTGTTAGGTGCGATCAAATGGGTTTAAAAACTCTGTAGGTTAGTTGACTACTTCATTCAGATTTATAACTGTGTCAACTGATTTTAAATAAAATCAACATTTCTGGAAGGAAATACAGAGTTGTATATTTAACTGAATATACATATAAAATTTCATAAAAATCGGTCAAGCCGTTTCGAAGGAGTACCGCAACTAACTTTGTAATACTAATATGGCTATTAAAAAAGAGCTATTGATGATATAAGGATAAAAATTAAGGGTTTTATGTATTGTTTTTAGTGCTATATAAAAAAAATATAAATATAAGTTTTTATTTAAAAAATAGAAAAAGTAAATTAGATGAGGTAATGTAAAGAGACTCACCCGAATTCTCAACCACATATATGTAGAGGGCAACATCCCGGAGGAATGGCTTAAATCGATATTTTTACCTCTACCAAAAAACAACAATTTCAACTCATGTAATGACTATAGATTGATATGCTTAATGTACCACCCTTAAAAGATTCTCTTGAAAATTGTTCAAATCCGAATTTATAAGAAATGTGAGGAGCTGATAGATTAAACGCAATTTGGCTTTAAGGAGGCATGGGCACAAGAAAGGCATTATTTGCATTGACGGTACTTTTGCAGAAATGTCGGTAAATAACAAGAGTGCATATTTATGCTTCATAGACTTTAGGAAGGCCTTTGACCGAGTGCAGCGTATAAAGTTAATAGATGAATTAAAAAACATAAATTTAGAGACAAAAGACATTAAGTTTATTAAGGCTATATACTGGAACCAGAAAGCAGTAGTAAAGGTAAACGATATAGAAGCAAATAATATACCGATTAGGAGAGGGATCAGACAAGAATGCGTCTTATCTCCGACGCTTTTCAAAGTGTACTCACAGGTCATATTCAGAAAAGCCTTATGGGAAAGAAAAGAGAGAATAAGAATTGGTGGAGAAATCTTAAACACCATGAGAGTTTGCAGATGACAAGGTAATTACAGCTGAGAGTATAGAAGAACTACAAACTTTACTAAATGAAATAAATATGAATGCATTCAGTGGGGCTTGACATCAATACAGATAATATCAGATTATGATAGTATCAAGGAGTCCAATAAATAATGAACAACTAACCCTTGGTGGACAGGAAATAGAGAGAGTGATAAAATATAAATATCTGGGGCTTACATCAACACAGAGTTAGATCCAGACTAAGATATTAGGGTACCAATAGAAATTACAGTGTTTTAAGTGTTCTTAAAATTCAAGCAATTGATCTGTGACAAAAATATGAATACTGCGCTGAGACTGAGGTTTGTTAAAAGCTACGTTTGGTCCCAACTATTGTACGGGGTAGAAACATGGACGTTAAAAGCGCAAATGGTTAAGAAGCTTGAAAGACTTTGAACTTTGGATATACCGGAGAATGTTGAGAATTCCATGGACTGCCAGGGTCAGCAATGAGGAAGTGCTGAGAAGAATGGGTCGAGACAAAAAATTATTGAAAGCAATAAAAGTGCGCAAGACTGCATACCTTGGACAAATACTGAGGAATGAAAAATATAGTCTTCTGCAGGTCATCATGCAGGGTAGAATCGATGGCAAAAAGGGAATAGATAGATAGAGGAAGTCATGGCTGCGAAATATTCAAGACTAGATAAACATGAATGTAGACGAATTAGTCCACGTTGCAAAAAACAACGAAACTTTTAGAAATGTGGTCGCCAACCTACGTTAATAGGGACGGCATAGGGAGACGAAGAATGGCAACTCTGTGACACTCATATGGCTATTAAAAAAAGAGATTAGCAAATATAGATTAGGGTGAAAATTAAGGATTATATGTATTTTTTAATGCCACATTATAAAAACATAAAAATAAAAAATTGTGTTTAAAAAAAACTTAAAAACTATCAATTCTTCTCAATTTTCAGTCAAAAATACTTTTCAGGTACCTGTAAAAAATATTTTGAGGAGCTGCATAGTAAAATCTTTACTACGTATAATAGTACTAAAATATAGTTCATCATTTTACAAAGGCTCAATTGCCTTATTCTTCGTATAAGTTAAACCAAAATTTCCAGAGGCATAATTTTATTAAAATACTGTATTTTCTTATTAGGATGATAATTTTCTTAAAAAGTTGCGAACATTAATAAAGATTAAACTTTATATTTGTGTAACACTTGAAAACTTTTAGTCTAAAATGTTAGCTGATGAAAGATGAAATAGTTAAACGTATGATGAAAAAAACACAATGGATTACAAGAGAAAACGAAGGCAACGAAAATAATTAAAGATAAAACAAGCAACTAAAATAATTCCGTAATGCAAATTGATGTTAAAATAACGAATAGTGATTCCGCGCTCATCTCTAACGCAGATCTCAGCATGCACCAAAGGAAAGCCAATGTGAGGAAATGAAGCGGACGAACTATTTTTTCCACGGCCCTTTGTTATACGGTCGCTCAGTCGAGCACTCTTCAAAATTTTCGTAATAATCTGAAAGCATGTACTTCGGATTTCGTGAACTATCTACATCTGGAATGATGTTTTGGACCGGGGAAATCTGCATTTTGCTTTATTTTATGTTAATGAGCACACAGTCAAGAGAATCGTTTTTTTCTTTTATTTCATTTGCCATTATACGACGAGTAGTGACGAATATTTCGTAAGTTTTAGCTCCTATTTTTCATTATTTCCAGCTTTCCCACCGCAGCACTTACTGTTCTGATAATAATAATGTTTTACTTGTATACACTAATTTCGAAAGTTCACCTAGCCATAGAAACATTAAAAATGTACACATAGTAAAAAAGTTGCATAACCTGGTTTAAATATTTTATAACTATTTTTTCCGGAAACACGATCATAAATGAATAAACTGATATTTGTTAAAACAATAATAACCAGGGTCATGAAACTGTCAAAGTGTTTAGACACATTCCAAAGTTTCTTCTAAAAATTTAAATATTTAAACGATTATCTCATCAGTTTTAAACGTGTTAATAGTGAATAATAGAAATTTCGACTCTGAACATGGTAGTTAATACGTGTTTTAAAATCGAGCTCTTAAAACTAATTTAAAAACTAGTGAAAAACTAAAAACATTTTCGTTAATTAGTGATGCCAGCAGTGAAATAACAAAAATCAATACAACAGAGATAGTTAGTTACTTTATTTTTATAACAGTTGTTACTATTATCATGATTATCAAATATTATTTCGGATAAACCTACAAAATCTAGGACCACAGAACACTAACCACAACCTGAAGCGAAAGCTTTGTCGGAACCTTTGATGTTGGGAGGACAGAAATTCAGAGTGACAGTGGCAATGAACCTACATTTGATTACACGAAGAAAAGTAGTGAGGAAGTCGTTCAAAACTGTAGTAAATGATAGTTACACTGAGAAATGAAGTAATCATTTTTAAGTAATCTGTTTTGTATGAATTTTATTTTTTCTGTAAAATTTAATATAACTTATATATCAATTCTGAACTGATAATTAAAAAGTTGTTAAGTCAAAAATATCGATTTGTTTTTTTTTAACAAACAAATTAACGTACTAAAAGTATTTTAGTACGTTAAAAAACCGATTGAATTTGAGAGTTAATTTTAAAATAGAGATGAAAAGCTTGATTTCTATTACTTTTTATCGTTTTTTTAAGGTTAATAAAACACTTCATCACTCAAAATCTATATTTTGACTCAAGACTTTTTTACTTATCAATACAGAATTATACTTTTGAAATTTCTATTAACTTTGTCTTAAGTTGCTGACTTTTTTGTTTCCTGTTGAGGAATTTCTTTGAATGTGAATATCTATTAACCTCCAACACCACGATATTTTCGCTGCGCGTAAAAACTCTGCAGCTGCGGCTAGAATGACTGTATACAAAATGACCTTAGATTTCTTTCTATGCATCTGAGGTCTCTGAAATTTCTGGTTGTATTGTAGTAAATTCAACTCGCCAGGACATATCAAATTTATGGTAGGAAAGGGTAAAAAGTTGTAATAAAACAGAATAATAAAAATTTATTGTAATTAATATACACGTATACCTCTTCGATTTCTCTTTCTGTGCATCTGAGGTCTCTGAAACTTCTGGTTGTACAGTACTACATTCAATTCGCCTGGATATATCACATTTGTAGTAGGGAGGGGTAAAAAATTGTAATAAAACACAATAATAATAATAGAAATTTATTGTAATTAATACTAATAATAATGTTTATTTAGGAAGCTTAGATTATAATATAGATTTACAAAAAATAAGCATACTTAACACTAAATAAATATGAAAAATCACTGAAATAGAGCTACCATAAAAGTAGCACCCCTTGTGTGTGATACTTAAAAAATATATGTGCAAAAAAGCAAATATTTAACAAATGTATTAATATAAACAGTTACATATGCGCACTTACAAAAATACATTCATTTTAATATAGCATGTGACATAAATATGTCAATAAATTCAAGAAATATTGTAGTTGGTAAACAAGGTATATTTCGATATTTTTATTTATTACTATGATCAATTAATCTGCTCTTCGCAGAATTGTGTTATTTTGTTTCCAATCCATTGTTTAGTTTTATACTGATATCTATGTTTTTATAACTCTTAATTTGTTTTAAATTCTCCGGTAGACAATTGTATCATTTGGGCCCTATGTAGCCAACATATTTCTGGAGTATGGATTTATTACATTTGGATAAAATTGCATTATTCCTTATATATCTAGTTTGATGCGCATGATTGCTAATGTATAATAGTATCCTTTTTTATTTCATGTATGTGTATAAGGGCTTTGTAAGAGGACAATTTACGTACAGTTAAAAATTTATTCTCGTTGTATAACAGTTTGCTGTAATATCTTAATCTTTTTCATAAAAATCTAATTAAGCACTTCTGAATGTTTATAGAATGCAAGTAAATATTCCTTATTCCGCCCCATTCTAAAAGACCATTATAAGCATGGATAAACATAACCCGGATGGGAATAGAATAGAAATATATGCTTTATTGTCATTGAAAATTTTACAATTTTATGGACGAAGCTTACAAAGACTCAGAGGAAAAAGACAATAACAAATTGCATAATCAACCGTAGGAACTAATAAGTTTAAGCTACTTTGGGTAATGATGACCCACGGGTAAAGAACCATGGAACTGTACATTAAGATATTGTAATTTCTTAGTTATTAATTAAGAAACTCTTCTACTGAATAAAATGGTCTTTCAAATAGATAGGCTTTTATCATTTTACGCGGGAACGATGTTGCAGATTTATGTCGTAAAAGGGTTTTTTTGCAGAATATAATATAGATTTGTTTACTAACTGTGAACGGCATCGGTAAATAAACATCAAAGGTTGAATTTTCGTTTAGTAGTCATGATAAGGTCTTGCTGGAAAGACATGTAGGTATTTACGAACTAAGCAAACAGTTTCTAAAATATATAAAGAAGGAAGTAAAATCCCGTGATCTTTGAAGTAGACTCTGCAATGTGTTGTTCTTCTGAGGCCAAACAGATACTTTATTACTTTTTTTATTTAATAATATCAACGGATTGGGCAGCTGTACCAGAACCCCCAAAAGGAAGACCACATCGAAGATGAGACTCAAAGAAAGAAAAATATGCAATTTTGGAAGATTCTAAATTGATCGCCTTCGAAACAGATCTTATTGCATAGCAGGCTGAGGCTAGTTTGTTACTTAACAAATCGATATGAAGGGACCATTTAACGTTGCTGTCTCAAAAAATACCAAGAAATTTTACAGAATCAGCGGTACTGATCTGGCTGTTACGAGTTGAAGAGCTCCTTGATAGGATAATGCTACTGTTTTATCCAGGTTAAAAGAAAGTAAATTAGAGTCGGACCAGGTTTAAGCTGAAATGTTAAATAAGGTTTTTAAAATGGAAACTTTTAAATACAAACACATATAAAAAACAAAACGACTCAAAACAAGAATTAGAACAGTTTAAAAAATTATGTGACAAATTTCCTAATAAATTGTGAAATCTCAAGCACTGTTGCAGAAAAAAGTACCAAAAGGCCAGAATATATTCAAAGAAATACAAACAATTCGCTTTTACATTATACTTTTTGAACCCAAAACTTAAAACTTTTTGAAAAAAATTCAAGAACAGTGTCCACATATTGCTGACTTGTGAGAAAGCCACGTAGAAAAATGAGGTCAGTTCTTTCGTCAATCATGATTCCGCCCATACCATTAATGTACCACCTCTGTATGCATACAGTTCTTGAAGATGTCGTAATCGTTCTCCATTTCCGGGTCGTCTTCAAACTCTTGTCCGATGACAATCTGGATGAAATCCATATCTAAACTCGTCACTAAACAAAACTGTGGCCCAGTCATTGTCAGTCCAATTCTGAAACTCTTGACACCAGGTTAATCTTGCAGCGCGATTCCTCTAGATAGAGGTGAACATCTCAGTGGTCGCCGACTACGAAGATTGGCTTCATGGAGACGATTTCTCACAGTACGACTTACGACGCTTTGGGAGACACCCAGCTGGTCAGCAACAAGTTTGTCGCATACCAGCTTGAAGGGGGCCCAGAGCTCTATTCATCTCGTCCAACGTTAAATGTTGTCGTTGCATGGTAAAAGACAATATCTTTAACTTACCTATTAACCAAGAATGCTATCAGTTTTAAAATTTTTTTTGATAAGAAGTGAGTGTTCTGTATCAACAATTATAGTACAAGCAACTTTATATGGTCATGAAATTTCTGTCATTGGTATTGTCAGATTATTAAAATATCCTTAGACTTTTGCGTTGTGTGTATTTAAACATGGGATAATATTTTCAATTTTCTATCCCCCCTTTTTATATTGTTACTTTTCAGATCCGCGTTAAAATATTTAAAGAATTAAAATAACCGTAAACGAATAAATAATTTATATAACATATATATATATATATTAAATATTATATATATATATATATATATATGTATATATGGAAATGAATCACATGGATGTTTAAAAGGAACTTCTTTCATGACCCTAAGGTACGAGTGAGATATTTCACCTTTAGTTAATATTTCTTCAAATGAAGAACAAAACATTATTTCTAATTTATAAAATATATTGTACGAAGTCCTCACTTGGAGTTCTCAGTCCCCCATAATCACATTTATCAATATTGTACGCTTTAAAATGTGTCAATAACAAACTACTATCTAGTTCTTCTATTTCTTTTGAATATTTAATACATATATGACAAACATGAATATTGAGAGCCTTTTTAATTAAATAACCACTTACATATTGAAAGGCATTTTGGGTTGTTAGTTTTTCTGTTCTGTAGTCACAATCTGGAAGCGAAATAGCCTTCACTGGAGAGTATTGTTCACTACAAGTTTTTTTTTACATTTAAATCCATTAAACGTTTATCTAAATCATCTTTGCAATTCATTTTGTTAGAATGCATAAAAATTTTGACAAAATAGTTTTTTTAAATGCCCTCTGAAATTGTATGGGAGTTGGATTGATGGAATTTCCACCTTGTTCTCTTATACTAATCCAAAATAATTTTCCATGCAGTCCTTGGTTAAGTCTCTTGTTTTTAAGTATTTAAAATCATGAGACTTTAAGTTATCCAAAGCTTTTTAAACACCATTCATTGTTACAATCCAACACTTTTTTGATAGCGAACGACCTGTTACATCTTTTCCTGTTTTATCTAATATTTTCAGTTTATGTATCAAATCTATCATAGAATCTAGGTAATTGATCTGAAACTCAGTTTCCTCAAATACATTTTTAATTTGTTGAGGATTTATTGTTTATCAGTAGAATTTAAAAAATATCAAACAAATTATTAAAATTTTTCAATAATTTCTAGTGTTCCCAATGCATCTGAAGGAAGAATACCAAGAGAAAATAAATGAAGTACCATAGAACTTTAACATTACAATTTAAATTGCAGTCCAAAGTGTAGACGATGTTGATCAACTTGCTCACAGTTTTAGAAGGTAGGAGTACTGTAACGTCCCCGCATATCCTGCGTTATTCCCTTCTTGTTTTTCAGAAAGTGCTTTTCTGAAAATTCTTTCGGAGTAAACGTTAAAAAGCAGGGGTGACAAGAGGCATCCCTGCCGTACTCCTCTTTTAATATTGAGAGCTTGTGATTCCACACCATCTACTAAAACTGATGTTGTTTGATTCCAATATAAATTTGCAATTATTCGAACATCTCTGCCGTCCAAGCCAATGTCTTTTAGAGCTTCGATCAATATAGAGTGCTTAACACGATCAAATGCCTTTTGAAAGTCAATAAAACAACAGTATATGTCTACAGATATATCACGACATCTTTGAGCAAGTACGTTCATTCCAAACAGTGCCTCTCTCGTTCCAAATCCGTTACGGAAACCAAACTGAGTGTCATTCAGGTATTCCTCACATTTATTGTAGATACGACCATGTATTACCTTCAGAAAAATTTTCAATAAGTGGTTTAACAAACTGATGGTTCTATAATCAGCACAGGTTTTTGCTGTTGTCTTCTTAGGTAGAGCTATAAACAGTGAGTTAGACCAACCATTAGGTAGTTGTCCGCTGGTATAAATGGTATTGAAAAACGAAGTTATAGCCTCTAAAACATTGCTATCCTTTATAAGCTTATATATTTCAGTTGGAATTTCATCAGGACCAGTCGCTCTGCCATCTTTTGATGATTGTATGGCCTTTGTAACCTCACAGCGTGTTATTAGGGGTCCGTCGCAGTTAGTAATATCGGGAGGTGAACTACTCCTATCGTCTTCGAATAGGTTCGTGACGTAATTTTCCCATTCTTTAAGTTTGTCCTCTACTTCGAATATTACTTTACCATTTTCATCCTGTAGCAATGCATTTTGTTTCTTATTGAAGATACCAGCCGCTTCTTTTACTTTTTTATACATGTTAAACGTGTCGTATCTTTTTTCGAGTTCTTCAATGTCATGACACTGTTTGGCTAGATGTTGACTCTTTGCTTCTCGTATTTTACGTCGAATTTCTTTTTGTATGCTATTGTAAAGTGTTTCGTTGGTTTTTGCTAGTCGCCGTTGTTCCATCAAATCCAGTATATCATCTGTCATCCAAGCCTGCTTTTTTGGCTTTGACCTGCCTTGTAAATTTCTCACACAGATTTCTTTTACTGTCGTTACGATTTTATTTAAGCCCTCATCGACGTTTTCACCAATATTTTCCCAAATTAAATTTTCGTTCAGTTGTCTTTGAACTGATTCCTTAACTTTCTCGTCTTGTAGTTGGGCTGTATCAATCTTTTTGCGAGACTTCTTTTTGATCACCTTTTTTAATTTTAATTGGGTTACAGCTACTATGGGATTGTGATCGGACCCAATGTCAGCACCTGGATAAGTTTTAACTGATTTGATGCAGTTTCTAAATCGATTTTTTATTAGAATGAAGTCGATTTGATTCCTAATAATTTTGTCCTCTGATTCTGCATTTGACTTCCAGGTGTAGAGTCTTCTCGGTGGTAGTTTAAAATGGGTATTCGATATAATGAAATCGTGTTCTTGACAGAACTGGACAAGTCGATCTCCACGTTCGTTTCTGTTTCCCAAGCCATATTCCCCCACAATGTTCAAACAGCGTCCTTTGCCGACTTTAGCGTTAAAATCTCCGAGGACTATGGTATTTTCTGCTGCTTTGACAAGATCTAGAGCATCAGTAAGATCTTTGTAGAATGCTTCTAATTTTTCTTCATCACTAGATGATGTTGGGGCATAGACCTGAATTACGTTGGTAATGAACGGCTTTGAACTAAATTTTACTAGCATTACTCTGTCAGATATGGGAATATAAGTTAAAACTGATTGAGCTAAGTGTTTTGCTACTACGATTGCAACTCCATTATAGTGATTGGCATCTGTATTTCCGGCATGGTACACTTGATATCCATCTACGTCACATACTCCTGATCCCGGCCATCGCATTTCGCTTATTCCGAGGATGCTGATTTGCATTCTTTTCATTTCTTTTATGGCATTGTATATTTTACCTGACTCAAACATGCTTCTGACGTTCCATGTGGCTATTTTGCAAGGATTTCGCATATTAACGACCTGAGAGGCCCTGCAGTCTTGTGATTGTTCTCTCTTGTCGGATCTTGGATTCCGAGATCCATGATCATTAATGTTTTGACTTAAATTATTTACAGCCATGATAGTTAAAACTAGGAGTGCCACAAGGCCTTTAATGCAGTAGTTCTCCTTTGCTTTCTGCATCCTTATGCCGTTGACTAATTTGTAGTTTTATAGTTCTTCCGCCTTCGGAATCAATTTCTCAATTCCAGGACAAAAGAGTGCCCTGCCACTTACCAACTCGTCCGCCCGAAGCCGTTGGTCAGTAAGTGGGGATTGCTTATACCGACAATCGCTCGGACGCCAGAGCCTCGTTTGTTGTAAAGCAGGATGCACCGGATGATCAGAATCAAGATCATCACACGGGCAGGTGAGGTTGACATTTTGACAGGAGAGGCTATATATTGCGCATCACAGTCCCTTACAATCCCATGTTACATGTACACCTGCGTCTTCAAAATGTTTCTTCGCCACCCTTCTATTAATAAGAATGCAATTCTGGCACCCTTGGAAAGCAAGATTAGATCAAACTCTATTGGCCGCTTTCAGCCATAATTCAGCACTCTTAAATAAAACGTGTATTTAACTAAAAATATAAACATTCAGAACAACAATTGTAATACGTATGAATTTATAAAATTCTACTTTGTTTACCTGCTAACGATCAAGTCGGTATTAAAAAGAGACCTAATTCCGTCCCCAGTTTTCGAAGGGGCCCCCACGAACAACATAATAAAAATCCTCACCTTTTTCGTGCAGCCATCAACAATAAGTTTATCTTACACAAACATATAAAATTAACTAACTAACTAAAATAACTAACTTAAATAACTTCGTCAATACATAACAATAACACACTTCTCAATATATAACATCAACAAGGCATCAACACTTGTCAACCACTACTAACACAATTGGCCGATTTCGCACATGCGCAAAGAAATTTGAATTGCGAAAAAAGCCCTCCGTTTTCGCTTCTTGTTGGAGAATAGATATTCTGTGCTAGCGACAGGTATACCAAACCTGTTCCACTACAGACTAAGAAGGTTGTTTGCCAGGACCATACTCCAGTTATAAATGTTAATTAAAAATGGATAGTTCTATTCAATCTGAAATTCCTACAAATAATAATATATCAAACAGCTCCTCATCATATCAATTTAATGGATCACCTACATATTCTTCCGTAACAAATCAAACACCACAATCCAATACATTTCCATCAAGAAAACAAGCAATTATTTTTGATGCAATTGAAAATACCAAACTAGATGATTACTTATCCGCTCTGAGTCGTCTGATACAACCAACCCAGATCATCTTCTGTTCAAAATTATCAAATAATAGAGTATGTATTTATTTAGCTAACGAAAAACTAGCTGAGGATTTTATAAACAGAAATGAAAAAATTCAAATAAACCAACAACTCTTACAAGCTCGTAGACTAATTAGCCCCAGTCAGCGATTAGTATTGTCCAATGTCTGTCCCTCAATCCCACACTCAGTCCTAATATCAGCATTAAAATCACATGGATTAAATCTTCTGTCACCTATAACATTCTTAAGGATAGGCACATCAACACCACAATTCCAGCATATTTTGAGTTTCAGGCGCCAAACATACATATCTCCACTAAATAACCAGCCCTTACCTGATTCTTTTCTTATCACATATGAGGAAACGACATACAGGATTTTCCTATCATTAGATAACCAAGCTTGCCAAATATGTAAACAAACCAACCACTTAACAAAAAATTGCACAATGTCTACTGCAATTACAACAGATAATTCAGCATCAAATAATCCAGTTCCAAATGTAGACCCAATTGAAAATACAACTAATCTATCAACTCAAAAAACCCAGGCACACACTAAACAACAACAATCAAAAGAAGAAAGCATACAACAAGAAACCCAACCACAAACTACCCGACAAGAAAAACCACACATGCAACCAACCAAGACGATTCAGAAACAACAAACTACACAAAAATAGATCTAGAAAATAAGGCAACGCATATAAATACAGGCAAAGCACAAAACAAACGCAAAATCTCCCAAATCTCTCCACCAGCTACTACATCTACAGAGGAACCTACTTTTATTACACCAAAAAACAAAGAGAAGAAGGTAAAATCAGATCAAAATGTCAAACCACAAAAAACACTAGAAGAAATGCTAAAATACTGTAAAACTTTATTTGAGAACCCAAATTCCAACTACCCTATAACTTACGAACAGTTATTAGACTTTTTTGAAAACTGTGAGAACTCACCAGACCCGTTAAGTATCTCCAAAATGTATACAGAAGAAACAGCAGAGGTCACAGATCTATTAACTAATATATACCCTTACCTAAAGGACCGAAAAATTAAAGTCAAATGCACTCGAATAAAAAATAAAATATTACAGCAAATCAACTTAGACCTTCAAACAGACTTAGAAAGCGACGCATCAACAGAAAATTAATAACACATCATTTTCAACTCTCTAATTCAATGGAATATAAATGGGTATTATACCCATTTAGAAATGTTAAAATTATTAATTTCAAAACATAAACCTAGTATGATATGTTTACAAAAACCAACTTCAAAAACAACAAAGCTCATGACTTAAAGAATTTCAATTGTTTCTTTAGAAATCGAGAAAATTCGAAAATTGCAAGTGGAGGGGTAGCAATCTACATAAAAGATAGCTTTGACGCTAAACCAATAAAACTCACAACAACTATAGAAGCAATTGGAATTAGAGTCACAGACACAATTTCTTTTTCAATTTGCAATATTTACATTCCTCCCAATAAAGAACCCGATTCAAAAGAAATTTCAAACCTATTAAATCAACTACCTGCTCCACGGATAATAATTGGAGATTTCAATGCACATAATCCGTTATGGGGTTCAGCAAAACTAACATCTCTAGGTCGAAAAATAGAAAAAATAATAGAAGAAGTCAACCTAAATATCCTTAACGACGGACAACATACACGCTTTGACATAAGAACAGGTGAAGGCTCTAGTATAGATCTATGTATTTGTGAACCATCAATTACACATACTCTTACGTGGGATGTGTTACCAGATCTATATGATAGTGATCACTACCCTATCATAATAAGCAATGAACTGCAATCAACTACCCCGCAACAACTAAAATGGAATTTAAAAGGCGCAAATTGGACAGAATTTCAAAATTACATTGAAAACAATCTGCAAAACCTAAATGACAATGTAGATATAGACAAAACAATATACTCTCTGACAAACGTAATCACAGAATCAGCAAAAAAGTACGTTGGAATAATTAAGTACGATCACAAACATCAGTCGGTACCTTGGTGGAATCATGACTACAAAGAAGCATTAAAGCAATCGAAACAAGCTTTTAATAAATTCAAACGACACAAAACTCAAGAAAATTCAATAGAATTCAAAAAATTAAGAGCAGTCGCTAGGTATACTATTAAAAAAGCCAAACGTGACTCTTGGAGAGAATATGTCACCACAATACATAGTTCAACTCCTATAACAACTATATGGAAAAAAGTCAACAAAATGTCTAATTCCAAACTCCATAAGTCAATCAACTTTCTAACTCAAAATAACACTATTTATAAAAGCCCAGAAGAAATAGCTAATATACTAGCATCTACTTATGAATATAACTCAAGTAACTTAAATTATACTTCCAATTTCTTAAAAATCAAAATAAAAGAAGAAAATAATCCTATAGAATATTACGATCAAAATAATAACGATCTAAATATACCAATAACAGAGGAAGAATTAGAAAATGTATTTCAGAATTGTAAGAACACACATTGAGAAATGGTCAGCTACAAGTGGACTTCAGTTTAACACTTCGAAAACGAAAGCAATCTGTATCTCAAAGAGAAATCAAATACAAACAAAAGAATTATATCTACACGAACAAAAACTAGATTATGTAGAAGAAATCCGATTCTTCTACATACTCTAGTATATTATATATACTATTATATATACTATATACTGCTGGATATTATCCAAAATAGATGTCTACGTATTTCTTTAGGTGCTCACTATACAAGTTCCATTCAAAGTCTCTATTGGGAAAGTGGAGAACTTCCTTTCTTTCAGAAGACAATATCTAAGCCTAACATATGCAGCGGCAGTGTCATCAAACCGAAATAATCCAGTACTTCATATCGTTTTTGCTGATCGATTTACAAATAAATTTCAACAAACACATCAAATTGATCATCCTTTTTACTTTCGTATACAATCATACTTATCCAAATTAAATTTTCAATTTCCAAAAACCTATGATACCTCGTCAATCCACAACCCTGCACCATGGACAATATCTATTCCTGCTATCGACATCAGTTTAACAAACCTAAGAAAATCAGAGATATATCCATTAACCGTCATTAAACAAAAGTTTTATACACTATTAAACAGATGGCAATACCTACAACGTATACGCCGATGCGTCAAAAAATGAAGACAGAGTTTGAGCAGCAATTTATTTGGAAAATACCTCAGTTAGTTTCAAATTGCCATCAATGACAACCATCTTTTCGGCTGAATTATTCGCAATTCTAAAAGCACTATCATTAATACAAAACAAAAACAAAGAAAGATGTATAATAATCACAGATTCTCTAAGTTCATTATCCTCATACTTATACTGTGACAACCCCGTTCTACTTCTTATTAAAAAAGGACCAGGATAAAAGTGGTAGAGTATGAAAACTATTAAAATGTTAAATCTGTGTTTTTGTCTGCTTTTGCACCAAAGCTATTCATTTAGAGCCAGTACTTTATTTAACAACAGATTTTTAACAACAGTTTTATATCTTGTCTTAGAAGATTTATTTTACCTAGAGGAGTGCCATCCGATATTTATTCTGACAATAGAAGTACTTTCAAGGGGCTAGAAATGAGTTAAATGAATTAGTTAAGTTTTGTATGCTAATCAACACAAATAAACAACTATATGTTCATAAAAATATTAAATGGCATTTCATAGATCTTATACACCTAACTTTGTAGGTCTTCGGGAGGCTGCAGTAAAAAGTACAAAGCACCACCTAAAATGCATTATGCAATTATTATTATTATATAATTTAAACAGGAGTATATATCTCAACTACATGTAACAATATAAATGGAAGAATCCATCCATTTCAGTCAAAGTTTAAACATTCATCATCAACCTGTATGCGTCCACTGCTGGACATAGGTCTCCTGTAGTGACTTGTTCTTTTTGACATTTGTGTCCACTACCACTAATACTGTTTTAGTGTTATAAAGTAGTTTACCTTTGAAGATTCTCTTTAACGGGGGAATTTATGTTCAATTTATTATTTTAACCTTTATGTATGGCAACACATAAAAGTTTTCCTGCCATTTTACGTTAGTTATCGGAATACATATCTCCTCTATTTTCCCTTTTTGTAAACTGTAGTATAACAATTTTAACAAGGTAATACAAACGCTTTTATTATTCGCCATAATAAAAGTGGGGGGGGGGGTAATGGCAATTAAAACACCACGCTTGCCAGGCGGGTTGGAGAGTGAGTTATCAGCCGCCCATTCTGGGTCAGACGCTGTTTGTAGCCGTCCATTCTGGATCAGACGCTACATTTAATTTTATACTAACCCTAAAAATGGGGTGCCACTTCCACCATACACACCGTACCGAAGATGTTCTTCTCTACCTTGGATACCGTTGTGGTCTTCATCCGTGACCCTGGACAAGGAACCCTAAGCAGGTACTAGTTTTTCGGGTCAGAAAACTCCTGGTTACCCTCACTTAGTTTAGCCTGCAGACCAATGCAGTTGCCCGGGGCGTGGCACGAGAAGCCATAAGTGAGAGTTGGGTGTGTTATGAGGACCAGTTATCAGAACCATCTCCGTCTATGACGCTCGATGTGGTCGTTCCAATAAAAGGTACTACCTCTATAACACAACCTTACATTCCTGAAGGTATAAAAATTTGTGGACAAAGTTTGAACCATCTAAGGTACGCTGATGACATCGTATTGATAACCTATAAAAAAGAAGAATTATATAAAATGATAAAAGAACTGGACGTAGAAGCTGGAAAGATAGTCCTTAATATGAATTACAGCAAGAACAAAACTATAACAAATACAGATGAAG
Source organism: Diabrotica balteata (assembly GCA_918026665.1). NCBI lineage: Eukaryota > Metazoa > Arthropoda > Insecta > Coleoptera > Chrysomelidae > Diabrotica > Diabrotica balteata. The sequence continues at coordinate 136,699,833 of OU898276.1, forward strand.
TCATCACAATGAGAATCGGACAAGATGAAATAGAACAAGTTAAGGATTATATATATCTTGGTCAAACTATAAAACTTAACAAAGAGAACCAAACAGCAGAGATCAAGAGATGAGTTAGACTGGCGGCATTTGGCAAACTAAGCTACATTCTTAAAAACAAAAGATATCCACAGCATCTTAAGACTAAAGTATATAATCAATGCGTACTCCCTGTTCTTACTTATGGTTCCCAAACGTGGACATCTACAAAAGCAAACATTGACAAAATCATAAAAACCCAAAGAGCAATGGAAACACAAATGTTGCACATAAGACTAATGGATAAGAAGAGAAACAAGTGGATAAGAGAGAAAACAAAAGTGAGGAATGTTAGACAAGAAGTTGCAAAATTGAAATGGAGATTTGCCAGACACAATATAAGACAAAAAAAGACCGATGGAACAAAATTCTTATAAGTTAGAGACCGTGGGAATATAAACAAAGCAGAGGAAAGCCCCAAATGAGATGGGCAGATGATATCAAAAAGGGCACTAGATGGATGACTGTAGCGACAGACAGAGAAGAATGGAAAAGGATTGGGGAGGCGTATGTCCAAAGATGGACCGAAGAAGGCTAATTAGATAGATAGATAGAATACAAACGCTATTTTTGTGTCTTTTGATTCCGTTTTTTTTTTTTCACCCTAATTTAGAATAAAAAACAATTTACACACAAATTGCAGACTGCTTTTTCGTGGCGCTACTTCTGTGAAACTGTCTCGTGACGCTATTTCTGTGATGCTCACCTCAGCACTTTACTATAGAAAATAAGTAATATATCTCCAGTATAAAAGCTTTGTTTTACAAATTAAAAATTTATTATAATCTTCTATTAAACAAAAGGTTACTGAAAAAGCCATAAACTTAAAGTAAAGTTAAAATGTTGAATATAAACTTGTAATTTATATTCAATATATTAAAAATGAGAGAGTTTAATGTATTAATAGTCAATATTAACGCAATGCAGTAAAATTGAACAATTTTAAAATGCAGCAATCGATATGGAAATATAAATATTTTAAAATTAACTAATTCTAATAGATATCAGACACGAAAACCTTATTACCAACTATGTACAGCGCTACACCTTGTTAGGTATAATTCATAAACTATGCGGAATGTTACTGAAACCTCTGGCATGTCTCCGAGTCCAAAGTGCTCCTGTTATATGTTGTCGACCTAATTCCAAAATGGATAAGCTGCAGAATGTCATTACTTGGACCGCATAAGATACCCGAGGGCTCTTCATTTTCGAAAAGCCCTTTAGCTCTTCATGTATGGCATGTTTTTGGTAATAACCACACTGGAGTTTTTTTACAGTAACTTATCTCTACACTACTACTAAACTTAAATGTAAGGTAACAATTTAAACGTAAGTTACACTAAATTATTTTATGCAAGTAAACCGCAAATTATAGTAAAAAATATTGTAAGACAAAAAAATACGAATTTTATACTTTTCTGAAGTGGAAATGGAAATGTCAAATATAAAACAATTATAAATGAAGTTGTAGTTTATTTCCATATTATATAGTATTTAATGTAAAAGAGGCTATTATTATATTAGTCCTGTTAAAAAAAGTTTCATAACGTTAACCGTAGGTTTATTTATCTGTTTTTAATGGAGTTTGGGAAAATATTATTGTCTCTTCTTTATCGATTTATATCATTATACTTTTACATACAATAAACATTATACATATACGTTCATATCTTAAATAGTTTTATTTACAAATGTGCCATTAGATTAGACTTTAAATATAATCAAAACAAGATTAAAGAATGATGATATATTGGCAACTAGAGCAAGATTAAATATATAAACTATAATGGAGTTATTAACAATATGTACTGATAATACCTGTATGCAACTAACTAATGAATTCTATAAACAACATTGTGGTCTAGCAATAGGCTATAGTTTATCTTCATTATTAGCCGATATATTTATAGAATCCCCAAGGAAACCAAATTCCTGTAGTTGGCTGTATCGAATGAATCACATTTTTTTTAAATTCCTTTATACAAGGTATAATAATAAAAAAAACCCCTATTGGGCTAGATCACAGAACATCCAGAACAGCCTGATAGGGTTTTTATTATTATTTATTTTATAAAGGAATTTTTTAAATAAACATTTTTTAATTTATGGAAAATTTTAAAACAAATATTATTTCTAATAAAAATTTAAAAGCCACAGTATGGAGGAGATGTACAGATAATGTATTCTCAATATGGCCTCATGGATCACAGTTGTTGGACACATTTCCTGAATTATAAAAACTATAAAGAACAGACAATAAAATTTACCATAGAAAACGAATATAATAACACTAATTGCCAATATGAATAAGTCAGATAAAATTAAATTATTAAAAGGATTCTTTACCAAGTAACAAAATAAAATTGGTAATATTGGCTTGAAAAGCGTTAACATCTAAGGATAAATTGAATGAGAGTAAGAAAGGAGTGTAAGAGGTTAAGAGAAGTGCAAGCAGGAGGAGATTTGAAAGAGAGAATAAATGAATGAAAGCGAATGCAGAATGAATACAGTTATGAGATAAGAAGATCCAAGAGAGAAAGGTGGAGTAACTTGCTTTCGGATCTCGAATGGGATATCTTGGGATAGGGCTTCAAGATTTTCTGTAGCGAATTAAAGAGGAAAAAGACACCCAACTCTCTGCCTGAGGAGAGAGAAACTTCGTTTAATACGGGAATTTTTTCTTGTTGAAAGACGCTTACAGTTGTCCTTACTGCAAAAGGTAGAGGTGAAGAGGTAAAGGTGCGATTTCGGCCAATTTTCCTTCTTAGTTCGGTAGCTAAATTGTATGAGTAGCTTATGAAAGTTCGTCTTGAGCGAGACCTGGAAGAAAAGCATGTGCGGAGCAACCGCCAATATGGTTATAGGGCCAAAAGTAGGTCCACTATAGATGCGGTCACAGAACTAACCTCTTTAGTCATGTAGGAGACAAAGAGATGGGTGGCTCTACTATCCTGCTTGACGTCAAGAATGCCTTTAACAGGGCATCGTGGAAAAAACTTAGTGGGTGACTAGTCAATGTATTTGTAGTAACAGATATTTTACTAAAAGGTCCATAAGAGAAAGAGATACCAGCATCATGTCGCAGGGGTTCCCAGGGTTTAGTAATAGGTCCCATTCTGTGGAATATCCTGTACGATGAAGTGTTGAGACTACATATGCAAAGGAGTTGAACTCTTATGCCGATGATCTCGCACTGGTTGCAAAGGCGATCCCTGGGTGTCGAAAGGACTGAGGTTTGGAGTACACATCCCAAAGATGGTAGAGAAGACGAAGCGAAATCTGTAGGTGTTGATACGGCTGATGTCAAACATTGGAGGCCAAGATAGCACCAAAATAAGGGTACTAAATGGACTTTTTCAGTCGGTGTTAACTTACGCTGCCCTCGTTTGGTATAGCGTACTTCTTCTTGCAGTACTATCTTCTATCGGAGGTTGGCTACCATCACAGCAATCTTTACTTTGTTGGCTGCAGCTCTTAACAACTGTATTGAACTTCACCCATACCACTCCCTTAAATTTCGCAATCAGAAAATCCTCCTACGTCCCACATTTCTCTTTTCCTAGATTTTCCCTTGGATTATGAGTCTAAGCAGAGAGTACTTTTCTCCTCTCATTATGTAGTCCAGATATTCCAATTTTGTCATTTGTATGGTTGTTATGACTTCGCATTCCTACCATATCAGCAGTACTGAACACTGCGAAATACGCCAAACGGACGAAGACTTCGCAAAGGCGAATACTTCTCATTGTATCTAGCGCATACATGACGGTTTTAAATGAGGCTCTCTATGATATTGGGGCGGTGATACCGATCATTTTGTTGTGCAAAGAGCGAGCGAAGGTGTATGCGGGGAGAATGAAGAAAATATAGATGACAATGAGAGATAGAGAGAACGATAGTGGAGTCGCAGAGAGAATGCGCGAATGATACCGGAAAGGCAAGTTGGACGAAGAGCTTATTGCCAATCTGAGGCCGTAGTATGAATGTAAGTTCAGAAAACTAGACTACTTCTTGACGCAGTGTTTGACCGAATATGGTAGTTTTGGTACCTTCACACATAGAATAGACAAATCTGTCTCGGTAGATTGTACTGTTTTTGGGCCACTGGATGTTCCCGCTCACATTTTTAACTACCAGATATAGGCAAATGAGAGGGACAACTTCGACAGGCGAATGGGTTACGGGCTGGATAAAAGAAACATGGTAAACTTAATTTTGAGAGGAGAGAAATAATGGAAAGAAGTACACTGTCTAATTTTTGGGGCGATAAAGAAAAGGGAGCAGGAGGACAAAGGAGAAAGTTGAACCAAGGATCTGAAATTTATGCTTATTATTATATTACGGAACTATTTTCTGATTTACGGAAATAGGTATAGTTGTTTTTAGTTTTTAATTTTAGTTGTTCATTGAGTGGAAAGACCAGTACATGGCTTTAAATACGTTTTTCAGGGCAGATACAATTTTATTTCTAAGTAGCATTTCATAGCGATCACTTGCTAAATTTGTTTCTATAAAAAACGACCAACTAAATACCCACAATACCCGACCAGAAATATGCATACAGTATGCATTTACCTCACTTCAACAAATGTAATTTGTTTTAACAATTGGATTTTGTAGAATTTAAATTGTTTTTTTAAAATGGATTATATATATATATATTATATATATATATATATATATATATATATATATATATATATATATATATATATATATATAGGGTGGTCCTTAGATTCTATACTTTAAAATATTAAGATTTAAGCCAACTTGCTTTAATAAAATGTAGATATTAAAAAAGATACAGGGTGTTAAAGTGAAATTTTCAAATTTTATTTTTCGCTATAACTTTCAAGTTTGTAAACATTTGTATACAAAAATTTACAGCTAGGTACTATTTATTATCTGGAATTATAATTTGATGAATACTTTGATATAGCTAATAGAGGGCGCCACATATGCCACATACGTGGCATAAATTTGCACTTTACTTTTTTGTTCTTAGGAACACAAGAATTTTTGTTCTCTAAAAATATTAAGGATACATTACTTTAACAAAAAAAAAGGTATACTTGTTAATAACTTCAAAACTCAATAGTTTTCGAGATAATCGTATTTTACAAATCAACTGCATAAGTCTGATTTAACGCAATTACTCCAGGCAATGAAGAAAATAGATAAAAACATCAATACTTCTGAATTTTGTTATAAAATACCTTAATAAAGTCAATAGCTAACGAAATATTAAATATAAATAAATATATCAGCAGGATAATTAATAATAGGATTTGATAAAATAACAGAATAATTGATTTGGATTTTACATCAAACATTTTATTTTAATTTGTATTAAATTAAAGTCATAATCAAAACATTTTATTTACAAACCAAATTAAGAAATAGTTAAAATAAATAACATTACACTTTTTGTCAAAGTAAGTGTTCACTATGTCCACCATTTTCTTTAATTCATTTGTCAATACATTCCATAAAATATCGTCTCATATTAAATAGCGTCATTGGTTCTAAAGAAACTGCTGCAGTATTTATTATAAGTGTTATAAGTATAATAATAAGAAATTTTTTAAAATGTTTATGAATTAAATAATTATATTAATATCTCACCGCAACAATATGACTACGATGAACGATCCAACGTTCAGGAAAGTTTAAAGAAGTATTTAAATACTGTCTCACTCTGCTTTCTCTGTAATGTAATAGTGTACCATCTTGTAGAAACCACATATTTCGCCTTAAGTTTGATGACAATTATTCCAATAAATCAATAAAATCATTTTGTAAAAAATGTAAATAAATCTCACCATTCAAATTGAAAGGTAATTCGCATATCCGTAAAACATTCAAAATTGATATTTAAAATGCATGTCCTATGGTTTGGAATCATTGATAATTATTTTTTAAGAATATGCGAAGTATCTTGCAATTTGAATAACGAGATTTATTTACATTTTTTATAAAAATAAAGCATCTAATTACAAAAATCGTAAAATAGTTTCGAACTATTAGATGTCGCTAGCGCGGCCGTATTGAAGCCATGTTATTGTTGCTTCTTAAAAGGCAGAAAATATTGATTTTTCACGTTGAGAACTCCTATGAGTAGCTGTTATGACGAGACGTATTAGGTCGAAATACGTATCAACAGATACATAGGATTTGTTTGCGTGAAATCAAATATTTGCTGCCTTTTTTCATTTTATTCGGATTTACTCTGTGTGAGTACTAGAAGCACAATTCGCTAAGGATTTCTGCTTAGTTGTAAAAGACATGTCGTGGAATGAAAATTTTAGATTCCCCATGTCTCTTTTAACATCTTTTATCAACGTCTGTTTGCCTTGCAATTTTTAGAAGGCTCAGATTATAAAGCAGAAATCTGAATTGTGTTTCGAAACTATATTACGATTTTTGGAATTAGATGTCGCTAGCGAGTCCGTATTGAAGCCATGTTATTGTTGCTTCTTAAAAGGCAGAAAATATTGATTTTTCACGTTGAGAATTCCTATGAATAGCTGTTCTGACGAGACCTATTAGGTCGAAATACGTATCAACAGATACATAGGATTTGTTTGCGTGAAATCAAATATTCGCTGCCTTTTTTCAATTGTTATCAAATTTAAGGCGAAATATGTGGTTTCTACAATATCGTAAACCATTACAGTACAGAGAAAGCGGAGTGAGACAGTATTTAAATACAACTTTCCTGAACGTTGGAGTGTTCATCGTAGTCATATTCTTGTGATGAGGTATTAGTATAATTATTTAATTCATAAAAATTTCAAAAAATTATTTATTATTATACTTACAACACATAATAAATACTGCAGCAATTTCTTCAGAACCGATATGAGACGATATTTTATGGAATGTATTGACAAATGAATTAAAGAAAATGATGGACGTACTGAACACTTACTTTGACAAAAAGTTAAATTTTATTTACTTTAACTATTTCTTAATTTGGTTTGTAAATAAAATGTTTTTGATTATGACTTTAATTTAAAACAAAACGTAAAATGTTTGATGTAAAATCTAATTATTCTGTTATTTATCAAATCCTATTATTTTATTCTGCTGATATATTTATTTATTTAATAATTCATTAACTTTTAACTCTATTAAAGGTATTTTATAACAAAATTCAGAACTATTGATGTTTTTCTTTAATTTTCTTTCGTTGCCTGGAGTAATTGCGGTTAAATCAGAATTATGTAGTTGATTTCTAAATTGCGATTATCTCGAAAACTGCCAAGTTTTAAAGGTATTAACAAGTACACCTTTTTTTATGTTAAAATAACGTATCTTTAATATTTTTTATTAAAAATATCGGTAACCTAAAGAGCAAAAAAGTTACGTGAAAATGTATGCCACATATGTGGCATATGTGGCGCCCTTTATTAGCTACATCAAAGTTTACATTAAATTATAATTTCTGATATTTGATAGTACCCACTTTTAAATTTTTATACATACATGTTGACAAACACAAAAGTTATATCGAAAAATAAAATTTTAAATTTTCACTTTAACACCCTGTATCTTTCTTAATATTAACATTTTATTAAAGCAACTTGACTTAAATCGTAATATTTTAAAGTGTAGAATCTACGGTTTGTTTTTGTACAATTACTTAAGGACCACCCTGTATATATATAATAATATATATATATAATATATTATATAAATATATATATATATAATATATATATATATATACTATAATATATATTTATATATATATATATATATATATGATATATATATATATATAATATATAATATTAATAATAAAAAATTCCAAAAATATAATTTATAATAAATTTATAAAATTTATTATAATTTATAAATTTATAATACTATTAAAAATTTATAAAAAATTATAAAAAAACATACTGCAAATGAACACATTGTATAAAATCACCACTAATTCACTAAATATTTTGAAATATTACATAGGAAAAATACCATTAAATTACATCATATCTGAACAAAATTAGGGTTATCTTAGAGTTATTTAGAGTTATCTTGGAGTAACATATTGATTTTTACCAAAGTTGGTGAATATCAGTCACCAATAAATTTATTTATTATTGTTTTTAAGATATTGGTTCAATTCAACTAAATTTAATTACACATTTCCGTTTCCAACTATTGATTTATTAAAAATAGCAAAAGGAATTTTATTATACTATTTTTTGGAAACATTTTGTAATAAAAAATATTGACAAATCTTCTTGCGGTTGTGTGAATATTTTGGCTCGTCGATCAAGAGAGGATTAATCGGCCTCGTTGAAAAAATAGACTGTCGAACTGAGGCGCTTCGCAAATGTTTCGCAAAAACTCATTAATCAATTAGCTAAATCCCTTAAATCAGGAAAGCAACTTTTGCCGTGGCTAACACGAGAATTTTACCATAGACGTACTTATCACATATAAAGCTCACCATTTTTCTTCAGTGTAGTAACTTAATAAAATACAAATTAAAAAAAAATAGTAAGTAACAAACAGTTACCAAAATATGATACACAAATTTTTTTTAGTAATTGTGTTTAGAGCGAAGGATTGAATAGATTAAATATCAACAATAAATCAAAATAACAAACAGCACTGGATAATAAAAATCTATCTTTTTTCGTGACCTGGTGTTCATTATGTACAATATCATCAGAAAGTTGCAAATAAACTTAAATTTTGTCAATCGCCCACATTAAATTGTCTACGAAGAATTGTGCATTGTAAGGGAATATCAATTTTGGTATGTTCTTTGCGGTGCACTTGCTTTAAACTATTGTGGCAGATGTTTTACGGCGATACTTATTCGCTGGAGCATCACAGATTATTATCCAATAGTAATATTTCAGAACATTAGGACTTCATTTACCTTGGTAACGCTTTTACATGTCTAAAACATCTTGGTGGAACCGTTCTCCACATATTTCCAATCAAATACAAATTACAGTTGTCTATGTTCATTTCTTAAGCACCTAAATTTTTTGGAAAGAAATTCAGATGACCATCTAAAAGGTGATTTCTAGAAAACGTGCCATATTTTATTTCTCTTTAGGCAGTATGTAATTCAATGACAAGATATCTGTAATTGTCAGCTTTGGCATTGCGAAGAAAATTGAACACAACGATTTGAAATGCTCTCTGCTAAATTATTAAATTCAGTCTGTGGTAATAAATGGAGTTTTGAGAAACATTCTGGTTATTTAAATAGTGGATCATTGTCTATTTCCTTTTTTAATTGTATATCACCACACAGAACCTTGAAACTTTTAACTTCTTCGTTTACACAAAGTTTTTAGTGGTTTTAAGATAGAAAAGTTTTTGCTATGTTCAACGGGACGGAACAGCTGATGGAAAATAAGAATAGTCAAAAATAGTGCATAGAAAATTACGACAAAGAATTACGAATAGAAATAAATGTTAATGGCAGCTTTTAATATACTGGACTTCTAGGCTATTGATTATGTTTTAAAAAATAGGGCTAAAAGTAACTACAACGTTAAAGGAAATTTATTGTTTCATTATGGTCAATGGACATCCATATACAAAAAATCGCGAAGAACCGTATTTTGCTTAAAATTAGTTCTGGAACCCTTCGTGTGAATCATTTTAAATGTTTTTAGTTTTTTCTTTCTTGGTAATATAACATTGCATATACCTTAAATTGTGTAGAAAAAAATTAGAGTAATTTTTAAGAAAAAATAAAAAAAAAATATCCCACAAATATAGTGGGTGCCAAACTTTGAAAGATCGTGTTTTGAAAACTATGAATCATAAAACATGTTACTACAACGTTGTTTTGAAACAAGGATAAAAGTTTTTTGTCTGTGTAGCAATCCGTATACTCCCATGGAAAAAAGTTATGGGACAAAAAGAAAAATTGCTTGTTTTCGTGTTTGTATTTGCTTCATTTTTTGAATATATATTTGTTTAAAATTTATTTTGACTTAAAAAGTGACATTTAGATGGACAATTTTATTTTGAACAATATTTTTGTAGATATGTATATACAAAAAGTCTACAAAATTCACCATAATCTACCCTAGTGCATAGGAACTAATTCACCAGTTTCTCAAAACCTTCACCCTTTAAATAGTAGCACTCCGCGGTTTTTTTATATTTGGGGGTTCATTAACTATATGAAATAATAAAACTCCTTTATTGTTGTAGATCTTTCTAAAGTACATAATGAATAGACTATTCAGCCGATAAAATTTCTTAATAAATATATTGCAGTAGAAAAAAATATGACTTGAAACACACTATAAATCCCCTTTTGAAATGCTCTCTATTTCTTTAAATCTGCTAAATAAAAAAAATCAAAGAGTGTATTTACTCTAACGTCTACCCTCCGTCTTGATTTCATCTGACTCCAATACCAATAAGTTTTATCCTATTTTTACGAAATAGTCGATTGAATACTTTATTTGATTAAGATCAAGTTTGCTTATACCTATATTGTAAATAGTCTTTATACCTTTGACAATGCCTTTTGCCTTTTTTATATCGAGTGACTGAAGATTCTGCATTGCGATCAACAATTGCCGTAAATGTATATATCAATAAATTATATCGGGAGGAGATCAAACCGATGGCATTTTTATAGTTTTATATAATGTCCTAAGCCCAAGTTTCCAGTTTTATACTGCAGTGACAAGATATAATTTAAATCATAGAATGTTGAAAATAATTTTCGATTTGGAAGTTCAAACGGCCAAAGAAAAAACTAGTCTGTCAATTACTGAGTAAATTTAACATGAAACGGTAGTGACTAAAGTTGTCACCAGAGAAGTTTGGCAAGAGAAATCTAGTGGTGATATTCAGTTACTTCATAATGCGAAATGCAATGCCGGAATAAATTAGTAAATAAATGAGATAATTAAACCTGAAGTTTCATTTTCATTATTACTTAGTGTTTGTAAATGTATTTAAAATAGCCAACTTTAAAATGGGAAATAATGGTATTAACTTTATCAAGTATCTACACAACAAAGACGTTTATATTTAAAATATCATTAAAATTTTTGTTTTAAGCCAGTAATTTAATTCATTATAGGTCAGGGCCCTATTTAAAGATTACTCAAAAATTAATTTTTTGTTATTTCAGATTTACATATTTCATAAAAAAAAGTTTAATATCGGCCATTTTTATCGTTTACTGTATTATTCTTGTTAATTAATAAGTTTAGTTTTACTGATCTGTAAATAGGACATTGGTTGTTATCGTTATCAAAATACGCAGAATTTCAGTATTTAGTTAAATGTGAATCTATACAAAAGTCGTATTTCTTTAAACTTTACATTTGTTTATTGTGAACAAAACACCAAAACATAAATGTGAAGATTTTTAGGTTGACGCAACCAAACTTTAGATTTTAACTTTAATCTGTTCCTTCTGTAAATTGCAAGGCAAACCAGACGATGAAAAGAGGTAAAAAGAGACAGGGGGCATCTAAAAATTGAATTCCAGGACATATTTCCTTATTTAATTATTCCGCAGTAACTAAAATTTTAACGAATACTATTTTGAATAATAAATATAAAAATTAACTTAATTTACTGATTGATTATTTCGACTTTTATACTGACACAACAATCGCTAAAAATTATCGCGAATGTTTGACCTTTTACCAAGAGTAGTATCGAATATGTGTAGTGGTTAGTAGCAGTTCATTGCGTAGTTAGAGTTTTAAGTGAGGTTTGGAAGAGAGGTTCTTGAGACAAGACGCGGGGAGTGTCGGCTTTAAGAAGCCGGCAAATTTGTTGAAAAAAGTGAATTATACTTGATGTAATGTGTCATTTTTAAAAGAGTAAGTACTGTTTTTATATCTACGCCGTCTCTCATCTGAGATATTTGTAAAATGGCGTTTAAAACAACTTTGACGGATAACCACATATTGCGTCCAGTTGCATTTCAGTTGTATTCTAGTTTTTAGGAAACCGAGTGTCAAATTTTGCGTCCCAGTTAACAGCGTTCATCCTCATTTTGTTTGTCCTAAGTCATCAGTTGGAGATGCATTTGCTTAAGTTTCAGTCAATCTGAGCCTCGTCCTAATCCCAGAAATTTCCAATTACCGTTTTATAGTTAATTTTTTTTTTTTTTTCATTTAAAAATAAACAGTTTTTTCAGTAGTAACAATATAATATTTGTAAATTATAACCACATAAATTTAAATCTGTTTTGTTAAATAATTGCTTTCATAACAGGTTAAGAAATTTTAATAATTAAAATTATAATTGTTGGGGTGTGGCTAAGCTGTCATATTAATGATTCTCAAAGTTTAGAATTTAATATTGACATCTGACAGCTAGTTTTATTTTTTGATATTAGGTTGTTTTTGTTTTTTAAAACAAGGTTAACTACTATGCATAGTTCCATTTAAAAGCTATTTTTCATTTCTAAATTTTTCCGTTACATATGGTGGCCCATTAACAATTGAAAGTTTTGTAGTATCTCCAACTTCCAGAGTCTTTAAATGGATAGAACATAGTAAGTTTGTTTTTTGTATTTTATTATTACTTTTTATTTTTGTAACTATTTGTGGCGAGACAACAATAAATTGAAACGTCAATAAACGTATTTTTATCTTTAATTTTGGCTTATTAACAGTTTAATAGTAATTAATAAATGTGTTTTATTTTCTTAAAAAAAGAGTATTTATTTGTTTTAAAAAGTTTCTAACTAATTTTTGTATATTTAAGGAAGGAAGAGGCTTTTCTTTCACCCAGCAAGAAGATTCTTCTAAGCGGCGTCCTTATTTTAAATAGCTTAAGAACCTTCTTCTGTTTTGTTTGTTTAGGAGACTTATATAAATACCCCTTTGCTTTACTTTTTGTAGTTGCCCCAATCCAATCCCATCTTGTTATTCACTTATCCATGACCCCGGCTCTCCAAATAAACCCTGACCAGCCGTTCGCAAGAGTTTAGATTTATTCTGCTTGTCCTGTCTTCACCCCAATAATTTCTGTCACAAATTTGCTTTCATAAAAGTCGTGTTCAACGTCGTTCGTAAGTATTTTTATTTATATTGTTTTTTATTATACTGTTTTTGTTTTTGCATTTACCCTATATCTTACTTCTACGTATCTAATTTAATGTTTACATTACTTGTTTTTTTACTTCTATATATTAAATAGGGATAGACTCAAGCCTAGCTGAGCCGAGCTTTTAGTTCGAGTCGATCTCGAGATAGAAGCTCGGCTTGACCTTCGAGCTGCATTTCATGGTGTGATATAGATTATAGTTCACCTTGGATTTAGAACACAATTTTTTGTAATGGTAAATAATAAATATTCCGCATTCCTAAAAGTATAGTCTATTTAATAGTCTAAGGTTTTTATACGAGTCGATTTAAGTTTGTTGAGGATCTTCATTCTTCCGATATTTAAATTAGCAACTTTTCCGAGTAACCCTGTAGTCCAACTGAGAATTAACTACAAAATGTAAATCTCATTCAAATATTCAATGACATTATTAGGGATAATCAAAATGCAAACAGACATAATAATAATTAAAAAGGAATCTATGCAGTAAGGAGTGTTCGTAAAGTATGGAATAAATTCTATACTTCCTAAATGAACAGCCTTTTTAAAAATTTATCGATTTGTAATTTTATTATTTTACATCGACCATAAAAGTATATTACAAGAATTTGAAAATAATCCAGTAAAAATACATGACTTTATCTTAAATGTTCGAACTGCAATCCTTGTTGTATTTGTCAGTAACACAAATGTTGTACAAATTCTAGTTGAACTTTGTTTATGGTTTAGTGAGAAATATTGTTTATTTCGGTTTGAATTTTTTTTTAATTCTTTAAAATATCTGCTTTTGTTTTATAAACCATATTTTTAGATGGCCCTACATAAAATAATCCAAAGGATTGAACTTTTGCAACCTCGCTGACCATTTACTATGTCCACGTCTTCCAATCAACCATAATGCGGAGGCGCACCATACTGTTAAAACTGTAAATTTTCATTTAAACCTCCAGAATTAATTTGACTGAGAAATAAATAAATTAAAGTAGGTACGAGATACATCTTTAAAAACTGAAGTCATGTGGCCCATTTTAATTACCTTTCAAAAAGTAGGGTCCGATAATTATATTTTTTACAAGTCAATTCCATACGTTTACCTTTTGCCGGTATTGTGTATGATGCTCACGTATTCAGTTGGCTTGTTCTTTTTCTTAGTATTTAGAATTCTGACGATTGACCTTGCCATTTATTATGAAAGTAGCTTCATTAGAAAAAAATATTGTTTTGCTTCGCAAAATTGTATTTTTTATCTGGACATCCTCGTTTAATTCCTGTACAAGAGTGCACGTAAAAGCATGCCGTTTTTTAAGTTTTTTTTTTTAATTTGTGTACCGTTGTGTTGCTACTATTAAGATCACTACTACCCTCACGAACAGTTGTGCACATCTTCTTCAAAAGTAAGTAGAACATCGAATGCTGTATTAGAGGGACAACCTGATTTGCATGTATTTTTAACCGTACGAATTCTTACTTACTCTTAACTGCGTTAAGGGCCTTTCTGGACATTTATTATTAAATAAAATTACACACTACATCTATAACATCTACTACATAAGTTCCTGATCCGTGTTCGTACACAATCATCATGAGTATTTCAATTCTTTGCTTTACATGTAAATAAAATTCATTTTTACTTCAAATTAATTCGAAGTAATAAAACAGAACATTTACGTATTAATACAACAATTATTGTTTTACTTAATTGTTACTGAACGTCAATAAAATAATGAAATTTTGCTAAAATCTAGTAGGGTACTTTTTTGCAATTTATAAGAAATATTTTATTTTCTAATCGTATATATTTTAAATTCTGTCCGCTGGACCTCAACTATATCTTTTAAAATCAGCACATTTTTATTGATTTAAACATGTCAGAGGATAAAAGTGTTACATTTACAAAAAATCCAATTGTGTCATCTGACAGCTCGATGTTATATTGGTAAAGTACTGCAACTGATTACATCCCTACCTACAAATCATTCCCAATGGGATCTTTGGACCTGGTAGGTGGAAACCTAAATCGATCGCCACGTCCTCCAGAAAACTTAGAAGATATGTAGCATGTCATAAGAAGAATATACAAATGAGTATTTCGCAATATGATATGGAACACTTAATTCGATCAATGCCCCATAGACTCACTGAGTGTATAGAAAATCAAGGATCCACTGATTATTAATTTTTTGACAAAATGACGTTGCAAATTTGTTTGTAATGTTATTGAATAATAAAAATATTATAATTTATAGTTTCATAAATAAATACGTATTTAAAAAAATATTTGTCCTTTTGGGTCTTGTATTTTTTTGCCATCAGTATATTAACAAGTAGTTATCGTAAAAAGTGGTTTCTTTTCATCATCATCATCAACTAGCCTCTTACATCCACTGCTGAACATAGGCATCCCGCATGCTTTTCCACTTTTTTTTTGGGCGGTGAGAATCTTCAAAAGACTTCTGGGAAATCGTCCCAGGTGTGATGGATTCGGACGACTACGCCTTATCGTAGTTGACCGCCTACCAACTAAACTCACCCCCTCTTTCTCCAACCGGCAGGCCTGGGATCGCTCTTAGCGAGCACTATCATCTGACCCGTCAGCTTTGCTCATAACTCCCATCTGTCGCTCTCCGTCGGCGCTCCGTGATTGCTATAGCAACCCAGTCCGGCCACCCTACTCACGTCTGCACCGGACTTGGTATGTAAGGTAACCATCCTTATGCAGAGCGATAGGCAGGAAGGAGCGACCGCGCCGCTATTTCAACCATCTTGAACTTAACGAGAAAGATCAGAGAACAGGTACAAGCAACTTCGGACATTCATATTCTGCCCCTGGGGGTGGTACATTCATTTCTCCATCTACACCAGCCCATTACTTAGTAATAGGCTGCTCCAAAAGTAAACACACCGTACACTAGATACAAGCAAAGACAAAACAAAACGAAACAACACGTATGTAAATTGTGTAAATTCATTTAAAATTTCGGCATCAGTAGTGGAAGATGAATAGTGGCTAACCTAACCTAACTGACTGACGCGACAGATACGACACATTAAAATAAACAGTAAACCTTTGTTGCCGTCTCCTCTCTTTCTCTTCATTGTGTTTTATGGTTTCTGTCACCAAACCAATGAGCAAGTCAAAGATTCTTTTGTTTTCAATTGCTTTATTCATTAGTTCATGTGGCTCACCTAAAGGTGACCCCAGGCCCAGCTGTAGTAAGGTTCGCCCCACATTGTATGCAGGGCATTCGAATACCACATGATGCGCGTCATCCACCACTCCATACTCGAGACACAGATCGTCCTTGGTCTTCTTTATTAAATAATATTTAATTATGTATTAGATATATGTATACATATTATTTATAAGATCGGAAAGATCCATGTCCCGTCATAAGTTGGGTAAAGTAGTAGTAGACACGTCTGTGTTTACACTCATACCACCTTACTACATCTGGGATAAGGGCCCTCGTCTAAACAGCCTTGTCTGTTTCCCTTGACCATTGGTCCTACCAGATCTCCAAACTCCTTTTTCTTTCTTGTGTTCCTGAACCTAAAGCTTCATTGCCCCTTTGGTATATCTTAACCCTTTCATTAGCCAGGCAAAACACAGGTACAGCACCGGCCACTACTTATAAGGAAATGGTTGATGCGTTCCTGTACGCGCTGCATACTCTGATCAATGGTTTTCTCTGTGTTCTAAGAAGCATGTCTTTATATTTTTTCTGCTTTGTTGAGGAACTCCTGCCACCCTGGAGCCCCATACAGTAAGATGGACATGATTGACTGTAGTATAACTGTTTTTTTGTGTGACCCAGGGTCTCCTATATTCGGCATTATCTTATTAAGGGTCGAGGTCCTCTCTTCCGCCTTCCGACATGCTTCTTGTATGTGGTGCCTGAATGCCATTTTGTCGTCTAGTATGATTCCCAAGTATTTTACGGTCTTCTGGGGTCTTAGGTCGGAGCCTCTGAACCGAAAATTTACTTTTTTTTATCCCGTGGTCCCCTCAAGATAATTACCTCTGTCTTTTCTACTGCAATGTTTAGGTCATTTCTCTCTATCCATCTCGCAGTTTTTTCTATTGCTTCATTTACCTTGTTTATAATACCCCAATTTATATTTTCTATAATTAGGGCTAGGTCATCTGCGTATGCAATAGCCCTTACTACTTGTGTTTTGTTTACTTCTAATACCCCGTTGTATGAAATATTACATGGTGTAGGTCCCAGGACTAACCCTTAGGGTACTCCAGCAGTCATTTTTATCTTATTTTTCTCCCATGTGCATATGCTCCTTTGCGATAGGTAGTCCTTTATTATATTGGACACATATTCCGGGGTCCCAAATTCGACAATCTTGTCTACGATGAGGCCCCAGTTAGCTAAATTGAAGGCGTTTTTAATGTCCAATAAAATAAGTACCACCCATTTATTTTGCTTGTTTTCACCGCGTTTCTTATACAGATCGCGGCGTCGACTGCTGATCGACCTTTTCTGAATCCATATTGTTGGTTGGATAGAGCTCTTTTATCTGCCAACACGCCCTCTAGCCTCTTCCTGACAAAATTTCATAGAACTTGCTAAGACAGTTCAGAAGGCATATTGGCCTATAAGAGGATGCTGAGTCGGGTGCTTTCCCAGGCTTTAGGAGTAGAATCAGATTTGCTTCCTTTAGTCCCCTGGGAAACCGTTATAAATTTTTGTGATCAAACTTGGTTTCTCTGTTGTTGCTATCTTCAGTGCCTCCGGTGGCAGTCCATCAGGGCCGAGAGCTTTCCCCGTCTTGATTTCTTGGCCAGTGGCCTTTATTTCTTTTTCTGTGAAATCTTCAGCCCCCGCAGGGGGACCTTTAAGAAGGTTTGTTTCTCCATGGTGGGAAAGAGGAGCTCCGCCGTTTCTCGCCGCTGGTCTTTTTTTAAATTGTATGGAACAATCATCTTTAGTGACTTCATTGTTATATATGCGTCGCCCTACCCGACCAGACCTTTCTTTTTTGTCTTCTTTATTGTTTTATTGAGTTTCTCTTATACTGTTTCTTTAAGCTCGTAGGCTCCCTGGCTTCTCGTAAAATTCCTGCGAGCTCTGAGACAGTCCTCCCTTAGGCCTTCAATCTCATCCGTCCACCGGTAGGGGGTTCTTTCTTTTTTTCTGTTCTTTACGGTGGCCAACTCAACAGCGTACTCTAGTGCCTTTCTGAGTTGGTCAATATTTTTCGATATTTTCTCTTCGTTTATTTTTCTGACCTCCGATAGGTACACGTGCTTATTAAATGTTTTCCCAGTATATCCTATGGGCCGTCTTGTGTTCCGCCCCTTTACCTTAATTTCATATGTAATGTATCGGTGGTAGGTGAATAATTGATCGTCGAGGACGTCCCAGTTTTGTATTCGTCTGGATAGCACTCACTTGCAAAAGTTACGTCAATGTGTGTTTGGCTGGCCCCTCTTACAAAAGTTGGTTTATTATTATTGAGTATCTGGAGGCCAGTCTGGCTATCTTATAGGCATTTTAGAGATTTAGCATTTATGTCCCCGGCGATCATAATTTGTTTTTCCCTAATGGCGGTGTTCATTATTTCATCAACTATATTCTTATATTCTCTATTCCTAATATTTGAAGATATATAGCATGCCAGTAGGCTAAAATCCCTCATTTTTATGAGTATGTGATTCCCACCCCTGACAATACCACGTATTCCAAGATGTTTGTTTCGAAACAACACCGCCACATTAATATTAGTGTCTTGCAGCCCTCCACCATCCGATGTAATTTTTTTGTTCGGTTCGGGGACGATGAGCAGGTCTGTTTTCAAAATGCAGGCTTTTGCATGGACAAGATCTTTTCGCTCTGCCCACGTTCACCTGCAATATCCTTATACCAGGTTGATCTTTGAGGTTCATTTTAGATTCAGTTCCCTAGAGATTCGACCTTACATGGGTGTTTCTGTTTATATGATCTTAAATTAGTTAAAATAAACAAATAAATATGAATAAATAAATAAATAAATAAATAAGAGTATAGATAAAAATGTGATTGTAGAATTATTATGCAAAGATAAAAACACCTACGTAAAATTTGGACAGACAACATGGAAAATAAATAAAAACAAATAGTAAGACGTGTGAGACCTTTAAATTTATGCAGCATGCTTTTCCACTTAGTCCGATTTTGCGCCATCTGAATCCAATTTGTAGTCACTCTTTTATGTCATCTGTCCATCTCGTTGGGGGTCGACCTCTATTTATGTAAGCTTGTATTCCGGGTCTCCATTCCAAAATTCTTTTTGTCCACCGGCCATCAACTGATCTTGCTATATGACCTGTCCAGTTGAACTTTAGTGTTGTTATCCTTTCAATAACATCTGCTACTCCTGATGTTTTGCGTATAGTAGAATTGGGTATTCTATCACGTAAAGAAATCCCTAACATTATTTTCTCCATTGCTCTTTCCGCAACTTGTAGTTTACTTACTATTTTTCTTGTAAGTGTTAGGGTTTCTGCGCCGTAGGTCATCACTGGCAAATACACTGGTTTCGTTTATCTTCATATAAATAGTTTGTTATTTAATTTGGGATTATTTTCCACAAAAATCACTATGACTAAAAACTTGTCTTGCATAGTCAAGAATAATAATACTTTTGGCCCGCCTATGAATTTCTCATCAGTCAAAATGCTTAGCAGCTTTTATTTTATTATCGACTAGCACACTTTTCAGTCACGGCTGATGGAAAGGATGACATTCTGACATCCTGATAGAAATTAATCCCTCGAAAAATCATTTGTTGGTAAAAAAAGTTTTTCCAACTTGTTAATGGACAAATTTTTGGAGAGCTAATTAAAAATGAAGGAGTGGGGAGCCGATTTCACGGAGAATTTGTGAAAGTTTTCAATTTATTTGCGATTTGATGGATGTGTGAAACGGAGACCGGTGATTGAGTAAATTGAGAAGCCGCTCCGAGCCTAAATTGGACCACCTCAAATTGTTTATGAAATCCATCGATCAAAGTTAATTCAGTAAAAAAGAGAGCGTAATAAAGAAATGAGGAGTCGGTTAGGACAGATAAAAATACATGGAGCGAAACAATATTTTTCTTCAACTTATTTGTAGTTGAATATTTTTTTTGTAAGTTTATTAAATATGTGAAAATCTAAAGCTTTCTTTGGTCAACTAATACATAAGGAAAATTATAATTATAGTTAACCTTTTAGTGCTTAACGGGAATTATTTAAACATATGTGCTAATGTCCGTCTCTGGAACCGTGTATTTATAAATACCCTAGTAATATAATTTTTTTTATTTAATTACTTTAAGGGCCTTAATAAATAGTGTTTTAATAATAATAATTACAGTTTTATTTAAAAATTATATTTATATTTTAAAATTATATTTCTTCTTCTTCAAGTTCCACTCCTATCGGAGATTGGAAATCATTCTGGCAATTATAATTTTATTGGTTACTCGCCTGAATAGTTCAATTGAACTGCATGCAAACCACTCACGGAGATTGCGTAGCCACGAGAATTTACGTCTTCCTACGCTTCTTCTACCTTTGATTTTACCCTGCATTATATTCCTTAGTAGTTCGTACTTTTCACCTCTGATGATGTGCCCCAAGTATTCCAATTTCCTGATCTTTATGGAATTTAAAACTTCGCATTGTTTTCCTAGTTGTTCGAAAACTTGTTCGTGTGTTTTGCGATCCATCCATGATATTTTCAAAATGCGTCGGTAACACCACATTTCGAATGCTTCTAGGTTTTTAATGTTGGATTTTTTAAGTGTCCAAGCTTCAACTCCATACAAAAGGGTAGAGAAAATATAACATCGAAGCATTCTTATCCGGAGCGATATATTGATATCGCGATTACAAAAAAGTTTTCTCATTCTATTAAAAGTTGACCGCGCAATTTCAATGCGGCATCTTATTTCTTTTGTCTGATCAGTATCTTCTGTGATCCATGCTCCAAGGTATTTGTACGAAGATATTTGTTCAATTTCTGTATTGTCTAGTACTAGCTTAACTTTGATGTTTTGTGCTTTTGTAAATACCATGAACTTTGTTTTCTTCAAATTGATTTTTAGTCCATAATCGTTGCAATATATATTTAGTTGTTCAGCAAGGTGTTGCAGTTCTTCTAGTGTTCCTGCCAAAAGGACGGTGTCGTCAGCATATCTTATGTTATTTAGTGGCTCACCGTTTATTATAAGGCCCTCACTGATCTCGGCAAGCGCTAATTCTGAGATGGCTTCACTGTATAAATTGAATAACAAGGGTGATAAAATACACCCTTGGCGGACCCCACGGCGAATCTGGATATCCTTGGTCAGTTCGTTTTCAACTTTCACTTTTGCTGTTTGATTCCAATAGAGGTTACAGATGATTCTAATGTCTCTACTGTCTATGTTTTTATTTAATAAAATTTCTTTAAGTCGATTATGTTGCACTCTGTCAAATGCCTTCTCAAAATCAATGAAACAGGCATATACTTCCTGATTAATATCTAAGCATCTCTGCGAAAGAACACTTATTGCAAACAGTGCATCTCGTGTTCCCAGTCCTTTCCTAAATCCCATTTGTGTATTACTTATGCCTTCATCTAATTTCTTATGTATTCTATTGTGAATTACTTTTAAAAATAATTTCAAGACATGACTCATTAAGGCAATTATATTTATATAACATTTATTTTGACAAAAATAATTCCTTAAAAAACAAGCAGCTATCGAACAAAAAATTGCCTTTTATTTGTAAAATAAAGATAAATTTATCCACTTAAAATAACCACATTTAAACAATTCCAATATTACGACGTAACTTAAACTTAAAATTAAAAAAGTCAATATGTTTCCGAACATTCCACACATATACCCTTTATATGCCCTAAACACATAAATTTATTACCACGAGTAACAACTGCACTGTGTTTTTTGACTTTTCTGGCTTTCACAGTAAAAACAACGACCATGAGGTTTTCCAATATTTTGGACATTCAACGTGATATCAAACATTTCTCTGAGTCACACATTTATCATCCTTGGCATGTTTGTTGCAATAATTGCTCTACGTCTTGCATGTAGTTCAAGCAATTGCATACCCATTGTCTCTAAAAATGTTCTTCTAAGTGTTATGTGTTGGGCTGACTGAGCACAATTACACTTGTGTATTGTAAATGAATTTATACCAGCGATATTCAATATTATTGCATAACAAATCACCATGGGCCAACGAGTAGTCGATATTGCACAACTGTAGCTTTCACACGTCTTATTAATAGTGTCCACTCCTCCTTTGGTTGCGTTGTAATCGTAATATGTTAGGACTACCAGTCTGTGAATCCAACGTATCATCTTCTTAATGTATAGTTGACATCAGGAGAACAACTTTTTTCGGTTTTGGGATATACGAAACAATCGTCCATTTATTTTGAAATGCAAACATACTTGTAGAAGTAGGCCGATTGACAGGTGCCGTAAACTCCAAAGGCAGTTCTGTCCTATTTCTTCGAAGAGTTTCAATTATAGTTAGCTGATGATTGGCCAATAATGTATCAGCTAGCTGCATAGTGGTAAAAAAAAATGATCAAGAGTATCATTTCTATTTTTACTTCAGATAGGTCTGTACAAACGTACTACTAAATCCAAAGTCTTTATGGTTTGCTAGCAGGGTCCCTGTGGTTGCTGATCAACATAAATTTCTAACTTTAAGATATAAGCTAATTTAGCATCAGTCAAGGCATATATTTTTATATCGTACCTATTTGGTTTTTATGGCATATACATAAAGAACCTACAGCGCCCTCTAAAGGCTTCTAATTTTTTATTAACTGTACCATAGTTTTACATGCTGTAGTGTTCTGGCAAATTGGTGTTAAAGTCTTTAAAAAAGTTTCGGATAGTAGCTTATTTATCTGCTGTTTGTCTCTCTATATGAGATTGTTTATTATCAAAGGACGTCCCGTTTTTTCTAAACAAGTTGCGAGCATTGAGATGATTATTCTTAAACTGTCCTGCTATATACAACGGGCCTACAAAGGCTTTTATTTCTAGTATATCCGTCTTTCTGTAGGTTCTATTCAGAGGATCAGCATGTAGTTCAATATTTATGTTTATATTTATCACAATAAGTTCCAACATCTGCTCTGTTATAAAACAGCCCTAAATATCACTAAAGAATAATTTTTCCCTGGCACCCCCCTTCACAGCTGGTAAATGCGTAACTAAATTTTCTGCCCATGTACCAATTCGTTTATTACCAAAATGTTTTCGCCATTTATTTTTTTATCCTTACCAAAAAAAAAATAGGAATTCTTCGGCAAATATTTTCTGCTTCTAGCCCATGCAAAACATCATTTTCTACTTCGGATATATCCTGTTCACTATCGGTATCAAGATTTTGTATTTCAACTTTATCTTCTTCAGAACTGTCCGTAGAATCATTGCATTCAAATTCATCATTACTGTTAGCTTTCTCTAGAAGTCTCTGTTAACATTTTTTCTCCTCCTCGTAGTTCATTTCCATTTCTAAAAAGTAAAAAACAATAGGTATTTTATTCACTAAAAATACAACGCTAAAAGTTACAATCCTTACCTTTAGTATAACCACAAAAGCTAACATCCGTCTCTGAGACTAAAATTTTGTGTAAACAACGAACTACTCTATCTAAGTTCGAAAATCTTTTAAAACTAAAAAGAGTTAGGTAAAATATAAAGCTGTTTAGTGACCTGGCCCGAATATCGGAACATTGAAATGAACATTGGAAATATCGGAATATTGGTTTCACCAATTTCTGTGTATTACGATATTGAGTATCAATTCCATACTCATACGTTTTTTCCAAAACTTGTCTTAGAAGGATCATTTAATAGATAGCTGATTTTTCTTTCGATCGTAAATAATATAGGCCAATATTTTGTAGGTCATGTTAAGGAGACGAATTCTTCTGTAGTTATTACAAATTGTGTAATCTCCTTTTTTCTGAATAGGTACAATTATACCTAAGTTCTAGTCTTCTGGTAGTTTAACGTACTTTCAAGTATTAGCCTCTTAACAGGTTATATTTTTTGAGCTATGTTTAAAATGCTCAGACGGAATGTCCGTCTTTTTTTCCAGTTGCTTTGTTTTCTCTTAATTTTTATACTGCTTTAATAAATTCTTTCTCTGTTGAGATATTATCTTTCTCTCATGCGTCTTTCATGCCTTCAAGCTAGATTTTTGCTTCTTGCCACCTCATCTCACTTCTTACATTTAGTCTCCCCTTTAAATATTCGGTTATCTTTGTAGTGTCTGGTTCTAATTACCAATAATCTCTCGTGTTTTGATTTTAACTATTGATATTCTATGATCTAATTCCTTTCTGTTCTGTTTAAACCTTCTCGTATAATTTGGCGCTTTTATTTAAGTGTTACACTTCTATAGTTTTTTAAGTTGATTTCCTTTATATATGCTCCCTTTTCTTTCATTTCAGTTTTTGTTTTTCGTCTTATCTTAGCTGCTTATACTCTTCCTCTTGTTGTCTTGTTCTGTCTAGTTGGAGCCTTATATATGCTTGATTTTCTCTTTGCGTTTCTTGTCAACATTCCCCGTCATACAAGTCTGACCTTATTTTTTCACACTTTTATCTTTTAATCACTTCATTGGTACCTCTTCTTATATGGTTCTACACTGCCTACAAAAGTTGTCATCCTCAACTATACCAGCTGTACAGTTTTCTAGCTTTCCTTCCAGACTGTTCTTAATTTTTTTAGCTATCGCAGAGTTTTTTAACGTTAAACATTTACTCTTTAACTCCTCTAAGTTTCTTGGCATTGGAGATTCTAGCTTTTATTTTCGTGTGAGCTAGGTTAGGTTAGGTCCGAGTCTATGTTTGCCTTGTGTCTTGCATACGTCTATTATGTCGCTAAAATGGCTTGTGTTGACCACTAGATGGTCGATTTGATTTTCTGTATTGCCATGTTTCATTATATATATATATATATATATATATATATAATATATATATATATATATATATATATATATGTATATATATATTATATGTATATATATTATATGTATATATATACATATATTCTTATGGTATATATATATATATATATATATATATATATATATATATATATATATATATATATATATATATATATATATAAATTCGTATTCTTCCGGTTGTTACCCACTTGACAACTAGTATTTGACCATGTTTTCCCAGTAATTAACCCATACCAAACGATATAGATAAAACTTCAATTTGATACGTTAACATTTTACATTAGGTACTTGCTTCTTGATAGGTATTGCAGCGGAAAATGTGTACCTAATTTACTAATACGATTCTCAGTACCTACAAGTTTTGGCTGCTTCAGCCTACATAAGAGTTGAACTTAAGTGACTATGCTAATATCACCGTTAATATGCTTATAGGTTGACTTATCTTTGTCAACAGGACAAAAGAGTTTGAACTTCTTTTTCATCTCGACTAACTACGTTTAGAATAGTACAAACGTAGTTGTGTGATATTTTTTTTTCCCAAGAAAACTAACTGAATAAAATTTTCCGTCCTTTATATGCATTTCTTTTACAGCAATTTTGGTTAAGGGTTGTCACGTTGTCACTCGTGAAATGTTCTGATATCGATACCTAAACTTCAAATCCTCTCAACTGAAAATCTTCAAATTTTACAGTGGGTACAAAAAACTGTTTAAAACGGTAAATTGTAGAAGAATGTATATATATTTTTTGTTTTATTAAGTCACAACTTTTCCTTACGATTTGAGTTAAAGATTACTGACTTTTGGTTTCGATTTTTAGTATCGATATATCGTCAAGATTTGTTCCGCTTTCAGACCATTCCGTTTATATCCCTCGCTGTCGGTATAATCTATTTTAGATTTTTTGGTTTTTGCCTTAAATTTTTTTCTGATTTTTAATATTTTTATTTACAGCTTTTTGTTGCTTTTCTTCCTTTTAGTTTTTTTTCTTATTATAGCTCTTTCTTCTTTATATTTTAATTCTATCATTTTCAAGGTTTCTTTGTTTTTGTGATACTCAAGCCACTTTTTTGACGTAGTAGCATAGAGCGGCCTTTTCATTTTTACAACTAGGTTTTTCTGTTCAGGCGACTCTTTTGGCCAAAAAATCTGGTCTAAGAAGGAAGTGCTAATTTTTCGGTTCTGTAAATTTTGGTTAGGGCTAGACATCGATGGTCCTGGAGACGTTGTCTCGTTCAACAGTACATTTCTATGGATAATAATGGTGTCACTTTTCTGAGGCGTTTTGCGGGTTTCACGTAATTTACATCATCTTCTATTATGTCATACTTTTCTTCACTTCTGTCGGTATTATCCTTCACTTTATCAGCTAACCCTTTTATCTTGTAGTTATCATCTCCTGCTACAACATTTGCTTCAGCTGCTTCTTCTGTATCTTCTTTGTATCTTATAATATTTGCTTTATTTTCTTTAATGTTATTTCTTCTTTTTCTGCATCTGAAACTTCACTTTCTTTGGTTTCTTTACATCTCATCTTTAACATCCTCCATATTTCAAGCAGCTTCTTTGCTGATTAGTTACCTGTCCATTCACCCATTTCAGCACATTTAAATTCTTTTCTTCTTTCCAACGGAATTAGAGATTTAAAATAAAGAAAATTTTCTTGTTTTCCCTTAAAATTCTGGAAAGGGTCTTGCATTTATTTGACAAAGTTTATAGCATCTACATTATAGGGATATAATTCACACTTACAAAATCCGTTTTTAACAGAATCCTCACTAACTCGTTGTATGGTATTTTCTAATAGAAGGGAAAAGGTTGCTTTGTTAACTAGCTTATTATTATGTGCTCTTTTCTAATTAAGAACAATTTTCCGCCAACTAGCTTTTGAGGGTGCAAATATTGAAACGTCTGCCGGCTGCAGAATGTGCGTTACATTTGGGAAAATTGAGTTAAGAAAAATTCCATTTTCTTGCCAAAATTTGCTAAGATTATAGGTCAAATGAGATTTATGAACACCCAAGAAATAAAGTATAGGAAACTTCAGGCCGTTTTTGTTTTAGAATTGAAAGAAGTCTGTTACACACGTAACCATGTAGCATTTGGCTTGACATCCAACCTTTTTTAGACCTTCCTACAATAATTAATCAGGTATGAGTTAGGCGTAATGAAATAAAATACAATATCCTAGCCATGTTTTATTAGGGATTTGTTTTGTATTATTTCTGCAGGAATTCGCTCATAAAAGTAAACAACCATAGGAGGATAAATTTGTCTCTTTGCTGAAATTGTGAGAACTGTAATGCATTCTCTTTCTGAACCAGATTTGATTTCATAAAAATTTTTCATCCCTTTTGGTCTTAAGACCAAACCCGTTTTAGGATTTTTAGCAAAACCTGACTCATTATAGTTAAACATTCTTGTGAGATCTTGTAAGGTATCTTCGGCGTTTTCACTTGCAAGGTATTTGCGTAGATCTTCATGCGACTGCCTGATACTGGTTTCAGAAACGTAGGATCTCGCTGTATTTATAAATTCTGCGTGGCGCTGAGAAATTACTGGATGGCGCCTGAAGAATACAATAAACCATTTATTTTCTGGTAAGCCATCTTTGAAAGGATTGTGATGACCAACACTATCGATTATAGCTTTTACTGTTTCACAAAGCAGGTTTTTGTTTAGAGGAAATCTTTTATGGGCTGAAGCAGTGATCCAACGCACTAATATGTTTTTCCTCCTCTGCGGTCAAAACAGTAGGAGTACCCATTTTTCGTTTTTTAGGGTTCTACCTTTTAGTTTGTTAATAAGGGTAGAATGAAGTTCTTCGTTCTTTCTGCACCACGTATTAAACATACTTTGACTTTCTTAATGGTAGTCATTTTAATGGAAAAGAAATAATATAAAAATTTCACATCAGTGATTGGCCAGTGGTAAAGCTAGTTGTTGACCACCGATCGTCGGTAGTTGACCACTACATGGTGCTAGTAGTTAACCACTGTTGTTTCTGGTTAAAATATGGACAGAAAATTTCTTTTGCAAATAACACAAATAATAAATGGAGTGCATTGTAAGAGCAAAAACGATGGGAAATAGTCACTATTGCCAAAATCTAGTAATTAATCAATGAGATTATTTACTAGATAATAGGTATAATTCTCAATCCCATAATTGACCACTCGATTTTTTTCCAAAAAAACTCGAAAATATATTAAAATAATATCAAAAAACATTTATGCTCCATATCTAACTTTGATTAGAATCAATTTAACGCCGTTGTTGATAAATAGACAAATAAAATAAATGAAATGATTGTGAAATACTGTGGACATTACTCATTGAAGCAATATATACGTGGAAGTTATTTGATCCGGCTACAAATTTGGGGTTCTTTGTGTAAGTAGCAGATACTGTTATAATTTTGACTTTTGTACTGACCAAAATAATTAAGAACATTTGACCTTAGGATCAAGAGTAGTACTTGATAATATGTAGGATTGAATTTCGTAACCTGCAAGCCACTGGGTAGTCTTTAATAATTTGTTCACAAGCAGAGATATATTATTTCATTTACAAAAGTGTTGATACAAAGTAACAGGATGCTTGCGGAAAAATAATCTAGCGAAGTGTCCTATATGATTTTTGATTTGATGTAAATGGAATAATACTTTTGGTAAAATGAAACAATAATAAGTTTGTTATTGTACTAACTTGTACCTACTATACTATGCTAAGGTATAGTATTTAATTTTGATAATATGGAAACTTTCAGACAAACTACTAGATGGAATCACAAAAGCCGTTGCATCTAAGGTGCTACCAATAAAATCTAAATTAGGACTTAACATGTTAATTATTCGCCCAGTTGTTACATGTGGAAGCAAAACATGGGCTCTACATTAGCGGGAAATAAATAAGCTGCTGGTATATTAATAGAAGGTTATCAGAATAATATTTGGCCTCAAAGAAATGAATTGACAAAAGAGTGAAAAAATCGCAGCAATTCTAAATTGGTAACTGTATGATTTATATTTTTAATTCAATATATAACACCGGAGTGGTTCCCACAGATTGACCTAAATCCATCTTTATCGCAATACCTAAAAAACACAATGCGAGAAAATGCTCAGAACAGCGAATAATTAGCCTAATGAGCCACAGTCTTAAAATTTTTCTCAGAATACTTCACAAAAAAATTAGACGCAAACGCGAAGAAGTCCTTAAAGATACCCAATTTGGTTTTAGAAATGCTATGGGAACCAGAGAGGCACTTTTTGCGCTTAACATCCTATTACAAAAATGCCGTGACCAAAGAAAAGATGTATCTGCATGTTATAGCATGTAAAATTAATGCAAATACTGAAAAATGTCGGAATAGATGACAAGGATATTCGTGTCATTAAAAATTTGTACTGGAATCAAACTGCTATCGTAAAAATTGGAGATAACTACACCGATGAAATCCCCATATAACGAGAAGTCAGACAAGGTTGCATTTTAACGCCAACATTGTTTAATGTTTACTTGGACCAGCTATTTAAAAATGCACTTGAGAGACAACCATATGAAATACAAATCAACGGGGAACTACTTAATGTGATTAGATATGCAGACGATACAGTAATTCTATCAGATAATATTAAAGGTCTTCAAGTTCTGCTTGATTGTATTCACGAGGTAGGAAAGGAAATGAGCATTAAAATAAACTCAAACAAAACCAAATTGTTAGTGTTTAGTTGTGACGCACATCCCGATGCAAAGCTTTAATTGAACGGAGTCCAAGTTGAGAAAGTTCACAAAATGACATATTTGGGAACTGTGATAATGGACCAACTAGATCCAGACATAGAAATAAAACGTAGAATAGCAATGACTAAAACTACTTTTATGAAAATGAAGTCATTTCTTTGCAGTAACCATCTTAGTTTAGAACTAAGTCAAAGAATGGTTAAGTATTATGTTTGGTCTGTACTTTTGTATAGTGCAAAAGTGTGGACGCTAAAAGTATCGATCATGAACAAAATTAAAGCATTGGAAATGTGGGTTCATCGGCGAATGCTGAAGATACCTTGGACAGCAAGAAAAACTAATGAAGAAGTACTAAGGAGCGTCAAAAAAGATGTTGAACATCGAAAAATGGCTTATCTGGGACATATAGTAAGGAGAACTCGATATAAAATTTTACAACTTATCCTTAAAGGCAAAATAAAAGGCCGTAGAGGTTTAAGAAGAAAACAAGTTTCTTGGTTAAAAATCATTCGTGAATGGACTCAGATACCAAATGCAGGACAATTATTCCATACTGCAGAAGATCGAAAAGCCTTCGTAATGGTGATCGCCAACGTCGGATAGTTCTGATATGGCACGCGAAGAAGAAGAACTGTATGGTAAGAAAATATTGGCAGACATATAAAAGCTAACAGGATAAGATGGACAGGTCATGTGATAAGATCAGAGGAAGACAGAGTACTAAAGACAGTATTTTTTGAGGGACCAGACACTAAAAGATCAGTAGGCCGTCCCAGAAAAATATAGAAGGATGACGGTGAAATCAATTTATCTAAGATTGGAGTGCAACAATAGAAAATGGAAGCGCAAGATCATAGAAGATGAAGGGCTATAGTATATCAGTGGTAAAGTCAGACGAGAAAACAATTTTATGAATATTTTCATATGTATAACAAATAAACAATTTATTACTAATCTATTGGTAAAATTTTCAAATTCAAAAAAAAAATCAGCTTTAATGGGTTCACAGTTTTGATCGAAATATGCTGTACTTTCAATAGACACTCCTTTTATAAAATTACTAATGCGTTAATCTCTCTGTACATAAATATTTCAACAAATTTAACCCATATTTATACAATAAATTGCACAAAAGTCCAAAATTAATCAAGATAGATGCAAATTACATATAATAATAATTAATGATATTTGAATAATGTATAAATTTAATGTTTTTCAACCAATTGTTAAAATAATTTATATAACTATTTAACGCTGCAAATAAGTAGAACATTTATTTTACTACGAGTACAATGTAATTAAATTAATCATAAACATATTTTGAATTATTATAGTTAATATACAACATAAAAGTAGGATTGTGTTTACACTTAAAAATAAATAAAGTAGCAGGAAATACAAAAATTGAGGCAATAAGATATTAAACAGAACTATAAGACAGAAATAACACAAACATTTACAAATACAGGTAGTCTACCTAACAGAGAGAAAAATATACGAGAACGGTAATATACGGTAAATGAAAGAAAATCTCCAAAGAAATGATATTAGAGAAGCGTATAGATATCTACGTAATTTAATAGAAGGATACAAACCCCGAACAAATCTATGCAGAAATCAAGAAGGGCAAATAACCAGTGATCCAAAAGACATAAAATCAGTCTGTAAAACCTATTTCAAAATTCTCCTAGGAACGCAAGAAAATGAATAGTATATGGACATGCATCTCATTGAGAGAAACACAGAAAATATAGAACCCTCGACGATAGAAGAGGTAAATCAAGCAATATGTGAAGCCAGTCAACATGTAAATGACAAGCTTTACAGAAGAATAACAAATCTCCAGGTATTGACAATGTCCCCTCTAAACTATAGAAATTACTGATTATGCTTATGAACAAGATTTAGAATTAGGAAAAGATCATTCAACCTAGCGACTGTATAACCGGAATTATATAAACAATCTATAAAACAGGGTATAAACTGTATAAAAAATTACGAAACTAAATAAAAACAGACCTACGACTTAATTAATAAACAAAAGGTATATCAAAAAATTGCATAGCTGTAACATCCTCAAAAATACATGTGACTAGTAAAAGTAACAATGAACTCGTCAACAGCAACTGTCTCAACGAAGTAAAAAATGAGCTCACTGAGAACTTTTTATTAGTCAAAGGAGTAAAATGAGGAGACGGGCTGGCACCGACGATATTTAACCTGCCTCTTGAATATGTCGTCCCTACCATTTCCAACTATCGAATGTGAAAAATCGGGTTTTTTAGATTCGATACCTTGTCCTCGCATTAAACGTGATACACCTTGTAGCAAAATATCGAAATCGTAGCTTGATCAGAAACGCGGGAAATATTCTGTCTAAACCATCGAATATGAACATTTTGTCATTTTGTTTTGGTCAAAATATCGAATATGCTGCAAACTGACGAAAATGGAATATTCGATATTTTGTTTTGTATAAATATAACTAAAGGCATATATATGTATGTACAATGCAAAATGACGAATGTATCACATTCATTATCTTCAGTGTTGTATTTGATACAGTTATTCAATTATAATCTGCAAACTGTCGAAAATACTAAACATTGCTGACAAGAACAAAACGCACATGTTCACAATTTGTGAATTATTGCTTCCAAGAAGTTCTTTCGGTGAGGAACTTTATTATCTTGTTTTTATCGGTTTTTCATTATCTGATTATTCAGTTAACTGGGTATAGCTAAACCAAAAACAGTGATGTTGTCAAAGCGAGAATTATTTAAAAAAATATTAAAGAATGCTGCCTTTGGGACGTCGTCCACACAGTGTATATGGTACCAGTATCGGAAAAATGAAAATAACAAACTGTACATGAAGACTAGCATTGACGGAAACTTCTTATCTCTTGAAACCATACAAAAAAGAGGCAAACAAAATAGTATAAACTTTGTTAAGGCAGACGACGAAATACTTTCAATCACGGATGTGAAGAAAAAAAACCTCTTGTCACTATGTACCTAGGCCATACCACCAATATTACCAATCTTCACCAACATCTAATACTGCCAGAGATTGTCTTCCAGAACCTGACGCAACTGAAGACAATGATAACGTTGAATCTAAAATTTAAGACTTTACTTTAATTTATCATTATTTTACTACTGATTACTTGAGGTATCTAGAGGACGTGAAGTTCCTTAATTGTATTGTGATTATTTTTAACTTTTCTAATTACATTAGTTTTCGATCAATACGTACTTTCATAAAAATACTTTTAATAATTTCTTTATACATGATTTTTCCATTTTACCCTATAACTTAAATTTTTAATTAAATATTTTGTAATAAACTTTGTAAGAACATTAAGATTATTTTCATTTTCCTCCTTTTCAATTAAGAATATTAATGTATTAAAATTAGACCAATATGAACTGTCGAAAATGCCACATTCGCAATTTTGAATCATTGCACCAAATAAATGTGCTAAAATTATACAAATATGAACTGTCGAAAATGCCACATTCGCAATTTTAAAACATTGGACCAAAACAAATCGTTGATTAACACAAAAAGCAAAATAACGAATGTGATTTTGTGGAAAGAAGCAAACGGTAAGCAGTTTTATTCTGATATCAATCTAACAAGGATCAAACATTAATTTTTAAAAATATAAAAAATTTTCCATTTGTCAAAGCGCTGATTTAGAATTCTCTAAAAAAGAGTTATTTTGCTC
Organism: Diabrotica balteata; assembly: GCA_918026665.1. Taxonomy (NCBI): domain Eukaryota; kingdom Metazoa; phylum Arthropoda; class Insecta; order Coleoptera; family Chrysomelidae; genus Diabrotica; species Diabrotica balteata. The sequence continues at coordinate 136,733,449 of OU898276.1, forward strand.
TCCTGAAAAGTACCACTTTTCATATTCGATAGTTGGAAATGGTAGGGACGAGTAATAAGACAGCTAAATATACAAAGAGGTAATCTCCTAACAAATAAATCAATTATAGATTGCCGCTGATACCGATGACATTAGCATTATTTCTCGCAGAACAGGAGAGGCGACAGAATATATTCACAATTAAAAAACCAGGGAAGAAGAGATCTGACTAGAAATAAATATTAAGAAAATATAAATATAAATAGAAGACTTAATATAAATATAAGACAAAAAACACATAAAAGAGCTAGGGGAAACAGCATAACAGTTGAATAAGAGGACGATAATAAAACTGTAGAAAGTTTCACATTATCTCGGAGTTACATTAAACACGTTCATGTGTATCCTAAAGAAAATATATTTGGACCTATTAAGAAGATAGGCGCAGGACCGGCAAGGTTAGAGTAAGGTCTAAGGCTGTAACTGAAGCTTTATTCTTAGTTTGTTCTTAGATTGTACAAAAGTGTAAGCCGTTTTCTGATGAAGAATGTGTCAAAAAAAAATTCAAAGATTTATACATGATCTGTTGCTGTCACGAAATACTGAGATGAACCGTATAGAATTGTTGAGTAAAAATATTAATGAACAACTGCAAAGTGATCTACTCCGGTGCGTTGGTTGTTTCGCTACACCTTGATGGGTCGAAGGATAACATGAATACTGCACAGTTACTTTTTTAATTCAGATAGTCTTTGATAATTACTCAACAAGAGAAGAGTTGCCAACAATAATATCCTTAATAGGCAGAACATGAGGCATTGATTTATTCCCGGATTTTTAACATTTTGTCGGTAACATTAATTTACCTTTATTTAAGCTTGTTTCAATTCGAGATTCATTAAATGACATTATTAGGTTTCTTAAATAAAGGGGTGATAATCATCAGCAATTACATGGCAGACTGGCAGTGTGACTTGGCATTTCTAGCAGATTTCACTGGTAAACTAAGCCCATTGAGTCTGGAACTGTATGGTAAGAACAAAACATTATCAGAAATAATAAGTTCTATTTCATCATTCAAACTTCAAACAGTATCTTTAATAGTTGATATTTTAAGGAAAAAGTTTCTAAGATTTACAAACATTAAACATCACATGGAAAAACACCCCGCCTATGTTTTCAAGCCACAGAAGTATACAGCAGAAACTGAGTCAGTGGTATCAGGCTTTGACATTCGTTTTAGAGATTTCAATAAAATTGAGAATTTGGTCGACTTTATCAATTTTATCTATTTAATAATACTATTCATGACACTATTGAAATAGCCCAACAATTTGCAAATATATTCCAAATGGACAGGTCAGGTTCACATCTAGATTTCTGATCAATGGTGTGCAATTACAAATATCCAAATTATAAAAAAAATGTGCTAAACAACTTCAGTCATGTTTTGGTTCAAGCTATTTATATGACTCGGCGTTTTCATATTGAAAATAAACGAAGAGTAAGCAGCATTCTAGCTTGACTGATGCTTATACGTTGGATTCTTTAAGGTTGGCAATTTCCAACTTCAGGCCAGACATTAAGAACCTAGGAAAAACTGTTCAAACGCAACTCTAACATAAATTTGTGTTATTTATCATAGTTAATAACTTAATAATATAATTAAATAAATATTATAGTTAATAAATAAGAATTACTGCTTTTGTTTTATTAACGTATTAGTACTACACACTAGCGAGCATTAAAACTAATCCATCCAGAATTTTAGATAAAATAGTCTTGCAGAATCAATGATTAATTTTCTGAGATATAGTGAGCGACTCTGAGATATTCAGCTTACTTGTTAAAATTCTGGATTAAAAGTGTTATTGCTCGCCAGTATAGTTAAACAATTCCTAGTTGGTAGATTGCAAAGAATTAGAAAGGAAGACAGTACATCTCGAGTCCGATTAAGTTAGCCTCCCCTGATATGTATATACGTACTTCGCGAAAAATTCCCAACAAATACTTATTATTTATTTGTTTTACTTATTGTTATTTATTAAAGTTTTGTAATTTAATTAATTTTTATATGTACTGTGATTTTCACTTTCACTGTATAATAAACTATAAATATTTAAGCACCTAATATTTTAGTTATTTAAAAAATGGCTTAACAATCAAGTGGTTGCGCTTAATTAACAAAAATATAAAACAGCAAACGCGAATAGCCTAACAACATGGCCTATTACGTTTATTACCTGATTAGATTTCAAAAGGCCTTTTCCAGGAAATTCATGATGTTGGCGAAATATGCAATTGAATATAAGAGTAAACAACAAGAACGTCCAAAAGGTCCCCAAGTTCAGATATCTCGGTAGTTGGATAACTGAAGATCTAGATCCAGATATAGAGATACGTAGCAGGATTGAGCAAGGCAGAACAGCATTTACTAATATGAGAACCTTGCTAAGAAGCAGCAGCCTCAACTTAATGCTTCGATATCGCTTTGTAAAATGTTACATTTTTCAATACTGCTATATGGTGTAGAAACCTGGACAATAAAGGCCAATGTGATAAACCGATTAGAGGCCTTTGAAATGTGGGTATTTAGAAGACTACTTAAAATTCCCTGGACAGATCATACAACTCGAAGTATTAAATAGAATGGGCAGAGAACGAAAATTGCTGCCAATATTAAAAAGAAGAAAACCTGCTTATCTTGGCCATATATTTCAAAATTCCAAGTACCAGTTCTTAAAGCTTATTATGAAAGGGAAGATAGAAGAAAAACGAGGCATCGGTAGAAAGAAATACTCTTGGCTTAAAAACATAAGGGATTGGACAAATCTCGATGCCCATGCACTTTTTAGAGCCACACAAGATCGAGAGGAGTATTCCAGAATTGTCGCCAACATCCACTAATTGGATGGGGCACCATAAGAAAAAACAATGACGTTGGCAAACAATTACCACGCAGTTATAGACAATATTTTCGACCGTCTGAAAATAAGGGGGAACACATTAATAATTTAAGATATGCATATCACATGGTATTGTTGATGACAGCAATACTGATAAATAGCAAATAAGCACTAAAATATTAATAGATACACTAAGAAGAATTTGTGAAGAATTCGTAATGCAACTAAATGTAAAGAAAACAAAGACTATAGTTTTGATCAAGAACATAACTTATTAAAAGGCAGAAATAAGATACCTATCATAAAGCAATCTCATTGAAACGCAGAACCTTCTTCCCCTTAAACTGTCCTCTGGAGGTTGGCTACTACAACTGCAATCTCTTTTCTATCTTCAGCTGTTCAAAATTTATCTTTGCCTATATTCGGATGTTTCTTAGCCACGAAAGTCTTTTCTTTCGTAGTTCTCTCTTTCACTTGATCGTTCCTTTTACTATTAGTTGGGCATTTTTTTCAGTCTATGACCTACATAATATAATGTTTTCCTAATTTTTACGGTGTTGAAAATTTCTCATTCCTTGCCTATTTTATTCAGCACTTATTCGTTTGAGGTATGCTATATCCATAAAATCTGTCCTCCAGTAGATTCTTATCTTCCAATTTATGTAAGGTTGATATTTTAAAGGTTCAGGTTTTAACTGCTTAGAGGAGAGTCGACCAGAAATACCATTTTGATAAACTTAGTCAAGTTTCGGATTTTATTTGAGAATCACATCGAAGTCTTTTGATTTTTTTTTAAAGATTTCTTAACTTGTTTTATTCCCAATTTTATTTTTAGATCAAAATTTAGACTAATATTTATCCCAGATACTTAAATTTGTTGACCTATTCTAAAATGTGTCTGCCTTTGATGCAAGTTTGAAGTAACTTTTGATTTTTTTAGATTGATATCACTTTTGTTTTCTTTATTTTTATTTTCATACCAAATGGCTCGCAGACAAATTTGGTTCTGCCGGTGAGTCGTTAGAGACCAAAGTCGGAATCCACAATTAATACCATATCATCGGCAAATCTGATGATGTTTACGTCGTTGACCTTGACTCCGTCCTTGGAATCCTCCAGTGCCACTTTTACTGGAAATTCTAAATACAGAATTAACACCAAGGCCGATAAAATATATCTCTGTCAAATTTTCCCTATAATTTCTACTACTGTGGATGTTGAACCTTCGATCTTAGTTTTAGTGTTTTGTTTGCAATTAAGTTTTTTAGTAGCTTTATGTTTTTTCATATTAACCTTCTTCTTCTTGCAGTACCGTCTCCTATCGGAGGTTGGCTACCATCACAGCAATCTTTACTTTGTTGGCTGCAGCTCTGAACAACTGTTTTGAACTGCACCCATACCTTTCCCTTAAATTTCGCAACCAGGAAATCCTCCTACGTCTTACATTTCTCTTTCCTGAGATTTTTCCTTGGTTAATGGGTCTAAGCAGAGAGTACTTTTCTCCTCTCATTATGTGGCCCAGATATTCCAGTTTTTTGACCGACTCCTTTAAATTCCAATAATTAATCATGTCTTGCTTTATTAAGTCATTTTTTCAAAATCTATTAAGCCTATTAATATATCTTTTGGTTAGTTGTAGCATTTTTGGGTCAGATCTAGTAAAGGGGACAGCGATTCCCTCATTTCGATGCCAGCTCTAAATCCACACTGATCGTCTCCAATTATTTCTCACTTTTTATAGATTCGGTTATGTCGCATAGGCTTTAAATGAATGATTAATATTGCTTATCAAATGAATTTCGTTGCAGTGTTAGGGGTTTGCGTTTTTCGGTAGTGGGATAAATATGAATGCTATCCAGTCCTAAAGTATTTTTCCTGTATCATAAATACGATTCTGGATATATTGCATCTGGATCTAGGCACTTAGTTGTTTTGAGATATTTCATTTTATTTAGAATTTCTGGTCCTTTGTTGTATTTTTCCAATATTATTGATTCTTCTCGTATTTTGTTAAAAGTAATTTTGATATAGTTTTCCCATTCTTTTAGTTTTGTCATCTTTTTCTTCAGATCCTCTTTGTTCGTCTATTAATTGTAAAATCTCCTCTGTTGGCCATTCCTGCTTGTTCTTTTTTTTTTAATTAGAGAAAAAGAGACTTATTTCGTCCTGGGAAAGAAATTGATTGTTACTTTTAATTAAAAGAAAAAATATTTCAACAAAAATTGAACAACTTTGCGTCTAGGCGATCTCTTGAGCCTTATTTTCATTTATCTGATGGAACACGGACTCGAGCTTTTCACCGATAGTTTGGTTTGGACCTTTCTGCCTTTCTATATTTTTTGATGTCGTTTTGCTACGATTTATGTAATAAATTTGCATTACCAGTCTAAAAATGTGTAAAAAAAATATAAAGTCAAATTTTGTGATAAAATACCATATTTTTAGAAATATACACAAATTATTTGTAAATATTAACATATGGTTTGCTGGTCTATAATTTTTAATCGAGCTTCCCAGCAGTTTGTTCATGGTAGGTGAGTAAGAAAATTATGGTACGTTCGTTTTGGATTGGATAAGATGGGAATAATTGTTTATTGGACACTTTTATTCAAGTAGAAGTGTGTGCAGTCGACCAAAAAATTAATTATTGTCATCAGTAATTTGATATGACAGTCAAAATAATAATATTTATAGGACTTTATCTCATTTGGGTACCATAAAGTAGCTCACACTACCTTGTAAATTTACAATCAAGTGTGATAAATATTTTTGGTACATTAGCAATGCATTTTTTTTTTCTTATTAATCCTAGTTAACCTTTCAAGTGCTTGAAGTGGTTGATAATCTATTACTTTTTTATTTAGATTCATTTATTTTATTTAATAGTACATTTTCATTACAAAATTGAGATTGGCAATACATATATAGTGCGGTTATAAAGTATGGAACCGCTTTATTGCCTGATGAGTTGATCATTTTCGGAGGTAGAGCTCGGATAGATCAATTTTGTATTTATATTTTCTACTTTTTACTTTAATATCTTAACAAACAGTTATTAATTAATATTCCTATAATTCTAAATATTATTTTAATAATAATAGTATTTAGATATACATCTAAATGACGAAAAACGTCTAGCATTTCTTTCTGATTTAAACCTAAAGATCTTTCCATAAAATAATGTTTAATATGATTTGCACTTCGCTAACCAATTGGTCATTAGTCCATTACCAGCAGGAGCTCGTATATAATGTTCTCCGTTAATCTTTGTTTGGATTTGGTTTTCCGTTTATATATTTTTTTTATAGTATTGATAAGCTTACCCAGTATTTACCTATTATGGAGAAGATAACTAACATCTTTTAATTATTTTCCCTTTTTAAGTTTCACCTTCTATAGGAGATTAAAAATCATAATGTAACCTAGTCTCTGGTACATTCGAAATATTTCTTTAGGTTTCCAAACCAGGAGATTCTACGGCTTTTGAGAAGAAAACTAAGTCGTTGCAACTGAACAGAAATTTTATAAAATCGACTTTAATTTGTTTGTCTCATATAGCAAGTAGTGTAGCAATATCCACACAAAAATGTATGTATTTCGATAAAATAAGCAAGTAAAAATCACCTAACTTTAAAACCTTTGTAATACTCATGATTAAAGCTAATAACAGACAACAACTTACTTTGCATTGTTAATGGAAATAATATGTAGCAGAGGAAAGGAGAATATGAACCTCAAAATTATTATATGAATCGTAGAAAGCATGCGTGACGCCGGAAAATAAGAAATATGGAGCAAAATTATGTAAATGAAAAAAAGATAATTTGAATTGGAATAATATATATAGGATGAATACACCCTGAAGTGTTTAATGAAAGGAATGGAAGAATCTGCTGCACGAGAAACAGATACATGCAACATAGTTGTCATTAGATTTAGAGAAACTATAACAAAATAAATAATGATCTTCACGTAGATATCCAAAGGTACTATATTACTACAATTAAAAAAATCTTTCTGATACCAAATATAATATCAATTTATGCACTAACGACTAATAAGGAAAAGAAACAGATATAAACCTTTTAGACCGAACTCGAAACTACACTGTTCTTTATCTGTATCTGTATCTGTTCTTCTGTATCTTTGTTAGAATCTATGAAAATCAACAAATTAAAAACACAGATGTAATTCTGAATGACCAACTTGAGACAAACAGTTCTCCCTTATTAAATATATTTCATTAGAAACTATAAAGTGTAAACACATGCCAAAAATAGATCACTTGAGAAAGGCAAGTAGCCGAAACAGCTGTAATAATAAGAGTTTGACAGTATTTTATTGTTATAATTTAAGAAGTTTCATCGACTGTTTTGGAAACATATTTGAATATATCGTCGGTGACCTGGCAATATCTCCTATGTGACTTCACCTATACTTTTCAGGAGAGACAAAAAACCTTATAATTATAAAATTTTAACATATTTCAATTGTTTGATTGTGTTTTATGATCTATGTGAAAGCGACATTGTTACTTCTTATGAAAAAAGTTAATATTTAATTGAATTTAGTTATGTTAAGCTACATAGGAGGTATTGCTGTAAGTAATGTTACTCATCGGAGATACTGATTTTAATTTAATGTGAACTTAGGAGTTGTTGTTTATTAAAATTAAGCATAAATGCCCCTTTATTCCAAATAATATGAATAATTCTTTGAAATTAAACATTAATTAAATTAAACAGTTTTATTCGTGGCAATATAAAACACTTATTATCATAAAACATAATATTAAAACAACGAACAAAAATTATTTCATAAGTAGGTATAATATGTCTAAATGAACAAAATAAAAGGATCTATCCGTGTAAAAGACCATCATAAAAGAAATGCGAATCTTTCGGTAGGTTTAATTTTAGATCTTGTAAATGTTGCCATTTCTCCGTTTTTAGGTATCAGTCTTTGATCTGATAGGGATTTGTAAGTATTCTCCTTTATGGTCAGTTTTTATTTCTACGGTCCCAACTGGATCGTATTTGATACATTTTTTATCAGTAATGGTTGGGGTCATACGCTTTTCTTCCTGGACGGATTGAGGAATATTGCATGTGGTTGGAGGATGAATAGTCTTAAAAACGTATGGTCTAATATTTTGACTCTATATGGCTTAGTTCCCTTTCTTACTTGAGCTGTTATGGAAGCATAGTCACTGGGTAAATGGATTTCCTTATTTTTAAGATTCCTTTCTATTATACTATGTATCGAGTCACATTCCATTTGGGAGTGACCCGGTTCAAGATATTTTTGAAACACTAACACAAGTTTGATAGCAAAGTTTAGTAAGCGTTGGACAGGATATTATTACGATTTTGATAACCGCATCTATCAGAATAAATAACTACTGGTGTTTTGGAATCGGTAACACAGTTCTCCTTTAAATAATTTATAATACAGGAAACAAATGTAGATGCTTTGAGCTGGTTATTTCCGTTTTCTGAAAACCAATGTACATCGCGAGTTTTTAGGTTGTAAACTGTGAAGTTATGGCAAAACAATTTGGTTTTAAATTACATTTTGTTCGGTGGTATATATAAGCAAAATTTTACGGCTTGGAGGTCCATTGTTAGTGCCATTATTTCAGCTTTTTCACTTATGGCTTTATCCAAAGTTTTAGCTTCTCTGACATCTTCCTTTCTCTTTATATGAGCTCTATATACTTCATCAGTCGTATTCTTATATTCAAATGCAAAACAAATATTGCATTTGTCTTTTTCTGTGTATATAAAGCGAAATTATTCTCCTTAAATCGTTTTCAGAATACATTGCCACCTAAAGGAGTTATATTCTATTCTTGGCAAAAACTGTTTACATAAACACCACACAAATCTGACATACTGTTAAAAAAATATTCTAAATACAATTTTTGGGTTTCGCTACGACAATAGTGTGAAGGAAGCTTAGGTAAACTCTCCAAAAATTATTTTTTAAGTATTTATGACTTTCTGTATACCTAGTCTTTAGCATTTTCTTGGTAGAAACACGTGATGCGTCGTCAGTCATACATCAAAAACTATTATCCACCCGATAATAAATGGTTTTATAACCTATATCTAATCTAATTGTGAACATGCTACGACATACTTATAAGTTTTAGTTCCCGTCATGTAAGTAGCAAGTGTACGTACCTTGTCTTCTTGAATTTTCCTTGTTTGATTTTAAATGTTTTAGTTTTAAATACATGAGATGCTATAAAGACCTAACGTTGATCCCAAGTCATACCTCAAAAGTTCTTAAATATATGACTTCTGCACTGTTCTGTAAATTTCTTGCAATATCTTAATTTGGAATTTCGACATTTTACTGACGTACACGCCTCTTTTAAAGGTTTGGCTTTTCTTTGTATATCTTGCTTAATCTTTCCGAATTTTTTACTAAACCCCATATATACTTTACCTTCCATTCGAAGTTTTTTGTTTTTGTATCTTCTCCATTGATTTTTATTCTGACCAAGCTTCCTTTTTTTCTTCATGGTAACTTCATTATCACTTGTTGTTTTCATCAGATTTTCTTGAACATTACTCATATTTGTAATTTCAATAGTCTCGTCTTCGTCAATAAAACATTCCTATGATACAAGAGATACGACCCTTTTATTTTGTTCAATTGGCGATAATATTTGTTTACTTGTTAAATTATCTAACACGAGGTTTATAGAATTATTGGTATCACAACTGCTGTTACTAAAAAAATGCATTTCTTTAGATACACTTGGTATAACACAATTATTATTATCCGCTAAACAGTCTACTTCGTTAAAGTCTTCTGTTAAAGCAATCTGTTTAGTCAAAGTTTTCCAGCTCCATACAAATTTACATTGCTGTAAGCGTAGTAATAGTATGACTGTCTTCAGACAGAGGTTCGTCTAATGTCTAATAGCATAACTGAGGCGTATTTTCTATATTTAGGTTTTAAATGCGTCGATTTCATCAGAGTTTGTCAGTTGGTTTACTAGTAGAGTTTCTATTTGGTCGCTTCTATCTACAATCAAGTTTTCGTTAGCCATTCCAAGTATACGCAAAGTTCTCTTCGACATGATTACTATACCATTATTGAGACAAACAAATTCTCCTATTAGTTAATCGCTGTTTGTTGCCTACTTGCAAATTCTCCTATCTGAAAACAATTATAAAAGCTAGATTTTCGTCTATGTTTATCGTTTTAGTTTAGAATCTTATTACTTTAAATTTTATAATCACATAATATTACCATTAATATGTAAATAATATCCTGTAGAACTTACCAGAAATATCGTATTTGGTTACCCGAAAAACAACTCATCGTCTACTAGCATGCAATACCCTATGACTACACCATACAAACTGACAATCTATATCGATAACTCATTTTCATAAAAAATGCAGATAGGAGAAATTGGCCAGGTCACCGACGATATTAACATTCTTTCTAGTTTTTTAATTCATTAAAATAATTTTGCATCAATTGTTGTCGAGGAATGTGTCTGGAAATGTTCATTCTCGTTGAGAATATCCCTCAGTCGTTTTTAAAGGATCTTTTTGGTCCTGCTGCAGTCTTTATACCGTTCTTCTAGTTGTTCATGTAACTGTTTTGCTGAAAGTTGTACGAGCAGCATGTTTAGTTAGGTACACGCGCAATTTCCAAATAAAAACTATAGTGTAAGGAACAGAAAAACATTTTAACATAGAGGACAAACATAATTCCAAAATAGCACTGATAGCATTTAATAATAGACATTATTAGGTTTTATATTTTAGCTTTTGATTATTAGCTTTATTCAAAAAACTTTAGTAGTAAATGACTTTGATTAAATATTTTCAACGAGACACCAAGCGAGCACTTCAAAGGTTAATGCGGTATAGGTATACAATTTTATTATATAGTGCTCCCAAAAGTTAAATATAAAACCTAATATTGTCTATTGTTAAACTGATGGTGGCACCAAATAGACGAAGACGTATTGGCAGACCAATAAATAGATAGTGCGATAATTTAAACAATTTAGAAGGTTAATATTGAAAAAGAAACAGGCTTTAAAGCCTACATACAAGAAAGAAGACGAAAAAGAAAAAGTTAAATAATATTAGAGCTATTTTAAAATTCTGTTTGCCCTTTATATTGTTATTCTGTTTCTTAGACTATAGTTTTTCTAATTCTATTCCTTGCTCATTGTATATTTTTAAAAACCGATTTAGTTTCTTCAAACCCTACATAAATTTATATCATTCCATTCTACACAAAATGTTTAAAGATGAATTTTAATTTTTGTTTTTAATAAGACACTATGTGGATTGTCTTTATAAAAATTATTTTTCTAGAAATCTGAAAGAGATGGCGCCAATAAAAGAATAAAAAATGTAAGTCGACGCGTAACAATCCTTCGTTGATTAAAATCGAGAAATAAGTGTAAAAACCGAAAAAAGAAAAAAGAGAGCAGTTTTAATCAGTCCTTTAGATTTGCCAGGGCTGGTTTAAATCAACTTAATTTTTGGTTGTTAAGAAAAGTTACCAAATTCAACATATTTTATGGTAAGTATAGTCACAGTATTTTTATAAAAATATATTTTCGCATTACACAATATATTCGTTTCAAAACATATTTTCAGTAAACCTGTATGGAAATTAATTATCAGAGTTTTTTGTTAGTTTTTTGGTTTTGTACATTTACTTTGTCCATTTTTTAGAGGTTACCTGATACATGGCAAAAAAAGTGGAACAGTAGACAGTACTGGAAACAAGCGCGGAGCTTGATACTATGTTTTCTGTATTTTTTAAAGTCAAATAATATATATAAAATTTAATAAAGTAGTTATATTTAATGTTTTTTTATATCTTAAACAAATTGAATAAATTATGATGTTTGGTCCTAATGCTTTACCTCTGTTAAAGTATTAACAAGACATGTTGTTTACTTATAGTGGCATAACTAAAGTTATGCTTATTTATATAATTTCATTACCTCCTCTAATTATGTTTTTTTTTGTAATTTAGACTTTATTTAATATTTTTATTATTGTTGAAAGTAAACAAGTTGAAACAAAAATATTGAATGCAAGTTACGGCCAACCTAGACTACCGAGAGGGTGCTAGATTCTGGAACCAATTCAAAATCCTAACTAAACAAAAACGTCGGCCACTCTTACATCTCAAAGTAAATGAATGACATCATTCTTTACAATCCACAAGAAAAGGCCGAAGCCTTCAAACATACATTGCAGGCCGTACTGGTTTCACCAAACAACCATAATTTCAACGAAAGATCCAAAAGGGAAACAGAACGGAGAGTGTAAGATATATTTTACTACTACTACTACTACCCTCAGGCCCGCATGGGGCCCCATCCTCATCCGATGATAGCCCCTGTGACTGAGGACACCATCAGGCAGATCTGTAACTTAGGTAAAAACACAGCTACTGGCCCTGGTGGTATCCACAGAAGATGTCTTAGAAATTTTCCAGGGAATAAAATCCCGCTGCTCATCAATATAATTAATGCATATCTCACGCTGCATATAATTTGCATTTATACCAATGTTATTTAGGGCATTTGTTGCGCAACGAGAAATACTACATCCCTCAGTTGATAATAAAAGGCAAAATAGAAGGAAAGCGAGGAATTGGAAGAAAAAAATTGTCCTGGTTACGTAATATCAGAAACTGGACAGGACTTGGATTTGAGGAACTCTTAAGAACAGCTGAAGATAGACAAACGTTTGCCACCATAACCGCTAACCTCCATTGATGGAGACGGCACTTGAAGAAGAAGAATACCAAATAAAGAACTTACTATAGTATGTGGCGACTTTAATGCAAAAGTTGGCAACACTACACAAAATGACGACTTAAAGAATGTACTGGGAAACTTTGGCATAGGGCAGAGAAACGAAAGAGGAGACCGTTTAATCGAATTTGCCATCACAAACAACTACTCTATCATGAATACTCGATAAACACCATGTACGTCGACTTTATACTTGGAAAAGTCCTGGAGATAATCAAATAGATTACGTCCTTACCAATATTCGCTGGAGATCGTCCATTCAAACAGTCAGATCATATCCAGGGGCGATATGCGGATCCGATCACACTTTCCTCGTAGCTAAAGTAATGCTTAAACTTAAAGCACCCAACAAACAACGAGAGATAAAGAGGATAGAACTAAGAAAGAAAGACGACATTCTACAGGAAGTACAGAAAATTATGCCCTCTATTCATAACGGAACATCACAAGAAATATGGTAGACTGTTAAACATTGCGTAACAACATCAATGGATCGCTCAAAGAAAAGTAATCTTGTGAAACGGAAACATTGGATAACAGATGAAACTCTTAAAATAATTGAGAATAGAAGAAATCTTTGTAAAAGTGGTGTACATAGTGAAAGGGAAAAAGCTAGTTTAAGAAACCTCAATAAAGAAATAAAACGAAGATGTAAGGCCGACAAAAAACAGTACTATCAAAGTATATGCAAAGAAATTGAGAGACATGGTCAGAATAATCAGCCGAGAGATCTATTTAGAAAAATACACTACCTGACAAGAGACTTCAGAGCCAGAACTTGGGCCATTAAAGATAACACTGGAACCCTGAGAACAAACAGAGAAGACATAGCAGAGACATGGAGATCGTATTGCAGAGACATATATAAAGATGATCAACGCCAAGAGCTTGTTAGCCAAATCTCTGACGAGGTGGAAGAAGAACCTGATATACTCGAAAATGAAGTAAGACAGGCTATCAACAAGCTCAAATATAATAAAGCACCAGGTCCAGATATGATAACAGCAGAAATGCTTAAAGTCACAGAAGAAACCGGCGTAAAGTGACTTCATCTACTCTGTAACCAAATATGGCATTCCAAACAATGGCCTAAAGACTGAACAAAATCTACAATAACGACCATACATAAAAAAGGCAGCTTCCATAAATGCGACAATTATAGAACTATCTCTCTTATATTCCATGCCAGCAAGATAATGCTACATATAATCAATGAGAGACTGAAAACATTCCTTCAAAGAGAAATTCCACAAGAGCAAACTGGATTTACCAAAGGTAGAGGCACTCGAGAACACCTGCTGAATATAAGACAGATAATCGAGAAATCTAGGGAACTCAACATCCCACTATACATCTGTTTTATAGATTACCGTAAAGCGTTCAACAGGGTCAAGTGGAGACACTTATGGCGAATACTAAAAGAAGTAGGCGTACCGCAACATCTAATTACGCTTATAACTGAACCATATGAACACACTACTGGATCAGTTAAAGTACTTGACGCACTTTCGAACGAGTTTCATCCAAAACGGGGTATCAGACAAAGATGTATACTTTTTCCACAATTATTCAACATATATGGGGAGTATATTATGCGAAGAGCACTTGAAGGATGGAAAAAGGGCATCTCAATAAATTGTCATAAACTAAACAACCTACGTTTCGCAGATGACACAGCCCTTCTTGCAAATAGTCAAGTAGAGCTGATGGAACTTATACGACTGATCAAAAACGAAAGTCAAATATTTGGTCTGCAATTAAACATATCAAAGACAAGGATCATGATAGTGGATAGACTACACAACAATCATCCACACATAACCACACTTGACCGGTTCGAGGTTGTGAGCTCATACTTATATCTGGGATCATTACGACCTACGGATGTGAATCTTGGACTCTGAGACAATCGGAGAGAAGAAAGATAGACGCCACTGAAATGTTCTGTTGGAGACCAATGGTACGAATTCCTTGGACCGATCGTAGAACAAATAATTTAATTTTAAGAGAGCTAAAAGTTAGCCAACGACTCTCTAGTAAATTCCATCTCCAACAATTAAAATATTTTGGGCATGTTATGAGAGCAAACACAGAAAACATGGAAAGACTCATAATAAAGAAAAGGTAGAAGGCCGAAGATCACGAGGAAGATCCCCAACAAGATGGATGGATCAAATTACAGGAATATGCCAAAGACCTATGCATGAGTTAAAAGAATTGACCAAAGACAGAGATCTCTGAAGACGGACAATACACGACATCACGTCGACCACTACACTTCCCGTGGGGAGTCAGGATTGAAGAGATAGATCTCACGCTGAGCTACTTTAGAATCTAATGGAAGGTGGCCAGCACAGTCAAACCCCCAACCAACCATGAATAATATAGACCTATTTTATTACTAAGCACCCTAGGTAAAGTCTACGAAAGGACCTTTAAGAAGGGACTCATAGAATTCCCAGACGCTCACTTTGCCATTACAAATTATCAATTCAGATTCAGGGTTGGACATTTCACACAAAATACATTGAGTGAAGCAGCAACTTTCAGTTCACAATCAATTAACGGAAAAAGATATGCCACAGGCATATTCCTAAATGTCCAGAAAGCATTTAGGAATATGCCTGTGACGTGTCTGGCACACAGGACTAATAAAAAAAACTCCACCTTGCTGGACTGCCTAAAACTTTTGTTAAAGTAATAAATTTCCATTTATTAAATTAGACTATCCGGATCAGAGTTGACAATACTCTATCCTCACCATTCACTCCACAAGCTGGAGTATCCCAGGGCTCAATTATTGCTCCAATACTATACAAAGTCTACAACATTGATATCCCCGTCCTCAATATAGATCGGAATCCCTACTGCAGTATGCTAAAGACACTGTGCTCCTTACGTCACGCCCACGTAGAATGTCTGGACAAATATCTATATTTAAAAGAGTCCAAAATCACCTAAACTGAGTTAATAGGTGCTACAATGAATGGAGAGTGACTATTAATGCCTCCAAAACTCAAATAATATTATTTATATCTCTTTACTGCAGTTATGCTCAGGGCCGGATAAGCCTGCTAGGAAAAGACCTTAATCTCAGAAACTTTGTGTTCCATTTTGAAGTTTATTTAAATGGGACTCTTAACTGGAAGACCGACATACAGAACACTGTAGACAGGGTAAGAAAAAGGAGTAAACTGCTAACAGCGCTGTCTGGTAAAATGGGCAATACGTAAAATAAAACCCTACTGCTCCTTAGGGTGCCCGTCCATTACGAACGTTGGCGATCATTATGGATATGATGACTTTGTTGGTTGATGGTTGCTATACGGAATAGTGTGGTGGTCTTTCTATACTATGCTCTCAGGTTATCAAGCCAGAATATTCTTCCTCGTCCTGGAGCCCTTTTTTTCTTCAATTTTATATACAAAATGTATAGAGCAGTAAAGACCGATAATCGAATACAAGGCATGCGTCTATGCGCAAAGACTACCCGTCGGCACTCATACACCGAGTGGTCAACATAACATCAATTAAAGACAGAATCCTGACCCTCCACAGGAGTTATATACTTCGCACTATATCACAATACTACTCTACTACTGAGCCAAACAAATACTTAAAACTCCTTGCCATCGCCGAGAGCAAATACTCACCATGGTTTCTAAAACAAAAGTTTCATTCGCTCTAGCAAAACTTTTTCATAACACTGGAAACGAACCTGACGAGTGTTTCCATATATTATAATAAATCTCCATAAAATATTGCAGCTAACAACTGCAAGTCAAAAACGTTAATTAAAAGCCGTTCCTAGTATAGCTGGTAACACCTTAAAGTTCCTCCCCTTGGTTTATTTGGCTTATCAACAATTCTTCTTGTGCGCTCCTAATCACAATACGCCACCTTCTGAACTCCAACTTTCTAGCACTCTACCAATATAAACACCACTCTCAAATTTCCCTGATGTTTACCACACCCCCTGGCCACACAAAAAAAAATTGGAGCACTCTTCCCGGAAAGAGGCAAAAGCCTAAACAAGGTAAAAATATGGTTTAATTGATTGCATACCATAAGATGAATCCAGCCAAGTTTCAATTCGTTTAATTAATATAAACATAGCAATTGTGTGCTATGTGGTCCAATTCATTACTTATTGTACTCAAACGAATTCCTTGATCTCTCGCAATAACCGCAATTTTTGCAGGCAAAAATCTACATAGGATATTATTATCCACAATAGGATAGGTTGCAGGCGACAAAACTATTCTGGCAGTGGAAAATAATTACAAAGAAGCTGCAAGAAATGTACAAACTTCAATGGACGAAAATTCAGTATAAAATGAAATTGGACCAAATCATTACATTAAATTTCACTGATAAAAAAACACTTTAAACAATAAGTCCAAGAATATGTTACCTAAGAATAGGAGGTAAGTTTTTTAACATCAGTCTCATAAATGTACATGCCCCAACCGAAGGCAAAGAAGAGGATGTCAAAGATCAATTCTATGAGGAAGTAGAGACCATCTACGATAGATGTCCCAGAAACGACATCAAGATCATAATTGGAGATCTTAATGCAAAAATAGGGAAAGAAAATATATAAAGTCCATATATCGGAAAATGCAGCGCTCATGACGTCACCAACGACAATGGAAATAGAATAATAGGTACAACCAAAAATCAAATAGATCACATCCTAATAGAAACCAGGCACTTCTCTAATCTAATGGATGTACGTACTTATCGTGGAGCTAATATAGATTCAGACCACTTCTTAGTAGGCGCAAAAATAAGAGCAAGAATCTCAAATGCAAAAAAAGAAAAGGGTAAGAAAAGTACTCGCTACAATTTAAAACTCTTGAAAGAGCCCCGTGCACTAGAAAGGTATCAAAATTACCTTGAACATGAAAGCACAACAGATGAGAATTTAACAGCTAGCGAGCAATGGGATATATGTAGAAGAACAATTAAGGAAGTGGCAAACAACGTCCTAAGACCAGAAAAATCCACTCCATGGAACAGTTGGTTCGACGATGAATGTGAAGATATCACTAAAAGAAAAAAATATGCATATAAACTTATGCAACAAAGAAGAACACGGGATAAGGAGCAAATGTACAAAGATCTTAGGAAGGAGGAAAAACGCATACATCGAAGGAAAAAGCGGACCTTCGAAAACCAGATTATGCAAGAGCTTCAATCATTAAAGGAGCAAAATGAAACTAGAAAGTTCTATAATATCCTAAATAAAACAAGAAAAGAATTTAAACCACGGCTGACGATGTGTAGAGACAAAAATGGACATATAGTCAGTACCGCTGACGCAGTACAAAGCAGATGGGTTGAGCACTTCAAAGAACTACTTGGTACCGAAGTGGAAAATGATGCGTCACCCCAAAGACCAAGAAATAACACTCACGTACAACCTCCTTCAATATTTAAAGTGAAAGACGCAATCACACGACTCAAAAATAGCAAGTCCCCAGGAGTGGATTGTATCCCCGCAGAGCTCATCAAACATGGAGGTAACAGCATTATGCACCAAATTCACAACATAATAGTCAAAGTCTGGGAAGAAGAACAAATGCCAGAGGAATGGTGCACTGGAATTATATGTCCACTACACAAAAAGGGAGATTTGTTGGAATGTAAAAATTATAGGGGTATAACTCTTCTGAATACAATGTACAAAATATTCTCCAACACCCTGTACAGCCGTTTAAGTACGTACGTGGAAGAAATTATTGGTGAGTATCAAAGCGGTTTTAGGCCAGGTAGGTCAACAATTGATCAGATTTTTGTGCTACGTCAAATCTTAGAAAAAACCAATGAATTTAATATTGACACGTTCCATCTCTTTGTTGACTTTAAGTCAGCGTATGATAGCGTCCTAAGAGGTAAATTATACGAAGCCATGAATGAACTTAACATTCCCCATACATTAATAAGGCTCGTAAAAACAACTATGAGTAAAGTGATCTGCAGAGTGCAAATACAAGGCGATATGTCACAAGCGTTTGAAACATATGCAGGGTTACGGCAGGGAGACGCGCTGGCGTGCCTTCTCTTTAATATAGCGTTAGAAAAGACTATAAGAGATGCCGAGTTACACAATAGGGGAACAATCTTTAATAAATCAACGCAGATTATGGCTTACGCTGACGATCTGGATTTGATTGCACGTACTACACGAGGACTTAAAGAGATGACTTCCACCTTCTTGACAGCCGCACAAAATATGGGCCTTAAAATAAACGAGGAAAAAACCAAAATGTTAGCATCTATTCCAAATAACAGAGATAGAGCTAGAAACGCCGAACAAAACTTCAGTATAGACCAATATAATTTTGAGGTAGTAAATAAGTTTACATATTTGGGTTCTCTCATAACAAACGGTAATGACACATCTGAAGAAGTTAAACGGAGGGTACTGCTAGCAAACAAATGTTATTTTGGACTAAGCAAGCAGCTAAAAAACAGAAATTTAAGCCAGAAAACCAAACTAATAATATATCGAACACTCATCCTACCAGTGCTGACATATGGGTCAGAAACATGGACCATCTCCAAAACAGACGCAAATCTTCTGCTCGTCTTCGAAAGGAAGATACTAAGAAGAATAATGGGCGCATTCTGTGAGAATGGTATTTGGAGAAGGCGATATAATTTCGAATTGTACGAGAAGTATAAAAAAATAGTAAATGGTAGAGATGTAATATCCTTCATAAAAATAGGTAGGCTTAGATGGGCTGGACCTGTGTCAAGAGCAAATGAAAATTACCCACCCAGACGAACTCTATTATCGGTCCCAGTGGGAAATAGGAGTAGAGGCAGACCACGACTGAGATGGAGGGACGGTGTGGACGAGGACGCAAGGAAAATCGGCGCGGCAAATTGGCAACGGTTGGCGATGAACAGAAACGACTGGCGAAATAGACTGGGGAAGGTCAAGGCTCAACTAGAGCTGTAGCACCACTGATGATGATGATGATGATGATAAAAAAACACAATATGTGCTTATTAAAATAAATGACAACAAATAATATATTGCGTATACTGCGAGGTAGCTGGGTATGCATCTTAATGAGAGACAGTGTTGAAATGTCCATATAAACGAAATCTAAAACACAAAAAATGATACTGGTTACTTGGTTACTTGGAAACTTTTAATCTACAAATAAATACTCAGACCAGTATGATCATACGGTGCTGAGCTCTGGAAATAAGCAAATAGTCACAATATTATGATACAACGCTTGCAGAACAAAGTCTTAAGTCGATGGTCCTTGGTACGTTAAAAACAGTTGCACTGATTAAAACTTAAAGATGAAGACTGTTGTAAAAATAACGAGTAAATGTGGCAACAATCATAGGCAAGAATATCATTAACATGTGAAGATCGAGGCCCTTTAATTTCTAGATAACACAGAGTTAGTCAGGAGATTGAAGAGGATTAAGCCGTTCGAGTTAGTGATCATGTTGGAAATATTGAATTTGTTTACGGCAGCTTGAAACATATTAGCGAAGGTATCTTGATAACATTCTCAGAGATATTGGCTCTTCTTATGTCAATCTTGCCCTGTACTATCAGGTATAAAAGGTGTTTTACTAATTAAAAATTATGTAGTATTGAATTATGTAGTATAGGAGATGAGTGGTCTATTCTTAATTTGGAAAATTTCAACGAACGTGAAAGATAAATTACATAAGAACACCGCTAAATCTGCTATGATGTACATTGCATACAATTATTGAAAAGAACAACAAATATATGTTATAAATATAAGAAAGCTTAGATAGAAAAATAAGGTAAAAAAATATTACAATTTAAAATAAATATATCAAGGAACGTTTATTTACTGCACCTAGGACCTTATCTCCTCTTTATATTTGAGATTTTTGTTAAATTTGCTTTTTATCTTTGCGAACTAATAAAAATATTTTATTTTTTTTACACCAAAACATTAAACGTATAGTTATTGTAGATTATTTTAGAAGAGAAGTTATTTTTTATTATTTACTTGCTTTTAAGTTATATACCTGAAACGGTTCTGGCGTTCACCCAATTCCGAGTGAGAGACTTGCGTGACAGACGGCAGTTTAATTTATCTAGGAAGGAAGATGCGACAGGTACCCCAATTACAGATTTAAAATAAATTACTGGTTACAATGCTCATTAGGACCTAAAACTCATTCGGCAGAAAGCACCGAAGGCACTTCTTCAGTTGTAGAATTCTAAATCCTTAATTTAATTAAACAAAAAAATATTTAAGTGATTGTAACTTTTAAATGTTTACTAGTGGAATGACTTTACAAACATTTAATATAATAAATAGCCTATAAGAAATTTATAAGTTTTAATTATTTATCTAAATCAAATATTAGCATTTGGTGGATTAATGGCGTACCAATAAGTAATTTTCGATATGCAGATGATACTGTTCAAATGGCAACCGATTTGCACTGAAGATCAATAGAAAGAAAACTATTTTTATGGTGTTCAGTAAAAAGAACATTCAACATATCGACCTGAATATTGAAGCCAAACGTATTAAAAAAAACACCGATTTAAATATCTGGGATATACAGCAAATGATAAATGGGACCCAGACGTAGAGATTAAGATCCGAATTGAAATAGCAAAATCCAAATTCATCAAAATGAGAAAGCTCTTAAGCAGCCGCAACCTAAGCGTTAATCTCCGATGGCGCGCCACGAAATGCTACGTACTCTCTACGCTACTTTACGGAGTAGAAGGGTGGACGTTAACAGCAGCAACTATAAAGAAGTTAGCCGCCCTAGAAATGTGGCTGTATCGATGCATACTGAGAATACCTTGGACATATAGAGTGACCAACACAGAGGTATTAAGACGAATGGGTAAGGAGGTGGAATTGTTAACAACTGTTAAAAGGAGGGAACCGTCATACCTGCGGCAGAACATAATACATGCGGCACAAAACAGAGAAACCTATCGTTTGATGGTCTTCCGTTTTTATAATTTTTATAATTTTTATAATTTTTTCTCTCTGAACATAAAAATTTAAACAAAATGGAAAAGGGCAATGTTCAATAAAATAACTTTAAAGGTATAAATTTTACGTGTTTGTTTTTTTTTTTAAATCAATATTTTGTTTCAATTTTATCCAATTTTTATCTTTTCTTTCTCTTAATTTCGATTCTATTCCTATTTAATTTTCGTATATTTTTCGTATTAAGACTCCGTATTTACCACACAGACGTATATAAAATGTCTATGGTTTACAAGTCGATACAAAATATTTTTTAGTAACTCTGATCTGTAATGTTAAGTTTTGCTTCAATGTGTAGAAGGGGTAGGTAAATACCTGGGACATGAAATTATGATTGGCACAGATAACCAGACTCATAAACTGAAGAGAAGAGTCGGCCTTGGGTGGGCAGCATTTGGAAAACTGAGAGAAACTTTTAAAAGTGAGCTGCCCACATGCCTAAAGAGAAAGGTATTTGATCAGTGCGTTCTCCCAGTCTTAACGTACGGAGCAGAAACACTTATATATATACATTCGGTTTTATAACGTCTTACGACGTTGTCCGACTCCCAACCGCCACTGTATTCGGTCTTGAGTTAGGTCTTCGTCCAGATTTCGAGCGCTAATCGCTTTCCTAACTCCCAGGTTCCAGCTCTGTGGTGGTCTTCCTCGTTTCCTCTTCTCTGGGGGTTGCCACATCATCGTTTTTTAGGCAATCTTTCGTCCCCCATTCGGCTCACATGTCCATACCATATGAGCTGTTTTATCTCAATATCCTCAACTATAGTGCCCTCTATACCCATTTGAAGAAACACTTACCTTAACAAAAGCAGCAGCTACTAAACTGAGAGTCACGCAGAGAAGAATGGAGCGGTCTATGTTAGGAATAACTCTCCGAGACAGAATAACAAACGAAGACATCAGGAGAAAAACCGGAGTGACTGACATCATCGAGAAGATAGCCAGACTAAAATGGAGATGGGCAGGACACATAGCCGGAATGACAGATGGGCGATGGACAAAGAGGTTATTGGAATGGAGGCCAAGGGAAGACAAGAGAAGCGTCGGTCGACCACCTACAAGATGGACTGACGATTTAAGAAGACTCAATAAAAAACTGGATAAGAGCGGCGCAAGATAGACAAGGTGGAAACATGAGAAAGAGGCCTATGTTCAGCAGTGGACTCTTGAGGCTGGATGATGATGATGTAGAAGTGGTAATATTTTATTAATATCTCGTATTATTTAAAGTGAAATTATTGCCCTTAAACCCATTTCTATTTTAAACCTCAATTAGGTTAAGTTGATTTCTTTATGTTTAATATTTAAGTAATATTCAGTGTCTTTTGATAATTTTAATAGAGCCTAAGCACCAAACCACTATATATAACCACTCTATTTAACCATCTCGAAAAGGATATCTGAAGACAGGGCTTAAAGATTATCAGTACCGATCTGAAGGTGAAAAGACACCCTACCTCCTGCCTGAGGAGAAGAAACTTCATTTAATACGGGAACTCTTTTCTCAGGTAGAGGATAGGCGTGAAAGGGTTACTAACTTCGTGGAGGCCGAACCTTTAACTGAGTTGGAACTCAGCGAGGCTGTTGGACGGATGAAGATCCGAAAGGCACTTGGCATAGATGAATTCATGCCGGAGGCAATAAGATTGGCCGCACTAAGATACCCGCGGGTTTTTCTAAGATTGTTATACAAGCTGATTGAACAACAGTAATTCCCAACACTGGTTAAAAACGCTAAGGTTGTCCTTATCCCGAAAGGTAGAAGTGAAGATAAAAAGGTGCGATTTCGGCAAATTTGCCTTCTTAGCTCGGTAGATAAATTATACGAGCAGCTTAAGATAGGCCGCCTTGGGCAAGAGCTGGAAGAAAAGCATGCACTAAGTGATCGTCAATGTGGTTTTAGGGCCAAAAGGTCCACGATAGATGCAGTCACAGAAGTAACCTCTTTGGTCACACAAAATACAAAGAGATGAATGGCTCTCATCCTAATTGACGTCAAAAATACATTTAACACGCGATCATGAGAAACATAATGGTCAAGCTGAGAGAATTGGGCCTTAGTAAATACCGGCAGTATAAGATACCGTCATAAGTTTGTCGCAGGATGTTCCGCAGGGTTCAGTACTAGGTCTCATCCTCTATAATGTCCTGTACAACCGGGTGTTGAGGCTACAGGTGCCAAGGGGAAGCACTGTTGTAGCTTATGCCGATGGTCTCGAGATAGTGCCGAAGGCGAGTCAGAAAATGGGCATAACTAATGCGGTTAACACAGCCCTACGTCATGTTAGTATCTCGATCAAAGGGAACAATGATTAACAGCTAGCACATCAGAAAACTAAAGTGTTGGTTCTCAAAGAAAGCCGTGAGAATTGCTCTCTTTGCTTTATACTGGAAGGTACGGAAGTTGCACCAGTTAAATTGCTTAAGTATCTTGGAGTCTGGTTGTTAAAAAGACTAAGATTCGGAATACACATCCAAAATACGGTAGAGTAGGCGAACCAAAATCTGGAGGCGTTGATACGGCTGATGCCAAAAATTAAAGGCCCAAATAGCACCAAAAGAAGGGTGCTAAATAAAGTTTTACAGTCGGTGGTAACCTACGCTGCCCCCGTGTGGTGTAGCTTACTGAGCGCTGCGACATACACCAAGATGGAAACTTTGCAGTCGATGGCTCCTCAGGGTATCTAGCACATACAGGACGGTTTCAAATAAGGCTCTGAATGTCATTAGAACGGTGATACCGATCGTTTTGTTGTGCAATGAGCGAGCGAGGGTGTATGCTAGGAGGATGAATAAAAATATGAATGACAATGAGAGATGGAGAACAATAATGGAGTAGCAGAGAGAATGGGTAAATGATAGAGGAAAGGCAAGATGGATGAAGGAGCTTTTACAGTAAAATTTGCGCCATTTGCCACAAAATAGCGTCGTAACAAGTAGCGTCATAGAATAGCGGTTCTTGACATTGATGCACTACTTTCGATCAATTTGTTTCTAGTTATTATATATTTACTCTAAGAAGGTTTAAATTAAAATCTGCATGAAAAATAAATAACAAAATATAGAGATTAGATAAGAAGTAAAAAATAAAAAAATATCTGTCTCTAAAAGATTGGATTCGTAACGATAGTCAAAATTTGATAAAAGTCATAAATGACATCCGATTAATAACAACATTAAATCATCTGTTTAAATGTTTACAAAAATTCTCGTTTTCAAATATTTTTTTTAACAATTATTATTTATAGACATACTATTTAGTTTATATAATAATTAAATTGACTATCATAATATGATGTTTATTTATATTTTATTATTATTGTTTGATCCAAATTTGACATTGTTGTCATAAGTAAATAAAGTATGCTTTGTTAATACGTTAACAGGTGGCGTTAAAAGCAAACATAATAATTCATTTTTTTTTTAATTATAAATACTTAGTAAAATTACTTTATTTAATTTTAAATATAATTTCTACGTGCTAATCTACAGTACCATCTACTGTTTCACTTTTTTTAATATAACTTGTTATTTTTAAATATCTTATTTTTATTTATTTTTTACGCACAACAGGCCGTTGAGGCCTAGGGCATTTTTTTAAAACATAATCCTAATATTAACTAATTACAATTATTTTAAACAAAACTTGAACTTAAATATGTATATACAACATTCTTAACTACTCTGAAGGACCCGGTGAAGGGTATTTCTCCATTCGCTTTTATTTTGTGCTTTTCTTTTCCAGTCCCTCACCTTCACGTGTTTAATGTCTCGAGATAGTGTTTAAGGTCTTCCTCCACTTTACTAATCCACCTCGTTCTGGGTCTACCTCTTCTTTTGGGGCCAATTAGTTTTCTGGTTATTACTAGCTTGGGCATTCTGTTTGCTGCCATTCTTTCCATATGTCCCAACCATATGATTCTTTGTGACTTGACGAACTTAGTAATGGTAGGTTTTTTGTATAAAGCCATTAATTCATTGTTGGTTCTTTTCTTTCAACCATCTTCTGTCTTTTAGGATACTCTTTGCAGAGTATCCTATTTCTTCTTATTTAATATCCATGTCTCACCCGCATATGTTTCTGTGGGTCAAATTACTGTTTTATATATTCTAAGTTACCCTTGTCTAGAAACGTATTTAGAGTACAGTATTCTGGCTTCGAGCTCCCATTTCTCTTTTCCATTTTCGTCGAAAACTACACCCAAGTATTCAAATTTGTCCACTCTTTTAAAACTATAGCTTTTACCACTTACAGACCTCACATTAAAGTCTTCTTTTTCTCCTTTTGTCCCTCCTATGATCACATATTTGGTTTTGTCTTCATTTAGTTCCAATTCGAATTTCTGTGCTTCTTTGATGATTTTCTTCACAACTCTTCTTAATTCTTTCTCGGTTTTTGCTAGGATCGTTAAATCGTTAGCAAATGCCAAGCATTGTTGCTCATTTTTCATGATTGTTTCTTCCACCTTCATGTTGCATTTTCTGATTACAGTTTCTACACTAAGTTGAATACTGTAGTGGATAAAGGACCTCCCTGTCTCAAGCCTTTTGCAACCGTAAATTGATCTGATTTGTGACCCTGCCAAGCAATTTTACACTTAGAGTTATTTAATGTAATTTTTACTAGCCGGATCAGTTTCTTTGGTATACCCAAATGTTCCATTGCTCAATACATTTTGACCCTATCGACTCTATCATACGCTTGTCTAAAATCCACAAACAAAACATGCAGGGGAACTTTACCTTCATAACAAGTCCTTTGTATCTCCTTTAATGAGATGATTTGGTCTACAGTAGATCTTTCCTTTTTAAAGCCGGCTTGATACTCATGAAGGATTCTTTTCGTGTAACAATTTAGATTATTTCTCAATATTCTTGCAAAGATTTTGTATACCGTGTCTAGTAAAGCTATACCTCTATTAGTTGTCACACTTTAGTTTGTCTCCATTTTTAAACAGAGGGCATAGCAGGCCTCGTACTACTCCGATGGCATTATTTCCTTTTCCCATACTTGCACTAGTAGCTGATATATTTTTCTTTGTAGTTGTTCTCCACCAAACTTGATTATTTCTATGCATAAGTCATTTTTTTTCATAACTTCTGTTATTATTCATTAGTTGTATTGCTGTCACCACCTCCTCCTCTGCATCCTCCGCATCTTCTTCAACCGTCCAGTAGCCCACTGCTTCGTGGTCCGCCTCACCATTTAATAATTCTACAAAATGTTTTTTCCATTCCGTCATTATTTCTGCCGGATCGCTAACTAATTTCCGTCTTTACCTTTCATATAACTACAGTGGCTTTGGTAACCATTTCCCATCTTTTTAAGTTCTTGATAGAACGACCTCACCCACCTCTTTATTTTTAAATTCCTCTTCTATCTCTTTTAATTTCAATTCATTGTCCTATCTCTTTTTCTTTCTACACAGAGCTTTCAATATTGATCGAATTATTCTGTATTCTTGTTTTTTACACTTTCTATTATCTGTTAATATTTGTTGTCTGATCCTCTTCTTTTCCTTTGCTATCGCCTGACACCCTTCGTCAAACCAATCTTTGTTTGTACTTCTCTTGGAGTCGCACTTAACTATTTTCTCGCTAGCTCCCCCTACGGCAGATTTAATTTGTTCCTAGGCTTGATCTGTCTGTAAATTGTGGTCACATTGTTGTAGAATTTTATTTATTTGTTTTTCATATTTATTTTTTATTTCTGCTTCCTTAAGTTTTTCAATATTGTACTTTCTCTTCGTTTTATAGTTCGATTTCTCTTTTTCTTCCAGCCTCCTCCCACATGTGACTTTAACGAGTCGATTTCAGCTCCTCTCATACCTTCTAAACGATATTCATATATTTAATTTCAATCATAACATGATCTATTTGATTCACCGTCCTTCCATCTGGGGAGACCCACGTACCTTTGTATATCTCTTTTCGTTTTAGGTGTGTGCTTTTCACCACCATGTTTTTCTCCATCGCAAATCCAATAAGTCTTTAACCATTATCGTTTGTTACTTCGTGTTTATTCTAGTTACCAGTTACTGCAGTATACAGAGGTTCTTTTTCCACTTTAGCATTACAATCACCCATTATTATTTTTACTTCACGTTTGGGTAGGCGCTCGTATTCATCATTTAGCTGCTTATAGAAAAGATGTTTTATTTCGTCGTCCTCTTCTTCTGACGGTGCATGAGTATTAATTATACTCCAATTCCGTTTCTTACTTTTAATTCGTATTGAACACATCCTATCCGAGATAGGATTAAGAACTATCACTTTGTCCTTGATACATTCAGCTACTAAAAAACCAGTCCAAAGCATTCTATCTTTACCTCCACCTTAGAAGAATACCATATCTTTTATATAAGTTATTACTGCTACTACTATCGGTTTACAACGTTCTCCGACGCCTTCCGACTCCTAATCGCCATTCTTTTCTATTCAGCTATAGGCCTGGAGGGATTTCTCTTTCCTTTAGTTCTTTTTTAATTCCCTCTCTCCAGCTTCTTGTCGGCCTTTCTCTTTTCCTTCTCCCTTGTGGTGTCCACGTCAAAATCTGTTTTAAAATCCTGTCATCTGGCATTCTCTGTACATGGCCGTACCATATTAACTGTTTTGTTTTTATGTCATCAACTATTGTATGCTTGACTCCCATCATTTTTCGTATTTTCTCATTTGGTATCCGATCTCTTCTTAATTTTCCTGCTGCTCTTCTCCAGAAGTCCATTGCTGTTTTTAGTAACAGTTTCTCTGTTCTTTGTTTCATTGGCCAAACTTCACTGCCATATGTGATTACACTTTTAACTATGGTGTCGTATATAAGTTGTTTGTTTGCTTTAGATATTGTTTGGTCCCACAGAATCCCGTTCATCATGGATATGGTTTTTCTATCCTGTATGTTTCGGTCTTTTATAGTAGCATCGAGTGTTCCATCTTGAGATATCTTCATACCCAGGTACTTGTATTTATCACAGTTTCTAATTTCTACCCCATAGTCTAATATAATAGACTGTTTTGTCCCTCCAATACACATGGCTTCAGTTTTCTTAATGTTCTATATAAGTTATTTCCGATCCTAATTGTTTTGTCTTTTGAAGAGCCATTAAATTGATTTTATACTCGCTTGCCTCATTCATTAGTTCTTTTAGCGCAACTTCATAAAACGTTCCTCTGACATTCCATGTAGCTAAAATATATCTTGTCATTCTTCGGCTTTACCTTTGTATTACTGTCTGGTTTTGTTTCGTTTTCATAGTTCGTAATCCTTTTCTTTGCATTGTTTGTCTTCATTTCTTTCCGTATTATGTTGGTGCTTAGTTTTTTTCTTTGGTCTCTACCACCAACGTTTGGTTCATGCCATCCCAGCGCCATACTTTCACTTTTCTCTCTTTCTTTCTTAGTTCTTGCGCGTTCTGTCTGACATATTTCTGTACAATTCTATCCTTCTTTGACAGGTCATCATTGATATAAACTAGACTTTGTCTTCGGTTTCTTAATTTGCTTTTGTTTCGCAGGACTTTTCTTTTGTCCTCTTCCTTTTCAAGCTCAACCAGACAGACTTTTTCTCCCAGCTTCACAACCTTCTCTATTTGAGCATCGAGTGCTAATTCTACCTGCATAAAATTTTTTATTTTATATTTTAGAGTCTCTGGGACTTTTGTATCTATGTTCAGGCCTTGTATAACTATATTTTTACGCCTTTTTCCATTTTCCAAACTTTCAAAACGTTCTTCTATTGGAAAAAAACATCTTATTTAGTTTATATAATAATTATATTTACTATCAAATGATATTTATTTATATTTTTATAATTTCATATAAATACAATGTTTGATTTTTGCAACAACCAGTTCGACTTTTATATTAAAGTGCCATAAAATGAGTAATTGGTATATAATTTCCATATTTAACAAGGGGGTGGCCGTTCAGTATTATACAAAATGTCATAACTTACCATAATTAGTTATTTTGATTTTTGAAATGTTTCATAATTTTTGATATAACAAATATTACATAAGCGATGCGGAATTAATCTAATATTTGCAAAATGTGGGATTAATTAAAGAACAATTTATGAGCTGTCAGACAAAAAGTCTGGTACAAAATTAAACCATGACTTTTGGTACCGTAAATGTAAGAAGATGTGTCCCAAATGCATCGGTACATTAAAAGGACTGCAAGTACCCGTCAGAACTGTATTTTATATATTGTGGTTTTAGATAGATCGGCCAGTTAAAAGAGCGACAGAATTAATAAAAAATAATAATTAATAAATAGTTAAAGTACTTTATTTAAATTTAAAAAAATATTGTTTAAATTTAAATAATACAGGTGGATCAGTTTCATGGTCCATTGCCAATTTGTAGATTCTTTCCAATTTTTCTTTCAAAATTTCGATGTACGTCAGGGAGGAACTGATGTTCTTATTCATAGAGAGGCAATCTTGAAAAATAAAGATCTTAAGGAAGCTTTACTTCTTTTCTAATGATCATCATCTATGTAAAATAATCAGTTATTTTATGTTCTGAACTTCTGAAGGGTAACAGTACACATTATATTTTTCCAGTTTAACTGTTTTTACCTGAAGACTTAACTTCTTGGTTTATATTCTCTTTTTGTTTAAACTGATAGTGGCTTTAAACCTATAATGCGTTAACAGAATCTTGTAATTTTTGTAACTGTTCATTTAACACATTCTGAAAAATTGACTGCCTTTCTCTTAACTTTTTTATTTCAGTTTTACTAATCGTTAGTTGCTTCTTTAAATGAGTTACTTAAAATTCCAGAATATCTTTGTTCTTTCATAGTAAGTGGTAGAAAATTCTACTACTATTTCTAGTAGGACTATGTGACGGACTTCTGAATCTTGATCTAGGCAACCTTCTGACCTCATTCTGTAGTCTTTCTTTCCTTGCATGGGCTCAGATTCTGCTTTTAGCAGATGTTGGAAAACCTGCTTTAGATGCTGCTAGCTACATTTTACCCCTAAACCTTAAACGAAAGAGGTATATATACCTGGGACAATCCTAAGGAAGAAATTGCCTGTCGGTTGCTGCCTGTCCTCGAAGCGATACTGCCAATGAAGCTGTCATCTCTTTTTCAGACTAGCGATTTAGTCTAGCTGCAGCTTCGAGTTAAAAACGATAAGTTTCTCATGCTGTTTGGCCATCAAATGTAAGTGATTTTCCAATATTACTAGTTCTAATTGTGCCTGGTCCAAATATGAAAAATTGTGAAGATGATTCGATATTATTTACTGATAGATAAAGAAGCTTGGGTACTAATTTTTCTTTATAACTTAACTATTTGTCTTTCTAATCCGATTTTACACCGTTTTGTTGTTTTTCTATTTAATTTCCTGAGTTGTTTTGTTGTGTGTCTAATTTGTCTATTCTACTAATATCTTGACTTAACCCAAACTTGAAATTTTTATGAATTTGAGATAACTTTTTTATGAGTTTTACCTCTAGTTTTCTACCCCTCTCTTCCTTTTCTTCTTCTTCTTGTCTTTGTTTTCCCATTATCCCTTTCTCTTCTTGCTTAGGCTTTTCCACTTTTTTTATCACCAACTTTTTTTGTCGATATTTTAGTTTTTTATTAACTATGAACAATTATTACTTAATATCTCTTTTATTTCACCGTTGCCACCAATGTTATACTTCCTTAAAATACTTTATTTATTCACCAATAATATAACGTTACAACTTTTACGCAATGACAACTATTATATCTTTAAAAACTCAAATACTACTGTTATTAAACTATTTATATTTTCCACAAGAAAAACAATTCCCGTAGCTGGCTGTATACCACGTATCACAAAAAAAGAGGTTAATCTTTGTAAGTGGGTATATTTATGTAAAAACCCTTAAAAGGGCTACATCAAAAAAACAAACGTTTTCGGACTAAACAGTCCATCATCAGGTTTAAAATCTGCCTAAAATAAGTACAAACCATTTAGTTAAAACAAACGTGATTATGAAATTTTGACTATGGTTAAAAAAGCAAAATGGCTATACTTACTAGGTTAAAATGCCTGAGCCACCAAAATACATGGGTAAAAACCCTTTAAATTACTTATAGTTATCAAAGATTATACATCTTGTTGTTAAAAAACTGTGATGTTCATTATTAAATTAGATATGACTTCAGGTAACATACATTGTAAAAAGTTTTGAGTTCCAGAGCCGGGGAGAAACCTCAACGCACGGAGAACAGCTGAAAACTGATTTACAATATACCTATGAAAGGTGACATAAACAAAAATGTCAATGTAACATAGAACTATATTAGTTATACCTAGTATTACTACAGCCAAAAGATTCAAAAATTATTTTGATGATTTTCAAATAATAACAGCAATATTGGTGTTGGGATTTAAAATTTGGGTTATAATCGATGTGAAATCATCAATGGTGTTAAAGTCATGTTTGAGAGGATGACCTGTGTATTAGGCAACCTATGTTGCTTTTTGTCGTATGGAGTATGGTCTAAAAGTGTATTTTGTGTGAGATTAGCTTATATATATGAAAATTATCCTTTTAAGTTTATCACATCTAGGACAGGTAAAAATTTTAAATAGTAAATATTTAAAGCTAATATAAGACCTTGTATTTAAATGACTATTTAAGACTGTTAGTATGGTGAGAAATTAATGAAAACAAGTTTGGTAAATTGAAAATCTACAGGCTGAAGAAATCAGAGTTATAACCTATGTGATTAATTTAAAATTGAAGAGGCTGAGTTCCTCAAAGACTTGATGAGAAATAGAGAAAAAGACTGAAGAAGGAGGGGATGGTTAAGGAGAAAAGGAGTTAATCAACAATTAGAGATAATAGGGGTCCTTTATGCTTGAAGCATCTAGCACCCTGAACAAAATGTATTTTAGTAGTAATAGATTCGGTTTGTATAAATCTAAAATTTGAAATATGAATGTGCTATTTAGTTGTTGATCAAAAGAAGGTGAGCAATGTTGGAATAGGATTTTTTTATGAGGGGAAAATTATATGAAATTTGAAAAACAGTTAGATGATGTTTGAATGATTACTGACTTTAAAACTATTGAGAACATGTTAGATATATGAATTGACCAAGAAATAATGAAAGAAAAGAAAGGACAGGAATGTGATGTAGATGTGAAGACTGAAGAAAATGATAAAATATTATGGTATGACAGATGTGGGTGGTTATAAAGTTAACACTAGGGTCGAAAAGTAATGAAGGGAAGGAGTGTAAAAAGTTTAGAGATTGTTTGTTTGAAGAAGCACAAATTGTGCTTCTTCAAACATCACGAAAAGTAACATCACCAAAAGACTTTTTCTGGAAATGGCCTACATTTGCCAAAATAATAATGCAATGAATCATAGAACAGATATTGTCCATCTAAATGAAATGTTCTCCTATTTGTTACTACTAGATACATGCAACAATAAGACAAACAATAATTTATCAATTTATTGACATTTAAGTAATTAAAAAGTTTACTTTTGAAGAATTTATTTTTTTACAAAGTTAGTTTGTTTAAATTTAATAATTTTTGTTTACACACAGATACTGGGATCATACAAAACAAAATCACAATAAATTGTAACGTTTTTAGAATTACGACCTTATTTATTTATGTTAATTTAATAGGCTTTGTTTTAAAACATTGACAGGTTGAAGTTTCACTTCCTAATGATATTAACAAATAATTTATATTTCCACGATATACCTAATAATAAGCCTATAATTTGTTGTACTAGCAGTTGCTTGATATTAGGGATGTGAGATTTTCACTTGCCAATGTCAATATCAATGTCATAGATTTGTGTATAAATAATTAAGTTTATGTGAATGTTAAGTAATATTTTAAAATTTTAAATATAGGAATAGGTTTTAGATCAACAGACTGTGATAAATTTTATCAACAATTTTTATAAAATCATTTATGATACAAGCTCATTATGTTTGTAAGTATCGAATTTTTAATTAATTATACAAATTTGTAAAAATTATTCATCACATTTGTAGCTCCCTGATGAAGGACATAACCAGTGTCCGAAAGCTTGGAATAAAAATTTAAAAGAGTACACCTTTCATTTTTATTGCTGCATACCCAATATTTAAAGTTTTCTTATATATATATATATATATATATATATATATATATATATATATATATATATATATATATACTCAGGGAAAAGATTCGGATGGTGTTAGACTTTCAGAAGAACTGAAGCTTTCCAAGCCTGCTTAATGTGTCATTCGACTATCCAAACCAATAGAGGGCTCTAACCGAAATATTTCTGCTGACAACTATTTTTCTTCAATAGAGTTAGTCACAGAGTAGTCACAGGCTAATAAAAGTAGAAACACTGGTACAAAACTCTATGGTTTCTCCAATGACATAACCTTGATATCATATATACCGAAAAAAATAGAGCTGCTCTTTTATTATCCTCTATGCATCACAGCAAAGACAATGAATTAGGAAAACCAGAAATAATTCGATACTATAACAGTACAAAATCAGGAGTTAATGTTTTAGACATGAAGTGTGCCAATTATAGTGCAAACCGCCGGACAAAGCGTTGGCCCTTAGCCGTATTTTATACACTTATAAATATAAGTTCAGTCAACAGTTACATCCTTTATCTTTGTTACAACGATAATAAATTACTTCCACGTTTTAATTTTGTAAAATATTTGGCATTTGAACCAATTTAGCCTCATCTAAGGCAAAGACTTGAAACAAATCTTCCCCGAGACCTTAGAAAGCAGATAGAGATTTTTTGGGAATAGATCCCAAAGTACCTGTCGAGAATATTGGCGACAATGTTCCAGATGATAAGCTTCCAAAAAAAATTGTGTAGCATTTGTCCCCGTCAAAAATAATGAAGACAAATTATAAATGTGTGCGTTGCTCAAATGCTATTTGTTTGGAGTGTAGTAGAAAGGTTTGCGTTACCTGTTTTCAAAATTAGTAGGTAGCTGTAGTATATTTTTTGTTTTATCTAAATATATATATATATATATATATATATATATATTATATATATATATATATATATATATATATATATATATATGTTTGTTTACTTAATTACGCCTAATAATGTTGTTTTCTATATTACACATTTTGTTTTATGTAAGTATTATGTATGTATAAGTTATTTTTTGCTCGTTTACACCTAATAAACCCTATAATATTTTGCTTTTCTCCTCAAATGCTATATTTATTTCAATTTTTACCCATAGTGGTCCAATAGACCATATGTTTCGCGTTAGCAATAAAAGTACTATGTTTCGGGTTAAGGGTTAACAATTAAAAAACTACAGATTGGTAAATATCGTTTTTAGGTGAAATAACGTCTTCCAATATGCCAGTGTTAAAGAAAATCAATAACAGACCGAAAAATTATTGATCAAAAATATATATGATTTAACGTCAATAGTGCCTGTCTATTTATAGCATTAGTGCAAAAATACATATACAGTTTCCAATGGCTAATCCTTGAAACAAGAGCGTCGAGAAATTATTTAAGTACTGATTTTATTTCGTTTATTATATTAAGAAACCTTGTTCCGTCATGTTCTTAGTGCTGGTTATAAAACAATCTTCTCAGAACCACTCGACAATTCACTGAGTTCCACATCGTGGCAATAAAACAACCGTCTGTCATTCCAGTAACAAACCGCAACATGAAATCTGTTTAATAATTGTTATGATTTTATACTAATTAGAGGTTGATTCGACTGTGTGCGGTAACATTTCGTGATGACACTAACTTTTTCTGTAATCTGTTTGTAATCTCTTGTAATTAGACGTATCCTTTGCGAAATTATCTTCTGGGTATTGATTATGCTGAGCGACCACAGATTCAGGTCACTTCCTAGCCTTCCGTAACAACCGCATTAATTGGAGACACTAATTGCTTAGATGTCACATTTTGACTTATGAAAATAATACTTATTATGGGTGGTTGATTCTCCTTAATTGGAAATACGCTGCCAGGGATTGTATTCCGTAGTGCAAATAATAAAATAGTATTATAATAAAGCATAATTAAAATACATTCCTCAAGCTCCTAGCAATAAAATAAATTAACATTTTTTACCTTTTAAATAAAACAAAAATTTTGAATTGTGAAAAATTATGTTATATTACACTATAAGGAGAGGAAATTGCTGCAGATACCGTAGGTACGTAGTATGTATGTATAATACTTCGAAAAAAAATTATTACACCGTAACATTATATCTAAAAAATACCTAAGGAGGAAGGTATAAAAAATGTATATTCAAAAACATAAGCTCTTAAAAATGTAAAGCCTTATATTTGTTGGAATCTACGCAGTCATTATTATTATTATTTTCTAATTTGCGAGGTAGTGCCCCAAATGTCAAATATACCGTATTAATTGTGAACGTACCAAACACAAATCTTTGAAACATATGCAGGGTTACTACAGACATAACCGCAGCTCTATCTTCTCTTCAATATAGCATTAAAAAAGACTATAAAGAAATGCGCAGTTACACAATAGTGAAACAATCTTTAATAAGTTAACGCAGTTTATGGCTTACGCTGACGATTTGGATTTGATTGCCCGCACCACACGAGGAGTTATTTAATTACGTTTTTAATAGATAATTAAGAGATCTTTTAAACGTATGAAAAAAATATGGACCTTACAATATAGTAGGGAAAAACCAAAATATTGGCATAGATTTCAAATAACATATATAGAGTAAGTAACGCAGAACAAAACTTTAGCATAAACCACTATAATTTTGAGGGAGTATATAAGTTTAACTATCCAGATTTCCTCATAACAAGTGATAATGACACACCTAAAGAGGTAACACGAAGGATACTTACTTTTATTTCGTCAGAATATCTTCTTAGGTATCCTTAATCACTAGTGACTTCTGGACTTTATTTCTTCTATTATGTTGGCGTGTGGATATAGTTCAAACTCTTTGTTAGTTTTCATCTTATATGGTCCTGGTGCTTCATCAAGCACAGGTCGAAAGATCTTCCCTCCAAAGAGGGTTTTTCTTTCCCAAATATGCAGTCGTTCTTTGTTTGCCTCTGTTATCGTCCACGTTTTGGTACCAAACATCACGATGGATCGTATGACTTTTTTTATAAAATTTGTATCTTTTTATGTGTGGTTATGTGTTTCGATTTTATAATATTTTAGGCGAATAAAGACATCTGCTGCCATGCTGTATTTTATTGTTTATTTCTTGAGATCCGCTATTGTCTTCAGTTATTGTTGTTTAGAATGGTGGTGAAAGTGCATCCCACTGTTTAAGTTCATTGTTTATTTCAAATATATCCAAGTATTGTTGTCCAACTCTCAACTTACATCGTAACCTTTCCAAACATATTCGTAATAAAATGACTAATATATTTGTAAAGCTAAGTTATTGCATCGCTGTCCACAGTCTAACCCTGTGGACAGCGAATAAAGCTCACGCTAAAACTCCCAATACTTTTCCATTATCTGTTTTATTGTTATTATCTGATCAATAATCGAGCGGCCCGGTCAAAATTCGCATTAATAATCCTCAACGATTTCATCTGCTTATGGTTTGGTTCTTTAGAATACTATAAGCACTAATACAGTGCTTTTTGTTTCCTTTTAGTGGATTGGTACAATAAGTTCTTCTTTTCATGGATCTGGCATTGTTTCTTCTCGCTAAATGCCTTGAATAAGCTTGTATATACATCTCTACAACGCTTTTTCTCCACGTTTTAAGCAGTCTGCAGGAATTTCAATACTGCCTGGAGCTAAATTTTTTTAATTTCCTGGGTTAGTTCTTTATATGCTAGGTGTTGGTCTTCTATTTCAACTGTATGCACTTCTACTTGTGATGCATATCTGCTAGATTGATCGCTTATCAGTTGATAGAAGTATTATTTCCAGGTTTTTAGGATTTCACTGTCATCATATTAAGCATGTAGTTTAAAAGAAAGATTTTCTGTTGCGTGGTACCCGGCCTTGGTCTCTAAAACTTCTTTAACCGTACATTGTTCAATTGTTTAAAATTAATTACAAACTTTGTGACCAAACTTTTTTTAGTTTGACCAAAATTAATTTTGACTAAAAAGTAGTTGTATCAAATCTAATACATCGAGCTTTAAGTTACAAACATGTTATTGACTATGAAATGAGACAGAGAATTTATGATTTTTATTGAAACATAAATGTATCACACCACATTTAAAGCATTTAATATGGGAAAACACAAAACATGTGGGAAATTTACATCCTTGTCTAGTTTGATCATATATCGGCCAATGATCGATGGAATCTGTTCGAATGTCTTTATGTGGTACAAGAGAGAAGACGGTAGATTTTTTTTCCAAAAAAATTGGTTCAACTCAAACCTTTGAAGGCCTACCTTGTTACCTATTGGTGTTACCAGACCTGAAAAGACATTGCTATTTCTAGTCGAATATTAACTTAAAACATTGACTTTTTTCTGTCTTTAGGTGCCCATCTATAAAGCAGCCAAGTGTTGATAATTTTAATGTCAATCAGGTAGTAAAAAAAGTTGTATGTACAATTTTTTTTATATTAGTATAACTTTGTTCTTTTCGATAAAGCTGTCCATATAATATACGCCTCCCTTATAGGCATTATATTCTGGCACTAAGCTAGGACAATATTTTTTTCTATTCCATCTTTTTACCTCTGTTAAGGGTAACTAAAAAGTTACTGGTTTGTTATCTAACCACATTACGAAGGTTATATCAACTCCTTAATCATTGCAAACAAGATCTTTCGAAGCACCTCTGGTATTTTTTCTAAACTCTAAGCACTAAACCCTAGGTCAAGTTTGCTATCTAATCTAAATTTAAGATCGTTTTCTGTTCCAGTGTATATTTTAAAATTATATGAGAAGCAATCAATTTAACATAATACATAGAGTTTATATTCTCCATTTGTGGGGTTTTGCCGGAGGGTATGGTTTCAAGAGATATTTATCTAAAGGTACTGACTGGAATCTTGAATTTACTGCATTGATAGTAGATCTCAGTATTATAACTTATCATGGCTTGCGTGTTCTCGATACATCATCTTATCGTTATCATTGAAATGCAAAGTTTTTCGAATAAACTGATTTTGACTCATAGTGTCATTGATATGGGGAACACCGAATTCTATTGACCAATAATTTTGTACAGTGAGCATATGAACAATTGACATGTACATGCAGATTCCAAAACTCTGTTGTATATCAGCTACATATAACATAGCTGGTTTATTGGGATCTTTTTGGATAAAGTACAGATTTGACATACCTGTAATTTTTTGGAATATATAATCCATACAGTTTTACATCATTGTAATAAGATAATGAGAGATTATCTCTCCTGTTGCCGCCAAGAAGGTAGCGTCGAATAATTTTTAAATAATTTTAAACTGTTTGTACTTTTGTAGTGTTATGTACAATTTATGTTTATGTGCATGTTTATTACATTCTGCGCTTGCTGGATAGCCCAAATTTGATGAAATGCCCCTGATGATACTTTAGAACGCGAAACTACTTGGACAAGATTTGATTAATAAAATTGTGCTTGATATCTGCCTTTAATTTTTCAAAGTAAAATTAGATTTGTTTAAATGATAAAATTTATTGTCATAAATCTGCAAATCTCTATTATTAAAAAACAAGTGAGTTATTAAAGTAGTGGAATAGGTTTGAGGTTGAATCTATGGTATCATAAGTAGTATGAAAATTTATTAAGATAGAAAATAAAAGTGATGTAGTACTATCCACATAATAGTGTAAGAAATGGTATAAAAATTAGTATATACTAGAAGATTAAGTTGAAGTCCAATAAAATTTAAGTTAAAAAAAAATTTTATTGGGTGATGGTGGTTGCCTAATAACGGTAAGAGACATGGCGTTTAAATCTCTGAGAGTTTAAAAATGTTTACGTAGTAAAATGAGTAAGCCTATAAAAAGTTTTATAAGATAATATGATAACAGAAGATGATATTCTAACTATTATTATATTGCAGTTTTTGATAGTTGTAATATAGTATTACCCTATTGTGAAGTATGTTAAAATGAATATAAATGAAGCTGAGAAAGAATGAATGAGAATATTAATATAGAAAAGAGAAAATCTAAATTTTTGGTTGAGTAATACAAGAGCAAGAATAAATTGGATACTATGTTGTTGTGAACTGCGTAAACAAAGTTAGATAATTAATTATGTAAATGGAAAACCAGACAAAATGTTATGTGTGTGAATATGTATTAGAGAAAAAATGAAATAATAGAGACTATATGTTGAGTTAACTGTGAGGGAATTAGATTGAATGCTTATCTGAGTTGGTTGAGAAAAATGTCTAGTATAGGTGGTAATGGGGTCTACAGACTGAAAGTGTCATAAATGTGTGAAGATGAACTAGGTATGGAGTTTAATTTTAGTGATGAAGTTTAAGGTTAAAGATTAGTGATGAAGAATAATAGCGAAGAACAGTATAAAGACAAGTAGGGTGATGTCAAGAAGTAAGAGACATCAGGAAAGAATATGTAAAGAAGTGAGTCATAACAGAACTGGCAGGAGGACGAGAAATAAGAAACTGCCATGGGATAAGATGCTAAAATAGAAAGGGGTGTAATGAATAAAGAAAAATAAAATGAGCGGGTGGTTTTTTAGAAGAGCGACACTTTTAAAAGTTTTAACTATGTTTTTTATACCTAAGTACAATTGTAAAGTGTTTTATTTTCTGTATGTTTTTTTTTAAACGATGGTATACAGCCAACTACTGAGATTTTTCCATTAATTTTTATTAAAAAAATAGTTGAACAACTAAAATGGTTTTAAGCTCTTTTATTTCAAAACATAGTGTTGAGTTTCCTCGAAATAGTAAAGCCTTTTCACTCAAAACAAGATTTTGTTTACGCCATAACAAATTGGATTTTTTTTTCTAGTTACCTGTCTCCTGTGTAATACCCACCAAAGTTTTCTTTAATATTATTCCGTTTGATTGATTTTTCTTCTCCAAGTTTTCAATCAGTCAAAATTATGATACCATCTTTAAATTCCAATGGTACTTCTTCTATATCAATTAGGTCAGCTATTCTGCCTTCAGGTATAATGTGCATTAATTCATCCGAATCCAACTCTAAATCATTATCACTATCAGACAAATGTGCTATAGTTCCTTCCAGCTCCTTCTGAGTAAGTGGTCTTTTTCATTTTTGTGTATACAACATCTAAAAAGTAAATACAAATCGTTGAATCTAACCTAACGTTCACAACAATAAAATAAAAACTTTCTGACAATTTGACATGATGTAGCGAATTTGCAATTAAAAAATATTCCGAAAATCAAAGATTGTCTCTGCTATTGGTACTAATACTTTTGTACGGCATGTCGTACAAATATGTTTGGCCAAAACGAATTGAGTAATAAGCTAATAACTTTACCTGTGTCGTCACCTGTACCGATAAAAATTGACGACATTGTTTCTAAAGTTGTTATTACATTTTAGTATTGATTTATATATGATCCATGCTGGGTCAATTGACAACCTAATAATGTCCCATGGACTTGTTATCTATAAACACAGATTATCTTTAAGATTGAAAGCACTTTTTCTTTACAATTTTCAGCAATCAATCATACAAATTTAAGGCGCAGTCACTTTTGCTTATGGTCTGTTTTTTAACCAAGAGGAGTAATTCAAATATTCCGCGCCGTAATGCTCGTTTGTAATTGGTCCAACCTCAGGCAAGTTTACTCCACTAAATTATGACATATTGACATTAACGACATTTGTGAAATTTTAAAAATCAAAATTTATATCGACGATTTTTTATATTTTCTGCGTTATTTCTTACATTTTTAAATTTTTCTTTTACATTTATATAAAAAACAGTCCTTTTCAGAACTATTTAGCGACATATACTAGTGGTAATTATTCTTCTCCACCTTAAACGCCGAATAGATTTGGGTCATTTATCATCAAATGAGAAACAATGTATTATAAACATTTACAAACAAATAAAAATTGATAATTCTGAATGAAAATAACAGCTACGGTAGCAAAAATAAAACAGGCAGCAGATTAGTTTTACAGAAGTTATTGTTAAAATCAAGACTTACTAAAGTAATGTACTAATTTTATCTGTTGCTAATTCAACTATTTACCGAACAATTAAAGAATATAAGCAGACATCTGTAAGATGTCCTAAAAACATTATGGTCGACCTTCTATTCTTGCAACATAAGATGAAAGCGTTAAAACATCTGTACGACAGATAGTACACAGCTTCTTTTTCAAGAATGAAATGCCCACTGTCCAACCGCTCAGATCTTCCAAAATATGTGTCGGTCATTATTATATAAATTCTTGAAGCAAATCAATTTGAAGTAAGTAAACATGGGTTAGCCACAATTGTATAAAAAAAATTATCTAAAACATTTTATAGGCTTCATTTTTATAATCGGATATATTATTGTTACTACTAAAGAGTTTTTGTAATTAAAAATTATGAGCTACATGAAAAGTGGTTGTAATAGTACCCTTCTTAAGTAATAATCCAATAAAGTAACTTATTTAAAAAAATAAATTTTGAGTTTTTAATTGTATACTCTACTGGAATGTTGTCAAGTATTTTGATTTAACAGATGTAAGAACATGGAAAGGAAAGAAAAGGAAAAAAATTAATATTTTTTACTTTACATATAAGCAGATTCATTGCAGCAAACATTGCATAGCATAAATATAGACTGTTTATTTTACTGTTCATATGATGATTGATTTATTGTTTATATTATGAATGTCTTACCGTAGGTATTTTTTAGGTGAAATTATTCAAAAATGGTTTATACGTTTGGCTGCTGACAAAAACAAAACTTTCTTCCTCAAATATTTGAAAAAGATTCAGTTTTTGCTAAAAAACTAAATAAAGAAATTCAAAATGGTATAGTTGTTCATGAACCTCACCTAAACATAAATGGAGAGGATATTTTGGAAGACTAAAAAAATTATTAAATTTTTATTTTTACATACATCCCGAATATATATTATGCAAAGGAATATTATTTTCCTCTAATATATAAAAATTGATTTATGACTCTTTAAGTTGTTTGTAATAACTTGGACTTCGTGATATGCGAGTAGTATTTAATGTGATATATTTCTAGATGATATTTATACTACATATAGTTTAAAGCGTTTATAAATGTATGTTATTTATATCTAATTATAAAAAGAAAAACGGCAGATATCTTGTAAATTTAGTGTATACTTATGTAGAAGCATTTTTATTTTGTTTTCATCACAATAAAGGAACATTATTAAAGTAATGTTGTGTTTTAGTTTGATTGTATTGATACAGCTGTATTTGTTCTTCCTGGTTGTAGATCATCACAAGAGAACTGCAAAATTATGCTAGAATGTAAAAAGGATTCAATTTGTTGATTATCTCACAGAAATCCAGTATTTTTTAGTAAATTCTATTTATTGATAACAAATGGGAAAAAGTCACTGTGAAAATTAAACAAGAATCCAGCATTAAAGAATTTGTAAGTACACACTTATTCATACAAAGCATCTTTTTGCATTTTAGTGCTTCAAATAGAACCTAAAGATATTGATATATAAGTTAAACAAATCTATCTAATGAGTTTACTGATTACCATGCATTAAAAGTAGGACCACACCTATATTTGAACCGAAATTTATTCTGTGATGGAAAACATGAAAAAGTGAATTCTAAAGCAGTAAACGGGAAGGTATATGTAAAACAAATTGGCTGAAGTAATTCAGGAGATTGGATTATTAAGCTTAAAACTAATGATCAAAGTCAAAATAACTCTTTGGGCAAGAAAAAAAAACTAGATTTAAGAAATTGATCACACCAGAATAAGAATATGGTCTACGCAGTTTAAAAGAACAACTCTCTCTAACTTTTTGATACATGCTTTTGCATAGCTTGGTTGCATATAAGATCTATTTGCAAATTAAAAGACAAATTTCTGTAAAAAGCCTATTTAGATCTGTAACATTGACTCTCCGGATCAAAATA
This sequence comes from Diabrotica balteata, assembly GCA_918026665.1. Classification (NCBI taxonomy): domain Eukaryota; kingdom Metazoa; phylum Arthropoda; class Insecta; order Coleoptera; family Chrysomelidae; genus Diabrotica; species Diabrotica balteata. Next base: position 136,777,234 of record OU898276.1, read on the forward strand.
TTCTCTAAATTATAATTAAATACCATAGACTATATATATATATATATATATATATATATATATATATATATATATATATAATATATTTATATAATATATATATAATTATATATATATATATATATATATATATTATATATATATATATATATATATATATATTTAGGGTGCCTTTTTTTTTTGTTAATTATTACTTTAATCAGTTTACTTTATATGTCTCTTCTAGTGGGTTCAGTATCTCCTAGTTGCTTATAATCGGGATATAACAGGAAACGGAACTAACATTAAAACAACATAAATATGCACACAAATTATTATTTATTTTCAATAAGCAATACGGTGAATATTAATAAATAACTTTTGTGGGCAATTATCTTTCCCAACAAACTCCTATACTCTAAATTTAATTTTAATTACAAACTATCTATTGATCTGTTTTATAATAATATCTACTAAAAAAAATGACCATATAAAAATATAATTTATTCACAAAAAAAATAACTTTTTGAAACTTGGAATCTTAGTTCGTATGCTTATATTTGATTTTATCTTTAGAATATCTTAAAATTTTCTTTCATACCAATTATTTGACTGACCTTTATTTTTACACCAATGATGTCTCCTCTCGATCAAACCACAGTTCCTTCCTTGATTGATTATGTCCGGCTACCATCAAATCTTTCCCGTTCTCAGCATCGATCCAAACCGCATACCAGCAAACTACTCCTCCGAAAACACAAGCCCAAGCCTCTTTTGACCGGTACTCTTTATTCACAAATTCTCCTTTATTTCTCAATTATATCTCGTGGACTAGGCAGACTCAAAAGAATCTTCTCGATTTTGATCTGCTCTCAGCTTCCTTACTTTTTTCACTAACAAACGAAAACACTGGTATTCAGATTGACTACACGAAAACACGTCTTCTCTTCTGGTCTGCCGGTAACTTATTAATCTTTCAATCTCTCCCAGACAACCTTCTCAACTCTCTCATTTCCACCATTCTTTTTTAACCAATCATAAGCATTCATCTTTCCCACTTATTTTCGATTTAGAAAATTTCCAACATGATATTTAAAATAAATAAACTACTTTCACTCAATTTACTTTTCAGAAACCATTAACAATTTTGCCTTTTTCAACAGAAATAAGTTTCCAAATTCTTGTTATCTCTTATCTAAATCTAATTCTTATTTACTTTCGAAAAATGCCCACCGCAAAATACAATTACAAGTTTATTCCTAAATCTATAATTATACGGGTTCCATTGTCCTTTCACTATTCACTCAGTCTTTCACGGAAAAACTCGTTAGGGTCCCGTCACGGAACAATGTTTTCTCTTATTCTAACTATTACAAATAAGTACAGGGTTGTATTTTAACTTATATGCCCGCGGCATATTAAAATGATAAAAAAACTCTTTATTCTATTGTAATGTAAGCGTAGCAAGTGAGTGAGAAGTTGGAATAAAGGGATAATGGAACAATAAGTAGCATAGAAAAGATAATAATTATTCGAGATAATTATTATATATTCCAAATTAAATAAGGGATAATTAATACAGTTAACTTATACATTTAAATTATACAAAGTATAACAATTGACCTAGTTATGGCATTGTTTGATAATTGTTTAAACGTATAAAAAGCACGAAACTATTAACAACAACAGCCGTGACCCAAATAGGCACATAACGCCAAAACTGCAACTCAGCGAACCTACGACCTTGGTACTAGAACCGGCGTTGAAAGTACGACCACAATAAAACAAGAAAAAACGACGGACGCGAGACAGTCGGTAGTTAGTAGTCAGTCAGTCAGTAGTGATAACGGGGGCGCCGTAACGGCCCGCCCAGGGCAGTGATCGCCGGACGCGATAGCGTCCAGTACGCGAGACAGTCGGTGATTTTCCGGGGGCCGGGTATCTTCTGTCAGAATTCGCGTGTAGTCCGGTTATTGTGGCAGCTCGAAAGTTCGCAACCCTCAACTGACCGAGTTCCAGAAGACTGAACGTGTCGTGGTTGAAGCCCTAATATACACATAAGGTAACAGATTTCTATACTAACCCTATTAATTATATTAGTTGTACTGTCAAGCTCATCACTCTCTCGCTCTCTTCTACGTCTGTTACAGGACCTTTAAGTACAGTCCCTTTCCCTATCTCGAAAATGCACTTATCACTCTCGTAAATCCTATTATATTACATTGGTGACAGCGGTCCCGGTTTGGGGGAATTTCGGTAAATAGGGATAATTAAGTCACTTCTTCAGTATCCTTGTAAACTTTTGCAAGTTTTGTAGCTATAAGAAGCCTTCATCGTTTCATTTCGCCAGTGACATTCCAATTTTTTTTCTTCTCTTTCCTAAGACGACAACAGATTAAAGAAACAGTGAGGTATCCAGTAAATATTGTGTGGAGTGCAGGACTCCCTTTTCTGGAAGAAAATCCTTTTTCTCTCTTTGTTATATAAACTTGTTAGGAGTTTTACACAAATTATTCGTATATAGTAGATTTTTTTTTTTTTTGTCTTGTATCACTGGAAAATAACCTCATATCAATTCCTTCCCGAGACTTAGAATCCTAAATTAAGATAGGTGAATTGCTTTTATGATATATGTGAAGAGATGACAAGTACAAATTTTTTCAAAAATACATACTAACACATTATATGATGTTCTCTATATAATTGTTTTTTAATTACCATAATATTGCACTAAAAATATAAACTATACTGTCTAACAGAACATATGATACAATATGGCATAACAGAGATTAGTAATTATCAGTCGATTATATGAATTGGATATAATTATTCGAAGAAATAATAAATATATTGTTTACTAACTAGTTGAATATAAAGAATTTAAGTTAGTAGGTCAAGATCAAGTTCATTTGAGTGTACGAGTTTATTGCTTTCAAAAAGCGCAAAATATAAATTCTTTAAATATTGTTTTACTAACTAACGGTTTACATAAATATTATCAAATTCTTTTGTTTAATGTATCAAGTGAAAGTGAAATATGATACTATTTGCTCGACGTGTGTTTGAAAAATATTAAACGCGCTTGGTCAAGTAATATACACTGAAAAATTAGATATGACTTTGTTTAACTAATTAATTATGGGATATTTGGAATTGAAAAAAATAGCGTTTGATTTGTAAAAAGGAAAAGAATTTAATAGAGTTTAATTTTTCAAAAAAAAAATAAATACTAACACCTTAGTTGATATCTGAGTATTGATTGATTGATCGATTACTATTTGATTTGATTATTTAATATTTTATACAGATTTGTTTTATAACTTCGGCAGCGCACATTTCTAAGTTCTTTTATTTTAACAAAAATTTAATTCTTTATACAATTGTTGGTTAACTTCATAAATTGGCACATCATACTGAGATGGACATATAAAAGAGGGAAAAGAATTTAATGGAGCTTTGGAAGATAATTGACCGTGGCGTCAGAAAATCTTTTTCACTATTTTGGAATGATTTCCACGAACATATGAGTTCGGGAATGGATTCATTATTGAAGAGTCAAGATTTTGTAGGCGTAGATCTTGCATCGCATGGAAAATGCATAGAAGCACGTAAAGTGGTTCTTTGGGCTAAGGCCCATATTTAAAGAAAATTTGAGTCGAATCGTTGTCAACGTCCTTTAGTGATTTGACAAACGTAATTTGCGAGACACTAGGAGGCTTGCTGCAGTCTATGTACCAGGGAAAAGTGCAAATTGGACAGGAAGACCTAAGGGCCTTCACTAAAGCGGCCGAAGTGTTACAAAGGCAAGGACTCGCTGGAAACGGAAAAAAGTATAATAGTTACTATCGTTAAAGTAACTTTGCTACAGTTTATGTACCAGGACAAAGTGCAAATTTGACAGAAAGACCTAAGGGCCTTCACTGAAGCACTGAATCGTTGCTAAGGCAAGGACTCGCTGGAGACGGAAAATTCATAGTTAGTTACTATCGTTAAAAGTAACATTATGGAACTTTATTTATGTATTTATGGAACGTACTCTAAATGTAGAAGAGTTTAAGCCAGTTTCTTTGCTTGAGACAAAGAAGCAGAATCATAAATAAGAAGGAATAATTTAGTGGACACAGGTGGGATGCCACAGAAATAGAGGCATATCTCACACAGCATACGAAGATGAATACAGTGCCAGAAGTATATTTTTTTACAGGAATGTAGGCAAGCTGTATATGGTTCGACCTTAAGGGGTGAAACTTACGTCAAGTAGGAGGCTGCTAAGGGGATAAGCTAGGGTGGTACTAGAATCCCAACCCGCTAAGAGTCCCGCGGCTCCAGCACGACAATACAGTATCTACAGGATGTAATAAAAATGCGAAACGAATCTGGAATTGTGATTTTCGTTAATGAAGTAAACGGAAAAGTAAAGGAAAAGAAGAGTTATAATTATTACCTTCCACATGTTACAGGAAGGATATGGAAGAATAAATAGGATATATAGTACAGAAATATAGGAGAAGATTATTTCTGGAACGAATTATGAAGAAGTATTGAGAAATATGTGAAATGTGAAGAGATGCGACGACTGCCAGGGGCATGCGCACTCAATATAGTACAGAAATATAAGAGAATATTATTTCTGGAGCGAATTAGGAAGAAATGTTGGGAAATATGTGAAATGAGAAGAGATGCGACGACTGCCAGGGGCACGTGCACTCAATTAGAATTAAGGAAACCCATGGACACGGACATGGATGAAAATGGAAACAAATGTATAAGAAAACACAGGGGAATAAGAAAGAGGAAACCCATGCACTTGGACATGGATGAAAAATGAAAAAAGTGTATGGAAAAACACAGGAGAATATAAATATATAAAATTTGAATTGGAGAGAATTTGAAGATGGAGATAAGGTATATCTGAGAGACTTAAGTAGCGCGACAGGTCTTTCAAAGAAGTTACAGAAAACATAGTACTATCCACACCATTTCAAATTATAGAAAAAGTTGGACCAGTGACGTATGCAGTAGGTACAAAAAAGGAAAAAAATAGACAGGTAGTGCACGTCAACAGGTTAAAGAAATATTACGAAAATGAGAAAATTGAATACTCCACAGAGGAAGAAGAAGAAATAGGAGAATTCAAAAGAACAAGAAGAGACGGAAGAAGAAAGGGTTGACCCTTCTAAGGTGGCAACACTGCCATTGTGGGAACCAGGAATCCCAATTAACAAACCGCAGAGAAGAAGAAAAGGAAGTCAGGGAGACACCAGCCAACCAAAAAGATAAGAACGAATAAAGAATAGACTAGGCAAGATGGCCGAAAGAAAATGTTGCGGCATATTCCACATAACGAAAAAAGAAAGGATGGAACACATACAACAGAATAATAAACAAGAATGAGACAACAATAATAACACAGAGCGATGAGGACACAGACATGTTTTTCGACGCAATAGATGAATAGGAAAAAAAAAAAATATCAAAACAACTATAAGAAAAGTTGAAAGCTTGGTATTACAAGAGACGGCCGCTCGAATAATACTAAAATTTTAACAAGGAACGAAGTACAAAACACAGGTAATATAGGCATTCATAGTCAAATATTAGCACAGTTCAATGAAAATATTTTTTTTTAAACATAATAGTACATCATAACTAAAAGCAAGTTTTAAGAAAGAGAAATAAGTAAATTAATTTAAAGTTTATAGGGGTCTAAGCTGCTGTTGATTAGTAAAAACAGGAGACTGGATCGGTAAGATACATACGCCAATCCTTTATTGCTATATCAAAACTGATTGACAGACTTTAATTCCTATCAACTAAGAAAGCAGTATAAAGATTGAGTCAGACCACTGGTAAATAAACAACTAATAAAGGTCAAATTTAAAAAACGTAACAATTAATTAAAAAAAAAATAAATATTGTAGTTACAGACACCAAGAGTTCATTATATCAGTCAGTATCAAATTTCATCAACAATGTGAGTATATAAAAATTCAGGCCTCAGCAAAACATAGTTTAATAGCCTTGAAACATAAATATCATAACACTGAAAACAGGTCATTGTGTTTGACGAGAAATCAAAATAAATTTCACCTTTGAATTATTTAAAAAAAAAAAAAGATTTGGGAAAGAGTGAGAAATATTACAATAATTTCTGACACTTTATTAAGAGTAAATATAGTAATTAAAATATTTTTCAAATAAGGAAAATTCGTTACACATACGTAACTATATACAATAAGTGATGACAAGTTGAGAATTAAAAACATATGACTCTAATATACAGGGTGTATATATAACAGAAAGATGATATATTATATTGTAAATATTTAAAAAGTACAAGTCCCAATTATTAACATATTAATATTGGTTTAGATATCAATTTATTTATCAATTTATAGTCATTAGGCACAATAATATGCAAAACAATGTATGTTAGTTTATAAGTCAGATTTATGTAGGGCTATCACTAAAATTGTCTGCAATAAGCAGCTATACATGTATTTATAGGTTAAGGTGCATTTGAATTACGCGTAAAAAGTACTAATGCGAACTAAAGTCTGCTTACGGGAGTGCGACCGTTCGGGAAGTAAGAACAGTGCGATTTGTGACACTGGAGAGACTCATCACGATGGAGAGACTCATGTCCCACTGTGGGATGTACAGCCACAAGTCCATAGTCGACGGAGGACTAGACAATTACATCAAGAAGACAGGAGCAGAAGAATGCTGAAATATACACTGCTACCGATCGATACAACTCTACGAGAAGACGACAACGAAATCCACCTACGAGAAGGAGTAACATGCTCATTCATCAACGGCTGTTGCTTGGACTCTACAATAGGCGAAATAACCTGGGAACAATACAAAGACAACAGTTGTGAAAGTCAATTGTCACAACTTTACAGAAGGCACGTTGAAAGATCACTAATAAACAACCACTAGAGGAATTGGTAATAGTAAGATAAAAACATATTTGCTCTAATGCTACACAAAAGGGCTATAATATGTAACACAGAAGTATGGCAAACTGAACACCGCTGAACCCTAATAAATTTCCTAGTAAACAACAAAATAAATCCTAGTATGCCACTCCTACCCCAAAACGTAGACCTAATGACCTACATCAATAGCAAATTCCTTTACACCGAACAATCCTACCAAAGAGAAACAGAAAAGTTATACTTAGACATAGTACTACGACGATGCCAAACAAAGAGATGCAGCAAACACATACCAGATACCAATTTAGCAGAAGTATAATGAGACAAAGCAAAGCAGTATCAACCTGAGACGACCACCCAGCAAGGACAAACCAACGGAGGCAGACAGCAGCAGTAACGCATCAATATAGTTAACTCGACACGTGGAATTGGCAAACGGACATTAAAACAGCCAAGACGACGCGAGTGAAGTGCGGATAATTCCCACAGGGATACGCGATAAAGTGTGAACAGTGAACGCAAAACGCGAGTACAATCGTATAGAACAATTAGAATACGCTTGTCGTAATGGACACATGTAATCACGAACAATTGTAATAAGTTAGGAAAGTTCTTTCACTTGTTAAGTTTCAATAAGATTAATACAAGATTAACTCAACTTGTCATACACATAGGTTCAATACGGGGCAGCACGATACATTCGCTGACCACGGTACAATAGTCTATAAGAAACAGTAAATGATAAAATATAAATTGGGACTTATATAAAAATATATATAGTAGATTATAAGTAATATAATATGTAAATAGATAAATTTATTGTTGGAAAAGGAAAAGGCCCCTCGGCCCTTTTCTTTTTTTGCGTAGGGAGTAATGTAATGTAAGCGTAGCAAGTGAGTGAGAAGTTGGAATAAAGGGATAATGGAACAATAAGTAGCATAGAAAAGATAATAATTATTCGAGATAATTATTATATATTCCAAATTAAATAAGGGATAATTAATACAGTTAACTTATACATTTAAATTATACAAAGTATAACAATTGACCTAGTTATGGCATTGTTTGATAATTGTTTAAACGTATAAAAAGCACGAAACTATTAACAACAACAGCCGTGACCCAAATAGGCACATAACGCCAAAACTGCAACTCAGCGAACCTACGACCTTGGTACTAGAACCGGCGTTGAAAGTACGACCACAATAAAACAAGAAAAAACGACGGACGCGAGACAGTCGGTAGTTAGTAGTCAGTCAGTCAGTAGTGATAACGGGGGCGCCGTAACGGCCCGCCCAGGGCAGTGATCGCCGGACGCGATAGCGTCCAGTACGCGAGACAGTCGGTGATTTTCCGGGGGCCGGGTATCTTCTGTCAGAATTCGCGTGTAGTCCGGTTATTGTGGCAGCTCGAAAGTTCGCAACCCTCAACTGACCGAGTTCCAGAAGACTGAACGTGTCGTGGTTGAAGCCCTAATATACATATAAGGTAACAGATTTCTTATACTAACCTGTGTAATTATATTTGTACCTCTGTCAACTTTTCACTATCTTGCTACATCGTCTCCCGACGCGCAGAATAACGTGTTAACGATTGTATTAGGAACTTCAGGGTAGATTCAATATATTGTTGACTCTAATATGGTTTTTTTTTAATGTTCCTTCGTCCGACTCACTAGAGACTAGGAGAACACGAGAATTCTGCGTATACATATCTCCGGCTTCAAAAGTAAGCCCATAACCTCTACTCTTTACAGGACCTGAGACCGAGGAGTTCTTACCCCTATCCCGAAATCCCTTATCTTCTCGTAAATCCACGAAGACGAGCCAGCCCTCCAGACCAGTGTGACCAGTATTCCTTGCAGCCGCTCGCAGGGTTAGCATCCCTTGAGGATCTATTGTATTTTACATTTGGTGACAGTCTTTACAGGACCCTATACATAGAAGTCCTTAATCCCCTTAACTCCTAACCCCTTCTTCTCGTAAATCTGTAGCAGATTATTACACTATTTCTGATCGATAAACTGATCCATAACAATATATATATATATATATATATATATATATATATATATATATATATATATATATATATATATATATATATATATATGTTTGTTTTAAGGTTTCCGCGGGAGCTATATGTGCTGTCACAACATATAACTCCCGTTACAACGCGGAGTCAAACCCGGAAAAATAGTGACAGCATATATATATATATATATATATATATATATATATATATATATATATATATATATATACATATATATATATATATATATATATATATATATATATATATATATATATATATATATATTACAACGCGGAGTCAAATCCGGAGAAATAGTGACAGCATATATATATATATATATATATATATATATATATATATATATATATATATATATATATATACATGGAACCAGATGTGAACACGTCCTCTTTTTATTATTATAATTGTAATATAATAATATAGTGGAATGGGAGTGAATTGAAAAAAATTATTATTCAAGCATAAATAAAGTTACGTTAAAATTGACGTGTAAGGTTGTCGATTGATCGATTATTAATTACTCGATTACCGCAAGACCGAGATAATCAACAAAAAAAGAAGATGTATTTGGTGACTTTTCTAGTAACTTTCTTGGGTGTGAATCTGTGTTTTTGGTTTACCCCTCCTGGTTTAAAAAACAGAGTATAATAAAAAAGTGCAATTGACAGATTAATTTTCATGGCATACCTTGATTTGTAGAGAGCAAGTTTTCAAATCAAATCGTAGGTATTAACAATTACAAAAATTCGAATTACCAAACTTTAAGTAAAAAATATTATTGATTTCTTTAGTAACATAAAAATATAAGAATTTATATTAGAGCAAAAAGTACAGTAAATTTTTCAACAAAATTAGGGTTTTAGCATAAATTGCCCATTTATCGAAACGTTTCTGCAACCGGCAATAACGTCAAAATGTTCCCCAATAAAATTTTCTCATTTCGATTTAATGAGTATCCGGAATATGAAATCTAAGGGTATATACATATAGGACCCGGTATAAATTTTGCTTAATTATACGAGAAAGGCATTTTGTTCAGCGGTCATGATGGAGCAGTAAACTTTAATCTGTTGTAGGTTCAAAAATTCCAATAACAGCCATTCGTTGAGCGTTTCGGGGCGTTGAAGGACATTTAAGGAGAATTAGAACAGACGTTAAAACAAGGAAAAAGTTTAAATGCCTTGTAATTTGACGGTTTTGACATTATTTTCTCTCGGAGGTTGAGAACTTGTTAATGAGTTTTATTTTTGATAGTTAAAAGCAGGGTATATCGAAGTTCTCACAAAAGTGTAAAAAAAATGTAATTAATCAACGATAAAAAGTATTAGGTGGTGAAATAAATCAATAAGTCTGCGTAAATTGTGTCCGTAATATCTCAAGAATTATAAAAAGTAGTTTATTATATTCATCTCTTAATATCTAATGGATTACGAAGGAAATAAAATAAACGGATTATTGCTTTGTATGGAAAGCTAACTAATTGGTAAAATTACTTAATCAAATTTTATTATATTTTGTTAAAAAAAGTCTAGAGTCATATAAGACAAACATTTGTCTCCTCTTGTTACATTCAAAAATTTCAACACATCAATCTATGAGTTTATGTATCATCTGAAGAGTTGATATACTTCAGTGTATAATGAGTTGCATAAGTGTAAGGCCTGTATTAAAATTTAAGCAAAATGATAAATTGACCACATTATCCGATCAACCACATTGTTTGAGAATTATATTTTGGATTTTTTTAAGAATAATTACATTTTTATCGAGCACAGTATGGAATAAGGTAAAAGATGGTATAATGCTATGGATTAAGCTATAAATTATATTTTGAGTATTAGATGAAACCCTTTGACTCTGTAGCAATATCTTTTGGCATGGAGAAGTAAAACCACGCGTTTTAGTTGGTAAAAAAGCTTGATGTTGCCTTGAGTTTTTTTATAAAATATCAGTTACGTGGATCTTAAGAAAAGTACTGACATTTTATATTGAGAGTGATTGGAGTTTTATGGGTTGTTAAAGTCTTAACATAACAATGTCATAAATAATCGGTTAGGTCAGTTTAGTTAATCAGTTTAGTTTAACTACCTAGATGACCGGTTTCGCTTTCTACAATTTGCAAAGCATCTTCCGGTCAGTCGATACAAAGTTATTTAAATGCTGAAATAATAAAACCAATATTAGGGTGCTGTCTTATTAAAGAAAAACATAAATGTAAAATAATATACATATATATATATATATATATATAATATATATAATATATATATATATATATATATATATATTCGGTTTTATAACGTCTTACGATGTTGTCCGACTCCTAAACGCCACTGTATTCTGTCTTGAGTTAGGTCTTCGTCCAGATTTCGAGCGCTAATCGCTTTCCTAACTCCCAGGTTCCAGCTCTGTGGTGGTCTTCCTCGTTTCCTCTTCTCTGGGAGTTGCCACATCATCGTTTTTTTTAGGCAATCTTTCGTCCCCGATTCGGCTCACATGCCCACACCATATGAGCTGTTTTCTCTCAATATCCTCAACTATAGTGCCCTCTATACCCATTTGTTGTTTTATCACTTCATTCCGTATTCTGTCGGCTCTTGATATTCTCATCGATCTTCTGATGGCATCCATTTCCATGGCTTCGACCTTTTTTTATATTCCTCGGTTATTCTCCATGTCTCAGCTCCATAAAATAGGCTAGTTTTAACCATTGTCTCATAGATGTTCTATTTTATTTTCGTTGATATTTCTTTACTCAATAGAACTCCGTTCAAACATGTTATAGCTCTTCGTGCTTGTACAATTCGATGTTCTATTTCTCGTTCGTCTTTTCCGCCTCGGTCGAAGATGACGCCTAGATATTTATATTCGTCCCATGGATTTATTTTTTGATTGTCATCGATATCGAGTTGTTCGACTTCAGCTCCAATTGAGAGGTATTTTGTCTTTTCTAAATTGATAGTTAATCCCCATTTCTGGTATTCTTCAATTAGTTTTCTAAGCATGTATTTCATGTCGTCTTTGTCATTTGAGATCACCACCTGATCATCTGCAAACTGTAAAGTATATATGTAATCCTGATCGTTCAATTGTATACCCATTCCTTTGACTTTCCTTTTCCATTATTTCAGAGCTGCAGAGATATAAATCTTAAATAGAGTCGAAGAGATACAACATCCGTGTCTGAGACCCTTAGTAACTGCAAATTTTTCAGCTAAGAGGTTTCCGAATTTCATTTGGGAGTTTTAACCATAATATAGATCTTTGAGAGCACTTACCAATGTGTGATGTGCCCAGGACTTCCCATAGTTTATTTAGCGGGATTGTGTCATATGCCTTCTCAAGATCTACAAAAGTCATTAATAACTCTCTATTTGTCACAATTTTCTTTTCTACAATTTGTTTATATATGTTTGCATAAGATGTTATCTGTAGATGAACGGCCTGCTCTAAATCCTCCTTGTTCTATAAATTACAGTAATTATGCCAAAAATTGAATTGTAATATATTAGTAAATAAACAAAACATTACTTACATTCCGGTACACGATTTATTAATGAATCGTGATAACGACTGAATGATTTCATTAATAAATCGTGTACCGGCATGTAAGTAATGTATTGTTTTATTTATTTACTAATTTATTACAATTCAATAGACTATTTAATATAAATTTGTGGGCCTTACTTTGTCTGCTTAAACAGTTTATTCATATTAAAAACCACAGACATGAAATGTTGGCATAATTACTGTAATTTATATTATTTATTTTTATGTTGGGATGCAAGGGATAGTGATGCGCAACGTATAGCCTCTCCTATCCAAATGTCAACCTCACCTGCACGACGCGTGATGATCTTGATTTTGTTGATCCGGTGCATCCTGCTAGATAACAAACGAGGCTCTGGCGTCCGAGTGATTGCCGGTATAAGCAATCCCCCACGTACCTACCACCGACTTCGGGCGGATGAGTTGGTAAGTGGTAGGGCACTCTTTTGTCCTAGGGTTGAAAAATTGGCCCTAAAGGCGGATGAACCGAGAACTATGTCAACGGCGTAAGGATGTAGAAAGCAAGGAGAAACTACTACATTAAAGATCCATATGGATATCTCTTGTACATCTATCATGGCTACAGCTTTGAAAGTGAAGACTACTGATCATGTATATCGGAGTGCAAGATCCGGCAGTGAAGGAATAACAACACAGAACCCCGGGTCCTCCCAGGTCGTTAGCAAGCGAAACCCCCAAGTTAAAGGAAAGGATGCGCCTAGAAAAATTAAGCAGTTTATTAAAATATGCACCTGGAACGTCAAGACCATGTACAAAGCAGGCAAAATTTATAATGCTATCCATGAAATGGAAAGACTGAATATCGATATAATGGGCATCAGTGAAATACGATGGCCTGATGCCGGAAAATGTCAAATAAACGAGCACCAAGTATACTACTCTGAAACACAGAAGGTCAACATAAACGTGGCGTCGGAATAATTTTAAATAAACAAATAAACAAATACGTTACGATTTTTGTTCCAATATCCGAGAGAATCGTGCTCATTCAATCTCTTGGATCTATTCCCAGCAAAAACCAACATAATCCAAATATACGCACCCACAGCAAACAAATCAAACGAAGTAATAGAGGCTTTTTATTACGATTTAAGGAAAGTCCTAAGTCAGTTAAAAACCAATGAAGTAACGATATTTATGGGTGATTTTAATGTCAAAATCGGTAAGGGTAGTTATGGTGAAGTAGTAGGTTCATGAAATCTGGGTGAGCGAAATGAGAGAGGAGACGCCTACTAACATTTGCTACGAAAGAAGAGCTGGTAATCACCAATACACTTTTCAAATTACCATTCAGAAGGTTGTACACACGGCGCTCACCCAGTGACACGCAAGAAAATCTCATGAAAAACCAGATTGATTATATTTTAATAAATAAAAGATTCAAAAACTCAATAACATCAGTGTAAACCTACCCTGGTGCAGATATTAAGTCAGACCATAACCCACTTGTCGCTTAATTTCACCTAAAATTTAAAAAAATCCACAAACCTAATCCTATAAGATACGATCTCAAACAACTAAGAGATAATGGCATAAAGCAAGAAGTACAGGAATATCTGAGGAACAATATATCTAAGTCAGAAGTAGTTAATATTGTTGACACAGAAATAAACCACTTAGAAAATATTGGGAAGGAAATATTAGACCAATACCTGCGACCGAAAAAAGCCAGAAAAGAAAAAACCATGGATGACCGACGGTATATTACAGATGATGGACAGAAGAAGAGAATCCAAGCGGAAAGACAACGTTGCATATCAATTTCTAGACAAAGAGAAAGAAAGAAGAGATAAAAAGAGCTGTCAGCAAAGCTAAAAATAGAAACCTGGAAGAACAGTGTGAAGACATCGAGATATTGCAACGTAAACAAGATTCCTTCAAACTCCACAAAAAGATCAAAGAAGCAGCAGGCATCTATTAAATCAAAAAGGTCGAAACACTTAACAGACGCTCAAGGAAATCCAATAGTTGATATTGAAAGAAACAAAACAACGTCGATAAACTATGTGACAACAACATTTGAAGACTATAGGAATGTCACCATCACACAAAATGAAAATGACGATACCAGACCACCTATTCTCGAAGCGGAAGCAGAAGCTGCTATAAATAACATTAAGGAGGGAAAAGCCGCAGGACCAGACGAGTTCTACTCAGAATTTATGAAAATTATGGATAAAGACGAAGTAAAAAGACTTACCTTGATCTTCAACAATATATACCAAAGTGGAAAAATACCCCAACAGTGGCTAAGGTCAACTTTTATAACAATCCGTAAAAAACCTAATGCCAAAAAATGTGAACATTATCGAATAATAAGCCTAATGAGCCATCTCCTGAAAACTTTTTAAAAATTATACATAAAAGAATATATAAAAAGTATGAAGAACACATGACAAACACACCATTCGGCTTCAGGGATCCATTGGGTACTCGAGAGGCAATTTTTGAAATACAAGTTCTCTTTCAAAGATGTAGAGACGTGAATTGTGATATATATGTGTGTTTTGTGGATTACCAGAAAGCGTTCAATAGAATAAAACATGACAAACTGATGAAAATATTAAATTCAATTGGTCTAGACAGCAGAGATCGCCGTATAATAAACAATATCTATTACGAACAAACTGCAGCTGTTAGAGTTGGGGATCAGCTAACAGACGATATAAAGATAAAAAGAGGTGTACGACAGGGATGTATATTGTCCCCATTATTGTTCAAAACATATTCAGAGCACATTATGAACCTAGCTCTAACGGACATAGACAAGGGAATACTTATAAACGGAGAACGATTGAACAACATAAGATACGCTGATGATACTGTCATTTTTGCAGACAGTCTTGAAGGTCTGCAGATACTTGTCTCTAGGGTGGCAGAAGTAAGTAGCAGGTTTGGGCTTGATTTCAACATAAAAAAAACCAAATACATGGTTATAAGCACATATAGGATACCACCTGGTCAATTACTCGTTAACCAACAATCTATAACACAAATCACCAACTTTTGTTATCTGGGTGCAAACTTAAATGAACAGTGGGACCAATCGACGGAAATTAAGATAAGGATCGAGAAGGCAAGATCAGCTTTCGTCAAAATGAAAAAAATCTTTAACAGCCACGACATAAAATTGGAAATAAAAGTTCGTTTACTAAAATGCTACGTATTTTCCGTTCTTTTATATAGAGTAGAGTCATGGACCTTAACTGAAGCATCACTGAAGAGACTCGAAGCATTTGAGATGTGGTGCTATAGACGCATGTTGAGGATTTCCTGGATAGACAGAATTACCAACGAAGAAGTACTACATAGAATGGGTAAAGAGCGCGAACTAGTCGTAACCATAAAACGTCGCAAACTAGAATACCTGGGCCATATAATGCGCAATGAACAACGGTATGACCTACTTCGGACCATACTTCAAGGTAAAGTGCATGGAAAAAGAGGTCCAGGACGGAGAAGAATATCCTGGCTGCATAACCTGCGAAAGTGATTTAACTTAACCACTACCGGACTTTTCAGGGCAGCAGTCAACAAAGTCAGAAAAGCCATGTTAGGCCGTCCACACATGAAGCTACTAAAAAGAAACTAAAACTAGTTGGTAACTAGAATTACCAACTGTTTAGTGACTGTGACTCGCACACTACGCTACCGAAAATTAATAGAAACTAGTCACTTCTTGCCTGTACGAGTAGCTTTGTTATAGGGTGTTTAAATTTTAACCTTTATATTATATTATTGAGTGTCATTACCGCGTTAAAAGTGTCTAGTGACTCAAGTGATGAAGATATTATTCTTTATTATTATAATAGAAGACGTAAAATGCAGAAAAAAGGAGGTATTGGGTTCATCCCTACATTGCAAACAATATAAATTGTAGAACCTTTGTTGCTGCAAAAGAATTACAAGAAAGTGATGCTAAATTTCTTGCATTTTACAGAATGTCAAAAGAATCTTATTTACATTTAGTACAATTGCTTGTACCTGCTATTCAAAAGACAAAACACTCCTGTTAAATTTAATTCTCTTCCTATATCATTCCAAGCCTTTTCGGTAATGTCTTTACGCGAATATTCATTTAACGTATAGTTGTATAGGCAGGGATATTTTTCCACTTCTTGCACTAATTTTATATTAAACGACTGTTCTACCAATTTCGCCATTTCGCGTGTTAAAAAAATCACAACAAACTAGAAACTTTTTAAAAAGTGAAACTGGAACAAACCATGAAGTGGAGATATCCAGGAGTGGCTAGTATACCTGTTGAATACAAAGCACGTGGTGTTCGTGTGTATTAAGGTATAAAAAAAAGCGCTTATTAAAAGCTTAAAATTTTTTATTATAAAAAAGATCTTTTCGGAATTGTATCATTCCATCATCAGTTTAATAAAAAGTTGTTAAAAAAACATTGTGTGGCCACATAAAAAACATTCGATGGACATCTGGATTTAAAAAATAATCTTCGTGTTATTTATTCAGGTAAATGCAATAGACTCTTAAATTGTGTAATATTAAAATATGAAACTGGGGGCATCTTATATGACCCCCTGTAGTTGGTGAGGTCGATAAAACCTTTAAGTTCTGTTCTATTGCCTTTGAATAGTTCTTTGATGTATTCTGTCCTTCTCTTTAATTTGTAGTTAGTATTCAACACAAGTTTCCCAGTTGCATATTTCAGTATTCCTGGTTTTTTTGTTCTCTTGTTGTGAGTTAATTATTTAATGTTTTTATGTGTGTTAAAACTATCATGTCTTTTCTGGTATTGTTATTTTAACAATTGTTCTTTCGCTTTCTTAATTCTGTATTTAATTTTTTTATTCACTTTTTTATACATCTGATTATTTTTGTTCTTATATTGACGTCTTTCCTCCATTAAATCTAAAATTTCTTGCGTTATCCATTGCGTCTTTGTATATCTAGTTGGTATTAGAATTTCATTGTAACTTTTATCTATTTCTGTCTTCATTAATAACCTACTTTTTCTATAAAGGATTTGAAATAAAATTTGTTCTCCGTTTCAGTATTTTGTAGAATTTGTTCTTTAACATTCATTAAACCGTTGTTGATTTCATTTGCCAGGCGTTGCCTTACGAGTTTGTTTTTCAATTTACTTGTATCGATTTTTGCATTTGTTGTTCTTCGTTTTATTATTTTTATTTTGAGGCAAATTTTGGTCAGTACTGGGTTGTGATCTGATCTTAAGTCGGCACTTAATATAGGCTAGGTTTTTGCAAATATAATTGCGTTCCTGTATCTTTGTCTAACTAATACATAGTCTATTTGATTTCATACAATTCTCTCTTCTTGATCTGCTAGTGACTTCCAGATATCTAGTCTTCTCTTTGGCATTTTTAACAATGTATTAGCTATAACAAAATTATTTTTTGTTTTAATTCGATAAGCCTGTTACCCTTTTCGTTTCTGTTGCCTAGACCATATCATCCTGTACATTCTTCTAATTTTTCTTTCCCAACCTTTGAGTTAAAGTCTCCCATTATAATTGTTACATCTTGCGTGTTAATGGATTTTAAAATGTTGTCTAGGTCTACGTAGAAAGTTTCCATATCGCTCTCTGGTTTGTCTGCAGTTGAAGCATAAACTTGTAGGATGTTTATTTTGGGTTTGTTCTGGTTTAATTGTAAGAGAATAATTATGTTGGAGTATGGAGTGAAATTTATTAAAGCTTCATCAATGTTTTTGTTTAACATTATCCCGACACTATATCTGTGTGAACCGTCGTGACTTCCTGAATAATATATTGTTTTATTGTTGATTTTTACCTTTCCTGAGTCGGGCCATTGGACATCGCTGATTCCTAAAATATCTATATTCAGCCTTTCCATTTCTTTAAGGGCATTATGTACTTTTCCAGCTTGATGTAGACTTTTAACATTCCAAGTCGCTACTTTGCAAGGTTTTCGCATGTTGCCGACCGGGGAGGCGTTGCAGTCTTGTGAGTTTCCTGCTCTGCCGGATCTTGTTTTCCTAGTTTCATGATCAGTAGAGTGTTTGATTATATTGTTAATCATGATGATTAACTAGGGATGCTCTATGAGCCTTTAATGCATTGGTTTCCCGTTGCTTTATGCATCTCCACGCCGTTGACCATGCCTGGTTCGTATGCCTTTAGAAATGATTTTCCATTTCTAGGACAAGAAGGTGCCCTTCCACTTACCGACTCTTCCACTCGAAGCTGTTGGTCAGTAAGTGGGGGATTGCTTATACCGGCAATTACTCCAACGCCAGAGCCTCGTTTTTTATCTAGCAGAATGTACCGGATGACCATGATCTAGATCATCTCACAGATAGGTGAGGTTCACATTTGAATAGGAGAGGCTATGTATTGCTGTATTGCGTATTACTATCCCTTACTATCCCAAAATATCGTCAACAAAGACAAATCTTAAAAAATTTCTGTTCGTTATTTTATCCAGTTCTAAGTTTTCCTCAGTTGCTACAGGTAAATAGTTTCTACCTCTTTAAAATAACTTAGACTTTAATAAAACAATCATTATTTACGTTTTAAATGCAACGTATAATTTTTTACGTTTTAAATATTAAGTTTCCCTCGTAGTTTTATTTCCATTTCGTTATCATAAATGTACAAAGTCAAACAAGAAACCATTTTGTAAAACAAACATTATACAAAAATAAACCGAACAAAATTACTTTTCCAAGTTAATATATTCATGGAGTCGCGAACCCCGAACAAACATAGAACACCAGTGACTTCATAAAAAACGTAAGAATTGAGTGTAGGCATTTATATTTCCTAATAAATACGAACAGAAAGTACCACTGCGACATTTATATACTCAAACTGGCACCTACAAATTCTCCTAAAAGCAATACCCACAATTTTTAAAGATTATGTTCGAGTTGGTTCATAAAATAGTACCTACCATAGTGGTACCACATTCGAACGCTGGACGGGTACCACACACTGAGCCTTATTTGGTTACGAAACGAGCGCGTGCTACTCATTTTTCAACGTTTTTATTCATGTTTTATGACTCAAATGAAACTGAACTGAAATAAAATGAATTTAAAAATCAATAATTTAAAAAAATCTTTGACCCTACGAAGACATTTTCTAATATATCTTATTTATTACATTATTCTGTTTTTCCTTTTGCCATTATGATTGTACCCGATTAGTTATTAGTTTATACTTGACTGATGTTTACTGGTCATTTTTCTTCTTAATAACTTATGCATTTTTAAGCGTAAAGTTGGAATTACTTGTTTATTGTTTTAATTATGTTGTTTGTTTTTCTAATCGTTATCATTAGCTTATTCTTTATTTTGAGATACTTTATTTTAATGCCATTAGTATAATAATAATAATAATAGAATAATAATATAAAATATAATATAATATAATATAAATAACAATAATATTTTTTTAATGTATTTAATAATATTATAAAAACCTTTTACAGTTATCAATAACAACACTAACTTCAAATTATTTCCAAAAACTAAAGAATAGCTACAGAATTTTATAACAGTTAATCACTTACTTCTTGTAAAGATCAATTTTTTAGACACATTAAAGTGGCATAATATGAGACAAACTCGAACTCGAAAATTACAGACCTATTCCTCTTGTCCTACTACCGGTACTATCCAAAATTATTAAGAAACTTATAAAAACCCGTCTTACGTTATTTCTCATTGAAACCAATATTTTATCACAAAGTCAGTTCGGGTTTTTACCTAATAAATGTAACAGTCATGCTATGTTTTCTGTATTACTTATCTACCAAGCACTGAACAATAGTCTTTACACTGCAACTCTTTTTTGTGACTATGCCAAAGCTTTTGATTGTGTAAATCACGATATTTTGATAAAAAAAATTAAATTTTTGATGGCATTCGAGGTATTTCTTTGAATAGGCTCCAATATTACTTGGGAATAGAAAACAACTAGTTAGAGCAAATGGTACTGACCCTAGTCACAAAAGCATTGTATTCAGTATTACGTTTTGTATTACATTAAAGCCATAATCAAAATATTTTATTTAAAAACCAAATTAAGAAATAGTTAAACCAAATAACATTAAACTGTTTGTCCCAGTAAGTAGTGTTCAACATGTCCACCATTTTCTTTAATTAATTTGTCAATACATTCCATAAAATATTCTCTCATATTAAATAGCATCATTGGTTCTAAAGAAACTGCTGCCGTATTTATTATAAGTATTATAAGTGTAATAATAAGTAGTTTTTTGAAATTTTTATGAATTAAATAAATTATATTATTATCTCACCACAACAATATGACTACCACGAATAATCCAACGATCAGGATAGTAGTATTTAAATACTGTTTCACTCCGCTTTTTCTGTAATATAATGGCGTACCATCTTGTAGAAACCACATATTTCGCCTTAAGTTTGATGACCATTCTTCCAATAAATCAATAAAATCATGTTTTAAAAAAGTAAATAAATCTCGACAATCAAATTGCAAGGTAATTCACATATCCGTAAAAAATAATTACCAATGGTTTCAAACCATAGGACATACATTTTAAATATGAATTTTGAATGGTATTTTACGGATATGCGAATTACCTTGCAATTTAAATGGTGAAATTTATTTATATTTTTTATAAAATGATTTTATTGATTTATTGGAAGAATTGTCATCAAAGTTAAGGCTAAATATGTGGTTTATACAAGGCTGTACACCAATACATTACAGAGAAAGGGGAAAACATTTTTCAGGAATCCCCTTAAAGTTAGGCCACACGAGGTACAAGAATGTTTATGACATGTTGCGTTTAATTTTATTTATGTTTATGATAGTTGAAAATATTTAAATTGCCAAAATTTTAATTTTGTGATTTATTGTTTAAAAAACAATACATAATAATTGATTAAAAAATGTATTCATTTGAGGAGAAAGTAGCAATAATAAAAATGCTTTAGTCAGACAATATTGCGCGAATTATCAGTTCTTTAGTTAGCGTAAGATATCCCAATAGACCAATTCCGAGTCATTGAACAATTCAAAGGATTTTACAAAATTTTGAAAATACTGGGACCGTGATTTCTAATTGTACCTGTGCAAACAATATTGCTGAGGTATCAAAAAATTGTGAAAATCAAAATGAAATAAATGTATTAACAGTAGTTGTAGAAAATCCTAGAATAAGTTCTCAGACCATTGCAGACTAGTCAACATTCATAATTTTATGAAAAAACAGTAAATATTTTATTTCACGCAAACAGCGCCTTTGTATCTGTTGATACGTATTTCGATCTAATAGGTCTCATCAGAACAGTTATTCAAAGGTGTTCTCAACGTGAAAGATCAATATTTTATGTCTTTTAAGAAGCAACACTAAAATGGCTTCGATACGGACGCAACAGCGACATCTGATAATAAAATCGTAAAATAGTTTCGAAACACAATTCAGATTTCTGCTTTAATCTGTGCTTTCTAAAAAATGCAAAGCAAAACAGACATTGATGAAGGTGTTAAAAGAGACATGGGGAATAGTGTTGCTTCTTAAAAGACAGAAAATATTGATCTTTTACGTTGAGAACACCTTTGAATAACTGTTTTGATGAGACCTATTAGGTAGAAATACGTATCAACAGATACAAAGGCGCTGTTTGCGTGAAATCAAATATTTGCTGTATTTTTCATTTTATTTGGATCTACTCTGTACGAGTACAAGAAACCAATTCGCTAAGGATTTCTGCTTAGTTGAAAAGACGTGTCGTGGAATGCAAACTTTAGATTCCCCATGTCTCTTTTAACACCTTCATCAACGTCTGTTTTGCTTTGCAATTTTTAGAAAGCACAGATTAAAGCAGAAATCTGAATTGTGTTTTGAAACTATTTTACGATTCATAATTTTATGTAAATTTTATGTTTTATTTTTACAATCGAGTGGGATACTGCTTATTGCAAAATGGCTTATTGTTTGAACATTTGTTATAGTTCTATGTTTAGAAATTATCATAAATTATTATTAGGAAGGATCACAGTAAAACTATATTGAAATTTTTTAAATTGTTGTATAAACTGAAATTGAATTGAGTGTATTATGATATCTTGTGTTAAATAAAGATCTGAAAGTGCTCGCACTATGTCTGAATACAACATTATTGCGATTTTTCGTGAACTGAATACATTTCATCAATTTATTGCTTGGTAGCAAACAATTTATTGTTACAAATTACAATTTATTGTTCACTTCATTTTAGTATCTGTGTATAATTTAATCACAAAATAAAATATTGACAATTCAAATATTGTCAAATATCAGAATCATCAATATGACCAAACGCAACATGTCATACACATTCTTCAGGATCACAGTAAAACTATATTAAAATTCTTTAAATTGTTGTATAAACTGAAATTGAATTGGTGTGTATTATGATATCTTGTGTTAAATAAAGATCTGAAAGTGCTCGCACTATTGTCTGAATACAACATTATTGCGATTTTTTGTGAACTGAATACATTTCATCAATTTTATTGCTTTGTAAGCAATACAATTTATTGTTTACAATTACAATTTATTGTTCACTTCATTTTAGTATTTGTGTATAATTTAATCACAAAATAAAAATATGACAATTCAAATATTGTCAAATATCAGAATCATCAATATGACCAAACGCAACATGTCATACACATTCTTGCGAACTGAATACATTTCATCAATTTTATTGCTTTGTAAGCAATACAATTTATTGTTTACAAATTACAATTTATTGTTCACTTCATTTTAGTATTTGTGTATAATTTAATCACAAAATAAAAATATTGACAATTCAAATATTGTCAAATATCAGAATCATCAATATGACCAAACGCAACATGTCATACACATTCTTGTACCTCGTGTAGCCTGACTTTAAGGGGTGGTCTGAAAAATGTATTATATTTTTACATAATTTTGGAATAAATTTAATTCGTAGAACAATTTTAACATGGTTTTTTAATACATATTACAGTCCTTTAAGAATAGTCGTCCATGACTTTTGATGTAAAATAATTAGGGAAGCAGGAATTCAGCCATTTAGAATTTCCCATTAAATTTCCTATGGCCCGTTTGGCGATTCACCACCCGGTATAATATCCGTCGAACCACGCCACCCAGATTGTTTGGCTCCTCTTCTTGTTTTAACAGCGTGCTTAAATTTAGGCGTTGACAGTATCGATGATTATTTGCTGATAATTTTCTTGGTCTCATGCGGTATGTTCATAGACCGATCATATTACGAACGAAATGGTGTTGCACAGAACGGGACGTGACAGAGAACTTTTGACCAACATGAAAGGGCGAAAGACAGCATATTTGACGCACATACTTAGAAATGATAAGTTCCAGTTGTTTCATCTGAATGTGATTGATAAAATCGAAGGAAAAAGGGGTCCTGGTAGAGACAAATATCGTGGCTAAAAAACAATCATGAATGGACCGGGTAAAGCACACAGACGCTCTTAAGAAAAGCAGAAGATAAAGACGAATTTGCAATGGTTATAGCCAAACTTCATTAGTGGAGACGGCACTAGAAGAAGAATGCGGTATGTGACAGTTAATCTGCTGATAAGCTAGTTTATTAACTAAGGTTTCGGGGCTTACCTTTCTACTTACCAAGTTCTCTCTTTCCCTCCTTCTTTTTGTTTAATAGTTGGAGTATCCAGTATCAGCTGCCCCTAATTATATGTCCCAAGTATTCAAGTTCTCTATATTGTTATATATTTCATCTAAGACCACATATCGAAAACTTCTAACTTGTTCATAATATTAATGTTCTTGATCTAGGTTTTACATCTGGATAGTAAAAAAGGATCTATATTATGTTTTATCAACTATTTAGGTCTATTCTAGAATATTGATATAAGGTTGAATGCTCGAATAAACTAATGAACTTTGAAAACGAAGGCAAATATCAAGCACAATTTTAACAATAGTGCTTGATAAAATTTGTGCTTTGTCAGTAACAGGAGAGAACCTGACAAAGAATGTAGAGCGTAGAACCATTTTAATTAATTTTAAACTGTTTGTCCTTGTTTTAGTGTAGTGTTTTGTACAATGTTTGTTAAAATTCACATTCTACGCTTGCTGGATAGCTCTAACTTGACGAAATGCCCCTGAAGATGCTGTTTTAAGCGAAAGCACTTGGGCAAGATTTAATTGTTAAAATTGTGCTTGATATTTGCCTTTCATTTTCAAAGTTTATTCTATAATAATTTCTAAATTTTTTTCTTAATATTTAGATTGTCACTTGAATTGCCCATATACCTTAATTCTGTATATTCTTTTAAAGTCTTAGATATTAAAATATCTAAAAAAGAACGTTACTTAACATACTTCTTTTTAATGATAAATTTTATTGATTCTTATTCATCAAAAGTGTTCATCAAACATTTGTCCAATTACTAAGATCCATGAGGCTATAATATTAATCCATCAGCCACATACTCAACTTTAAAATTTTGTTTTTTGTCCTTTGTGTTTTGTTGTCCATAACCAATTTATTAATATAAACCACTTTTAGTCTCATATCTCATCTTAAAGCTCAATTTTCAAGCAGAATGGAATTTGCATTTCGTTCAAGATATGATCACTGCATTTCTGCATATTTACCTAAACTCAACTTTGTCATTGTCTCGAATCTTTCCATCAAGGGATTATTTAAATTGATGCATTATATCCTTTGATAGACAATGTCAAGTATACAAAATTGAATCAACATATTACAGGTATGATAATATCTCAATTAAGTAAAAACCAGTTTATCAACATGTTATATGTCATTATAACATCAACTCTACTATGTTGCAATCTTTGTCATTAGGCCAGTAAAGTAAACGGTAGTTTCTTGAACAGATTTGTAACATTTTATGTGTCGGATTTGTGTCTTTTTATTAGCGGCTTAGCAAACATATAAAAAAATATTATTTTCACAACCACATAAATTTTATCAAATCATAGATTTTATGGGTACCTTTTAAACTTGAAATTTACATACCGAGTGGATCGGACAAATGAAATAATTTCGATAATGAATAAATGGGAGCGTGTCAAAAAATGCCGATTAATATTTTAAGTATTGTTCTGAAGCTATTTTCTTGTGACATTTTAAATTAATTCCTATTTAACTGGGAATAAGCCACAATTAAAGGTTAAAATACGTTTATTGACGTTTCAATTTCCACTTCGGAAATCGTTCTCAAAATACAAACAGTAAATTAAACAAATTTTGTTTTTTGTTACTTAGTGAAAAATTCTTCTAATAATTTAATTTTATCTGACTCAATTATATTGACAATTTAGACATACATTATGTATTTTAAAGTAGACGACTTTAAAATGATATTGCCAATAAACTTGAGTTGCGCTCCTGGGACGACTTTACTTATAAGAGTTATACTTATAAGTTCATTCGATTACATGAAATCAACTTTAACTTGAGAATATCCGTCAGAAAAAATCATAGCATGTAATTCGTCTTTAAAAAGACAAACACATGCCATGATGACAGTAAAATTCTCCTGTTAGTGATTCCATAGTAAATTATGAGGGAAAAACCAGAAAAAAACCTGATAATACTATTCCGACATGGTAAGTATTTGGTCGTGCATTTAGTTTACCTTCAATAAACACTAAACTCTGATTTTATATGTTTCTTATTTAAAAAACATAAATGATGTATCCTCTATATGTTACTGACTTACTAATACGGGTATTTTCTAATTAATAACTTCCTCTTTCAATATGGGTAACCAGATCCTACTACATTCTGCCGAGGAATTTGCGACACAATTGGTCTCATTTAGCATAATTAGATCCGCTTCTTTGATTTTTCTTTTTTTACCATCCGTTTCTTTTAGGACTACATTTGAATTATTCCATTGAAACCCTATGTTCATTATCCCATGCCCGTTTACATATTTGAGATCTATCAAATTCTCTATTTTTAATATAAGATTGATGATCACTTATTCTAACATTTAATGGCCTTGATGTTACACCTAAATAAAACTGATCGCATTCACAAGGTATTTTATAAATGCAATTCTTTGTCCTTTCTTGTTCATTGTTAGGTTTGGTTTTGGATAAAATAGATCTCAACGTGTTTGTTGTTTTGAATTTTGTTGAAATGTTGAATTTATTTCCTATCCTTTTACGTTTTTCTGATAATCCTTTTATGTACGGTATTGTTATTTTCCTCGTGTATTCCATTATTCCTTGTGTATGCTGTAGGATCTCTTTCTAAGTTGTTCTGTTCTATTCGATCGATTATTGAAAGTTCCTTATTTATAAACGATAAAGGATAATCATTTTTTAATAAAACAGATGTTAACAAATGTTTCTCCTCCAAGAACGAATTTTCGTTAGAACAAGTAATTTTGGCTATATCGTATAAGGATTTAATAATTCCCTTTTTAATATTAATATTGTGAATTGCTTTGAAATTTAAATATCTATTGGTATGTGCTGGTTTTCTATACACCTGAGTCTCATATCCAGTATCGTTCTTAGAGATTAAAACATCCAGGAAAGGTAGCGTATTATTATATTCCTTTTCCATGGTAAATGTTATTGTCTCTTCTTTATCGTTTATATCATTTAGAAATGTGTCCAACAACTCTGATCCATGAGGCCATATTGAGAATACATCATCTACATACCTTCACCATACTGTGGGTTTTTAATTTTGTTTAGAAATGATATTTGTCTCAAAATCTTCCATAAATATATCGGCTAATAATGGAGATAAACTAGAGCCCATTGCTAGACCAAAATTTTGTTTATAGAATTTATTATTTAGTTGAAAATATGTATTATCAGTACATAATGTTAATAACTCCATTATAGCCGATATGTTTAGTCTTGTTCTAGTTGCCAATTAATCATCACTCTCTAATTTTGTCTTGACTATATTTAAAGTCTTATTTAATGACACATTCTTAAAAAAACTATTTATGTCAATACTCAACAAAGTATTATTTGAAATAAATTCAATATTTGATAATTTATTTAAAAAAATTTGTGTATTTTTTATATGCAATTCATCAGTCATTTTTATTTGCAAATGGTTTTAAAATATTTAATAAAAATTTTGATAGTTTACTAAAAGGAGAATTCATGGTACTACAAATGGGTCTAAGTGGTATATTCCTTTTACGTATTTTCGGTACTCCATAAAAATGAGGGCTCTAATTATGCTAAATGAGACCAATTGTGTCGCAAATTTCTCGGCAGAATGTGGTAGGATCTGGTTACCCATATTGAAAGAAAAAGTTATTAGTAAGAAAATACCAGTATTAGTAAGTCAGTAACATATAGAGGATACATCATTTATGTTTTTAAATAACGAACATATAAAATCAGAGTTTACTGTTTTTTTTTTTTGAACCTATTCTCTATCCTTCCATTGTTGGATATAGGTCTCCCCCAGTTCTCTCCATCTTTCCCTATCTTGAGCTGTTCTCTGCCATGTGGGACCTCCATGTTTCCTGATGTCATCTTTCCACCTCATCTGTGGTTTGCCTCTTGATCTCTTTGCATTGTATGGACGCCACTTTCCGATGGCATTGTTCCATCGTCCGTCTTGGAGACGTTCATTGTGTCCAGCCCATTTCCATTTCAGTTTTGCTGCTTGTTCTATCGCGTCTACTGTCTTTGTTCTGGTTCTGATATACTGGTTACGTTTTCTATCTCTAAGTGATACACCCAACATTTGTCTCTCCATCGCTCTTTGTGCCTTCCTTATCCTATCCAAATTGGCCTGTGTAAATGTCCATGTCTGTGCTCCGTAGGTGAGCACCGGTATGATACAGGAGTTATATACCTTGCTTCGTAAGTATAGAGGGATTGTTTGATTTTTTAGAACGTAAGAAAGTTTGCCGAACGCTGCCCATCCCATTCTTACTCGTCTCGATATTTCGGCTGTTTGATTTTCTCTATTAGCTCTGATTGCTTGTCCTAGATAGATATACTCATTTACCTGCATTTTCTGTTTTATTTATTGCTTTGTCTCGTGTTGTTTATGTTTGTGAATAATTTTAGGCCTTTTGCAGTGATTTTTCATGAAGTTCATTCAGCATTAATTCCAGTTCTTGTCGTTCCGAGGAGATCAGGAGTATGTCATCCGCATATCTAAGGTGATTTAGGTATTTTCCGTTAATACATATTCCTCTGTTTTCCCAATCTGTTGATTTTATTATGTCTTCGATGGTCAAGGTAAACAGTTTAGGTGAAATTATATCGCCTTGTCGGACTCCTCGTTTAACTTTTATATTATCCGTTATTAATTTGTCGTCCAGAATTACGGTCATGGTTGCGTTTTGGTAAATATCATGTATCAATTGTCGGTATCTTGAATCTATTCTACTATTGACCAGAGCTTCTTCAACCGCCCAGTGTTCAATGCTGTCGAAAGCCTTTTCATAATCTACGAATGCTAAGTACAGCGGAAGGTTGTATTCATTGGTTTTCTCAATTAAGATTTTAAGCGTATGTAGATGGTCGATTGTGCTGTATCCTTTTCTGAATCCGGCCTGTTCCACTGGTTGGTAGTTATCAAGTTTATAGGTTAGTCGGTTGTTTATTATTCTTGTGAAGGTTTTATATAGTTGTGACAAAAGGGAAATAGGACGGTAGTTGTTTAGGTCTGTTCGGTCTCCTTTCTTATGTATTAAGATTGTGTTGGCATTTCTCCATTGTTTGGGTATTTTACCTTCAAACAGACATTTGTTGAACAGTATTTTTAGCATTTTTTTATCGTGTCTCCTCCTTCTTTTAGCAGTTCCGCCAGTATTTTGTCCTCACCGGCCGCTTTATTTCTTTTCATGTCGTTTATGGATTTTTCGATTTCATCTTCAGTTATTTCTGGTAATACCTCTGAGCCAACATTTTGTATTTTCCTCGTGAGATTCTGTTTAGATGATAGTGGTGGGTCATTTTTAGAACTGTATAGGTCTGTGTAATATCTTTCTGTGATTTTTACTATTTCTCCTAGATCTCTTTCTTCATTGTTCTCAGCTTTAAGCATGATTAGTTTTCTTTTTCCTATATTTGTCTTCATTGTTTTTAAACTTTTGTTCTTCTCTATGATTTTCTTAATGCGGTCTTCTTGGTATTTCTTTAAATCTTCCTTTATCTGTTTTCTTATGGTTTTATTCAGTTCGGTATACTCCACTGTATTTCTTTTGTTATCGTTCAGTAGTTGTCGTCGTTTTTTTAGCATATCTTGTGATTTAGCGCTAATTTTTTGTTGTTTTCGCTTTTGTTTATTAGCAATCTTCAGGCCTGCTTCTAGTAGTTCTGTTGTTATTTTATCGTTTAATTCGTCTAGTTGCAGACCCTTTAGCTGTGATATGTCACTTCTTTTTAGCTGGTTTATGTATTGTTCTTTGCGTTCTTTAAGAAGTTCTGTATCTATCTCTTTTTTAGATGGTTTAAATTTTTGTCTGTCTGTTGTGGAGTTAATTTTGATTTTGGCTCTAACAATTCTGTGATCACTTCCTACGGAAATCATGTTTATGACCGTAACGTCTTGTACTATGCTCTTTTCTTTGGATAGGATGTAATCAATCTCATTTTTTGTTAAACCATTGGGCGCGACCCACGTCCATTTTCTCTGTGGTTTTTTATTGAAAAAGGTATTCATCGCATATAGACCGTTCGTTTCCATATAATTCATTAATGTTTCTCCTCTTTCGTTTCGTGTTCCATATCCAAAGTTGCCGATTTTATTTTCTGATTCTTCTAGTTTTCTCCCTAATTTGGCATTGAAGTCGCCTATAATGATTGTGTAGGTGCTTTTGTATTTGTTCACTGTTTGTGTCAATGATTCGTAGAATATATCCACTTCTTCATCCGTATGTGATGATGTAGGGGCGTAAATTTGTATGATCTTTAAACTTATATTTTTATTTATGTCCATTATTAGAGCCGCAATCCTTTCTGAAATTCCAATATATTGTCTAATCTTATGGACATGCTGATTAGAAATAAGAAAACCGACACCAGCTAATGATTCTTCTTCAGTTCCTTTATAGTATAGTACATTCCCGGATTCCAACTTCATACAGGCTTCCCCTTTTCTTTTTATCTCACTTAATCCTAATATATCCCATTTCATCTTTTTTACTTCTTCTTCCAGTTCGGCTAGCTTTTCGTCTCTCATCAGTGATCTGACATTATAAGTCGCAATATCCAGTTTCGTTGCTTGTTTTCGTTTTTTCTGGCAATCTTCTAAAACCCAGGGATTTTTAGCACCCTCTGCTCTTTCCTCGATCCTACCATTGCCTTGGAAGGTGACTCCGGAGCTGCTGGGGACTGAGGGCCAATTCTTACGTGTATCTGTCATAAGAGGGGGTAGATTGGCCGTGAACTCACCACGCTGGCCAGACGGGTTGGTAAGTGTGTTTCAGCCGCCCACTCTGGGAACAGACGCTGTTTGCAGCCGCCCACTCTGGGTCAGACGCTGCTGTTGTCGCAGTATCACAGCCGCTTAACTCATAATGTGAGTAACGCCTGTGAGTATCTGGAATTAAGCCTACAGAATTTTTACTTC
The DNA here is from genome assembly GCA_918026665.1 of Diabrotica balteata. Lineage (NCBI taxonomy): Eukaryota > Metazoa > Arthropoda > Insecta > Coleoptera > Chrysomelidae > Diabrotica > Diabrotica balteata. The sequence goes on from OU898276.1 coordinate 136,808,349, forward strand.
CCATAGCCTTAATCCAGTAATGACATTACTGCTGCCTAATGTCATATCCTCAGTTGATCCGCGGGTACTTATTTGGCAATGCCTTATTCGTACCTGTCCTGCATATCTGCAGGAACTTTCCCTATCAGCCATATGGGACGTGCCGTGTCGAGGTTGAGGACATCCCCCGCCCAGTCTGTCTTCCGTGAAGTACAGAAGAACCCCTACTCAGTTCAGAGCTCCTCCTCCACGAAAGCTATGACTGACACGGTTTATTGACACGGTTTATTGACACGGTTTAGTGTTTATTGAAGGTAAACTAAATGCACGACCAAATACTTACCATGTCGGGATAGTGTTATGACGTTTTTATCCTGGTTTTTCCCTCAAAATTTACTATGTAATCACTAAGAGAAGAATTTTACTGACATCATGGCATGTATTTGTCTTTTTAAATACGAATTACATGATATGATTTTTTCTGAGGGATATTCTCAAGTTAAAGTTGATTTCATGTAATCGAAGTGAACTATCTTATAAGTAAAGTCGTCCCAGGAGCGCAACTCAACTGTATTGGCAATATCATTTTAAAGTCGTTCTACTTTAAAATGCATAATGTATGTCTGAATTGTCAATATAAATGAGTCAGATAAAATTAAATTATTAGAAGAATTTTTCACTAAGTAACAAAAAACAAAATTTGTTTAATTTACTGTTTGTATTTTGAGAACGATTTTCGAAGTGGAAATTGAAACGTCAATAAACGAATTTTAACCTTTAATTGTGGCTTATTCCCAGTTAAATAGTAATTAATATTTTAAGTATCGCATTTTTTGCAATAACATCTGTTCGTACAGGGTATGTCATGTAACAGCGGCCAATTCCAACTTAATTACTTCAAATGTAACACCCTGTATATTATACACATTTTGGATTCCTCAATACATTCTCCACACACTCTATATACAATATCTGATACCTATCTTTAAATATTTCAGAATTATTCAGTATTTTCAGAATTATTCCAAAGCTTATTTCCCATTTAGTTTTTGATAAAAAGAAAGTAAGCAAAAACTTTGCGCATTTTTTTAGTTTTTGTAATAAAACGTTTGCTTTAGTCTAAACTGCCTGGCAAATTGTCTAACTCTACTAAAAATGAGAAAATGCAATGCACGAATTTTGTAAAAGTTGTATTTTAGTCAGATTTGCGCTTTCGCTTAGGCAGTTGTGTAGCTTTTACATTTTTTTCACAAAACCACTTCTCTTTTTCATTAGAAGTTCAATTTTTGGATATATAAGGTCTTCCTCTTAGGGTGCCTGTCTGTTTCGAATGCTGGCGATCATTCTGGATATAATGACTTTTGTTGGTTGCTATACGGAATAGTTGTGTTGAGGTCTTTCTATACCATGCTCTCAGGTTAGTAAGCCAGAATATTCTTGCCCGATCTTCGTCCTGGGGCCATTTTCCCTTTAATTTTACCTTGAAAAATGCATTGCAGTAGCTCGTATCTGCCTAGATTTCTCATTATATATCCCAAGTACTGCAGCTTACGGCCCTTCACGATGTTGACCAAATTTTTGGTTGTGTTCATCCTCCACAGTATTTCTTCATTGGTGACTTTGTCCGTCCATGGTATCTTCAGGGAAAGATAGGCTTGAGGTTAAGAGTACCTCATACTGCAATATCACGAGTCATTCAACGTTTTCGAGAACCAAACGACCATACGCGACGACGTGGACAAGGAAGAGGAAGACTCACAAGACCACGTCAAGATCAGTTTATTAGGCTTTGTGCTATAACAGAACGTTTAAATAACAGAATCAAGTGGCAAATGTTTATAATATTTAAATTAGTAGAAACACGACACAAAGGTGAACAAGTGCTGAACAAGATCTGCGTGTAAGGATATTAGTCAAAGCATCAGCTATGTAAATCATCGAAGAAGTAGATTTTAATTTGCCTTGACTAGAATGTTGATGACTGGAAGCACATGTTGTTCAGGAATAAATCGGGGTATTGCTTCTATAGTGCAGATAGACGTGTGACAGTTATTTGACGGCCACGAGAACGCTACTTACAGTGCAACATACAACCTAATACTTGATTCAATGGAGAATTTGTAACGGTTTGGGAGGAATATCTCTTTACGAAGAGGTTCATTAGTAAGTGAAAGGTAGATTACACACATTTTGTCTAACCATGTAGTTTCATTTGCTCCTTAGATGGGAAAAAATGCATTATAATGCAAGACCACATGTTGTACGTTTGGTTCGGGAATAATAGGACGAGGTTGGAATACAAACCATGAACTTGTCCCCCTGCAGCCCTAATCTACATTCCATAGAGAATTTATGGGGTATTATTGATCGCCAACTCAAGAGCCGACAGGAAGAAAGTAGAAAGTAGAAGATATGGTTAAATAAGTTTGGGATGCAGTTGATCAAGACCAAATATGCCGCTTAATTTTACGTATGCCTCGTCGCTGTGAAGAAGTAGCTAGATGTAGAGGCACAAATATTCGTTGTTTTTGGGAGAAGGAATTAGTAAAGATTATTTGATTTATGTTTTTTAGTCTTTAGTTGTATTAAATGTCAATAAAGTTTATGTAAGTGGTGTTTTCTTTGTTTTAAATGTTAATAAAAACTTGTTACATTTAAAGTCCTGTTTAATCTTTCATAATAGAAATATCGAGATATTTTTTTACAAAACACTTAAAAAAGGATAAAACTATCATATAATAATAATAAAATGTACCGTTTTTTTTTATAATAAATTCCACTGGGTGTTTCAAAATACGATGAAATAACACAACTCTATTTTTACACTCCGTATACGAGTAAAATGTTGATATAAGATTAAAAACCATTGTCATAAGCCTCTTTACAATTTTAATAGCATTGACTGCTACATGTCTTTTTGAGGTAACACATATTAACTTTTCTACGGATGTTTGGTTTTTCATATTGTACTTTTTAGATGAACTGATGATGCTTTCTGATCAGAAAGCGAAACGTCTTAAATAAATAGATGAAGTAGCCACCTTCTTGGTCTTTTTGCCCACCTTTTGACTGAAAAACCCACCAGTCTTCGAATGATCCTTAATTTATATATACACACACACATATATATATACACACACACATATATATATATATATATATATATATATATATATATATATATATATATAAACTAATTGTTGGACTAAATCCAAAACAAAAATACATAAATGTGATAATATATTGACCTGATATTTATTTTTAAGCAAACAAACAACTTTTGTTTGCTGGTCTATAATGTTTTTCAGACATTTAACTAATTTCTGTAATTCTTAAATGTCATTAGTGGCAATAAATTCGATTTTATTACCTTCTAGTCAATAATTAAAGACATGACATGAATCAGTTATATATGCTTGTTCTGGTATTAATAAACGTGCTACTGGGTTCAGCATAGTCACGGTTGGATGCCAGATATTTAGATTAACTAGTTTTAAACAGGGCATTACAATAATGTTTTTATATATTTTATTTATTTATTTGAATTTATTTGTAACATGATTACAAAAAAATGTTTATTAAAAGATTTTTCGCATAAAATAATGATCTGCATCATAGTTTTTCCATATCGTTACCTATCTATTTTCGATTATGCCAATATTAATCCCCTTTACAGATATGTCTTAAATAACGTCTAAATAGTTTTCTGGTTGCACAATATAATGAAATTCTTACCAATCGCCAATGATATTAGAAGTGTTAAACCCAGAAGAAATAAATTTGTGAACTTAATTTGTGAACCGTATAATAATTTTAATTACATGTTAATAATTTGTTTTAAATTATTAACATGTAATTAAAAAAGAAATTAATAATGTGTCTGGCGACCCCGTACTTGGATGCAATTCTGTATACCTCAAGGTATTGACAAAATCAAGGCATGTCTACTTGTAGCACGTCGTTACAGGCAAATTGAACTTCATAGATGAACTGTATCAGAGTCGTGGTGGATTGTGCAAAGTTAACAGTTCCCATCATGTCCCATCTGTGTCAGATAGGATGTAAATCAGATAAATGAGGTGGTCACGGCACAACACTAACGCCAGTTTCTTAAAAAAAAGTCCATAGTTCGTGAAGCAATTTCTCAGCTCCAGGACATAATATTGTCCTACTACCTACCGACTCATCTGCCCGAAGCCGTTGGTCGGTAAGCAGGGGATTTCTTATACTCGGTTCCTATCTGCGTTAGCCATCAACATTGATGTTGCCTACCTTCTACCACTTGGAGGTGCAGATTCGGATTTTTCCTTCATTAAGATTAGGACCTTTCGCCATTTCCTAATCTCTGCAGAACCTCAGATACGTCTTCTTTTAGCAAGACAACACGCGTCCCCATATTGCTCGTCGAACTGTAGACTTTTTTCAAGAAGCTGGCGTTAATTTTGTGCCGTGGCCATCCCGTTTACCGGATTTACGGTACACATGCGGGATATGACGAAAAGGGGCCTGTCCACTTTGCACTGTCCTTCATAGACTCTGACACAGTTCATCTATGAAGTTCAATTTGCCTGTAACAACGTGCCACAAGCAGAAATCGTTTTTGTCAATGCCTATATTACACATCAGGAGAACAACCCAGTCATCTCGACCGTGCGCATGTAGCTGCGTAACTTTGCTATACGCTTATTTAGCCGGGTTAATGAGTCTGTGTCAATTACACATGTATCCTCACTATGAGCTTTGAAGAAAATTAAGGCTATATTATTGTGAGTTAAAGAGGTAATATATTCATTGAGATCATTGCTTCACTAGCAATTTTCAAGTTTTTGATTAATCATATTAATTCATCATTTTCTTATTATTCTTCTTCTTCTCGTAGCCCTACAACCCAGGTTGGGTTTTGGCTGACTCCACAACTTGCTTCCATCTTGAACGGTCGTCCATAATAGTGGGGTCGGTAGGTAGCCCCATTGTTCTTAGATCTGACCATATAGTATCTCTCCATCGCATTCGTGGGCGTCCTAAGGGCCTTCTTCCTGTGGCGGCTTCCTCGCATAATAACTTGGCAAAGCGGTTATTGGATATGGCCAGCCCATCTTAGACGTTGGGATTTAATCTCTTGGACTATGTCGCTCGCTCTATATAGCTGCTTGACTTCAACATTTGTTCTCATACGGTATTGGCAGATTGGTTGCTATTAATATCGTGATAAAGCCCAAAGATTCTTCTGAGGATTTTCCTCTCAAAACAACTAAGTTTTCTTACAGTTTCTTTGATCAGGGTCCACGTCTCACACCCATACATGGCACCGGTCTAATAACCGTTTTATATATTCTAATCTTTGATGTTCGTGTTAGGCTTTTAGATTTCATTTAATTACTAGTGGTAATTAAATTAAAATAATATTTAATTCTGCTTTTTTTTTGATAAAATTATTATATGATATTTTTTATACCTGAAACATGGTCTTCAGAAATTGTGTAATCTTATTCATATAAAATAACAAAATAACCACTAGATATTTTAATTCGAGTAAGATATAATTCGCACGTTCAATATAAGTTAAGAATAAATAATTTCTTTTAATGTTTTACAGAATTATACGGGTATAGTTAAAATTGTCTGTAATATCCCTTGCGAATGTACCAGCTTTATCCTTTTGAAGATTGAATTACCGAATAAAAAAAACTTACAATATACAAATATTTCCTATAGGAACCCTACACTCCAGTATCAATTTACAACAAATAAAAAATACCGTACACTTTTCCTTTGTATATATATTTCGCCATTTAGAAGAGAGGTGGATCGTCCCAGACGAGACGATGAATAGAACGGCCCTTTTGGGCCGCTGCGCGATTCTCTTACCAACTCATTGTGCAAATCTCTCATGAAATTCGCCGACAAAAACTAATAAGAGATCTTACAAAAGAACCGATTTGAAAGGGTTTGACCCTTTGCCGTCGTAATACCGCGGCAGTATTTGACCCTTTTGTAGGCATTCATCCGAAATCCGATATGTTGCTCTATAAGTACGTTCAATTAATGTTGGAACCATCAATATAAAATATGAGTGGTTTTGCAAATTGGATCTTGACTTAATGCTAAATATTAACGGAATGAAGACATGTTTGTGTATAAAAATAAACTAGAAAATATTGACAGAAACATTACCTGTTAATTTTTTGAAACAATTTTATTGTCTTTTAACCTTTAGTATTTTTGTTAATTATAAAATTTGAATTAAACTATCATTTAACAAAAATCTTTATTTTTGTCTTAAGATCAAAAATGGGTTTCACAATATAATTTTCACCATATACTATTTTCTTACGCTGTTATTTTAATTACTATTAAGCTGGAAATAAGCCACAATTAAAGATAAAAATACGGTTATTGACGTTTCAATTTCCACTTCGGAAATCGTTCTCAAAATACAAACAGTAAATTAAACAAATTTTGTTTTTTGTTACATAGTGAAAAATTCTTCTAATAATTTAATTTTATCTGACTCATTTATATTGACAATTCAGACATACATTATGCATTTTAAAGTAGACTTTAAAATGATATTGCCAATATTGCTGAGTTGCGCTCCTGGGACGACTTTACTTATAAGATAGTTCATTCGATTACATGAAATCAACTTTAACTTCAGAATATCCGTCAGAAAAAAATCATAGCATGTAATTCGTCTTTAAAAAGACAAACACATGACATGATGACAGTAAAATTCTCCTGTTAGTGATTCCATAGTAAATTATGAGGGAAAAACCAGGAAAAAAACCTCATAATACTATCCCGACATTGTAAGTATTTGTTCGTAAATTTAGTTTACCTTCAACAAACATCAAAATTCATATGTTACGTTATTTAAAAAACATAAATGATGCATCCTCTATATGTTACTGACTTACTAATACTGGTATTTTCTTATTAATAACTTCCTCTTTCAATATTGGTAACCAGATCCTACTACATTCTGCCAAAGAATTTGCGACACAATTGGCCTCATTTAGCATAATTAGAGCCGCTTCTTTGATTTTTCTTTTTTTACCATCCGTTTCTTTTAGGACTACATTTGAATTATTCCATTGAACTCTATGCTCATTATCCCATGCGTGTTTACAGATTTGAGATCTACCAAATTCTCTATTTTTAATATAAGATTGGTGTTCACTTATTCTAACATTTAATGGACTTGATGATTCACCTAAATAAAACTGATCGCATTCACAAGGTATTTTATAAATGCAATTATTTGTCCTTTCTTGTTCATTGTTAGGTTTGGTTTTGGACAAAATAGATCTCAACGTGTTTGTTGTTTTGAATGTTGTTGAAATGTTGAATTTATTTCCTATCCTTTTAAGTTTTTCTGATAATCCTTTTATGTACGGTATTGTTATTTTCCTCATATTATTCCTTGTGTATGCTGTAGGATCTCGTTCTAAGTTGTTCTGTTCTATTCGATCGAGTGTTGAAAATTCCTTAGTTATAAACGATAAAGGATAATCATTTTTTAATAAAACAGATGTTAACAAATGTTTCTCCTCCAAGAACGAATTTTCGTTAGAACAAGTAATTTTGGCTCTATCGTATAAAGATTTAATTATTCCCTTTTTTACATTAATATTGTGATTTGATTTGAAATTTAAATATCTATTGGTGTGTGTTGGTTTTCTATACACCTGAGTCTCATATCCAGTATCGTTCTTAAAGATTAAAACATCCAGGAAAGGTAGCGTGTTATTATATTCCTTTTCCATGGTAAATGTTATTGTCTCTTCTTTATCGTTTATATCATTTAGGAATGTGTCCAATAACTCTGGTCCATGAGGCCATATCGAGAATACATCATCTACATACCTCCACCATACTGTGGGTTTGAAATTTTGTTTAGAAATGATATTTGTTTCAAAATCTTCCATAAATATATCGGCTAAGAATGGAGATAAACTAGAGCCCATTGCTAGACCAAAATTTTGTTTTTAGAATTCATTATTTAGTTGAAAATATGTATTATCAGTACATAATGTTAATAACTCCATTATAGCCGATATGTTTAGTCTTGTTCTAGTTGCCAATGAATTATCACTCTCTAATTTTGTCTTGACTATACTTAAAGCCTTCTTTAATGGCACATTCTTAAATAAACAATTTATGTCAAAACTTACCAAAGTATGATTTGAATTAAATTCAATATTTAATAATTTATTTTAAAAATGTTGTGTATTTTTTATGAATGTGTCATTTTTATTTGTAAATGGTTTTAAAATATTTAATAAAAATTTTGATAGTTCACTACAAGGAGAATTCATGGTACTACAAATGGGAATAAGTGGTATATTCGTTTTATGAATTTTCGGTACTCCATAAAAATGAGGAGTCTCACTGTAATGAGGTGTAATTAATCCTCTCTGATTTTCAGAAAAACTTAAAAGGATAGGAAATAAATTCAACATTTCAACAACATTCAAAACAACAAACACGTTGAGTTCTATTTTGTCCAAAACCAAACCTAACAATGAACAAGAAAGGACAAAGAATTGCATTTATAAAATACCTTGTGAATGCGATCAGTTTTATTTAGGTGAATCATCAAGGCCATTAAATGTTAGAATAAGTGAACACCAATCTTATATTAAAAATAGAGAATTTGATAGATCTTAAATCTGTAAACACGCATGGGATAATGAACATAGAGTTCAATGGAATAATTCAAATGTAGTCCTAAAAGAAACGAATGGAAAAAGGAAAAATCAAAGAAGCAAATGAGGCCAATTGTGTTGCAAATTCCTCGGCAGAATGTAGTAGGTTCTGGTTACCAATATTGAAAGAGGAAGTTACTAATAAGAAAATACCAGTATTAGTAAGTCAGTAACATATAGAGGATACATCATTTATGTTTTTTAAATAACGTAACATATGAATTTTGATGTTTGTTGAAGGTAAACTAAATTTACGAACAAATACTTACAATGTCGGGATAGTATTATGAGGTTTTCTTTCCTGGTTTTTCCCTCATAATTTACTATGGAATCACTAACAGGAGAATTTTACTGTCATCATGTCATGTGTTTGTCTTTTTAAAGACGAATTACATGCTATGATTTTTTTCTGACGGATATTCTCAAGTTCAAATTGATTTCATGTAATCGAATGAACTATCTTATAAGTAAAGTCGTCCCAGGAGCGCAACTCAACAATATTGGCAATATCGTTTTAAAGTCGTCTACTTTAAAATGCATAATGTATGTCTGAATTGTCAATATAATTCAGTCGGATAAAATTAAATTATTAAAAGAATTTTTCACTATGTAACAAAAAACAAAATTTGTTTAATTTACTGTTTGTATTTTGAGAACGATTTCCGAAGTGGAAATTGAAACGTCAATAAATGTATTTTTATCTTTAATTGTGGCTTATTCCCAGCTTAATAGTAATTAATTTACAATGCTACAAGAAAATAGCTTCAGAACAGTTGTTATTTTAATAAAAAAACAATTATTTATTCTTATTAAAATTTAATCATACATCAAACATCATACGATAGAAATCTATAAAATTATATATTGGGTGTGAGAAAAGAAGTTGAACGGTCGAATATTTCGCGAAATAAACATTGAATCGAAAAACTGAAAAAAGACGTGTTTAATATTTTCAAAAATCTATCGAATGACACCAAAGACAACCCACCCAACCCTACCCCTTCGGAATGAGGTGGTTGAAATCTTAAAAAGGGACCCATTTTTTATTACAGATTTGAATATCTCATAAAAAATAAGTAACTTTTATTCAAAACATTTCTTCGAGTTGTCCTTTTCTTCTTCTTCTTCTTCTTCTTCTTCCTTCTAGTATGTTGGCTTTAAAGTCTGTTTCTTCTTCATTATTAGCCTCTTAAATTGTTTAAGCACCATCTTTTACTTGGTCTGCCAATACTTCTTCATCCATTTGGTGAATTTTTTTTTAACCTATTCTCTATCCTTCCATAGTTGGATATAGGTCTTCCCCAGTTCTCTCCATCTTTCCCTATCTTGAGCTGTTCTCTGCCATGTGGGACCTCCTTGTTTCCTGATGTCATCTTTCCACCTCATCTGTGGTCTGCCTCTTGATCTCTTTGCATTGTATGGACGCCACTTTCCGATGGCATTGTTCCATCGTCAGTCTTGGAGACGCTCATTGTGTCCAGCCCATTTCCATTTCAGTTTTGCTGCTTGTTCTATCGCGTCTACTGTCTTTGTTCTGGTTCTGATCCACTGGTTACGTTTTCTATCTCTAAGTGATACACCCAACATTTGTCTCTCCATCGCTCTTTGTGCCTTCCTTATCCTATCCAAATTGGCCTGTGTAAATGTCCATGTCTGTGCTCCGTAGGTGAGCACCGGTATGATACAGGAGTTATATACCTTGCTTCGTAAGTATAGAGGGATTGTTTGGTTTTTTAGAACGTAAGAAAGTTTGCCGAACGCTGCCCATCCCATTCTTACTCGTCTCGATATTTCGGCTGTTTGATTTTCTCTACTAGCTCTGATTGCTTGTCCTAGATAGATCTATCTAGGACTTTGGTGAATTATCTCGTGCTATGCATACTATTCTATCCTCTGCCATTCTACTAATGTGTTCGTTTTACTTCTGTTTTTATTTTGTCACCCATCCATTTATGTCTTCTATATTGCATGTTCTTCTTATGTTTTTGCTTCTCTCTCTATGTAAAAGACTTCTACCTGATATTCATCGAAACATTTTCATTTGTTTCAGTTGTTTCTAGCAGTCGTCTCGGTTTTAGATGTGTCAGGTCTTGTCTTCGCCGTATATGTTAATATATTTCTAATTGCTGCTTTAAAGATTCTTGTTTTTGTGTCTTGTCTTAGTTGTTTGTTCTTCCATATTGTGTCATTAAGAGAACCCGCCGCTTTAATTGCTTTTAAGCTTTGTTGTCCTATTTCTTCTTCAACATCTCCGTAACTAGTTATATCTATTCCCAAATATCTAACTCTTGCTTTCTGCTTAGTATTTTTCCATCAATTTTGATTTTACACCGTAGTGGGTACTTAGATGTTGTCATACATTTGGTTTTTTCTGCTGATATTATCATATTGTATTTCTTAGCTGTTGTGTTAAAGATATGTGTTTATCTTTGGAGTTCGTCTTCTGTCTCGGCGATTAATTCGCCTTCGTCTGCATAACATAATATTTGGATTTCTTTGTTCCCCTTTTTGTAGCAATGACTTTTACGTACTGCTTGTATTATTTCGTTCATTATTATATTAAAGGAAAGTGGGCTTAACAAGTCACCCTGTCTGACTCCGCTTTGTACTGGTATACACTGTGTTAGTTTTCCATTTATCTTTGCCTGTATTCGATTTTGGAGGTAGATATTTTCGATGGTTTGTATAATATTGATTGATATATTTCTTTTAGATAGTAGGTGTAAGAGGTCTTTGACTTGGATGCGATCGAAAGTCTTTGTCAGGTCTTTAAAACATAGATATGCGGGTTTATTGTACTCGATGGCCTTTTTTGTGATTTGTCTTAGTGCAAATACGGCGTCTACGCAGGATCTTCCGCATCTGAATCTTTGTTGTTCATCTAATAAAGTTGTTAGTTTATTGATTTTATTGATTACGACTTTTGTGGTAAGCTTGAGTGCGATGTTTAGTAGATTTATACCTCTATAGTTGTTGGGGTCTTATTTATCTAATTTCTTGAACATTGGTATCATCATGCTGTTTTTCCATGCGTCTGGTATCTGGCAGTGCAATATTAATTATATAAGTTTTGTCATCTCTAGGGCTATACTCTCTCCTCCGTATTTTAGAAGGTCGTTGGTTATTTCGTCTGATCCTGGTGACTTTCTATTTTTGAGCGATTTTGTGGATATTTCTACTTCCTGAAAACTGATTTTTATTTCATGTCTTATTTCAGGTACGTTATTGTGTTGATTATTATGATCTTTTGCTTTTAACAGTTCCGTCAGTTATCTTTTCTATTCGTTTACTGGTATGTTATTGTATTTCTTCAATTCTGCCATTTCTTTCTTTCTTTCTTTCATATTTGTTTTTATGTACCGTAGAAGTCGCTTTCTATCCTGTTTGTAAACTGTTCCCAGTGTTCATTTTTTGTTCTTCTTACCAACTGCTTTGTTTCATTTCGTATTCTTCTATAGCTGTCTAGGGATTCTGGGGTATTTGATGTTTTGTACTTCGTGTAGGCCTCTCGTTTCCCTTTACATTTTTTCTTTATTTTTTTTCTGAACCATGGTGTATTGTTGTTGTTTCTTTGGTTTGGTATGACTTTGCGTTTTCCTACAGCTTCTGTTGCTGGTTCTTCAATGTTGTTTTAAATTTTCTCCCAGCTTGCGTTTATATCTTCGATGTCGTGTGATTCTACATAAAATTTTACCTCGGTGATTTTCTGTAGAAAATTTTGTTTTGGTGTTATTTTCATTCTTATCTTTGCTAGTACTAGTTTGTGTTCACTCTCTTCGTCTGCTGAGTTTAAAGTTCGGATATCTAGAATTTGCTTTAGTTGGATTTTTCTATTGTCTATAATTAGAAATATAATCGGAAAAGAACGACTTGTCCTTATACCCTACAAAAATTGTGGACACGTTCTAATATCTCGAGAAATGCACTTTCAAATTAAAAACTAAAAAACGCGTGTTCAATATTTTTTTAAAATTCATCGAATGATACAAACACTACCCTCTGGGGATAAATAGGGGAGGGGAGAAAGCTAAAATCTTAAATAGGAATCCTCTTTTATGTGTGTGCATATGTTTTTTGTGGTTAGAGCGCCATCTATCTGGAATCAAACAAAATTCCGTAATATTTTGTTAACTTTTTCACGTAGAATCTCAAATCAAAATTGTGGTTTTTTATTTAACCGGCACCACCTCCAAGGAATAAAGATGGCTGTACGTGTTTAGTGCCATTTATTACATTAAAAAAAATTAAACAAGTGCTTTTTGTGTTTCATTTGAAAGCGTGTTTCTCGAGACATTAGACCGTTTTCCTAATTTTCATAGAGGAGCCATCTATCAACAATTAAAAAAAATGTTCCTTATAAAACTTACTTATTTTTTATCAGTAATTTAAGTCTGCAATAAAGAATGGGGCTTAACGTTTAAGATTTACAAGTTTGGCCCTTCACGCCCTAACGGGTGTGGTTGCGGGCTGCGTTTGGTGTTATTCGTTTGGCGTTATTGAACACGTTGTTTTCAGTTTTTCGATCTGATGATCATTTCGCAAAATAATTGATTTATATATTTTTACATAATTACTTTAGTGGACCACGACAAATAAGGTTCAGAAGTTGTCAATGCGAAAAGTGGTTGTAATTTAATTAAACTATTTTTAAAAATTATTCAGAACAATCTTTTTTTTATTTTTTAGATTATTCTGAACAACAAATGTTTTTTGCAATTTTTTTTAAATTTTCATCATTTTCAAAATATCATTTTCAAGTTATAAAAAATTCGGATAAAAATGTTGAGCTCATTTTATTTGAAAACATTGCAATTTAGTTGTTAATGAATTTTTTTGTACAATGCGAATTCGGTTAGGAAAAGTTTATTTTGGCATAAATCTCATGACCCCCCTTATCATTTATCATAGGCGCTTCATTAGCAATTAAAAAATAATGTTTTAGAATAAAATAAGTCCAAAATTTTCATCAGAATCTGATGAAAAGAGGTTTGAACTTCCAATATATGAATAATATTTTTTACTTTTATTTTGAGCACTGAAAATTGTTATTTTACGTTTTTGTTTTATTTTTAAATTAATAGGGAATAGAAAAAAGAATACCAATCTTTTCTGTTTAGAATGATCTATAAAAAACAAAAAAAAAACGGGTGTGGCAGTTCAGTGGGACTGGCGGTAGAATTTATACTTCTATACACGCGTTCGCCGTTACAAATTTATATGGGAGTCAATCTGCACAATCACCACATATGTAATGCTATAGGTAAGAGAGAGAGAGTAGAAAGAGAAAAAGATTTAGGTATATAGGTATATGGTGCATAGTTTGCTGTAATAGGAATATAGTAAATGAAGGATGTTAATGAAACTATATATTTTTATTTTCATATATGTATAAAAGGAGTTGAATGCAAAAAAAATTTACACATACGCAGTAAAATTTATTGTTAATTTTATTATTAATATAAAAATTATATAAGTATAGAAGTATAGAAGTATAACTTTAAGAATCTCGAGCTGAAAAATAATTACTTTTACAATTTGTTTATAAAAATTGTTTCATTAAACTGGGACCACATTTCGGATGAGCAACTGTTTAAACCTTATTCTGGGGGATCTCATAAAAGTGATGATGCAAAAATATCTCATGGCAATACTGTTCCTTATAATACCAAGTACCTACATTCTTGTAACAATTTTATTCGAAAATAGTAAATAAAATATAGATGCAGTCTGCTCTATAGGGTCAGTTAGCAGGGAAAGATTGGCTACATAGATTTTTAAAAAGAAATCCACAAATGAGCCTTAGAAAGCCAGAGGCAACTAGTCTTAACCAAGTTAAAGGGTTTTCTAAGGAAAACGTAGCAACATTTTTTCGTAACTTGGAAAATGTCATGGAACGCTATAAATTTGATCCTTCATCGATTTACAATATGGATGAGACAGGGATTAGTACGGTGCAAAAGCCCATACAAATACTAGCACCCAGAGGACAAAAACAGGTAGGGATAGTGACAAGTGGAGAACGCGGCCAAACCACCACCGTTTGCTGTGCGTTTAGTGCTTCTGGAGCTTTTATTCCTCCCATGTTTATATTCGCAAGGAAAAGAATGACTCCTCAGCTACAAAAAAATGGACCCCCTGGATCAATATACAAATGCTCAAAATCTGGTTGGATCACGGAGGAATTGTTTTGTGAGTGTTTAAAACATTTTACAAAACATTCAAATGCTACAAACGACAATCCCGTTCTTTTAATTACCGACAATCACAGCAGCCATATTTCTTTCGATTGTTACAACTTCTGCCGTGAAAATGGAATAGTTCTACTCTCTATCCCTCCACATACCTCGCATCGACTACAGCCTTTGGATATTTGTTTTTACGGTCCTCTAAAAAAAGCTTACAATCGTGAATGCGATTTATTTATGAAATCAAAACCTTTAGAAAAAATACTTTAAAAAACTTATGAGATTGCTGAATTATTCAACAAGGCCTATGGAAAAGTTGCCTCGATTGAAAAGGCTATTAAAGGGTTTAGTTCTGCCGGTATATATCCTTTAAACCCCTTCATATTCAATGACGATTTTCCAGATTTTAATGATCAAGAAAATGACCATACTGTGGATAACACGAAAAATACTGTCGCAGATGAACAGCAGCCTTCTACCAGTAGAACAATTTCCCATTCTGTAAATAGAATAACCAATGATTCATCCAATGATGCAAAATCCTCTAACAAAAATAGCGGAAATGCTGCTACCGATAAACTTCAAGTCCTTGAAACATCATTACAGAATATCACACCTCTTCCTACAATACAAAATAGAGCAAATAAAAGGCAAGTTGATAGAAAGAAACAGACATCTACAATACTAACATCAACACCAATGAAAGATTTTTTGGAAGAAAAACATAAGAAGAAGAATGAAAAAATTGAAAAATCGAAAACCACTAAAATCAAAGAGGAAAAAGTACGCAAAGTGACAAAGAAATGACAGTTCTAGTGAAGATTTAGATGTCAGCATGACTGGAATTACTGATGACAATGAACCTGACGAGATAGGAGATATGCAAGATACGGAAAATAATATCTGCTTCCTTTGTAGCGAATTCGGTCGAGATCGAGAGTTGTGGTTTCGTTGCGTAATTTGCGAAGGCTGGGCGCACGCAGAATGTAGCGGAGTTAATAAGGCTGAGGGTTATGTGTGCGACAACTGTCAGTGAAAGGATTTTTATTTTTCAGTCTTAGTTTTAACTGCTATTTTAACTTTTTGACGCAATTTGTGAATTTTGTTTGGAGTTTAATGTTTATTTTATTCATTTGTTCAATAAATATTTTAATATTAGTTGCTGTTTAGTGTTAATCTATATTATAACTATCTGTAAATAATGATCGCCATTACCCCATAGGTGTGGGTAATTGCGCTCAAGGCACTAATTATATTGTGTTGTTCTAACCAACAAACATAAATAATTTTAGTGCAGTTTTCTTAATCAAATGCTAGAAGAATAAGTATTCTTTACTCAAATTAATTTTCAAGGCTTTTTGAATGAAGTAAGTAAATAAAAAACAAGTTTTGGCTTAAGTGAGCGCAGTTCCCCCCTGCTCCCATATTAGTTGTTGTAATTGTATATTAAAAGTTCTTCTCCGTACTTGAGGAATTCGACCGGTATGCTGTCGGAGCCTAAAAGTTTCGCGTTCTTCAATATTTTATTTGCAGCAATATTTTATCTACTTTTGGGTCCTCTACCGGTAGGTATACTGCATATATCCTATTCATGTTCTTCCCCTTGGTGTATATTCAGTAAACGTATAAAATAAGCAGTTAGGCCTGAAGCCTCTCTTTTTTCTTGAAAACGATTTGTTAAATACTCGACTATTTGACTGTTATTTATATCTTTCTATTTTTTACATTGCTGTTATTTGTATTTCCTTTTTTCTCTCTAATTAGTTTTCTTGTTTTCTGTCGTGATGTTGTGTAATTTTCTTTAGTTGCTGTTGTTTTTTGTTAAAGCATACTTTAATGTTATGCTTTTTCTACTTGTCTTGTAGATTTTCTTGATATCCTTTATCAAACCATTTCTTCCTTGTTCTCGTTCTGCTATTTTTTATTAATATTTCTGGGGTCTCTGTAATTTATTTTATCATTTGCTACACAGCATTTCGACATCATAACTCTGGTCTAATATATTTAAATGTTGTTTTATTTTCTGTACATAATTTTATCGGACTTCCTCATTTTCCAATTTCTGGATGTTCCACTTTTCTAATGCTTAATTCGACTTTTTTATCACTTCTTCTTATTGCGCCGCCTCCTTTCAAAGTTTGGCAATCCAAATGGCCATTGTACCTTTAGAAACTGCTGTATGAATGATTTCTGTAGATAAGCTGTCAAACCATCTCTTCAAGCCTTTCAGCCACGAGTTCTTGCGTCTTCCAACCGATCTTTTGCCCTGCACTTTACCTCGAACATAATTTGGATTAATTCATATCTTTCACCTCTCAACACATATCCAAGCATTTTACTATTTAAATGGGAATCATCATTATTTAGCCTCAAGAGTCCACTGCTGAACATAGGTCTCGTCCTCATGTTTCCAACCCCGTCTATCTTGCACCGCTCTTATCCAGTTTTTATTGAGTCTTCTTAAGTCGTCAGTCCATCTTGTAGGTGGTCGACCGATGCTTCTCTTGTCTTCCCTTGGCCTCTATTCCAATAACCTCTTTGTCCATTGCCCATCTGTCATTCTGGCTATGTGTCCTGCCCATCTCCATTTTAGTCTAGCTATCTTCTCGATGATGTCAGTCACTCCGGTTCTTCTCCTGATGTCTTCGTTGGTTATTCTGTCTCGCAGAGTTATTCCTAACATGGAGCGATCCATTCTTCTCTGCGTGACTCTCAGTTTGGTAACTGCTGCTTTTGTTAAGTGTTTCTGCTCCGTACGTCAAAACTGGGAGGACGCACTGATCAAATACCTTTCTCTGCATGTGGGCAGCTCACTTTTAAAAGTTTTTCTCAGTTTTCCAAATGCTGCCCACCTAAGGCCGATTCTTCTCTTCAGTTCATGAGTCTGGTTATCCCTGCCAATCATAATTTCATGTCCCAGGTATTTATATCTATCTATGAGTTCTATTTCTTTCCCACCAATACTGATGTTCTGGTTGGGTACCAAATTGGTCATGATTTTTGTTCTCGGGATATTTATATTTAAACCTTCATTTTCTGTAGTCACAACGAGTTCCCGTTCCATCTCTTTTGCCATACCTAGATCTTCAGCTATTATAAGTATATCATCGGCGAAACGTAAGTTGTTTAGATATTCTCCATCTATTTTTATTCCCTTTGTCATCCAATCTAAATTCTTAAAAGCATGTTCTAGCACCGTATTAAAAAGTTTAGGTGACATTGGGTCTCCTTGTCTAACCCCCGTTCTATTTTTATGTGATTACTATTAGCTTTACTATGCGGTTTAACTTACTTAACGCAGTCAAATCCTTTTCGATAATCAATAAAACCTGCATATTCATGTTTGTGCATCGTTGTGTTAACACAAATAATGCAAAAAGAGTCTCTTATATTCACAATTCATTTCGAAATCTGAATTGAGTGTCAGTCATCTGAAACTCACACTTCTTGTAAATTGGTGTATCAATAATTCTATGTAAAGAGTTAAGGACATGAAACATTATGCTTAATATTCGATAGTCATCGTAGGGTGAGGCATTGGATTTTTTTTGTAATGTTGATTTTAGCCAGTCCGACGGTATTTTACTTGTGTTATATATCTTATAGCTCTATACTGAATAGGGCTGTTATTAAGACAAGGCTTTTACTTTCGTTGTCTGCAAATAATTTTAAGTATTTTGACATTGATATTGTCTAGATCGGTAGCTTCTCCGTTCTTCTGAGCTTTTACTCCATAAATAACTTCTTCTTTTGTTATTTTTGGACCTTTTTCATTCATTTAATCATCCGTGGATGATGAAGAACAAGGTCAAAAAATGTCTGAATGTATTCTTTCCATCTTTCCAGTTTTGTCTTATGTACCTGTCATAATTTCGTTGATTTTTTTTTTCGATATTTTCCAAATAGATGGATTGGCGGACCTTCCAAAGAGAGGTTAGATCGGAGTGATCAGTACGAAGATAATTGTGATCCAGAAATCTAGAACAGTACTTAAGAAATCTGACAAATAACTCTAGACATTTTACATTTTGTATGCAATGAATTTTACCATAGCCTTACGTTATAATAACACGCATTTGAAAAAATAAAAATTTTGAGGATTTTTTACACTAAAACTTTTTTTTTAATTTCGCATTTGTATTTTTTTTTATTTTTCTTTTTTTTTAACTAAAAATGTTATTGAGCTGTAAATATTGTAAAAAAACAATCTTAAAATATGGCTTATTTAAAAAAAAATTGACCTACCTCAGGAATTGTTCAAGATATAAATATTCAAAGATAAATCTTGGTACATTTTTATTCGATTTATTTTATCTTAACTCAACACACGGATATATGGACATAAGTTCAGTGTAACGTTTAACTAATATTAAAGAAATAATGGAAAAACAAAATTTTAAATTACATAAAAACCACCTTTTTTAAGAAACCGCCTACCCACAGCTGGAACAGAATCGACTGAAAGTCAAACAATACAAGCAATCTCCATAACAAACTGGTTACAAGTGAATTATGTGAATTATGATGTGAAACGATGTACACAAAACAAAGAAAAACACCACGCCGATCTCCTATGAATATCTTTTGGTGATAATAGCGAGCTCCCCATCCCGACTCAGCCGAGAGACCTCATGTATTATAATGATACAGGCCCACCCGGATCCTATAAAATTAACGTCGCCTTCTCACATGTCCCTTGTCAAAATTTCATGTTAGATGAGCTGATATGAAAATTATCAGTGTTTATATAAGATAATTGCCCGTCACGGGCCTTTTCCTCAATGTCCAAATATTTAATTACACACAGCAATTAATTCGATATTTAAATTTTATTTCGACAAATTTCGTTTTATATCAATTACACATTACTCAAAAATAAAATTAATTTAATTTACAAATTTTTAAGTGAAATTAAATCAAACAAGAAGTTTAGAAATAAAAGCTAAATTTTACTAACTGAAATTAACTTTTAAATAGGAGCGAACAAGTTAGCTAATAACTTAAACCATATAGCATAACCTCGTTTTGAGCGAGGTTTATTTATACTGTTTCGTAAATTTTTTGATAATTATGAAATAGATATTTTTAAAAATATACTTAATCTGTATTTTGTAAATATTTGTCCCTTTAGAATAATTCCATAGATATTATTTCCATTACTAAAACCAAATAAATCACGAACTGATCCTCATTTGTAACAAAAAATGTGTGGGACTGCGAGGTTTAGGATGTCAATGTAATAGAAGTATTTGGAGTAATGTAACAGATACCAAATAAATTAAAGCTGGCTAGCAGAATGTGCCGGAGGGTGACTACTTGACACTCAAAAGAGGATTCGGCCAATTTGCATGCTTTACAGAGACCGTAAAATGAGAATATGAATGACAGAATACTTAAAAAAAAAAAAAAATAGAAATAACGTAAATAAATGTGGTAAATTATGGAAGTTGCTCTAATACAGAGGTGCTCAAACGGTCGATCGCGATCGACTGGTCGATCGCGAGTGCTTTTTGAGTAGATCTCGAGAAGAAAAAAAATTTTAATAAGTAGGTAGGTAAATAAACTACTGTCAGCAGAGTTAAACGTTTTTATTAATACTGAACTATACAAATACATAGAATGCTTGACTAGCATCACTGCAATTCAAAGAAGTGGGGACAACAAAATACTGTCCACACAGCATATTTTATATTTACATATATTAACTAATTATTTTATTAATTCAATATTTATTTTAATTAATAATCAAATTTGGGATGATATTCTATCAACTACAAAAATGTATTACGTAATAAAATAACACTGCTTGCGGCAATAGGTGGCTTTATCAAAGGAACGCGCGGCACCTGTCAGAGAAAAGCCGTGTTGTTTCTAGACGAGAGACAGTACAGTCTAGTTTCGGGCGGCGCGTTTGACGGAAACATTCGAGTTATTCTGAATTGTAACTTGATAGCGTTCCTACGTCGATACAAAGTTTATTATTAAATAGTGGAAAATGAGTGCAGTGAAGAAATCTAAAGCGTATCATTTTAATAAGGATTGGGAGGAAGTATTTTTCTTTTCTATGGTGAAGGATAAGTGCATTTGTGTTATTTGTCGTGCGTCAGTTGCAATACCTAAGCGTGGTAACTGAGAGGCATCATAAAATGGTTCATAAAAACTATGAAATGGATTTTCCGCCACAGAGTGAATTAAGAAAACGAAAAGTAAGTGATTTGATATCTTGTTTGAAAAAAGAAAAATCCATGTTCACAAGACCAGCCAAACAATCAAAAGCTGCTACGATCGCGTCATTTAAAATATCTCATATTTTGGCGAAACACAAGAAACCATTTGAAGATGGATCGGTGGTGAAGGAAGCATTTATTGAAGCGGGTGAGACTTTATTTGGAGATTTTAAAAATAAAACAGAAATTATGTCTGCTATTAGAGAACTTCAGTTATCTCGTCCGACTGTCACAAGGCGTATTGAAGTCATAAGTCAAGACATCGCAGATAAACTAAAACATGATATCATGGAATGTACATACTTTTCTTTACAGTTCGACGAATCCATTAATATGACAGACACTGCCCATCTGTGTATTTTTATTCGGATGGTATTCAATGACATGTTGGCTAAGGAAGAATTTTTGACAATCATTCCTCTAAAGGGGAAGACCCGTGGCGAAGATATATATGACGTTTTCTTAAATTTTGTAAAAAACTACGAGCTACCAATATATTAATTAATGTGCATTAAAACCGATGGAGCACCAGCAATGACTGGAAACAAAAACGGTTTTGTGGCATTGTGTCGAGCTAATGAAGAATTCCCTTCATTTTTTTCATTTCATTGCATTATACATCAACAAGTTTTGTGTTCAAAAGTTTTAAACACGGAGGAAATTATGGGCATTGCAACAAAAATTGTGAATTCTATCCGTGCAGGTAGCTTGCAACGGCGGCTCTTTCAGTTGCAGTTGGAAGATAGGGAGTCAGCTGAACACACTGATTTAGTTCTTCACACGGACGTCAGGTGGTTGAGTCGCGGAAAATTTCTAGAAAGGTTTCAAGAATTATTGCCCAAAATAACAGCTTTTCTAAACGAAAGAGGTGATAACACTCAGATTTTGAAAAACGAAAAATGGCTAAATGATTTGGCATTTTTGACTGACATCACAATGCACTTAAACACCGTTAACTTGGAGCTTCAAGGTAAAGGAAAAACTATTATTGAGATGATTATCGCAGTAAACGCATTCAAAAGTAAATTGCAACTTATGATAGATCAACTGAAAAGAAAGGATCTGAAACATTTTCCGTCTTTGAAAGCAAGGATCCGTTAGTTGAATTATGATACGTATGAGGCTGAATTATGAAATATTTTGGGAAAATTCGAAATGCGTTTTTATGATTGCAGTAAACTGGAAAATATAGCATCATTTATGAGTTATCCTTTTTCATGTAAAAACATTGAGGAATTAGCTACTGAAATAGCAAGTCAGTTTAACATGAACTCATGTTCTGTTGAAAATGAGTTGGTGCAGATTATATCAGATATACATCTCAAAGCTACAGTATGTGATACAAATTTCTGGCGTTTTATATCTGAAAATAAATATCTGAATGTAAGGCAAATCGCCCTTCAACTGACGGCATTTTTTGGGTCAACTAACTTGTGCGAGTCTGCATTTTCTGAAATGAAGATAATTAAGTCAAAAAATCCCAATCTACTAACTGACGATCATATGACATCGTGCTTGCGATTAGCACTCAGTGGTTACGTACCATCGTGTGAAAAGTATGCTGAGGACATGCAGTGCTACGCTTCAACAACCAAAGCCACTCCGTAGTTAAGTTTAACACCATATGTAACTCTTTTGTTTTGTAACAACAAATAAACTCGCAATTTGGAATATCTATGAGTTTTTCATTGATATTGTAGAGAAGAACCTAACTAAACCTAACCCAAACCTTGACTAAAATAATGTACCTATATTGTGCAGAAAGGTAAGACCTATATATGCTACGGTACGCCCTACCTACGTAGGTAGGGTGTATCGTGTATGTACGACAACCCTTCATCACACACAATTGCAGTCTCTCAGAGTCGATCATAAGTAGTCTAAAAATATTGAGGTAGATCGCCAGCAGTTCAAGTTTGAGCACCCCTGCTCTAATATATGATTGTGCGCCAGAAAAGTATTAACATATACCTTCCAAGGTATCTTGTAAAGCTGTTTGCTGCAATATAGTGGGAAACAGGCATTAAATGAAATATTTAGTTTTCACCACAAATTTTAATCACGATCCAAATACAATATAATTTTTTTACAGCTACCCACCGCCAATTATGTACAGTTAATCTAGTTACTTATATACAAAAAAAGGGTCCCGAATTATACACAGTCCCTAATTAATTGATCCCTGATAATCTGAATTTATAAATAATAGAATATAAGAAAAAATTTAATGATTCGACCTAAAAAGGTAATTAATTTACTTGCCTACTAGGGATGTAATCCTGTACTTCGGCTTTCAATTAAATGTTATAATAAAGTAATGAGGACACTATCCCGACGGGATAGATGTCCAAAGGCTTAAATATATAATAATAATAAAATATCAATAAACAACTCTCCGATTAAATGTGTACATAAAAACTCTACAACTGAGTTTAAAGGGAGTATTTAAAAAACTTAACCTGTAATTGACAATTAGTCCTTAAACGTTATTTAAAATTATTTTAAAAAAATGACGGGTCTTTATTATTAGTCAAAGTAGTAGTATTTAAAGTATATAAAAATGATTAAAATTGAAAACCAAAACTTGATAAAATTAGCTGTGTTCCACACTCTAAGGCGTTCTTTCCAACTGGTTCCCTGAAGTTATCCGGGAAGGCTGATATGAGGTCTGCATCTCTGATGGAACAGCTCAGGGTGACGGCAAAGGTGTAAACCCAGTAGGGAACAACTCAGTTTCTTTTCTAATATAGTTCTCAATAAAAATAAACTGATGAATTCTTGATTCTGGACTGAACTACGGAAGTAGGCGGCTAAGAGTGGCTATAAATCACATGGTATACACTAAAAACATCTGCCTAAAATGGCCGCTGGAGTCGCTGTTTAATACCAACTTAGAAATTCGAAATTAAGAAAATCATTAAGAGGATTTAAATTTAAAAAGTTTATTTTTAAATGATATTGAAGTGACGGACTCGTTACATAATGTTATAGGCCAATTTCTCTTACCAATACAATGTGCAAAATCTTAATAAAATATAATTAATTATAGACAAGGTAGTTGTTATATTATCAAAGAAGCGGCTCTAATTATGCTAAATGAGGCCAATTGTGTCGCAAATTCCTCGGCAGAATGTAGTAGGATCTGGTTACCAATATTGAAAGAGCAAGTTATTAATAAGAAAATACCAGTATTAGTAAGTCAGTAACATATAGAGGATACATCATTTATGTTTTTTAAATAACGTAACATATAAAATCAGAATTTTGATGTTTGTTGAAGGTAAACTAAATTCACGAACAAATACTTACAATGTCGGGATAGTATTATGAGTTTTTTTCCTGGTTTTTCCCTCATAATTTACTATGGAATCACTAACAGGAGAATTTTACTGTCATCATGTCATGTGTTTGTCTTTTTAAAGACGAATTACATGCTATGATTTTTTTCTGACGGATATTCTCAAGTTAAAGTTGATTTTATGTAATCGAATGAACTATCTTATGAGTAAAGTCGTCCCAGGAGCGCAACTCAACAATATTGGCAATATCATTTTAAAGTCGTCTACTTTAAAATGCATAATGTATGTCTGAATTGTCAATATAAATGAGTCAGATAAAATTAAATTATTAGAAGAATTTTTCACTATGTAACAAAAAACAAAATTTGTTTAATTTATTGTTTGTATTTTGAGAACGATTTCCGAAGTGGAAATTGAAACGTCAATAAACGTATTTTTATATTTAATTGTGGCTTATTCCCAGTTTAATAGTAATTAATTTACAATGCCACAAGAAAATAGCTTCAGAACAATATTAAGGTAGTTGTTGAAAAATGTTAAATTTATAATCAATGGACAAAGCGGTTTTCGCAGAAACAGATTCTCCATAGATAATTAAATATACCTAACGTCCAAAATACATAAATTATTTGCAATTAGATAGGAATGTCTTGCTGTCTTTTTTTTATATAACATAATCGTTTGACAAGGCTTAGAAATACAACATTTTTAACACACTGAATCATTGGTTGGTGCTATATTTTATTCGTAATTTTCTAACGAAAGATAATTTAAAGTTTAGATAAATGGTACAGTATGCAGCACTAAAGACCAAACAAATGCAACATCTCAAGGATCTGTTATTAGTTTACTACTATTCTTAGTAGCAACAAACACAAACTTAAAAAACTTTCCAAAACTTGTTAAGGCGAGATTATACGATGATCATTTGGTTATTTACAGAAAAACGTACAATATGCATTAAATCATCTTCAAAACTGGTCGAAACCTGTAATATTGCAATTTTCTACAACCAAAACCAAATAATGTATTTTATAAAAAAACAGCACTCTACAAATCCAGATCTTCAGTAACATGGAAACAACTTAAATTATGTGGACCACTTAAATTTTAGAAATGATCCCTAATAAACAACTACCTATTTTAGAAATATCATATTATGCAAGTTAAGCAATATTATCAATCTGGTTCCAATTTAATGCGAACACTGTGCAATCGTAATTGGAGCTTAAATTTTAAAAGTTCAATTCATATTTACATATTACTAGTATGATCAAAATTCCATTATGGATCAGTTGTATTCCAACCTGCAAAGAAGCCACTTTTTGCTAAACTAAAAATATATACAAAATACAGCACTAAGAATAGATACGGGACTATTCTCCTTACAAATCTACATAGTTTAAAATGGGAATCATTTTTAAATTTCAGAAGAATGTAATTTTCGTTAACATACTCCGAACGTCAGTCCTTCCTACAACCAGAATCTGAGATATTTAATCGATCTAACTGGTGCAACCTCCACCACTTTCACTATAAAGCGAAGAGAGGATTTATCCCAGCTCCCTTTGAAAACACCACCTAGTTTTCTGAGGTGCTGACTGTAGATCGTTCTCTTTGATCCTAATACTAATACGTCGTAGGGTTGTGTTAGCCGCATTAGCCATGTCAGTTTTCTGACTCGCCTTTGCAACCAGTGCGACATCATCGGCATAAGCTGCAAGGGTGCATCCTCATGGCATCTGTAGCCTCAACACCCCATCGTACAGGACTTTCCACATATTGAGACCTAGTAATTAACACTACGGAACACCTAGCGACAACCTGACACTGGTATCTATTTATCTTATGAACTTTTTAGTAAGATATCTGTCCATCACTTTGACCAGGTACTCACTAACAACAAATTCTCTCAGCCTCGACATAATGTTTTCCCACGATGCCGTGGTAAAGGCATTCTTGACATCAAGCAGCATGAGAGTCAGCCATCTCTTTGTATCCTGCGTGACTAAAGATGCCACTTCTGTTACCACATCTATGGTGCAACTTTTAAATTTGAAACCACATTGGCGGTCGCTCAGCGCATGATTATCGACCAGCTCTCGTTCAATGCGGCCTTTTACAATCTGTTCGTAAAATTTAACTACCGAACCAAGTAGGTAAATTGGCCTAAAACGAACCTCTTTCTCCTCACCTCTACCTTTCGGGATAAGGACAACTTTAGCGTCCTTTAGCTGTGTTGGAAACTGCTGTTACTCAAGTAGTTTATTTAGTAATCTCAGGAAAAACTGCGGGTATCTTAGTGCGGCGAGTCTTACTATCTCCGGCATGACTCCGTCTATGCCACCAGATGCCTTCCGAATCGTCTAATAGCCTAGTCGAGTTTCAACACAGTAATGGGTTCTGCCTCTATGACGCCGGTAACCCTTTTACGCCTATCCTGCATCTGAAGAAAGAGTTTCCGTAATAAAAGCTGTTTGTTAACCTAACCCGTTTACGGATAGGTCATAGAAAACAAACTAACTGCTAACGAGATTATCAAATCGGCTTTTTGACTTATGTAACTGCAATATTAATGTAACACATATCTTAATAGAGTGTAATAAATATATTAGTTAAAGACAAAAACACTCAATAACTAATAATATAAAAGCAATCTTAGGAGCACATTGTAAATTTACAAAAATGTTTAATTACTTGAAAGATAATGATGTTTCAAACAGACTGTAACGTTACTGTTTTAAGTATTTGTAAACTCTATTTAAAGATTGTTAAATATGTAAAATGTGACATTCTTACCTAATTATAAACCTAATAATTAATCAAAAATACCATCTAGAAAAATATCACATTAAATACTACTCGCATATAAGTCCAAGTTATTACAAACAACTTAAAGAGTCAGAAATTAATTTAGATATTAGAGAAAAATAATATTCAGTCATCATCATCATCATTATCATCAGCCGTTTTTAGTCCACTGCTGGACATAGGCCTTCCGTAAATAATTCCAATGCATTATATCTTAAACATTCTGAATCCAGTTGTGCTGAACGCGCTAGATGTCATCTGACTACCTTGTTGGAGGACGTCCTTGATTACAATAAGCATCGTGTCTAGGTCTCCATTCTAGAATTTTCTTAGTCCACCTTCCATCTTTTAATGTGGCAACATGCCCCGTCTAGTTCCATTTCAATGTTGTAATCCTTTGAACTGCGTCAGCAACACAAGTTTTTCTCCTAACTATTGTATTTGATACTCTGTCTCTGAGGGATATATTCCGCATTGACCTATCCATCGCTCTCTGTACCACTTGTATTTTATTGATTACTTTTCTGGTAAGGGTCAATGTTTCTGCTCCATATGTTAGAACTGAGAATACACATTGATCATATATTCAGTGCATAATATATATTCGAGATGTATGTAAAAATAGAAATTTATTAACTTTATTAGTCTTCCAAATTATCCTCTCTATTTATCTTTTGGTGAGGTTCATGAACACCTAAAAAGTTTTGAATTTCTTTATTTAGTTTTTCGGCAAAAACTGAATCTATTACAGATATTTGAGCAAGAAAGTTTTGTTTTTGTTTAGCAGTCCAATGTATAAAGACCTAAAAAATAACTACGGTAAGACATTCATAATATAGACAATAAATCAATCATCTTATAAACAGTAAGATAAACAATGTATAGGTATGCTTTGCAATATTTGCTACAATGAATCTGCTTATATTTAAAGTAAAAATATTCCTTTTTTAATTTTCTTCCCTCTTCCATGTTCTTATATCTGTTAAACCAAAATACTTGACAACATTCCAGTAAAGTATACAATTAAAAACTTAAAATTTATTGTGTTTTAATAACTTACTTTACATTAAACATACCAAGTATACTACAATAGACTCGCGATTATCCGAGGTAATTGGGACCGTGACTACCTCGGATACCGAAAAAACTCGGTTATAACTGAGATTGGTTATACTGATAGAAAAATGTGTACCTACGTAAATAATGATTAATAATGACGAATATAATTTACCTTATAAATATTACTGTTTAAAGTCTTTGATTGATTTTTGTTTTAACTGCATTCCTCTTTTTGAAGCGGCGATGTTGGAGGACGTCTAATGGTGTAAATTTTTCTTGTTACTCGATGTTTGCGAGAGCTGCTTTAAGGGATTTCAATCCATCGGAATAAGAAATCTTTTGAGTTATCTCATCTGTCTCTTCTTCATCTTCTTCATGCGTGACGTTTAGAACTAGATTGTCAATTGCATCATCTGTCAGTTCAATTTCTTCATCTAGATTCATCCAATCGTTGATGTCTTGGTTTGCGATTGGTTGTTCTACTGGTAATTGATTGGCTATATAATCAACTTCAAAGTCATCAGTTTCATTTTGAACGTCTTGTGTTTTGTTGTTTATCTTAAATAATTTTTTTACGACTTCTGAATAGTGGACACTTTTACGTTGTCCCAAGCAGATGCAATCCAATAGCAAACATTTTGAACCGTGATCTTCTTCAATGTCTCAATTACAGTCAGTCCCTCATTCAGCTTAGTTAGCAGTACCTGAAGAAGCTTCCGCTGATAATTCCTCTTCATTGCTTCTATAACGCCTTGGTCTAGGAATTGGAGGAGAGACGTCACATTGGGTGGAAGGAACACAGCTCGTATGTCACCACTAATTAATTCACTGCATCTGGGGGATCTGCGTGTCCAACAACAACAAAGCTTTCTGGGACAGATTTTTGTTTATTAGGTAGGCATCAATGACTGGCACAAAGTCATTAAAAAACCAGTCCTTAAAACTGTTACAGTCCATTCATGCATTGCGTTGGTTGCTATAGATTGTAGGTAAGCAATGTATTTAGACATTTTTGAATGCTCTTGGATTTCTGGATTTTCCGATTAAAAGAGGTTTTAATTTTAATGAACCAGAAGCATTGTTGCAAATCATAATTGTGACTCTTCCTATGCTTTTTTGTAACCTGGTGCAGTTCCTTCATTTTTAGCAGCTAGTGTTTTCGATGGAAGCATTTTAAAGTTAAGGCCTGTCTCATCACAGTTGAATATTTGGTCTGAAGTTAGTCCATCTTTAAGGATAATATCTTGTAATTTTAAATAAAATATTCCGATTTCAGTTGAGTCAACAGAAAGTTTTTTCGCCACAAATATGCAATTATCGGATGCCATATTTCTTTTTTCATAAGTCAATCCATACTTCACTAGCACAAAAGTTTTCTCCTCCATCCATAAACTTCTTCTGGAATTCAATAGCTTTTGCTTGGAGTATTGGACCACTTATCGGACTGCCAAATCCTCTCATTTGTGAAAACCACAAGAACAATGCCTCAGAAATTTGTTCATAGTCCCCTTTCTTCATAGTCTTCCGGGCCAATCCACTCCACCACTCACACTTCGGTTGACCCACTGTTCGATTTCATTCCGCTTACGCTTCCAATCTCCAATAGTTACTTCTCCGACACCTAAATCTGGAGCAACCTTCTTTTCACCCTTATCCAACCTCTTCACTACTCTCTTCCGCCTTTCCACCCATATTGTACAGAAAAATGCTCTCTTACACTCACAAAAATCAACTTATGAAAAATTAATTATGAAACTGAAACTAAGAAACTCGAATAAATACACAAAACAGTACATAAAGTAAAAATTTTACCGTACAGTAACTTAATTTGACGATTTGAACGACAGCAAACAAATAATTTGACGATCTGAACGACAACAAACAAATCGATAGTTCAATTCACACTGATTAACATAGAAAGTAACAGGAAATTGTAGACAAAACACGACACAGAATTTTCTGGAAATAAGGCGGTGACCAATTGCTGAGAATACCAACTCGACATCAGCTTGACCTAAAGCCTACCTGATACACAATTCTCTTCTTATCAAGAATCCACAATTTTCAATGGATTGCCCATATAACAGCTGCCGATATAACTTGTGACTATCGACCTTTTTTTTATTACTCGATATTGTGATTCAACAGGTACGGCTATAAAACTAAAACCCAGGAAAAATTTTGCCTCAGTTAACCGAGGGACTCGGATAACCAAGACTCGGATAATCGGGAGTATACTGTATCTTCAAATGAGAATAGTGAAATGTAAGTACATGATACTTAAACGGAAAATTATTTTTACACTGGTATGTTTCCAAATACATGTCACACAAAGACTGTTGTAATTATGTCTATAAATGGGCAAAATATTTTGATCAAACAAGAAGGGTGTAGTTACAATCATTTCTCATGTACCTTGCTCATAAATTTTAAATACAAAAACTATTTAGTAGTAACAATAATATACCCGATTATAAAAATGAAATCTTTAAAATGTTTTAGATTATTTTACTATATAATTGTGGCTAACCCATACCTATTTACTAAAATTGATTTGCTTCAAGAATTTATATAATAATGAACGACACATATTTGATCTGGGCGGAAGATCTAGGCGGTTGTTAATTTCACTTAAAATTCTCATTCTTGAAAAAGAAGCTGTCGTACAGATGTTTTAACTCTTTTATATTATGTTGCAAGGATAGAAGGTCGATCGCCAATATTTTTTGGACATTTTGCTGTTCCAGTCTACTTATATTCCTTAATTGTTCTGTAAATAGTTAAATTTGCAACACCTAAAATGAACACATTACTTTAGTAAGTCTTTATTTTAACAATAACTATGGTGCAAAACTAACCTGTTGCCTGTTTTATTTTTGCTACCATGGCTGTTATTTTTATTGCAGGATTATCAATTTTTTATTTGTTTGTACATGTATATTGTTTTTAATTTGATGATAAATGACCCAAATCTAGTTTTTTAGGTGGAGAAAAATACTTACCACTAGTACTTGGCATTAGCGATGTGAAATTACGTGTAATTTCAGAAATTGTAAGTTACACGTGTAAAATTACCCAAAAATTACAAACCAGATGTAATTTATGTAACTTATGTAATTTATGTTCATTGTATTAAAAAATCAATTGTTTGCATTCATATTGAATATAATAAACACAAAGTAACTACATACTTATGAAATAAAGAAAAGTGGATAAGAAATACATACAAATAATAAAGAAATGAAAACATAGGTTCTTTAGTTTTGTTTTAAGCGGCTTTTATAAATCACAACTTCCTTTTTCGCAGACAACTGGAGACCTTCTTGTTATAAAACGTCGAAGTTTCAATTGTTTGCTCTTCCAATGAGCCTTGTGTAATTTTTTTTATCTCCGGCAAATCCAGAACTGCATCCTGAAATTAAATAGGAAAGTGTAAACATAGAGAGTAAAAATAATGGGTTTATAATATAATATATACAGATCTAACTACCTTGTTTTCGGCATCTGAAGTATCCTTCTCGACTTCCGTTTTTTTTTGGGGTTGTTCTGTGCCTTTACCCTGAAATTGATAATTTTGGAATATAAACAATAAATATGTATGTGTTTACACTAATTTACCGATTTCATTAAGACGTTTTCTAAAATGTTCACTTTGCTTTGTCTCAAAATGCGTGCTGGTCTCTGTTCCCTAGTTTCCATTCTTTGATCAATTTCATCATCGGTCATTGCAAAGTCAGCAAAATTAAAATCATCGTCGGAATTTCCATTTCCTGTTGTATTTGAATGCCATGATGATATTGTCTGAAAACATAAGATTTATAATTTTTTATTCGAAAACGGTGGAATGCATTGGAAAATCGGAAAAGAAGCAAACTGCATATATCACATGCACATATCACATATCTAAAAAATGCCTAAATTTAAAATTACCTCGTCTAATTCTTCCTCTTCGGAAATATGGTTTTCAATTACTTCTATCTCCTTCTGTAAGTTTCTACCTTCTATCGAAACGTTGTTCTGTACAGTCTCTTCTATAGGATATTGACTTTGTATGTGATGTTGTCGTGAACGTTTCAGCAATTTTGAATTATATTGTATATAATTTAAATTTGCTGCCCTTTGAGTTGTTAGGCGATTTCTTCTCTTCGTATGAATGCTGCTCTGGGAGCTAAAGCTTCTCTCTGTTGCCGCAGAAGTGCACGGCATTGTCAATATCCTGACTGCAACTTTGGAGAGGCATGAATGTCCACAAAATCCTTTCCACCATGTAACCAAAGAGACATTATCGAGTATGTTCCATAAAAATGTTTCGCCAAAAAAGTCTGTTTTAGCTAAATAGTTTCCTAAATCCTCAGTAATCTTTGACACTCCTTCATCACCAATCTCTATCGTGGTCGTGGTTGACATAGTAGTAATGTATTTCATCGCTTCAATCCTTTCGGCTGATGATAAATTTGCACCAACAGACCGAGGGTTTAGTAAGTCTGCGGCAAAATGGATCGGTTGAAGGGCGTATTCCTTCCTTGATATAAATTTATCCATCGCTTCTGTTTTTTCGCAATCCGTTAGTTTCACGCATTCTAAATGAGTAGATATGTTACTACCGATTTTCGCGAAAGTTTCACAAACCAAATGAATTGACGAAGAATCTCCTTCAAGACGTGTTATTGCTTCAGTAATTGGCTTAAGCAATTCAACAAGAGCGCTAGAATTTATCCAGAATCCTTCATCAAGTAAATTTGCTTTTGCGCTGCGTATTCTATCTTGAATTGTTTTATCTGGAGATATTGCTAGACGTTGTAGGACGGACTTGCATTTAGTCAGATCTTGAAGACATTTTACATGTGAACCCCATCTTGTTTTTACAGGTAGGCTAAGAGACACTCCACACTTCATCTCATTTCTTATTTCTGTGAATTGAGCTCTCAGTACTTGACACTGGTTAATAGTTTTAACGATATGTATAATATGTGACAAATGTGTCTCTATTGAAGATAATTTCAAAATATCGCTGCACAATAAATGTAATGTGTGCGCTAAACAGCCGTATGATACAAGATGGGGATACATCTCTTCACATTGTCTCACAGCCTTCCTCATATTCTTTGCGTTATCAGTCACAATAGCGAAAAATTTTTTAGGTCCATACTCCTCCAGAACTTCAACCATTAATTTTGTTATATATTCTGCGGTATGCTTCTCTGCTTTTGTTAGTACTGATTTGACAAATAACGGTTCGGGTGTTGTAACAATGAAATTAATTACACTTTCATTTCGCAAGTTGGACCAACCATCGCATTGCAATGATAAATTGTCAGCTTGCTTAATTTTATCATTAACTTGAACTTCAACTCGCTCGTACTCTTCGGTCAGGAGACGATTTGATAACATATATCTCGATGGTAAGGTGTATGAAGGTCTAATTTTTTTAAAAAACAATTTCCAATCTTCATTCTCGGTAATTGAATGTGGTGCTGAACTGGTGTAAATAGCTCTAGCAAGCAAAATATTCAATTCGTTATTTTGTTCGTGTGTCATTCGATCACAAAATGATTGTATTCTGTTGATTTTTGTGCAAACAGGTGTTTCCACATGAATGTTATCAGAAGCAGATGTTGATGCTGTGGAAACCGTTGATGATGTACAAGCAGCATCAGTGTTATCGTTATCCAATTTTGCCGATGTGATCTTTTTCATGGATGTTTCAAATGGAAATTTAGAGTGATTCCCCTTTGACTTTGGAGTTAAAATATTGAATTTAAGTTTTATCATATGCGGCACATAAGTGCATTGTTGAAGATGAGATTTCATTCTTGTAGCATTTTTTGCATGTACACTCTTGCAAAATTTACACCTCACATTTATGGTCTTTTGATTAGAAGAACCCGCAGGTAACACTTCAAAATAAAGCCAGATATCTGTCTTACGTTTCACCATGTTTTATGACCTAAAAAAAATATTCAGGTAGACTTAAACATTAAGAAGGGAAAAAACATTATTTTTCAAAGTATTTGATGGGCACGAGGGCATAAAAAATTGTTAGGCATCCTTAAATAGAAGAAAGATTAAAATTGAATCTGTGTAACAATTTAATGAAATTCGAATAAGCAGAATACTGGATCGGACAACTACATTATTTTGCCCTCAACGTTATCAAAATTTTTTATTTAGTAAGTTATGTCAGTGTAATTCAATTACACATGCTACATGCACAAGTACCCCGTTGCTCCTATCATTCTTATAGTTATTGTACAGTAAACTAATCTAAAAAATCGAATAAAACTTGGTAAACCGAATTCAGAATTAAGTACTGTAGCCACATATAAAATGACGCGCGTTAGATTTAACGTACAGTCGATATGCGATAGGCCCGCCCCTGTGTTTCCCAATCTAAGGTTGCTATGGACATCACCGGCACGTGTTTTGCTGTTTGTAGAAATAATATATTTCTTACCTTATAGTTTCTGTGCTTCCTTATAAATAAATGTAAAGTAACCAACGCTGCGTGAATGAATAGAGAAAGAACAGTCGAAAACTAACTTATACATACACATTACACATACAATAACAGAAATGTAAACATAACCTGCCTGACTCAGACTAAGGAACGACTAACGAGCGACGAGCGTAATAGCACCCACTGGTTCGCGCGCGCCGGCACCGGCGCACCGCACTTACGACAATTGCGCGCGCATAAGTTGCCATAATATATGTAATTTTACCAGTAATTACATAAATTACGGTAATTTATGTAAATTTATCATAAGTTACGTTAAATTTCATAAATTACGTAAATTCCAAAAATTACATAAATTACATTAAGTTACGGGTATCATGTAATATTACCGTAAGTTACGTGTAATTTATGTAACGTAAGTTATGTAATTTTACAACTCACATCACTACTTGGCATTCAATCCATATTGTTATCCTAATAACACTAATGTCGCTAAATAGTTCTGAGAAGTTCTGAAACTGTCTTTTATATAAATGCAAACGAAAAATTAAAAAATTAAAAGAATAACGCAGAAAATACACAAAATCATCGATATAAATTTTGAATTTTAGAATTACATAAATGTTATTACTTAGTGTCAAAATGTCATAATTTAGTGGAGTAAACTTGCCTGCGGTTGGATTAATTACAAACAAGAATTACGGTGCGGTAAATTTGAAGTACTCCTCCTGTTTAAAAAACAAACCATAGTAATCAATCAGAATATTTTTACAAACCGTATTAAAAAATATAAGAAAGCAGTAGTTTTCAATTATTTCTTTTTAAACTACAGTGGTATCCTATTATTCCAGTCGAATTAACCAGAAAACCAACCAAAAGAGAAATATGTTTTAAGCACGACAAAGTATCGAAAATGTATTTTTGAAACCCGCATTTGCCCAATTATCAGCCAAATTTTTATCGTGCTGTTCGCATTAAAGCATCGCTTCTCACTCAATAATTAAGTTCGTTATCGCATATTTCCGCACACCGCCATTAGCGTTAAAATTTGATAACATACTGGTTTTCCGCAGTCCACTTTTAATGGATAGAAACTAAGCTAACATAGGAATTTCACCATAATCGTCCATTAGACAAAGATCCCGATAATCGGGATTTTATACACCGGCTTTAAATAATAATGCCGGCTCATCGTCGCTTTGCCAACAGAGTCGGACCGAAGTATTTTATCGCCATTACATAGTCTAGGAAATATATTTCTATTATTTACTAGTTATCCCAGTCTGATATCATCTGTCCGGTTCTTTGTACATATATTAAAATATTCTCATATTATTACTAAGCGTTTATTATATTACAATACAATACGTTTTTTGTATCCTTCTTTTTAACGTGGCTGTTCAAGTCCTCTTCATTTTGACGATTAACAGATTCAGATTCTTTGTCTTAAACTATTTTGAACACAGGGCCGCCGCTAAGGTATTGACTGCCCGTGTGCAACTTAATATTTGCCGCCCCCTTCCAACACTTTAGACATGCATACTATTATTTAAAGAAATGTGCAGAAGATGCATAATATAACAATAGTAATTTGTAAATATGTATATCCTAATGTATATCCTAATATCCAATCCTAATATTCTAACTTAAACGTCCTTTATCCTAATTTAATAACCATAATCCAACCTCCAGAATATGTATATCCTAATATCCTAATTTAAACGTCAATTTAATTAAAATAAACCGTGAATAAAGACTTAAACACACAAAAAAAAAACTAAAAACGCACTTTTCGGGCTTTCGCCTCG
Organism: Diabrotica balteata; assembly: GCA_918026665.1. Lineage (NCBI taxonomy): Eukaryota > Metazoa > Arthropoda > Insecta > Coleoptera > Chrysomelidae > Diabrotica > Diabrotica balteata. The sequence goes on from OU898276.1 coordinate 136,844,882, forward strand.
GAAAACTTTTTGACAATATCTTTAATCTACAATGTCGAACATACTTCATGTTCTACAGATAATATTGCTAAAACAGAAAGTCTATCTTGCTTCATTGAGGATCGCAAATAGTTTTTAATAATCTTAAGTTTTGACAACGACCGCTCACCCGTAGCACAGTATAAAAGGTTCCACTTGTATACTCTTTATACTGTCCCGTAGCTACAGTAACATGTATAGTTAGGAATATACGTAGAATACTATTATTCGCTGTGAGCCGATGAGTAGAGGGGATTTGACAGTTTTCATCAACGCTGTTAGTGGCAGTTTTGTTCATTTAACTTGTTAACATTCTAATAATTACGATTATGGATTGTTCAAAAAGATTTTTCAAAAAGAAAAAGATATGATACATGTAAAAATACTGGGTATAACAGTGATTGTAAATTTTATTCATTTCAAATGGAAAAATGGATTATTGCTATCATTAAGAAACCTATAATACAAACATGATATTTCTATGGTGTAAAATAAAAAAGCTATTATATTCCGAAACACTGCGTACATGCCCTGCATCAACTAAATCTTTCCTCTTTTTTGGTGTAGCTGGTTGAAATGAGATATCATATGATATAGACTTAAAACCAGTATAATGTTTAATTTCCATTTTGATAAAATTAATAAAAATTGATATCTAAGCACTAAGGACTAAGCATACAAAAAATAACTGAGCAAAAACAGAATGAAAATGCAAAATGAAAACAAGAATTACAATGATACAGAGGTAAAGGCATCGAGCAAAAAGACAAAAGAGGGAATCTAATCGTTATGAAAAGGAGACCAAAAAAAGGGCCTCTGACGGCGGACATATCCGGAAATGCGAATGCGCCAAATTTAAATTTTCCGAGGCTTATTAACAGTAGCTATAAAATAGTTTTCAGAATGTGTCTTAGACGAGAAACTTTAAATAAATATTAACGATAACAGTCTAAAATGTGACAGAATTGTTAAAAAACTTAATATATAAGCTTTCATGTGAGAGTTGGAACAAACAATAACATAACCCTACTAAATTTGATTTATTAAACAAGGAAAGGCTCTCTTCTTTTTGCCAATGACCTCTTGCGTACGTAGTCATCCAGTTGCAGGAACTTATGTCTTAAATATTATAATTAAAATAAATAAAATAAAAAGGCGTAATTACTTTTACTATTAGTTATGTGTATTCGTTCAGTAATCAGTTTACAATAATATTTGAGTTCATAATTTTATATTTTTAGACAAATATCTATTTTTCTCGTTTTGTCATATTTAACTTACACCGATTTTACAAGAAAAGTACAAGCTTCAAACCGCGAGAGAGCGCTACCGGCGAAACTCACAGCGAATAGTAAAATTAGGAAATGTATATACAAGATTATTTTCGTAAATATATTTAAGAATATCACTAGGACTTTTTTTTGCAGAAAAAAATGGTTGAATAGCTTTAATTTCTTCATATAAATCGATTGCACTAATGTCAGTCTCTGAGCTGTTTATGTCTGTAAGGACTTGGGCTATTGGTTTTAAGTTCATCATTGTTTTTAACTTTGGTTATGCCATATATTACACTACAAATGTCTGGTTGCTGTTGAAGTAATTAGAACCGTTCTTTAATTGCTGTTATTGCAGCATCCAAAATTTTAAAATAAAAATGTATTAAATGACAGTTCCGGAGATAATATAGGTTCATCAGCTCCTTCATACTCAAAATGCACTTTTCGTTCGGTAGAGGAGCTAGGGAAACCTTTTTCTATTTTAGCTTTTGTAAATATCTCTATGAATGTGGTTACAAAATTTTAGAAATATTCATCAGAACGTTTGGTTATGAAATATTTCTTGAAATTATCAAGTGCATCAAGTGAAGATTTTGTTCTGAAGCTATTTTCTTGTGGCATTTTAAATTAATTACTATTTAACTGGGAATAAGCCACATTTAAACATAAAAATACGTTTATTGACGTTTCAATTTCCACTTCGGAAATCGTTGTGGAAATTTTCGAAATACACGATTTCCGAAGTGGAAATTAAAACGTCAATAAAACGTATTTTTATCTTTAAATGTGGCTTATTCCCAGTTAAATAGTAATTAAGTGAAGATTTTATGTCAAATTTTGGACTTTAAAGGATTTTGCTAACCACGTTTATTTTACTTAAAATATCTTGCCACACTACAACAGAACACATGAATTTGAATTTCCAAATTTTATCTTAAAGGAATTTTGCTGAAGATCCGACTCTCAGTATTAAAAATTCCACTGACTCAAAACTTATTTTTACTGCATCATTCACCACCAGATTTAAAGTATGCGCAGAACAGGGAATAAAAAATGCTCGAGAAGATTTTCTTCTGCAATCCAATATATTTACCACGCATATTGGCTCCATTATCGTAACCCTGTCCACTGAAATTATTAATATTTATATTTAATTCATTCAGTTTATTTTATATAAATTCAAACTGGCTTGTCCAGTTACGTCAGTTACAAAAAAAAGCCCAAGAAGTATTCAAATATCTGAACTGCTGTTGAAGTTGAAACACATCTTACTACAACTGTTATTTGTTCTACGTGCGTTATATCTGGGATACAATCTAACATGATAGAAAAATATTTAGGTTCTCGAATTTGCTTTAGGATAACGTCCTGAACAGAGTTTGTCAATAAAACAATCAATTTATTTTGATGTTGGCATCCTAAATAATGTGGTATATTTGTACTTTTGGATTCCACACGACGAAGATGCTCTGATAATACAGCGTCAAATTTAGAAATCATTTCAACTAACTGCAAATAATTTCCATTATTTGGTTCAAGTAACTTATTAGATGCTTTGATGGATGCTTGAATCTTTCAACAACAGCGTCCCAATGTTTTTTCTCCATTTCATATAATTTTGATGAGCAGAGTCAACTGTTTATTTGTTTTTTTTAATGCTATAGATAGTTTAAACAGTTTATGAGAATATTTTATATGAGCTGCACCGGATTTAGGTCTTTTTAAAATAATAGCTAAATGTTGCCTGTCACTTACCCCATTAATTCCACTAACTAATTGTCGGCTGCTTTCATCACAACAAAACAGTTTACAATGTGCACAAAAAACACTATTTAGTGATAATGAGTAAAGTAACTACGGGCGATGAATTTGGTCTTGATTAGCTAATGTGTGATAATAATAAGTTTTTGAAAATTTCCTATTATTTTTATTTCTGGGGAAGTTAATTTTGTAATTTGCTGAGGAAAATTTTCAACATATACTTGGATTCATATTTGCAGGTCATTTTCCGGGATCATCTGAAACCAAGTATATGCTGTAGCTTCGTACACTGCAATCCAGATTAACTGGAACATTAATTGTTCTGTCTTGGTTGCTGGTTTCAGGTTCAGGCGTTTCAGCATCAGCACTCGCACTATCGCTATTATTGTCATCAAATAATCCGTCTCTATGAGCTGGAATATTTAATTGTTTGGTACTTTTTTCTATGGTTTTAACTTCGCTTAAAGTTGAAGGTCCCAAATTTATATCCGAGTCTCCTATATTTTCATGTATGTTTTGCATCAAAAATGATTCCACTGCACCGCTAAGTTTTTTTTTTCTCCTCAGTTTTTGCCTCTTTTATTTTTCTGTATTGACAGCCTGAAAGTCGTTATTTTTCTTTCGGACATTTTGAAATTATCAATCAAGAACGATGCCGGGCAAATTTAACAAAATAAATCCAAAAACACTTCAAATAAGTTGTCCAAATAATGTTTCCCCGAATAATATGTAGCGGTAACGCGTATACAAATAAAGTTGGTAAAATAAACAGGTACACTACTATATTTTACAAACAAAATCGTTTATTAAAAGCATGCCTAAATTCATCGGATTCTCAACTAAAAACTGAACATAAGACATAATAACAATAACCCATCTTAAACATAAGCAACCATAGGAACAATATTATAACAGAAACTTTAAAACCACTTACCTAAATTCTTGTAAAGTATCTACGTGTGAAATTTTAAATAACTGAAGTCCGAAAGCCGCCAGCCGCGGCTGAATTGACTTAAAAAGTATTCCCGAATGTTTTTACATTAGTATGAAAAAAAGAAGTATACATGATAAATGAAACGCATTTGAATATTATCAAGTACTGAATAATTATTATTGTTTGGAATTCTACTATCAACTCGTCAACCACGAGGCATGTTTTCTACCAATTCCCTGCGTGCTTCGATTTTACTTATCATAATGAGTCCTGCATCATTTACCCATCATACTGGTATATTTATGTTTCGTGAACATTAAGAAGGCATTTGTCAAAGTTAAATAAATGGACGTTATCCATTTATTATACACAAGAAATATATGAATAAGCAAAACCATTGAAGGTATCTACCAGAACAACGCAATAAAAGTAAAAGTAGAAGAAGAACTGCCTACCCAAATTGAAGATGATAATTAAATAAGAAAGGGGGAATTCCGTAGACTTTTATTGTTCAATCTTATCATAGATAAAAATAAAAAAAAAGTAAGATAAAAGCATATCAAATGGGAGAAAATCAACTTAAAATAATCTTCTATGTAGAAGACGCAATACTAATCTCTCAAAGTGAAGATAATTTCATAAGGGGTTAGATAATAAAACAAGTGGTGATAATATAGAGTTTAAATATCTAGGCATTACACTATCTAGCTAAGGAAAGTTCGGGAGATAAGTGGAAGATAAAGTAAATAAAGCAAATAGAGCCGCAGATTGTCTCAATGAAAGAATCTGTAGAAATAAAAATATCGATAAAGAAATAAAAGGCAGAATTTACAAAACAATCATCAGACCAATAATGGCATATGTCTCAGAAACACGACATAAAGTTACTTGACGATACGACATTCTTAATACATTGAGTCATTGGGGTGCCGAATGTAACATGCTATAATATATTTACCTGTTTCTTAAAAAAATAAAGAAAAGATAAATGATACAGTATCTAGCACTAAAGACCAAACGGTTCTGTCATTAGTTAAACACTATTCTTAGTAGCGATAAACAAAATCTTAAAGCGAGATTATACGCTGATCATTTGGTTATATATTCAAGAGACACAAATATTCCTTTTTTACAGAAAAAACGTATAATGTGCATTAAATTACTTTGACAACTGGTCGAAAGCTGCGACTTAACTTAACTTGTATGGAACACTTAAAGCTTTAAGCTTAACAGCTAAGAAAGAACTCCACTACATTTTTTACTAGGTAGTTATATCTGTATATCTGCCTTGAATATAAAGCAACTCTGGATGTGGCATTAAGCCAAATATAAATTAGTTGGGGTAACTATGTTATCAAATATGCCATCAGTAAATAATTTTTCAAATGTCTCAACTTCATTTAAGTCTTGCAATTCATGTTTATCGATTAAAACCGCTCATTCTACTCTAATGTTCCTACCATACTATTATTTGTACAAGCTTTTGTCCATTGCATGCCTAAACAATTTTGTCTCGTCATCTTTTTAACCGCAGTGCTAAAGGTACAACTTTTAAGCCTTTATCTTATTCTAAAGAGCAATGAACTTCAATTTTTTCTACAATATCTTTAGGTAGTGTCAAATTTCCGTTTGTCATCTTCAATTTCTAATTCATTAGTTAGCATGTCTGAGTCTGGAGAAATAATAACAATATCCACTTAAGACCGCGAATTAGAAGCACGAATATCTTCTAAAGCTGAAGGTAAACCTTCGTATTTCTTTCCATGGAAATTTTGAACACTAATACTTTAAAAATGATCTACAGATGTTATACCTGTAACAAAACTGTAAAATATTACAAATACTGCGATACGCCTATTATACTCATAAGAGTATACCTAATTTTAACAAAACAAATAAATCACGTTAGAATTAAAATTCTGAAAAATTGATCCCTCAAGTCCTTTACTCAACTTATTATAAAATAACGTAATCTATTTGATGGTAAAAGGCATAAAATGAGATGAACTTACTATAATTTAAAAATTCGATGCCAGGAAAATAAAAAACAGCTCGTGTTGACTTCATCACCAGTAAATTAAAACTAACCAGTACATAACCCTCTAGTAAGGTAAGTCTCATAGAAAGTTTTGGGAGAGAATTTCTAACGCCAAATGCGGACGATCGAAAACTAATTTTATTTGGAGGCAAATTCAAAACGTAGATTTTGAATTTTAGGGCACCAAAATTTAAAAAGTATGCTTTTAGTGAAAAATAAATACAGTTATAAAATAAAAAAAAAACTTATTGCATACCAAAAAATATATTCTCTCTGTCCAAAAATATTTTATGAACGCATTTTTATATATAAATGCACGACATAATATTAGACAGAGTATAATCATGGCTCAGGAAAGTTTTTATTTATTATTTTATGTGTATATCTGTTTTCCATTACACTAACAAACAAAAGTCCCGAAAATAACAAAATTAAACACACATATAATACTTGTTTATTTATATAATTTTATTTGGTAAAACTATTGGCAACAAATATTCTCCTCCTCCTCATATCTTAAGCTTTTGTCAGAGTGTGGATGGGGGACACTCTAAATATTGTTAGCTTGCTGTCTTCATTGACAGAAATCCTCTACCTGATGGACAACTTCATGCAGGGATTTTTCCACCAATCTTCATTTAATCTGCCCATCGTGTTGGAGATCTTGATTTTGATAAACAAGTATAGATGCCTCTACATTCATTAGTATTGATAAGTATATTATACTTATCAACTATACCTTTTCAAATATCCTTCTTTTAAGGACCATCTGTAGATAATAAAGTGTAAACTCTAGCATTTCTACTATCTTGCTTTTTAGGATCATCACAAATTAGCATGTAACTATTGCTCAGAAGTAGAAGATCCATGAAAATCTATAATAATGATATATTAGTAAAATAAAGAAGGTGTGACTTTTTTTTATAAAATATGTTTAATTAGATATGTTTTTATCGTCTATTTCTAAAATTTGAGATACAATGTTTTTATACCACAATTTGCAACTTACAAAATGCAAAGGCTTAGATTACAATTACAACACTTTTTTTATGAATAACTACTCAAAATTCTTTAGAACTTACTTATTGTAAATTTAAGTGATGATTTTAGTAGAATTTGCAACAATCTTTGTTTTTTTTTAGGAAAACATTGTACAGTATAATCATTATTTGGGTAAATATACAAAACTAGTGAAATCATGGCAACCATCATTCCCCCACCTAAAGTGACTAGTAACGTCGTCGGCATTTACGAACGGCTGGGCCCATACAAATTACTCTTCTCACCTATCGTATTCCATTTACACTACTATTTGTGTTATATACTCTGAAAACTAACTAACCAGTGGAATCATTCAACAATCTGTTAAGGTTGTCTTCTTAGGGGTATTAAGTTTTCTATAATTACTAAGAACTAGTTTAAGCTGTACTGAAATAAACTATAGTGGAAGCTTATGGGTTAAGAGATAATTAGGCAATTCTAGACTATTGGTCCACTCTGTATACTTACCACAAACATTTTTGCACTTTTTGTAGGTGGTTTTGCAAATGTACCAAGACTACCTGACGATGCACTGATAAGACCAAAAACGTGCTGATTACACATACGTAGTTAAAGGGCCAAAATACTGTATACTTCGCTTTATAATACAAGGATCAGTGATACGAGAAGGCGGATAGGTTGACAGAAATTCTAATGGTTACGTAATATGAGGCAGGGGAGTTTCACGGTGGAAAAATAATTTCGCGCAGTAGATAATAAAGCTAACCAAGAAAATGAAAGAAGTGGAGGTCCACTAAAACAAGATACTCAAGATTGAAAAACATCAGAGAGGGAACAATTCACGATATTCAATCCTTAGTATGAACGGCACAGAATAGGAAAAGATTTGTCAGAATTTTTGCTGGCCTTCAGAAATAAAAAGAATAGTATATAAGAAGCCAATAAAGAAATACAGTAGTCTCTCTTTATAACGATTCCCTATATAACGATAATTCCTCTATAACGATGACAATAGTAAACGTTGGTTGGTTCGCCACAAGGACAATGTATTAATTCTTTCTCTACACCGATATCGTTCTCTCTTTATAGCGATGACTTTTCAGCGTTCAATAGCCGATGACAAATGTGTTATTGTGTTTAAAGTTTAGACTACCTGAGTCATGAGTGGCAAGGTCGTTGTCCAGCGGTTGTTTTAATTTGCGCTTAAGGAATGCGGCCACCCATTCTACTCATTCTTATGAAAGGGTTAAGTGACTCGCATTTATTATTCGGGCGGCGTGCCTAACTATCACACAGATGTCATCTATTGACGACTTTTAATTTCCAGTTTGAGTTGTGTCTCAGTGTGTCGACAGTCAACATGTTTTCGAAAAAACGTAAGGTGAAAAGCAATCGGTGTCGTTTGCCGTACCCCTTAGTCAACTGTGGCTACGATGCGGAATGACAGGAAAAAGAGGCTTGAAGCGGAGATGTAGGGCGGTAGCAGGAAGAAGTTGCGGAAACCTCAGTACGAAGGTTTAGATCGCGCTATGCTTCAGTGGTTTCAGTAGCAGCGAATGAACCATATTCCACTTTCTGGGCCTGTGGTCAGGACAAAAGCTGAATCTTTTCCAACTGATCTTGAAATTGCAAATTTCAAGGCATCTGAGGGTTGGCCGAGCAAGTGGAAGAAGCTGCGGCACAAGATCAACTATGGGCAAATCAGCTGAGAGGCTCGCGATATTAACAAAAACGTTACGGATGATTGGCTACAAAACGTGTGGCCTGGACTAAAGGCACGTTATGCGTCAGACGACATTTTCAATGCTGATGAGACTGGATTGTTTTTTAAAATTACACCAAACAGAACTTTAAAATTTAAATCGGAATAGTTGATGGAGAGCTCTCTAAGGAATGCATTACAATTTTAGTGACCGCTAACATAACAAATTCGGTGAAGCGAAAATTGATAGTGATAGGGAAGTTAAAAAATCCACGTTGCTTTAAAAACATAAAAAATCTACCTGTGACCTATAAAGCAAACAAGAGTGCGTGGATGACTTCAAATACTTTTGAAGAAGCGATAAGAAAGTGGGATATCGAGCTTAAAAGGAAAAAAATTCTTCTGCTTGTAGACAATTGTCCTGCTCATCCGTTACTGTACGACCCTTAAAACATTGAACTTTGTTTTCTGCTAGCAAACACGAGTATCCTTGAGATCCAGCCGATGGATCAAAGTGTCATCAAGAGTTTGAAAAGCCATTACAGGAGAAGACTTTTGATGGTATTGGTTCAGAACAATGGCAATCTTAAACTAAACATGTTTGACGCCATCCTAGTAATTAGTAATAATGGGACGAGGTGACGAGCAATACAATAAAACATTCCTTCAAATACGCAGGATACAGACAGGATACAGACAGTTTGAACTTACTATCACCTACGGACCGGTAGAGCTAACAGATTTTGAATAATTTGATGAAAATGTAGCAGAAAATATCTGGACTTTCTGAAAAGGACATTATACAGTTCGTGAAGAAGAAGAAGAAAACAGTGACCCAGAAGTGGAAGCAGAGCCAGAACTAGCTCCGACCCCTCAGTAGGCATTGAGTGTGGCAAAAGTACTGCATTTATTCTTCATCCACCAGGAAGACGATATGAGTGCTGTGGATGATTCTATGCGTCTTTAGGACAAGGTCAGGTCAGTTCTGTGGAAAGGGAAAGGAAACAGACCAAGGTGACAGACTTTTTTTGGTAATGTAAGCAAAATATATTTTACAGTAGCATATTATTTTTTTATTGTACTGTACAGATGTTTTAATTGTACATTCATTTTTTTATATCGTATTGCTTGTATTATTCTTTAATAAATCTATGTAGTGTATTTACAATACAGCGTTAATTCATTTATACACGTTTTGCTACATTTTTAAAATTGTTTTTTTATCGAGTTTAATGTGTCGACACTAATAGTCATTGGCATGGTACAGTGAATTGTTACAGTCAGGTGTGTAGTGTGTGTGTGCGTGTGTGTGTGTTGTGTGTGTGTGTGTGTGTGTGTGTGGTGTGTGTGTGTAGAGTAATTGTCTTGATACTTAGCAAAGTGGACGTCATTGTCTTTGCTAAGAGACGCTAATTGTATCCAAACGTCTGCGGTCCCTCCGGTGAGTACCGATCGCACAAGGATAGAAATTATTTTCATTTATTAATTTTTAATAAACGAAAATTTCCACCCAGGTGAGATTCGAACTCACGACCTTTAGGTTCAAAGGTAGGCGCTCTTACCACTGAGCCACAGAGGGGGTTATTTTTTAAATTAAAATAGGTTATTTACTACAGTATTATTAATATTACGGTAGCGAATTTTGTCTCTTTCTGTATAATGATCTCTCCTTATAACGATGAAAATTCCCGGTCCCTTGCATATCGTTATAGAGAGAGACGACTGTATTTAGCGAAATTATAAACATGATGACGGTCTGAATTTAGACACGGCACCTAAAGAAAAATGTGTTCTCACTTAATCTTTTAATATTCTTTAAATAACGTGTAAAGGAAAAGAACATTCTAAAATTTGTTAGACTAATTGGTTAAATTCTAATAAGTACTGCACAGAAGTAATCTACTAATGAGTAGTTATTACCGGCTTTAACCAAATCTTGCTCGGTCTATAGCTACAGCGATCCAATGCGGCCGGACCGCTGAAGCGCCATCAAAATTAATTACAATCGAATAGCTAGATGTGAAGTCAACAGCTGGTTGGTTTTGGTCCATTCTCTTTGTCTAAGTATGTAAATACACTTTGTTAAACATTCGCCTCCAAACTTACTCCCGAGATAATAGCTTTCGTTTAGTAAAGTCAATAAAACCGGTCTATTTCTAATATAAATTGAAATTTTAAGGGTCGAATCTTGTCTAAATATCCTGCTCCTACACTCAACAGTTGTTCTATCTCTGAATTTGGAATTAGTTTTGTTTGAGTTGAAAATTCATTGTACATACCGGGATAAGAATAATTTTCCCATTTTTTAAGCAAACGAGAAGATAAATTGGTTTTCTAGACTGCACAGAGCATTCGATTGAAATTTAAAACGAACTAAAGACCACACGAGCTTAAATTAAAAAGAAAATGAGTAATTTGTAAAAATTTATATAAAACATTTGTATTGTGGTATGTTATAATAATACGATTTTATTGTAGCAAACGACAAAAACAAGTATCTAGTTCACAACTTGTATCGATATAATTATTATTAATAACTCATAGGAATAAAACGACTGAAAAATTAGAACTATTTCTAATTTCATGTTTATTATCTAATACAATCAGAGAATACAAAACCAATATACAGTATGATGCAAAAGTATGGAATAAATTTATTATTTTAGAAATAGATCACTTTTAACAAGTATCATGCTTAAAACCTAACGATATGCTATTGATAAGTGCTGAGAGTATTTTTTTTTGTAAATCGTTATGACTGTGATTGGTTTCTTGTTATCAGAATACATTTATATTGGTTTTGCTAAATTTTGTCTTTTTTAACGCGACTTATAGTTTTCCATTAGGCAAAACTATTTTTAAAAAATAAATACTTTATTAATTGATGACAAAATACGAAAAAAGATCGGATAATTTTTATATAAAATTATAATGTGCTTTCTTTGAAGTTTATATACAGACTGAAGTATATCTAATTAAAAACGCAATGGTAAAAATGATAGCTAAGTAAATATAAAAATGTAAACCAATCTGATTGCAAAGTTCATTAAAACACAAATCCTAGATCATCATTCTTAGGCGAATGACTGGAACAGGGCCGGCTTCCATAACTCCTCCCTTGCGAGTTCTTGGCATATTTCATGGAGTGAAAAATGCCCTTGGATTTGGTACAGGAACTATGGGTTCATATTCTTCCATAGGTGGTTCATTGTACGTTGGATGTGGATTTTTTTTTGTTCTTAACTTCTTAATATAATGAATGGCTATGAAGATGACACTAATTATTATTAATATATATATATATATATATTATGATAGTCCAATGGTTTGTGGAACGCTTCTTTAGATGCTGGAGTACCACAGGTTGAATTTGATTTTGATTTCTTTGGATTGTGTGAATTTTGTCGAGAGGGATATCCTTAAGAACAATTTCTGGGACTTCTTCTTCTTCTTGAGCATTGGAAACTCTTAACCCAGGTAAGAGAAGTGGTTGGCCTTGGACAACTGTCTTCTTATTAATAAACGTTTTCTTATCTACCTTGAACTGGCATTGGTAAGGAATGGAAACTAGAAAATTTCCTTTTAATGTGGTAAAATCGGTTTTCTGACATATCGTCTCGATTTTAGTTTGGTTTACGAAGATGGCAATGTAATGTGAATCATCAATTTGTTGTATTACATTCTCAAATATTCGGACGGGAGTTCTGCGGCAAGTTGTGGAACTGGTCTTCAGTTGCAATAATTGAAAGACACAATCTTCTTTCTCTACTCCAGCAGAGAAATCGCCATCAGTACAATAGAAATTGGGCTTCAGGTCCAGACAGGGCAGTGAGTGATATTGGTAATAATTTTCATTCATAGTCAGAAAGGTATTTCGAGGTACAATGGTACTGTGATTTAATGTAGGAATTGAATAAAGATGATAATAGGAGAATATTTCTGGGTAAACAATAGGAAAGTGAACAGCGAAAACAATTTTTGTCTCAGAGTAATAGGCTTCTGTTTTTAAAATATCATAATATTTATAAGTATCATTAAAATTTTGAAAAAGTACTTCATTTTTTGTATAGTATTTTAAAATAATCTCTATGATAGAATTTAACTCATTTTTATCAATAATGCTATTATGTAAAATTCCAAGTCGAGCAAAAGTAACGGCATTTTCTATTTCATCTAAAAGTTGTAAAATAATGTTTAAGCTTAAGTTTAACTGATCTAATATATTTCTAGTCTGCAAATAGTCATTGAAATCAAATATAAATTTATTTAAAGATGTGCGTATCTTATCTATACCCATAAAAATAGTTTCTTGATTGTTTGTTATAAGAGTTACTGTTTCATTAAAATTTGCTATTATATCCTTGGTCAGAGGAAATTTGCTGATTTACTTTTTTAACTAATATTTGATTATTATTTTGGAGATCAGAGATGGCTTGGTCATAAAGCAAGGCGTCACTGAAATCAAGATTACCAGAGATACTTTTAATTATAGATCCTAAACCGTCTATAAGACCTCTTTTTGATCTAAAAGGTGGCAATAAAGAATTAAATTTTTGTTCAGCGGATTTAAGTTGGAAAAGTAGAGCATGGTCAAAGTTATGAAGTTCTTGAAAATAAGGATGACTAAGGCCATCTTGAATTGCAAGTGTTACATTGTCATATGCATATCTTATAGATTCTATTTCGTTACCTATAGGGGAAAGATCGTAGTAATGAAGAAATGTATGTATTTGGGATTTTACCTTTGCTGTTCCTAACTTATACGGAAGGATTCCGGGATTATTTTGGAGGTTAGTCATTTGAACTTCCTGTGTCCTTACTAGAGGAAGGGCCAGGATAGATAGGATTAGTAAGCGTCCTGTAACAAGGTTGATCGGTTAGTTTTTGGTCTTTTAAGGTTTTGTTTGCGTAATAATTTATTGCTATGTACCTTTACTTTTATGTGTTCGTTCGCGATAGCTTTTTCTTTATAGAATTTTGGATTAACTTTGTTTCTGGTTAAGGTCGTGTTTTTCTTGTATACATCAGTGTCGGGTAAATATTCTAATGGTTCATGTCGGTCTTTGTTGTGACGTTCTATTGTAGATTCCTTTTGAGATATTAGCTTTTCATTTAAAGATCTGTAAATTTTTGCAGTAGTTTCTCTGTGATTTTGGATATAATTATTAATTAAAATTTGGTCCAAATTTATATCAAATATTTCTTTTGAATTTAAATGTCCATTCAGTATGTCAATTGGCTTTTGTTTCGTAACAGAATGGATCGAATTATTGTATCCCAATACTGCATAAACCATATCGTTTAGAATATCTATTTTATTATTATTTTTTGCTCTTATAATTCTCAGATGTTCAATAATAGTAGAATAAAATCTTTCTATAGCACCTTTCGACTGGGTACTATTTGCGGTGACGTAATGTGTTTCGACTTTGTGAACATCGAAAAATTCCTGAACAACCAAATTTTTTAGTTCAGTTCCTCTGTCCATTACAACTAAAGAGGGAACACCGTGATGAGACATAAATATTAGAAATGCTCTTGTTATTTCGATACCTGTTAGTGCTGTTAGTGGGTAGGCTTGTCCGTATTTTGAAAAAGTGTCAATAATTGTCAAAAATTTATGTCCTTGTGCAGATAGAGTGTCACAAAATATAATTTCCATTGGTTTTGACGGTGTTGGTGTAACAGATAATTTCTGGCGTGGAGGGTTTCGGTCATATTTATTAGCTTGACAAATCTCACACTTATTTATGAAGTTCGTTATGTCGGTTTTCATGGTGGGCCAATAGTAGAGTTGTTTAAGTTTGGTTTCTGTTTCAAGTATGCCACGATGGTTTGTTTTTCCTTCATGATATTGTCTTATAGTTCGGTGTTGTTCATCTTTGTCAGTAACGTCTCTTAGAATTGTATTACACTGAATTAATTTGTAAGCAGAATTTTCGAATACCTTTCGTAACACTTCGAGAATTTGGGAAATATAATTCTGGTCCTGGTTTTTGAAATACACACCGTATGTATATTTTGGATGAATATAGTTCTTAAAGACGTTTATGGTGTTATTCTCTAGGTCATTAGTAGAAATTTGTATATAAAGACGTTTTTTGTTGGGAAATATCTGTTCGGTCTTTGGCTTAACTGATGAATGTAAAACAAAGTCAATAATAATTTGATGGTCAAAAGAATTTATGCTTTTTTCCGAAATTTGCATTCCTAGAACAGGATCTTCTGCACTTGTATGTACGGTATTGTTGTCGTCATCTTCTTTATCTCCTTCTGGATTTGATTGATTTACTTCTAAATTTTCTTCTGTGTCTTCATTTTCTTGATTTTCATCATCTATTGTTTGCAAATCGCCTGCATTTGCAAGTACTAACTCATTGTCTATATTTTGGTCGTTATTAAGATTTTCCATGTATTTTATAAATTCATTAGTATTTATTTCAACTCTAGATAGAGTGTCGTTATTTCCATTTTGAGCTTTAGAAAGTATAGAAGGGATTTCGCAATTTTTTATAAATTGTCTGGCAATTAAGATATCGCCGTATTTTTGACTAACGGGACTATTAGTTACAATACGACTACGAGGATCGATTTTTTCTTTTAAAAATAGGTGGATTACTTTCGAAATAATGTATTGACGAAGTTGTCTCGGGTGTAATTAATTTAGAATTTGCAAAATCTAAATGGGCTTGTAACATTTTTAAGGTATCTATGCCTAAAAGGCCATCAAAGATATCATGGAAAGCGAAAAGGTGGAATTTAAAATCACCAGATTTATTAAATTCATCAAATATGGGGATTATTGCACAATTTTGTTGAGTTGATGTTTGGAATGCTGCCGATACAGTGAAAGGTTCCCTAAATATTTTATTTTTATAGAATTTTTGGGCAATTTCAGGCTTTAAAAAGGACTTAGTCGCTCCAGTGTCAATCAATAAAATAATGAGTGGATTAGAAATTTTGAGATAGGGTAATTCTTTTTTATCAGACGAAATGTTAAGTTCTATCAAGGGGTTTCGTTGGTCAGGTCGGTTTCGTGAAAATTTTGAAAATCGTCATCATCTACATATTGATAGTTGTCATAATATTCATCTGAATTATAAAAATTTTGATTATTTTCTTCCTCAGGTATTACCTCTGTGTTAAATAACTCTTCATGATAGAAATTTGGATTTTGGCCTGTGCTTTTAAAATGATTATAATTTTGTCGGAAGTGTGGTGCTGTATTTCGTGTAGAAATACTTATAGGAGTAGGTTTAGTCTGATTATTATTTGGATTGGGCTTCCAAACATTTTTTGGTTTACCGAAAACTTGGGAATTTGTAAAATATTTGGTTTGGGGTGGATTTGGGTGTCTTGGAAGTTGTACAGGACCTCTGGGAAATTGAGATCGACAGTCAACTGTCTGAGTTATATCTGGCTGAAAGTTAGATGTAGAAGGTTGGCTTATTCTTGGCTGAGAATATTGTATATTTAACTGTCGAGTTGATTGAAAATGATTGACATTTGGATTAGTTGGTTTTCGAATAAAATTATTACTATTATTAGAATTATTGTGATTAAAAGTTTGATTTTTCTGATAATACTTAATATTATCCTCCTCTCTAATAAACTGAATCGCTTGCTCTAACGAAACAGGTCGCATTTCACGAATAATGGGCCCTAAAGGCTCCCTAAGACCAGCTAAAAATGATTTTTAAAGCCTGCTTCGTAAAGACAGCTCTTTTAGATTCACGTTCCTGATTAATATAGTGTAAATCAATATAATTACAACTAGCATTTAATAAAGTTAAAAGTCTTTCATGAAAAGAATATGGAGATTCATTAGGTTTCTGTTTCATATTTACTAAATCTTGATTCAAGCAATTTTCATCACGATGATCACCAAAATTCTGAATCAAAGTATTTTTTATATCTGGCCAAGTTTTAGCGCCGCTTATGGCTACTATTTCTTCTGCTTTGCCTTCTAATTTATTAAGAATACCATTTAACAATAAAACATTTTGAAAACTGGCTAGATTATTCCTATCAAAATAATGATTTAAAATGGATTCAGTTGCATTTACAAATCTGTGAAGTTTATTAATATTTCCATCAAAATTCGGAATAATTGAAAAAGTTTTCATATCTAGAACAGCTGTTGCCATTTCATCTTTTAATTCTAATTTACAAAAATTATTAATTAAGCCTAACTCTTCGTTAGTATCGATTTCGCTTAAGGATTCGTTTTCAGAAGAGGAGTCTGACATAAACAAAAATTACTTACCACATCCGTACTGCACACTGTCTTCCTCGATGGAGTTCACTGGCAAAACTGGGATATTGGTTCTCGATTTTCGCGAAGGGTTGAAACCCAAAGAACTTTCCGCGATGGATTTTCCCGAAAATCTGTACTAACTGCGCCACTTATAGTTTTCCCTTAGGCAAAACTATTTTTAAAAAATAAATACTTTATTAATTGATGACAAAATACGAAAAAAGATCGGATAATTTTTATATAAAATTATAATGTTCTTTCTTTGAAGTTTATATACAGACTGAAGTATATCTAATTAAAAATGCAATGGTAAAAATGATAGCTAAGTAAATTTAAAAATGTAAACTAATCTGATTGCAAAGTTCATTAAAACACAAATCCTAGATCATCATTCTTAGGCGAATGACTGGAACAGGGCCGGCTTCCATAACTCGCGTCACGCTCATAGGCGTCGTCAAAACTAGATCAGTATTGTGTCATCCATATGGTAAGAGACTTACATGTGCGTTTTTAAATTGCAGAAAGTAATTATTTTCAAAAGACTTATTTACTGAAAATTTTAATAGAAAACATATTAGTATAATATTAATAATAATAATAATTACAAATTATTATCCTTATCTTCTTATTCAGTTTATTTGATGTAACATCCTTACCACTCTCACAGGTTAGGCATCGATGACATTCTATGTCTCCCTATGCTTCTCTTTCCTTAGATCTTTCCCTGCATAATCAGTTGGGGCAAGGTATATTTCTTTCCAAGTGTAATATGTCCAAGATATTCTACTTTTCTTGTTTTTATTGTATTTAAAATTTCCACTTCTTTATTAATCCTTTCCAGAACCTCTTCTTTTGTGACACGTGTTCTGTCCACAATATTTTCAGAATTCTTCTGTACACCCACTGCTCGAATGATTTCAGTTGTTTCATTGATGTCGCATTCAAAGTCAAGATTCTATTCCATAAAATAAAGTCGAAAAAACATAGCACCTCGCCAACCTAACTCTTAGATCCAGTTTTAAATCCCGGGTACATAGCATTCTTATTCATTTTTTTTAATTTGCTGTATTCTTTTTTATTATGTTTTTGATCCCCTGATTGTAATCATTTGTGGATTTAATCATTGTTCCCAGATATGCATATTTGTCTACTTGTTCGATGTTGGTTCCGTTTATTAGAAGATTCTCGTTATTTCTTTTTAAGTTTTCGATATTCTCACAAATTTCGTTTTCTTGACATTCATTGTTAGACCATACTCTTTTCCACATTCTGCTATTCTGGTCACAAGTCTCTGAAGATCTGCAGCGTTTTCGGCTAAAATCACAGTGTCGTCCGCATATCTAATGTTTTTAATGGGAATACCATTTACCTTTATTCCAGCTGTTTTCCCTCAAGAGCTTTCTTCAGGATCTCTTCGGAGTAGGCATTAAAAAGAATTGGCGACAATACGCATCCCTGTCTCACTCCACATCTAATTTCAATTTCTTCTGATAGCTGTTCGTTAACACGTACTTTTGCTTGCTGTTTATAGTATAAATTTGATATGATCCTGAATTCATTGTAGTCAATCTTCTTGGATTTGAGGACATTCATTAATTTTTTATGTCGTACTTTATCGAATATTATAGTCAATATAACATGCGTATATATCTTAATTGACGTTAAGGCACCTTTTTATCAGTATAGTAACGCGTGGAAAAAGAGCTTCACGCGTTCCTAGGCCTTTGCGAAAACCAAATTGTGTATCATTAACATCTATGTCTAGATTGTGATATATTCGGTTATATATGACTTTAAGTAGTAACTTTACCATATAAGGCATTAAGCTAATGGTGCGATAATCGCCGCATTTTCTTGCGTTTTTCTTCTTAGGGAGACAAATAAAAATCGACATTAACCACTCTTTGGGTAATACACCTGAACTATAAATTTGGTTTAAGACTGTCACTAAAACATCAATGTGCTTCTTATCTAGAATTTTTAGGATTTCTATTAGAAGCTGGGCTTTTCTCACTCTTCATTGTTTTTAATGCCTGTAATATTTCTTCTTTTGTAATATATGGACCTATTTCTTCTGACGTAAGTTCTATGTGCTCCAGATCTCCTCTTTCATCATCGACAATTCGTCGATATATTCTGCCCATCTTTGTACTTTCTCGTCCGTATTTGTTATAGTAGTCCTGTGTCTATTCAGTGTTGCACGAGTGGGATTTTGTTTTCTTAGTCTTGCCAGTTCTTTAACTTTCTTGTGTAGGTTAAACAAATCATATTTATTTTGAAGGTCTTCGATCTCTTTGCATTGTACTTCAAAGTATTTTTCTTTTGTCTGCTTTATTATCCTCCTAATCTCGTGGTTAATCTCTGTGTATTTATTGTTGTCTTTGTTTTTAAATTGTATCTGGTGTTCCATCATATTGAGTATCTCGTCATTCATCCATTATTCTTTTCTTCTTGCGGAAGTCTTTAGTATTTCTTTACAGAGTTCCAGTAAACTGGATGTTTTAGTCGATCCCAGTACTCGTCAATATTATTGGTGTTTGTGTTCAAATTGTTGCATTTCACATGCAGTTCATGTTAAAGTCATTCTTTTAATTTAGGTTCTTCTTCTTCTTCATTAATTTAAGTTTTCTTGTATCTGTTTTAGGGATTCTTTAATATCTTTTAATATTTTAAAGGGTGAGTGTAACCTTGGCAATAAGTGGATTGTGATATGAGGTCACGTCTGATCCAGGATATGCTTTCACAGCTTTAAGAGCATTACGGTATCTTTCATTGATCATAGTGTAATCTATCTGGTTCCTGAATACTTTCTCCGATGCATCTGCGGGCGATCGCCATGTATACAGTCGTCTGTTTGGTAACTTGAAAAATGTGTTTGTAATAATAAAGTTCTGCTCTTGACAGAATTGTAACAAACGGTCTCCTTTTTCGTTTTGATATCACAGACCAGTTTCCTATACATTTTTCACTTTGTCCCTTTCCAATCTTTGCATTAAGATCACCCAAGACTATCGTAATTTCTCTTATTTTCGTTATTCTAAGTGCCTCTTCGATATTTCGATAAAATAACTCTACTTCTTCTTTGTCGGCATTCGCCGTAGGAGCATAAGCTTGTATCAAATTCAGTTTGGCATGACATGTCACTAACTTCAGTACCATTACCCTTTTTGTGATAGGGAAACAGCATTCCACCGCTTTATTAGATTTTTTGATTAACTATTACTGCTACCCCGTGTCTGTGTTGGTTATCTCGCTACCGGAATAATATATTGTGGCTTCATCTGTTAAAAAACAACCGGAGTTGGGCCACCTGGCTTCACTGATAACCAGTACATCGATATGCAACCTGTTCATTTCTTGAATAACATTGTGCATTGTACCTGACTGAAACATGCTCTAAACATTCCAGTTTCCTGGCATTTTGACAAGGAATTTGCTGATTAACGACCTAAGAGTCCTTATCTTCTTCTACACTGCCGGATCTTGGCTTCCGAAGGCCATAATCAGTAACGCCGTTATTAGTTTCTAAAACCATGATGATTTTACTAGGTATTTCCATGGGGATCTTTAATGTAGTAGTTTTCCCTTGTCTTCTACATCATGATGCCGTTGACCAATATATTGGTTCTTCCACCTTGGAGATCGATTTCTCTACCCCAGGACAAAAGGGTGTGCTACCACCTACCAATTCTTCGCTTATACCGGTAATGGGTCGGTGATATTTTCGCCATATCTGGCTACCCTCACTTAATTTAGTCTACAGAGCAATGCTGTGGTCCGGGGTGTGGCACTTGGAGTCATAAGTGAGAGTTAGAGAGTTATCAAGAACCATCTTCCATCTATGACGCTCGATGTGGTCGTTCCTATAAAAGGTGCTACCTCTATAACATAACCTTTCACCCCAATACTTATGCATTGTCCTTATGAATATCCAATTATCCTTATGAAAATATACAAAACAATTTCCAACACAAAGGCCAGGTTTTTTTTTGGGATAAAAGATGCACCCCAAAATCGTGTCTTTACTTAAATTATTCTTTGAAAATACCTAACATTTTTTCTCTTTATCCGACCTCTACTATCAACATTTGTAATTTTTAAAACGTTTTGCTTGTCAGTTGTTTGTTGTTGTTTGTATGCTGAAGTAACCAATACTGTTTCAGATTTTTTAAATAGATATCTGCTAATTTCTAAACGACATTCATATAAATTCATTTTTCTACCAGTGTATGAAGTATAACTGTGAAAATTTAATAGCAAAACTTGAAATATGTGAACACCACCCATAAACTTATTATATATGGAAATAGGTGAAGGTTTTATTTTTATTGAGTTTCTTTTGTGTTCAGTTTCGATAACATAATTTTTAAATTCCGTGAATATGTACTTAACTTCTTTTTTATCTATCCACTTTCCTACTAAAATGCCATCTTTGTATTGCCCTACTGTCGGTTCTTTAGTTTAGCTAGTGCTAGTTTAGCTTCTAAAACTTTTTAAGGGTTACCTTTTCTCTTGTAAATAAAAATTCCTTTGAAGAAGGTATTGCTTTGTAAAAGCGTTTTTGCCAAATCAACACTTCCATAAAAATTATCTATAAAAAGAGAATGCCCGAGTTTATTTCACATTAGTTCTAAAACTACTGTCATTTCATACAAAGCGCTATGCCGTTGAGGTTTGCCAACACATACAATTTAGGTTCGTATTTGTGACGTTTGCTTTTTATATATATTCGACAAGATTATCTACCACGCCACAATATCATACTTTCATTAAGGGATATATTTTTCCTGGTTGATATATTTCAACCATTATATTGTTGAATTAATTTAAAAGTGGTTTAATTTTATGGAGTTTATCTTCTATTATACCCTCTTCTGGATTTCTAGCAAAATGTAGACATCTCAAAATAAGCAAGTAATAATCTCGGCTCATATTATTATGGAAACATTTTAATTGAGAAAGAGGATCGGCATTCCAGTAGTCCTGGATTCTATTGGTTTTCCATGTTCCCATATGCAATGTAAGTCCAAAAATGTTTTAAATTCGTCAACAGACACAGGCTTCCATTGATTTATACGTAAAAATTCTGCAACATCGGATAAAAATTTGTTTCCACTGTCATTTAAAAAAATATCTTTACAAGAAGGCAAAAAAATCATATAAAAAGATTTGGTAAAATTAAAATTTTGCATTCCAATAGGATCGTCTTTCCACGAATCCTCACTTAAATTTGACTTCCCCTTTATATTTTGATTCTTATCTGCATTTTCATGTAACGCTTTAACCAATCCAGAATAATAATTTTCTTCTTCAATATCTAAAAAAAAACTAAATAAAGCAAGAAAAAGTAATAAATACAAGAAAATCTAATGTTGCAAAATAATTCTGTTGATAATATTCTAAGAGATTGATATTTGAAATTAACAATTCAAAACATGTATACAAATGAAGTTATGAATTTTTAATTCATTCAATATAATCTTGAATTCATTTCTTAAATCTCGTATTGGAGTCTTTTATGTACTTTATAATAAACATACCTGTGTCTTCCTTTGACAGAACTCCACTATTATTGGATTCACTAATTTATCTTCACTAGATGAATTTATATTTAATAAGTATATTATATAATTGATCAGTACTATAATATTTTGATCTTTTACAATTTGAATTATTTGCATTCATTTTACCACGCGAAGTACTATATTTCGATCTTATACAATGTGAATTATTATTTGCATTTATTTTAACAAACGTCAATGTTTAATAGTTTGACAACTACAAAGCATGGCAACCTATTATGTATGTTCGGAATTCTGTAATAGATACGGTTTTAATAAATAAATAAAATAATAAAATTGTAAAAGATAGATACGGATTTCGGTTACTGGCTGTAATAATCAGCGTTATCTTTTCTAATAATATAATATTTATCCAAAATAAAAAAAAAATCTAATAGCCACAAATTGAATAAGGTTAATTTAAATTTAGAAAATATATTAATTTTTTAAATTTGATTTGGTAAAATAGAAATAATACAGAATCTAAATTTAAATACTTTTATGAATTAATTTTTGTACTTGAAGAAAAGATTTTCTTTTTTGATAACCGGTGGCTTTTCTTTGTTTTTTATTTTTATAGTGTTGGTGCAAAACAGAATTGTCCTTCATCTTTAGAAGCCTTAGTTATAATGGTCATTTCTTGTGTTAGAGTGTCGAAATAAAAATAATCCCGACTCACCCGCATTAAAATATCTAGCGGTGAGTATCGCTTCAATAAATAGAGCAGTTTTTTCTTTCAATCAGAAACCAGTAAGTAATTTTCCGCAGCTGTTTCGTCATATATAAATTGAAGCAACTCTTTTGAAAACGAGAAGAACTGGAAGCCTTCATATCAATGCCGAGTTCACTTGAAATTACTACTGATTTTCTTTAAATAATTTTGCCCAAATGGGATATAGTTTCAGCTAGGAAGAAATATGTTAGACATAATTGGGAAATTGAGTGAAAATCCTTTACTAACAGTAGCAAAAATACATACTGCAGTATATATCCAACTATTCCACCTACTCCTCTAAGTGACAGAAGTCCCATCTCTCGGAAAATTTATACTATGTACGTTAGATGCCTTTTTGGACATGCTACAGTAAATGCTTACTTATATAAAATAAAACTTTCCGAAACTGATATATGTGAATGTAATGGCAGTTATGACGATCTAAACCACTGGATGTTTCAATGTCGGTATAATCAAGAAGCCATAAAATTTTTATTTCAAGCCATCTCTCAAGAAAAAATCATTTTGCCGCAGAACGTTGCTTCTATTATGTATTTAGGTAGTCGAAATTCAACTATAAGATCATCAATTTGATGGGAATTTTTCAAACGTACCAAACGGAAAATCTAAACTGCCCTGTTCAGTGTTGTTGCGTGAATCCGAAATGGTAGGACGTTAGTTGTTGTATTTCCCATTGTCTTTCCTTTTATGTCTTTTACCTTTAACCGTTGCCTGTATTGTTTGTGTTACAAAAAAGTCGCTATGAAGGGCACCTTAGCGTGAAGCGTGTGTTCCTGTTCAATCCTTTTTGTATAGTCACACAATAGTGTTTCTAATGGGAAGGTTAGGAAATTGAGTGAATGTGGTGCGAATGAACGAACGGTTAGGAAATTGTTATGAATTTGAAAGATTGTTTTTATGTATTCTATATTCTTATACCTATATTGTCTGGCTAAATAGGTCTTGTACCTAAGGCCAAAAAAAAAATTGATTTAATACAGCACCCGAGAAATTACTGAAACACAAGTGAAATTAAAGAAAGTTATGAAATCATTCTAAAAGCAGAAGAAGAAATAATAAGGACATAAACATAGTATTTCTCATTACGTATATAAAAATGCCATGGCCGGTCTAGCAGGACCAACCTGTCACTTCTGGAACAGCTTCATATAAATGAAGGCTAATAAAAAAGTAAACAGACTACCTAAATTGCTTTAGCCATAACAACAGGAAGTATAGAACTATTAAGTAGTAGAAGGACAGGTAGAAAATGTTTTTGATAACCGTTTTATAAATAGGTTAACAAATAGTTTCCTCTAAAAACTCTTCCAAAAATTAAACTTTTATACACAAGGGTATTTATGCTAGACAATACAAAACAAAGGTATCTTAAAAACTTACATGCGCGTCATCAGCATATGACAAGCAAAATCTTGACGCTCATAGGCGTGATTTGCATGCAACGTGTTAACGCAGATATGACTAAAACTTACTTTAAAATATTTTTTAATATCTTTTTCTTTATAAACGGAGAACAAATCTAAACGACCACGATCGGGATCGCGTCCACGATGCGATGGCGATGGCGATCTCGGTTTCTGTAGAAAGCGAACACATCGGACCGATAGCGACCTGCGATATCAATTATATAAAGAGCACATTTAGAAATATAGTTGATAAAATGTGCGATTCTTTCAATTTACAAATGCAGATATTGATACAGTTTATTTTGCAGAAAAAGGAGAGATATATGAAGAGATGATATGAGAACCTGAGGCACAAGTAACAAGGAGATTTTCATAAATTGTTTCCAGAACTTCGCATAGATGAGAACCTTTTCTATTATATTTTGAAATAAATTTTAAAAGTTTTGATGAAATATAGTTGTTTGGTTATTTTTATCAGACAAAAAATTACCAAACAACAAACAAACTTTTTGGAACCATTTGATGCTACAGAAGGATTTTATTTTAAATATGTACGTATTTGTAATCTTGGTGGGACAGGTCCAACAATATATCATATTTTTTTTAGTTTTTCAATATCCATTTTTATTTGCATCGACGTTACCTGAAATAAACGTAAACTGATGCAATCTGACCGCTAAACTAATTATATCGCCTCGATTGCCATCAGAACGCTGCACAAATTTTTTTATCGCTAGCAGGTCACGACCAGTATGTGCTGCTTTACTTGTTCGTTTCAGATGAGTCGAATCGCAGTCGTCATCGTGAACGTCATCGTGTCGTGTTTGCCTAAGTATGTTTTTTGCTTTACGCGTTACAAATGATAACAAAAACATATTTATCGTTAAAACACAATATTTAGACAAAATTAGTAAAAAAAAATCTGTAAAAGATATGGTACATCTTCTATATACCCTACTATTACGTCATATGTCTGGTCAGATCCCAAGTAAATATAACCAACGCTATCGGTAAACAAGTAGTTCTAAAAACTGTGAAACAGGTATGTGCGTAATGTCATTGAAGAGTCGACTTCCTTCTGGTAAATTAATTTGAACCCTCGAGAACAGCACAGAACTGGCCCCAAATAAAATAAATACAGACAATGGCTAAGACAGTGAACAATTTAAAAATCTCAGAATTATGATTGGAACTGAAAGAGAAAGATTTCAGTGTTTCAGTCCTCCATGGGAAAGAGGCTGATTTTAGTCCAACGACTAAAGGATGCCTTAAAAAAACGTTTCGACACAGAAAATTATTTGGCGACAAACCTGCTGCTGCCATCTTGTAAACTTCTAAAGTTTCTGGTTATATTTCGACAGTTTCTTACGATGTGGCCAAAGTTTCTTCCGATATTGCCAAAGTTTCTAGTTACGCTTGGTTTCTAAGGACGTTGCGTTAACTTGCTGTTTCGATTCGCTGCGATTATGGTTCATATAGGGACTTGGTTCATTTACAGGTTCATATAGGGATTTTTTCACCTGAGTCTTCATTCGCTCTGTCGATCGTATTCTGAAAATTTATATATTATATATATATATATATATATATATATATACAGATTGAACCAAACTAAAACGGAACATACAATTTAATACATGTCTGTTTGAACTGCATTTGAAATAGTGGACCAATATAAAACTTGGACAAAAATAAATCCATACCTGGGTATAGAGATTGTATAAAATATCGTTCAACTATCTGTCTCGCAACAAAGTTGTTTGCGTAAGACGGGTTTGTCTAAGAAGGCGATAATAGTTCAGGAAATAAAGTTCGAAAAAAGTTAAAACCTCGCAATTTTTTCATCCTGCATGTATCCAGTTGAAATTTTAGCAGAAGGTAGGTAATAGCCAAAGGATCAAAATCTATATCGAACCGAAGTGCGCTGAAGGGTTTTAGGGGTGAAAACTACCCCTAATTGTCAAAAAATTATAAAATAACATATTAAACCTGAATATGGGTAAGATTTGGTTTGAATTAGTTAAATAATGATTATTTTATACTTTTGAATAGAGTTCCATCATATTTCAACCCTTAAAAAGCAACCCTTGTTAGAGATTAATGTAAAAAATTACTAATTCTAAAAAAATGATTTCGCCTTGGATCGATTTGGATAAAAATTTGGATTTAATCTCAATTCACCCGCTGCTTTATAGTTTATGTCATGTCAACGAACCCTGATTGTTCTTAGGGGTGAAAACTACCCCTAATTGTCAAAAATTATAAAATAACATATTAAACCTGAACATGGGTAAAATTTGGTTTGAATTAATTAAATAATGATAGTTTCGTGCTTTTGAATAAAGTTCCATCATATTTCAACCCTTAAAAAGCGACCCTTATTAGAGATTAATATAAAAAAATTAGTAATGCGAAGAAAATAATTTCACTTTGGAACGATTTGCATAAAAATTTGGAATTAAGCTCAACTCACCCTCTGCTTTATAGTTTATGTCATGCCGATGAACCCTGATGGTTCTTAGGGGTGAAAACTACCCCTAATTTTCAAAAATTGTAAAATAATATTACAAATCTTAAGATGAGTGAAATTTAGTTTGGATTAGTTAAATAGTGAGTTTTTTATACTTTAAAATACAAATTCATACATTTTCAACCCTTAAAAATCAATTGTTATGAGTGCTATAGGTGAAAACAATTTTTTGCCAAAATTTTGTAACTTTTCAACTTTTGAAAATCACCCTTTACAACATTGCAGTTTTTATAAACTAATTTATAAGATATAAATTGAAAAAAGTAGAATTAAATACAAAAAAAATTATCAACATAAAAAGGCACCATATATTATTATACATTTACATAAATAGTTGAAAATATTTACATTTATAGGTAAAACAATTATAATGTTAATTTTATTCGTTATCAATTACATCTTCATCGTGATCTATGTCATCCTCATCTTCTTCAATTATTGGCGGACTGTTATTGCACCCTTCACCTGAACACCCAGAACAAGTAGAGTTACAGTATAAACCAACTTTTCTGCACCCATATGAAACGCCGCATCCTTTTTTGCATTGGCAAAAAATAATTTTCAAAAATTTATTGGGTGCAGGTTGTTTGTTCATGCGTACGGGTAATAACAAACCATCTTTGGAATACCATCCCCAATCTGTTGCTCTGATATTTTCATTGCCAAGCCATAGACATATGAGCAGATGTTTTATTCTGTTATATGGGATTTCAAAATAAGAACACTTAAACTTTCGAATGTATAACGCCGCACTAGCTGATATACCGGTTTTGTAGATTATTATGCTCCGAAATGTACTGTACTATACTAATGGAATTTTCCGGAAAAAATTAACTGGTTTTTTTAACGTATTTCCTTTAATTTTTAACTATATAGTGTTTCTTCAAAAAATGTTTGTAGAGGTTTTTAATAGCTACAAGGATCTGTGAATTAAATCTTTTTGGAACCCTTAGTTTTTAAATGGGGTGAGTTTAAAGGGCTCGCAAAAGATGGTGCTTGATCGTAAATCGATGCTTTAACCGGCTATATCTCGCCAAATATTCATTGTATAACAAATCTAAATAAAGGATAATTTTAGTCATTAAAAAAGCTACAATTTGGTAATTTTTATTTTTTTCATATATTCAGTATTTTCGGGCATATTTAAAAAAAGAAGGGTAAAAAATATGAAATTGTAGATCGTTTCTCGCTTTAAGCTGTACTTTTTCTAAAACTAAGCATTTTAAATGGGTCAAACTTCTTGGACGTATTAACAATACATCTACAAAATGAATTGCAGAAGGGTGAAGATCGATTTTAATTATGGGGGTGGTTAGGGTGTTGTTTTCCTCGATTTTTTCGTAAAAAATGAGGTATTGACCTTATTTTTTTATGATAGGTCTATTTATGCTCTTTAAAAAAGGTTTTGTGAGTTTTCTTCCAAAAATGCATCATTTTCCCGATATTTGACTTTGAATCTTTCAAATTTGGCATTTGAGGAAAACTGCTGAACATTGATATTGTATTTGTAATTGTATTTGTCTTTTTAAAAGCTACAAATTTTTTTTTTGATAAAATGCAAACGTGGATTGTTTCGTCTAAAAGTTGTTACTTTCAATCGCGAATAACTTGAAAAATATCATTTTATAAAAAAAATGTATAGCACATTGTTTGTTTAGAATCATTTTTCTAATCGAAACCTGTAGTTAAAACGTAAAAAAAAAATTTCACCCCGGAGATGGGGTGGCAACCACCCCCTAGGCTTTGGTTCGATATAGATTTTGATCCTTAGACTATTACCTACCTTCTGTTAAATTTCAAGTCAATCCACGCCGCACGAAAAAATTGCGAGGTGAAATGCTACATTTCCTGGACTATAAGTGGTTTGACAGCATAATAAAATCGTAGATTTATGTGTAGCTTTCAATTTTTATGAGTTCCGAATCCAGCAGCCCGCTGAAGTATGGGATTTTTTATAATATAATTATTTGACAATCTTTTGTTGGCCAACCAGCTACAGCAGAATTGAGCCGAAATACATTATATTCCTATGTTCCGAATTTATTTCGTTCAATCTGTATATATATATATATATATATATATATATATATATATATATATATATATATATATATATATATATAATAAAAGCCATTTATTATGGCATTAGACCACAAACGAATTAAACTTTTCACACGTCAAAATAGATAAAACGTAATTAATAAAACCATAAAACAGTTATGTCAGTATCTCTACTTCGTAAGCCGTACGAACTAATTTCGATTCAAACCAAAAAATCCAAAAACCATCTGCTCTGGTGTCAAAAAACTAAACACACCACACACGACACCAAAATTTGTGTAATATTGTGACCGATGAATTCATGTACGTAGAGAGCGAGGAAGACAAGCAAGAACAAAAACAGTTAGATCTGGAAACAGCCATAAAGGAGGAAGTGTTATGTTCCGGGGAAGTAATATGGTCGGTGAAAAAACTACTTTAATTTCCATTCAACTGACTTTAATAGTTCGCAGGTATGTGTGATCCGGTTCTAGAACCTGTAGTTAGACACAAAAAGTGCAATGAAAAAAAACTTTATTTCCATTCATGATAATGCACCTCCACATACTAACAGAGTCACTACATACTTCCCTAAAGAAGAAGATATCACTATTTATGTAGTGGTGGTATTCTAATGTGATTATAATTTCGATTTGTTTCTAATTCCCTATGTCCGATTCTTCTCGATCGACGATGATAAAATAAAATATGTTTTTTACTTATACTTGGTGAAATTATACAAATTTAGGACATCAAGGTTAATGTGAGATTACAAATTAAAATATTAATCAGTGATTACAAGTGGTGATTAAATTGCTTTTAAATAAATATTCTTTTACATCGTAGGTTGTTTTTTTTTAATTCGCCTTAAACAATAAGATATCAGATGATTCCATATTAGTTTGGTTGTGTGAATATATAAAACAGCAAAACAGGCTGAATTAAAGTAGCTGTGAGTAGCTGTAAAGTAAGCCGTCAAAACTATAAAAAACTAATTTTAACGTGGACAGTTAACAAAGAGAACGTTTTAGTTATATCAATCACGTTGATATTCATAAATCTATTTTCAAAACTTTTATATAAAATTAAATTCCATAATTTGTAATTTTTCCGAACCTTTTAAATTTAATTAAAAATAGTTATTAAAATAGTTATAAATATTCATATAATAAAAAGTTATTAAAATATGTTTTATATTAAAACATAAACGAAGTAAATATTTATTAAAAATCTCTTTATTCGGGTATTTTATCCTTTGTGCTAGTTCGGCATTTTCTCCATACATGACCCAATTTCAACTTGCGCTGTTTGGAGTAACAATACAAATGGAATCTGAACTTCAATAGTAACAGGAGTCTTTTATTTTCTATAATAACGCCGCTTATCAGACCTAAACACGAGCTAGCCATTAATCCACTTTCAAATATTGACTTTTTACTGATAACGCTCCAAATACGAGAAAGGTATGTTGTTACTACTTGCAGAATTGGATATAATTTAATATTGGTATATTGCCAATTATTAGCCCCAGTAAAACACCGCCAATATTCAATGATTAAGTCCATACACATTAATATTAAATCCATAACAATTTTTTGTTATATTTAGTTACTCTTAAATTAAAGAAGCAAGTAAAAAATGCAAATTGCTAGAATATACACATATATTGTCATCGTTACGGCAAAACTCACTAAGTCCACTTTGGTTAAAATTTGCTCTGAAGTGAACTGATCAAATCACAATATCAACTATCATAGTCTGGCAAAAATAACGAAGTCCCAGAAAGTACGTAAAGTTGGTTGCCTAAAGCACTGAATATACCTTCTTCTTCTTCGTGCGACTAGGATTACTCCTGTTTGTCTGCCTCTTATTTTGTTTCAGTCGTTGTTGACTGTACATTATATTTCCTTTTTGGCCGCATTTGAACGGGTCTTCTGCTATAGGTTTTGTTGTTTTTACAGATTTTCGCTTATTTCTCTGTTCCCACGGTTTATATGTTCGTTCTAGTTTTTTTGTTTTTATCCGCCTGTTAATATTTTGAATTTCGCACTGTTCGCGTATGCTTCTGTTGGTTTGTCTGTCTCTTAAAGATATGCTCGCTATTTATCTTAATACTTTCATTTCGATATTGTTGATTTGTTGTTTCGTCTTTTTTATATCGGTCCTTGTCTCCGCTGCATATGTTGGGATTGGTCTTACTGTTTCCTTGTATACTTTCATTTTGCTTTTCGTGGTCAGATATTTGTTTCTCCATATGGTTTCTCAGAGGCAACCACTGACTCTTGCTGCTTTTGATGCTTGCCTTGTGGTCTCTGTTCCTATATCCTTGTCACTAGTGATCTCTACTCCTAGGTTATTGAATGTTATTACTTGTTCTACAATTTTGCCGTGTATTTCTAGTTTGCATCTACGCGGCTCTTTGCTGATCACTATATATTTAGTTTTTTCTACTAATATTCCCATATTGTTTTTTTTGCTGTCTGAAGGTGTGGAGCTGCCTTTGTAGGTCATCTTCGTTATCAGCAATTATTACTGCATCATCGGCATAGCATAGTATCGTGATTTTATGCGCTTCCATGTGGTATCCATATCGTTTTCTTACTTCGTAAATTATCTGGTTAATTACCATACCTAATAGACCTAATAGTCACTGAATATACCTAAGCCCAAAAAATCATTTTGTTGTCAGGCAGAAGTAACTAACTGAACATAATGATGTTTGTCTGATTACGATGCGACAGATACTAGATACGGTGTTGAGGCATGGACTCTTAAACAGAGGAATATTAAAATTAAAAATCTTGAAAGCTTTGAGATGTGGTGCTACCGCCGTATACTAAGAATAAGTTGGGTATATAGAATTACAAATGAAGAGGTAATACGCAGAATGAATAACGATCCAGAAGTTATTATGAATATAAAAAAGAGAAAACTTGAATACTTGGCCACCTGGTGAGAGGACAAAAGTACACGTTCCTACAAAATATAATGCAAGAAAAGATCCAATGACACAGAAATCCAGGCTTAGAAGAATGTCCTGGATAAGAAATTTAAGAGAGTTGTTTGGCTGTACCACGAACGAATTATTCAAAACAGCAGTTAATAAAATTAGAATCGCCATCATGGTATCCAATCTTCGATAGGAGAGGCACTCAAAGAAACAGAAGATACTAGTATCAGTTAATGTGAACACGTGTTGTCACTTAATTTGTGTAGGTCGTAATTGTTGTATTTATAGCAGTAAAAAATATTTTGTAAATTATTTTTCACGAATTGTTTTACATTTCAGTGTTCAGCAGTAGGTGGAAACGCATTGCTAAACTTCCAATGACTAACGAAAATTCGAAAACGAGTATAAAGGTAAAAGGTTGTTAGACTTTGTTTCATAATAGTTTGTATTTGTGTAATAGGTAGAAAAAACAATATTAAACAGTACAGCGTCGTCTTCGAAAAATCCTGTTTTACAACATGATGACCATGGTTGTTCCTCGTTAATCAATCAGACAGTAGCCACAGCAATATGGAATATTCCAAGTACAAGTACCTCGCCTTGTGATTTATATAGTAATAAACACAGACGTATTACTGTCCAAAATAAAATAGTAATACTTTCGGATATCAAAATACAGAACATTTTTGGAACGGAGAAAAAAAGTGCTGATAAGGTAAAGATAGTGTAACTGTTAATAATGCTCTTT
This sequence comes from Diabrotica balteata, assembly GCA_918026665.1. Classification (NCBI taxonomy): domain Eukaryota; kingdom Metazoa; phylum Arthropoda; class Insecta; order Coleoptera; family Chrysomelidae; genus Diabrotica; species Diabrotica balteata. The sequence continues at coordinate 136,877,842 of OU898276.1, forward strand.
TGTCTTTATTGTTCTATATTTAAGGTACCATTAAATCAACCAACACCATTTATAAAGGATGGTTAAGTACACAATATACAAGAATATCAAGTCGATGACAAGAGCGACGATGACAAAGATTTTAATCCACTGACTGGAGAGAAAGACGTTGGTTTTACAGGTTAAAAGATTGTTAACTTGATTTTTTTCTAGAAGTGCAAAGAACATGAAGGAATGGAGTAAATAAAGGCAGCAAGTTTTAGTGGAAGCGTCATTTAATAAAAAAACGTAAGAACATGGGAAAATTGTGTAATATAAAAAAGGAGAATATCCATTAAAAACTCCGAAGTTTAAAAACTGTCCTAATTACAAATTTCACTACATAGAAAATTTCAGTGAAGAAGAAAGTACTAGTAACGTATGGAAGATTTCATTATGCTCCCCAAATTAAAGTGTGTGAAAATGTTTTTTCTCAAGACTCTTTCTATCAGTAATGGTCCTCTAAACAAAGCATGTAAGGAAGAATAAAATAACGGGCTTATTTGAAGGCGATGATGAAAGAGGTAGACATTTACCTGCCAACAAAACTGTTGAAAATGCTACTAACTTTATTACATCATATCGAAAATTTTCCATTAACAGAATCGCACTACTGCAGAAAGTGATCTAAAGGAAAGTATTTGTAAGATGTATTAGCTATCGGAAAAATATATGCCTTATGTAAGGAATTATGTGAAATGCTCGCATACCAAAAAGTTTGCCAACGTAGAAGAGAATATTTGGTCAGTAATGTACCCAGTCCTTCTTTAAACCTCACATAAATCAGTGTGTATAATACAACAGATATAGATTAGCAATAGATGAAGACAAAAAAATTACAGCAAGCCCATGACGAACGCAAAAAGCGCGAAAAGGATCCTAATGCTACTAAGGACAGTGACAAGAAAAGAGAACTGAAAATCCCAGTTTTGTCATTGCTCCTTTTGACCTTCAGAGTGTGCTCCAAATGCCAAGTAGTGATGTAGCATCCTTATACTACGGTAGAAAATTATCTGCCTTTAATTTATGCATTTATTTCCCCACTTATTTTCCTTAATTTGGGGAATACAAAAAAAAGTTTCAAATAAAAGTTGAATTATTTTATCTGTACAGACCAACACTGTAGCAACAGACTAAATTTTGTATACAGGAAGTGCCCAATAAAATGCATCTTTAATATTTCAAATGGTACACCCTGTATTTTTTTATAGTTTTGAGCAGCCCTGCATTTCCTGATTACTAATATGTAACATAGTGTAGCGTTAGTTTTGTTCTATAATGGCATATGCTACTACTATACTATACTAAGGTAAGAAAAAAATATATTTAGAAAGTCAACAAAATTAATGACTTACAATATTACATTTACGATAAAATTCTACATTTAAGATTACAATAGATGCAAAAAGTGCCCTCCATTGTTATCAATGTACAAGTAATATCTTCATCTCAAATTTTTTAATGCGTTAGATATTGTGTTATTATAACCATTTAAATTTTCAATTTTTGCGCGAACTTTTGCCGTGATAGTGTTAATATTTGTATTTGAATCAAAATATACTTTTTCTTTTAAAAACCCCCATAAAAATCTATCACATGGTGTTAAGTCGTGACTACTTGGTGGCCATGTAATGATACCTTTATTGCCGATCCACACATTACATTGATTATTTAACCCTTAACTTGACGGTGTGCACTCCAGGATACGTTATTTATTAAATTATACTTCCACTAAATAAACTAAGTTTGCAGCAAGATTTTAAAAGTACCCTCTCCCTATAGCATTCGGCTAACCAACAAATTAATTTGAATGCCATACATAGACTTTTGGCACAATTAGAGAGTGTTTTGTGTAGACGTGCTCAAAATGACTTCCAAAAAAGTGGTAATTTGTGTCATTCGGTAAGTAAATTAATTTTTTATGTGTTAATAGTTATTGTATGGATTGGCAAACTATAATTATAGTTAATTGTGTCTTCATTAAATAATTGTATAAAATAATATTCACAATTTGTCTATAAACAAACAGATAGGATCACTTTAAAAAGTAGTATCTAGGAAGACACATTGCCAGTTAAGCGACAATTTAGTTTGTATCTTCGGGTGTACATTGCCAGGTACTGAAGAAAATTGAATAAGTATCTTTCTGGATACATTACCCGGTATACGGACAAATACTAATTGTATCTTATTAGATACTTTGCCCATTAGAGGATTAACAGAAAAGTGATAAAAACATTTGGTATATTATGCTTGTAACGATTTGTTCTATAATTTGCGATTTATAGTATACAGTCAGAGATTCAAAAATTTATTTTCCTTGTGGATTTTTGATTTATTGTATGTACTCCAAAACCTTGTGAATCAAATGCAACTATTGTTGATCTTCTATAATATGTATATATATATATATATATATATATATATATATATATATATATATATATATATAATACATATATATCATTTATTTACACATTTTGTAACAAAATAACCATCAAAAACGCTCCATTATTGAAATGTGTGAGATCCTAAAAAACCCATCTACAATAAAAAGAACTGACATCGACAATTTAAGCCAGGTTTACCGCTCTCTCATCTTACGAAATAAATAATACCAATATTTCTGCGAATATTATTTTTTGCAAAGTTTTTGTGTTCTTTGTTTCTGTTAAATTTTTGTTTAAGTTAGTTCTAAATTTATGAGTAAACTTAAGTACATAATAATATACAATAACATCTTTAATACTACATATTGAGTTGTAAGTAATAAATTATTAGATCTGTATTTCTTATAAACTCTATGTCATCTTTGTATTTTAGAGAACTGATGAAGCTTTAGAAGTATAAAGCGAAACGTCTTCTATAAACTTATGAAGTAGTTGACTTCTGTTTTATTTTGCCAACCTGAATGACCGAATAAACCTCTGAATTCACTATTATAGTTGAATTATAGTTGAATACTTTATTAATATAAATTGACGGTCGTAGTTTTTACAATATATATATATATATATATAATATATATATATATATATATATATATATATATATATATATATATATATATATATTTATATATATATATATATATATATATATATATACATATATGTATATATATATATATATATATATATATATATATATATATATGTATATATATATATATATATATATATATATATATATATATATATATGTATAATCCGAATATGTATACAGTGTAGGAAAAATTTTATGGTCGGTATGGACCTTACGTGAGATGGAGTGAGAAACAGCTGTTTAAAAAGAGAGAGGTATATTAGGTACGCCCTTTATATCGCCGAATGGAAATATTAAAAAAGGGGAAATTCAACGTTGCCAAACTTATTGGTTTTATTTGACCTGTTGTTTTTTTTTGCATTTGAACAATGTTCTATCAAGAAGATAAAATGCTCAAGACAATCAAATTTGGGCGAAATTGATTTAAATGGCAGGTTACTGTTTTTTTTATTGGGAATATGCCACAAGTTTTCTTTACAATAATTGTAATATAACATTTTGATTTCCATTTCGGAAATCGTTTTATCTAAATAAAATTTATTAATGTTTCGTATTTTAAGTACGATTTCCGAACTAAAAATCTAAATATCAAAATAATTTCCCAATATGAAATAATAAACAATTAAACATGCATACAATAACGCCAAATTAAAAAATATTCATACACTAATTTATTTGGCAACGTCTAGTCTAGATTGTCGTCTGGTCAAAAGATCGAGTAACGAGAAGTAGAGGTGGGTCGTGCTAGTTTATCGTTAACAGCGTAGGAGCAAAATTTCGAGCCAAAGTTTTTTAAATGCATTCATTTTTTTCGAATCCTGAGAAAACTAATAAATATTTTTGAAAAAATTAAACGCAGAATGAAACAATACATTATTACCGAGAGCTGAAAGTCCCTGAAAACTTCTATATTGTTTATTTTAATAAGTTATAGGGATGAAAAAAAAAAAACAAAATTTAGTGTGATTTTTAATTTCAAATATCTCATTAAAAAAACTTTTTGTTTATTCTAAGGGACCTTCGGCCCTCGGTAATAATGTAATCTTTCATTCTGCATTTAAATTTTTCAAAAATATTTGTTAGTTTTCTCAGGATTCCAAAAAAATTTAAATTTTTTTGAATGCTAAAAAGCATTTAAAAATTTTAATTTTCATAAACAAGTAACTATGATTGTTTAAAAGTAGTTTCAAGTAAGATAGTACCTACATAAATAAACATAACGGCTATTATCGTTTATGTGTATATCTTTTGAAGTGAAAGAAACTACCTAATGATATATTTATTATAACTTGAAAAATAAACTAAACAATCATCATCATCATATAACGGGGGTCCTACGGCGATTGCCTCTTCTCGCATTTCAGCCTCCATCTTTTCCTATCTCCCCAATCTCCCTCTTCTAAGCCTCTAGATTGCATTGTTTTTGTAATTTCTCTTCTCCAGGAATTTGGTGGTCTTCCCCTTTTCCTTCTTTCTGGCGGAACATACATTAAGGCTTTCTTTGGCCACCGCTCCTCCTCCATTCTTATCACGTGACCATACCATTGTAATTGCCTTTCTTGTATTCTATCTGAAAGAGTATCTCTAATTCCTGTACGGTTTCGTATTTCCTCATTCCTGATTCTTTCCATTCTCGATACTCGACATGACCTTCTAAGATAATTCATTTCCACAACGTCTACTTTATCTCGTTCATTCTTTGTCATCGTCCAACATTCGGCACCATATGTGGTAATTGGTTCTACAATTGCTCTGTATACGCGAAGTTTGGTATGCATCTTTATTTTATTAGACCACAGTAATAAATTCAGTATTCGGATGCATTTTTTCCCTTGGGTTATTCGGTTTTGTACATCTATCTTAACTCTGCCATCTGCTGATATGATGCTTCCTAGATATTTATACTGGTTGCAGCCTTTTATGACTGCGTTTTCAAGCCTCAGATCTGTGGTATTTCCTCCAATTTTTAAATATTCTGTTTTAAATATTCTGTTCTAAACTAAACAATACAAATAGTAAATCGGACTTACATTTACATTACACGTTATTATTAAATCGCGAATAGTCTAAATTGACATAAAAACATAAGTTTTTCTACTTTACTTCTTGTTAACCGTATTCTTTTTTATTTAAAATTAAACCAGATTTTGAACATGTGTTCACATTTACAATACTTTATGAATATAGTGGTTAAGTTAGGATATACATGGCGATGGTTTTTCCATCGTTGTAATGGACTCTCCATGCAGGTGTACGTGTAGATGAGTCATCTCCAATTAATTGATCAAAAATACACCATGGACTTAAGTCATATTTATTGGTTTCTTTTTCTTGTACTGGTTGATTTTCAATAGTACAATCTTCTTGTTCGTTAATTATAGAAGTAAAAAGCTTCTTAACTTTTTGTTTTGTTCTGCACTTTAAATCGTGAATCCATAAATGTACATAATGACAATGTGCCACTCTGTTCTATCCCTCTAAATCTTTTTGCTAAACCCGATATTAGTAATTGTACTATGTCATATACTATGGATGTAAGTATGCCGTTTGCTAAAATTTTATTGCAAGATTCTTGCAGGCAGCGTACCATAACAATCACTGAACTAGCATTCAAGTATTTTTGGTCACTCATTGTACTTGTTATTTCTTTAAACGGCCGTAAAATTTGGGAAAGTTGAGAACAAATAATCCAGTGTTCTTTATTTAGATTAGGTTTAAGTCTAAGTCTGTATTATTTAATACCAATGTGGAACGGGTTGCCTCTTCTAACTCGGTCATTCTTTTTAACATGTAATAGGTGAAGTTCTTCCTAGTTTCCACGTCTTGGATTGGCCGTTTGGGAACTGTGTTCTGTTGTAATTAATACTTTAACAGCCTTTCTGAAGATAAGGTACTTTTTTGAAATGTGTTTTTTTGCAGAATTGTCGAAAAAAGGACTTTTTATTTTATCTATTTGTACACGACAGCATTTAAGTGCGTCCCCCACCAATAAATTTAATCATCATCATAAATCACAATCATCATAAAACAAAACATATTTAATAGCTTTGACCATATTTTAGGAATTATCAGTTACTGCAAAATTTACTTTTCGTTTTAGACCCGACTGATTAATATTTAGTAATCGCTGTTTTCTGGATTATGGTTTCCAGAAAAATGGCAGCAGCCTAATAAAAAAGTTTTGAATACTAAATTTTCGGTTAAATATTGTCCTGTTATTGCGAAGTAACTCTCAGTTACTCCAGATGTCCAGAGGTCAGTAGTAATACAGATATTTTCTACTTCTTTAACAACTTGCGATCTAATAATTTGCTCACTTTTGACATAACATTCCTGAAGTAATGAACCTGACAAAGTTTTTCTTGTTGGCGGTTTATATCCAGGAATCCACCCTGCAAACTTTTTAAAAGCTGGTTCTTTAACTATGGAAAATGGATGAAACGAAAAGTTTAGTTAATCTTGAAAATCAATCAGTCCAAGAAAAAGAAACTGATAAAGTTGACTTAAGTCCATGGTGTATTTTTGATGAATTAATTGGACATGACTCATCTAAACATACACCTGTATCGAGAGGTATAAAAGAAGTCGACATGTAATTGTCTGATGATATATTACCCACAAACAATTTCGAACGGAGATTGGAACTGTCCATTACCGTGGTGAAAAAACCATCGCCATGTATATCGTAACTTAACCACTATATTCATAAAATGTTGTAGTATTGTAACAAAATCTTTTCCTTGTGAACACATGTTTAACATCTGGTATAATTTTAAATAAAAGAAGAACGCGATTAACAAGAAAAGTGGAAAAACTTATGTTTTTAAATGTCAATTTAGACGATTCGCGATTTAATAATGTGTAATGTAAATGTAACTATTTAAGTACCATTTGTATTATTTAATTTATTTTTCAAGTTACAATAAATATATCCTTCGTTAGGTTCTTTTATTTCAATACTTATACACATAAACGATAATAGCTAATATGTTTGTGTACTCGCTAATTTGAATACTGGTAAACAATCAACTAGTTACAGTTTACGAAAAACGGTTCCGATAAAAATTAAAAAAACGAGAAGACCCACCTCTAGTTTTTTAGGTATATTAGGATCGGAACTAGAGAATATCTGATCGGAACTAATCGTCTCACTAATGGGCAATGGCCAATGAGTGTTAAAAGGATTTTAGGAGGGGAGACGAAGGGGAAATATGATTGTTATCTTTGTCTAATTCGTTGAAAATATGATTTTATATCTGCGTTAGATATCCTGTTAAATTTTACCATACCGACCTTAAAATTTTACCTACACTGTATAAAGAAAAATTAATAGAGAAAAAGAAGACCAAAAAATGTTTGTACAATCATGTTATAGTTATATCATATTTATATATACGGTTTAATTTTGTTGTGTTGTGAAGTTATATTGTTTTGTGAAGAAAGGACACTTTTTCGATTTACGGTTTGCAGTTTTACTTTTCAAATTAGCATTTTATTTAAGATTAGTTTAAGTAAATAAAATGTTATATTGAAATATCAAATCTACCTACATTTTTCAAGGATTAATATCGGTTACCAGGAAACAAGTCATTAGTAGATAGTAGAAAGTCTTTGTCTGATATTTTTGTATAATACACAATTTTTGGGTGCAGACACGAATTGAGGATCAAAATAAAATTTTAAGTAAGGGTTTACCTTTATACCTGAAAAAATCGCGCGAATTGAGAACCAAGACTTCTGACACAGTATAAAGAGGTTCCTCTTTATACTGTGCTTCTGATAAGGAAATCATTATACTCAGGTATAAAATATTATTAAAAGTACGAATCTCAATAATCACAATAATTGTAATAATCACAATAACTATTAATTTCACTCATTTGGAACACCTTTCAATACAGCTCAAAAGAAACTAAATCTAAAATAATATTTTAATATTAAATGTTTCTTTACTCATTAAAATCTCGTTCGGTCCGTAATTCGGTGCACTTATTTTGGCTGTTCAGGTAGCGGTCCTCAACTCGAGAACAGCGATTTTTGGAATTGGAATGTGTTGGCTTTTTGGAGAATTGAAAACATATGAATTATGAAATTGGCGTCGTTAATAAAATTTATTTACATATTCGTAATAAAATTCCCTAAATATTTTTTTTGTTTTAATTAGCTATTTGGATCATAATTAATTTAATTATTGTTTTATCATATTTCAAAATTACAATATCATATTAATATATACATATATATATATATATATATATATATATATATATATATATATACATATATATATATATATAAGATGGTGGTATTCTTGACTGTTGATTTAAATAAACTGACTGCATCCTCAAAAATCATAACTTATATATATATATATATATATATATATATATATATATAATATATATATATATATATATATATATATATATATATATATATATATAGTGTTAATCACAGCTGCTAAGTTAAAAAATAAAGTAAACAATAAGACTCTTTGGGTACAAACAGCTGAAAGGATAGGCTAAGTGTACTCTTTAGTCCTTTATTAATCCAATATTTCGTCGATAGTCATCGACATCATCAGGGATGAGCTACAAATAGTTTCACATGAAAATTGACAATCTAGTTTAATTAAGTTGATGTTACTTACCATTTTGAGAATATTGCCGTAAAAGCTGGTCAAAGTTGTAAAAATTTTTTTGTGAAAAATTGTATGTTTTTTTCACAAAAAGAAAAACATGCAATGTAAATTTACAAAAACTGTTTCTCCTTTATCAAGTTAATATGCTCTTTTCCTAACTTGGCTGCACCGTACTGAAGACGACCAATAGTCAGAAATACCAATACACAATCTTATACACACATATTATTATATATTTTTTTCCTTTGTTGCAATGCCATCTTTTACCTTTATTATTATTATATTATATATATATATATATATATATATATATATATATATTATATAATATATATATGTATATATATATATATATATATATGTATATATATATAAATATATATATATATATAATATATATATATATATATATATATATATATATATATATATATATATATAATAGAGTGTGTATAACGACGCTAAGAATACAATTCTTTGGAGGGTAACGTTCGGGAATTTTCGGGGATTTTCCTTGCTTATTATGTTGCCTAGGGCTCTTTCTTTTCGTATCCATGTGGTTGTGAGGTGCAAAAGTGAAAATTATAACCTCGTTACATATGACACCCGGATGTTGACAGAAATATGTCATCAAAAAAGAAGATTAATTCTTCTTTTCTATTTGCAGTTTTTGTAGGTTGTAAATTTTAGAGTTTTTGTTGTGTTTGTATTTGAAAAACTACCCTGTTTGTGTTGTAATGTTTTTATTCAAAATTTTAAATGTATTTTTTAATATTTTTAACATGTTTGTGACAGTGTTCTTTACAACTAGGACCAACTGAACATTTTCAATGTAGGTTTTTAAATGTTGATTTCCACCACTGTACTATAATAGGTTTTCCATTTAGGTGCTGATGAAGGTGACAACATATCACCGAAAATTTCACATTTAGAATAAAGTTCTACACCAAGCTGGCTTATACCATCTCTAGCTGATCCTTGTTTTGAAGCTTTCCCGAAAGTTACCCTCCAAAGAATTATATATATATATTATATATACCCTGTCCATCAATTATCAAACATTACAATGCACATATGGGTGGCGTAGATTTGGCAGATATGCTAGTTGCGCTTTATCGAACACCTTTTAAAAGCCACAGGTGGTACCTTTCAATTTTTTCCCAAATACTGGATATATGTGTCAACAACGCTTGGATTTTATATCGCGGAGACAATAATTTACTGGAGGACGAAGAAAATGGTATGGGTCTAAAGGAATTTAGAATATTACTTGTCGATTCCCTTCTATTTAAAAATTGAAAAAGGAGATCCAACGGAATTAATACACCGAAAAAAAAAAAAGATTCCTACTCACGTCCAGAATATACCTGGAGAAGATGTTAGAAAAGATCTTTTTGGACACTTTTTTGCAACTTTTACAACCAAAGGACGATGTCGAAACTGTTACAAAGGACAAACAACTATGAGTTGTTCAAAATGTAGAGCGAGGTTATGTTTAGTGGAATCCCGTAATTGTTTTTATGATTTTCATAACTAAATTTTTTAATTTTTTAACAAATTATAATTATTACTTTTTACTTTTATTTTTTGAGTGTTCTAAGTTTTATTTAAAGTTTTGAATTTAAGCTGTAAAAATAAATGTTTGATCATCTTTGTAGTTTATTGAATAAACTAAATGATAAAATATTGTTATGTTACTAAAAGTAAATGATAAAATATTATGTTTATGGTTTAAACCCCTACTTTATGGTATCTGTTCACAATAACTGAAGTAAAACACAGTTCCACAAAATGTAGTAAAAACATTAAACAAATCTACAATTGTTTTGCTAAAAGTCTTGATAATGCTAAAGACCCTTAGCGAAAAAATTGTAGATTTGTTTAATGTTTTTATTATATTTTGGGAAAATTTGATAATTTCCATTTAATCCAACATTATTTAATATATTGGTCCAAACGACAAATATACGTCTTGGCAATGTATCTTTCTAGATACGGAGGTATTTTTCTAATAACCTGGCAATGTATCTATTGGTCGTCAGTACTTGTTTTATAGTATACCTGGCAATGTGTCTTGCGAGATACATTGTAATATACCGTACGCCTAGCAGTGTATCTTATGAGATACAACGTCAATAAAATGTCAAAAAAATTAAAATAGAAACAAAAATGTAATTGACTCTGAAAATGGAGCCCTCAAAAGATAATATTCAGTAAGCAAAAACATTTTTCTTACAGCGGTTATGTGCGTGCCAAGTTAAGGGTTTTAAATGTTCTTGAACGGCTGCGACATTATGTGGCGGTGCTCCATCTTGTTGCCATATCATACTATTTAATTAATTTTGTGTATAATTTTGATTTAATAACTCATCCACTTCTGTAATGACTGTGTCCAAATATGATTCTCCAGTTAATTTATAATCATAAAACAATGGTCCAACCATGGATCCAACTATTTTGTTTTAAAATATTCCGCACCACACATTTATTTTCTTCCTGACTTTTTTATTTGCTTAATTTTTCTTTTTATATTATTTTTCTCTTCCCACAAATACCTATTTCTTCTATTAAAAATGTCTGAAGTTGAAAAGTTTGATTCATCTGTCCATAAAATGTTATAAAAATAATTAGGATCATTGTTCAAATTTGTAAGCATGTCTTGACAGAACTGTAAACGCTTACTCTTATGAACATTAGATTATTATGGATTTAATCTATTTTTTATGTATTTAATTTTTACCTTCAAAGTAAAGCAAAGTATTAAGATATTCATCAGTATTTCCTACGATAGTACGTTTCTTCCGTTCAAACATTTTTCCATTTATGACATGACGATAATTATATAAAAATGTATTTGCAGGAGGAGTCTGTCGATCTGGATAAATCAGCCTATATTCTCTTCTTGCCGCATGCTTGTTTTTATTATTTTTTACATAAATTGAGAATATATCTACTTTTTCATCTGCAGTATAACCCATTTCGCTATGAGTACTGACAGTTTATAATAAATTAATAATTGTTTCATTTTCCAATGTCAGTTGTATAGCGACCTATGGTTACCCTTTTGTAGTACCATATGCCATTAAAGAACAAAACTAATGCTACATAACGTTATATATTGGTAATCAGGAAATATAGAGCTACTCAAAACTATAAAAAAATATAGGGTGTCCCATTTGAAATATTGAAGATGCATTTTATTGGGCGCTCCCTGTATAAAAAATTTGGTCTGTTGTTACATTGTTGGTCGGTACAGATAAAATAATATAACTTTTATTTGAAAATAATTTTTGTATTCCCGAAATTAAGGAAAATAAGTATGGGTCAAAATATAATGAGAAACCCGGTACTCTGTTTTACCTGGACTGAACTTAATGGTGATAGAGGCAGCTTATGATTTGCGACATGTTTTATCACTATTTAAAAACCTTCTTGCGAGAGTTATAGAACTATCATTGTTTCCAGATACTTGCGGAGGACAAAATAGGAATTAGTTTTTCATCGAAATTCTGTATTACTTTGTTTACGCGTTATGTGGCTCTAATATTACTTTGATCAAGCAAAACTGTCTAAAGTCAGGACATACGATGATTTTATTATTTTACGAAAAATATTTCTGTCTTTAAATACTAATTCCAGTATTTATAGCAGTAGTGAACCAAAGGAAACCGAAGACGTAGAGCAAGTCTAAACTAATCGAATTTATGTTTTTATTTTTATTTATTTTTTTTTTGTTTTTTTAAGCCCTTCTCTCTATTCGGATTGCCGATTATAGGCCTCTCCTAATTCTCGTCATGCATCTCTATTGTTTGTAAGACGTTTCCACATTGGTCTTGCAGTTCTTTTAATATCGTCACTCCAGCGCATTTGCATTCTTCCTCATGGTCGATTTCTTTATTCCATCAGCCATCCTTAAGACGTTTGTTATGTCCAGCCCATTTTAATTTCAGTTTAGCTGCCTGTTCGATTGCATCTTTTACTTTTGTTTTATTACGAATGTCTTTATTGGTTTTATGGTCTTTGAGTGAGAAACCCAGCATCTGAGATACCGAGCATACCCATTTTCCCATACCAATTTTATTTTTATAAAACGCTTTATTTAAGTGAGTTCCTTTAATTTAGGTTATAAATAATGTTTATAATAATGTTTAACTAATTCTCCAAATTTACCTTTTAGAAACCTGGCAGAAATCACTAAGTGCATTAAATATTGTTTATGACCAACTATCATTAATTTCAAATAACATAGTGTAAAGGTCGTGAGTTCGAATCTCATCTGGGTGGAGAAATTTTCGTTTAATAAAAATTAATGAATGAAAATAATTTATATCCTTGTGTGATCGGTACTCACCGGAGGGACCGCAGACGTTCGGATACAATTAGCGTCTCTTAGCAAAGACAATGACTTTGCTAAGTATCAAGACAATTACTCTACACACACACACACACACACACACACACACACACACACACACACACACACACACACACACACACACACTATACTAGGTACCTGACTGTACCATGCCAATGATCTTAGTTGTCTAGGCATTAACTCCATAATAAAAAATTAATAACATAGTGTATTCACATCTTAAAGCATTACTAGACTTATACAATTGCATCAGGAAGTTTTTTAACTATTTTATAAAGATGAATATTTTAAACAACAATTACAACTAACATGTTCGTTTTCTCAGATTTGTTATTTTGGACTTAGTGACTTCTGCCGCGACGATAACGATATGTAAGTTAAATACCAGATTTATTCACTATTCATTATATTCATAAAAGTCGTTATTTTCAAAAAGTTAGTGGATTGGATAGAGCGAATCAAATATAATTATATATAAGTCCTGCTGGCGCGATACAAACAACAATACATTAGCTCATAAGACAGTTTGTTATAGTACGGTACTAGCTTGTACAAAAAATTTAAGCGGTATTAAATACCACTGTGCTAACATTTGTAATAATAATATTGGTCAAATAGACGGTCAGATAACCAAGCGGGTTAGGCGGCCGGTTCTCATTCGCTTCACTGCGAGTGGTTTAGTGGATGTCCAAAATATAGAACTTCCCTAATTTTAGCTTGCTCTAATTCACCCCAATAATAATTTAAACATTTATTTTCAAATGTTTCAAATGTTTCAAATGTGAAAATTATCCAAATCATTTTCAATACTGGCAAACCAAGTTGCCGCATTGTCATTTAGTGTCATTGTTATATAATCTTTAATATCATTAATATTATTCACTAATCTTAATTTGCGTTTTAAACTATTTATCTCTACTCTAGGATGCAAATTTTTTATATTACCAGAGAATTTAATCTCAGTCTCATTTGTTAAATTTAAGTAAGGTCTCCATATGTCTCTCATTTGTGAAATGTCATCTACTCTCTGTTCCACATTTCTTATTTGATTACTATTTATTTGGATATTTTGTTGCATGTCGTCTAATTTTTCTTCTGTCTTTCTCTTGTCTTCGTTAATTTTAACTTCTAAGTTACATTTCTTCAACTTTATTTTCTGTTCTATATCTATCTTATTATCTTGAGTAATCCTATTTACTTCTGTTACCTAATTTTCTATCCTTTTCTTGTAGTCATGCGATCCGGATCGTCTTTTGTTAGCTCCTGTACAATTGTCAATTTATATGGATGAAGTTTTCTTCAGGGAGACACCTTAGGACAGTTGTGTGACTCACATTATTTTGACGTATAATTTGACGTGAACTTGACGTTGGATTCTCTGCGACACTTTATGCAACAACAACTTTTCTCTGCAACAAAATATCCACTTTTACTTCATCTTGTATGTCAATGAAGTTCGATTTTCTTTTTAATGGTTTGACTGACATATCCAAGTTCTCTGAATTGTGCATAAATTTTAGACACAATACCTAGTGAAATATTAGGTAACTAAGGATACCTCTGATTAAATAAGTTTGCTACTTCAACTTGACTTCTACAATTCTCCCCGTAACCGATCATCATTAAAATCTCAATTCGGTGGGCCTTAGTTAAATATTTCATTTTTATTTATGCAAGAAATTAGTTTTTATTTAAGAATTTATTATTTTAATGTAAAATGTCAACAGCATGTCAACTGATTGATAACAATCCGCATTATTTACCGATTTAGTTTAATTAGTAAACTATCTATACAGTTTTTACCTATTCACGACAAAAAATATTAACACGGTTACTAAACAAAAATTTTACCCAATACACAGTGTACTGACACTTAGAGTAAAGTCTATTGTCTGTATTTAGTTAATTTAAAATAATACCATAACACGTGATAAATTATTAATTTCAAAATTTCACCTTGTATTATTCATTATAGACCCCACATGATATAGTTTATTGATATCAGGTTGTTAAAAGTATTGTAAAAATAATAAAAATATACAGGGTATTTAATTAAAAATAAGGATTATGGACTATGCCAGACTTGCGTGGATCACCCTGTACATTTAGACGTATGTTTAAAAAGCGCACATTTAAATTTAAAAGTTAACGTGTCCCAGAGTTTTTGATTATTTTTTATAATAAGGACACAAACAATTTTATTCCATAAGTGATTTCCGCACTATATAACTTGTTATTTTAAACTTAAAATTGATAATTATTGTATGTAACTGCTTAAATTTAATGAAAACTCATTCCTTTGAAAAGAAAGTTAAACTTTTCCGAATTCTTAAAAGGCAGTTATATTTCTTACAGTTACAGTTTAGTCTTTTTGTATACCTAAATTCTCTGAAAATTAATTTATTCTGTTTTCTTTACGATAACTATAATTACAGATCCTTATTTTATTAGCGCTACTTAAAAACCTTATTTACAAGGTGTTGTAAAGCGCAAGTTTTAATGAACCCTTCTCGGATACCTAACCTTATTCATCTTCTCATTACGTCGGCAATGTTTCTGCTACATTGAAACATTACCCAGGTTGCGGAATGGACATTCACCACTCGAAATTGGAGCTATTATTGAATTACGATGCCTTCGTAAGTACCTTCAAAAGTACTCATCACGAATTATCGTAATGATGGCGAAGTGCGTATTTGGTTTAACGATGGAACGTATAATTTCAGACCGGAGAGTTTATGGCTTTTAGGTTAAGTGTTATTTCGAATGACGCAGCGAGAAATGGCCAATTTTTAAGAACAAAAACCGCTGCGAATATTGTTTTTAACATAAATATAGTGTAGCAATTTTCAAAAAGTTTTTCTTGCAATGCTTATTTAATTTTAGATTGAAAGTTATTAAAAGTAACCGAATAGTCATAATTTTTATAAAGGACATAAACAGTTTATAATTCTATTTAATCATTGTTTTATGCTTCTTCGTTTATTGCTTCCTTTTATCCCACTTATTTTTTGAACTTTTTCATTTTCTTTATTATTGTTCAACCTACTCTTATTCCTAATCCGCTACAGTTTCATTCTTCTTGGTACGTGGTTTTCTTTCTAAATAAATAATGATTACATTAATTTATCTACATATGTTTTATTACTCACAGTAATGAACATTAGCTTGAACCAATCTTTACAGTAAATAGCGGTTATATATATTTATATATATATATATATATATATATATATATAATATATATATATATATATATATATATATATATATATATATACAGATTGAACGAAATAAATTCGGAACATAGGAATATAATGTATTTCGGCTAAATTCTGCTGTAGGTGGTTGGCCAACAAAAGATTGCCAAATAATTACATTATATAAAATCCCATATTTCAGCGGGCTGCTGGATTCTGAACTCATAAAAATTGAAAGCTACACATAAATCTACGATTTTATTATGCTGTCAAACAAGTTATAGTCCAGGAAATGTAGCATTTCACCTCGCAATTTTTTCGTGCGGCGTGGATTGACTTGAAATTTAACAAAAGGTAGGTAATAGCCTAAGGATCAAAATCTATATCGAACCAAAGTGCGCCAAAGCCTAGGGGGTGGTTGCCACCCCATCTCCGGGGTGAAAATTTTTCTTTTCGTTTTAACTACAGGTTTCGATTAGAAAAGTGATTCTAAACAAAAAATGTACTATACATTTTTTTTATAAAATGATATTTTTCAAGTTATTCGCGATTGAAAGTACCAACTTTTAGACGAAAAAATCCACGTTTTTAATCGATTTTTCGCGAATAACTCGAAAATGGTGCATTTTATCAAAAAAATTGTAAAGAACAAATTTGTAGCTTTTAAAAAGACAAATACAATTACAAATACAATATCAATGTTCAGCGGTTTTCATCAAATGTCAAATTTGAAAGATTCAAAGTCAAATATCGGGAAAATGATGCATTTTTGGAAATAAACTCACAAAACCTTTTTTAAAGAGCATAAATAGACCTATCATAAAAAAATAAGGTCAATACCCCATTTTTTACGAATAAATCGAGGAAAACAACACCCTAACCACTCCCATAATTAAAATCGATCTTCACCCTTCTGCAATTTCCTTTGTAGATGTATTGTTAATACGTCCAAGAAGTTTGACCCATTTAAAATGCTTAGTTTTAGAAAAAGTACAGCTTAAAGCGAGAAACGATGTACAATTTCATATTTTTTACCCTTCTGTTTTTAAATATGCCCGAAAATACTGAATATATGAAAACAATAAAAATTACCAAATTGTAGCTTTTTTAATGACTAAAATTATCCTTTATTTAGATTTGTTGTACAATGAATATTTGGCGAGATATAGCCGTTTAAAGCATCGATTTATGATCAAGCACCATCTTTTTCGAGCCCTTTAAACTCACCCCATTTAAAAACCAAGGGTTCCAAAAAGATTTAATTCACAGATCCTTGTAGCTATTAAAAACCTCTACAAATCGTTTTTGAAGAAACACTCTATCATTAAAAATTAAAGGAAATACGTTAAAAAACCGGTTAGTTTTTTTCCGGAAAATTCCATTAGTATAGTACAGTACATTTCGGAGCATAATAATCTACAAAACCGGTATATTAGCTAGTGGGGCGTTATACATTCGAAATTTTAAGCGTTCTTATTTTGAAATCCCATACAACAGAATAAAACATCTGCTCATATGTCTATGGCTTGGCAATGAAAATATCAGAGCAACAGATTGGGGATGGTATTCCAAAGATGGTTTGTTATTACCCGTACGCATGAACAAACAACCTGCACCCGATAAATTTTTGAAAATTATTTTTTGCCAATGCAAAAAATATGCGGCGTTTCATATGGGTGCAGAAAAGTTGGTTTATACTGTAACTCTACTTGTTCTTGGTGCTCAGGTGAAGGGTGCAATAGCAGTCCACCAATAATTGAAGAAGATGAGGATAACATAGATGAAGATGTAATTGATGACGAATAAAATTAATATTATAATTGTTTTACCTATAAATGTAAATATTTTCAACTATTTATGTAAATGTATAAGAATATATGGTGCCTTTTTATGTTAATAATTTTTTTTGTATTTAATTCTACTTTTTTCAATTTATATCTTATAAATTAGTTTATAAAAACTGCAATGTTGTAAAGGGTGATTTTCAACAGTTGAAAAGTTGCAAAATTTTGGCAAAAAATTGTTTTTACCTATAGCACTCATAACAATTGATTTTTAAGAGTTGAAAATGTATGAATTTGTATTTTAAAGTATAAAAAACTCACTATTTAACTAATCCAAACCAAATTTCACTCATCTTAAGATTTGTAATATTATTTTACAATTTTTGAAAATTAGGGTTAGTTTTCACCCCTAAGAACAATCAGTGTTCATCGGCGTGACATAAACTATAAAGCAGAGGGTGAGTTGAGCTTAATTCCAAATTTTTATGCAAATCGTTCCAAGGTGAAATCATTTTCTTTGCATTACTAATTTTTTTATATTAATCTCTAATAAGGTCGCTTTTTAAGGGTTGAAATATAAAGGAACTTTATTCAAAAGCACGAAACTATCATTATTTAATTAATTCAAACCAAATTTTACCCATATTCAGGTTTAATATGTTATTTTATAATTTTTGACAATTAGGGGTAGTTTTCACCCCTAAGAACACTCAGGGTTCGTCGACATGACATAAACTATAAAGCAGCGGGTGAATTGAGCTTAAATCCAAATTTTTATCCAAATCGATCCAAGGCGAAATCATTTTTTTAGAATTAGTAATTTTTTACATTAATCTCTAACAAGGGTTGCTTTTTAAGAGTTGAAATATGATGGAACTCTATTCAAAAGTATAAAATAATCATTATTTAACTAATTCAAACCAAGTCTTACCCATATTCAGGTTTAATATGTTATTTTATAATTTTTGACAATTAGGGGTAGTTTTCACCCCTAAAACCCTTCAGCGCACTTCGGTTTGATATAGATTTTGATCCTTGGGCTATTACCTACCTTCTGCTAAAATTTCAACTGGATACAAGCAGGACGAAAAAATTGCGAGGTTTTAACTTTTTTCGAACTTCATTTCCTGAACTATCATCACCTCCTTAGACAAACCCGTCTTACGCAAACAACTTTGTTGCGAGACAGATAGTTGAACGATATTTTATACAATGTCTATACCCAGGTATGGATTGATTTTTGTCCAAGTTTTATATTGGTCCACTATTTCAAATGCAGTTCAAACAGACATGTATTAAATTGTATGTTCCGTTTTAATTTGGTTCAATCTGTATATATAATATATATATATAATATATATATATATATATATATATATATATATATATATATGTTGAACATTATTCCGGGAAAATATCCGTTGGTCATTTTTTAATTGCAGACGTTTCGCCAAGGTCTCACTTGGCATCTTCTGTGCGTTGTCTTCGGTCTCGTAGTCGGTAACTTACCGACTACGAGACCGAAGACAACGCACAGAAGATGCCAAGTGAGACCTTGGCGAAACGTCTGCAATTAAAAAATGACCAACGGATATTTTCCCGGAATAATTGTTCAACATATTACTCCATCCGTGAAACACTTCAAACTAACATATATATATATATATATATATATATATATATATATATATATATTATATATATATATATATATATATATATACCAGCGGACCAACTCGACTTCGAGTTTTTTAAATAAAATTTTTATTTTGCGAGAAATATTAAGAAATCAATACAAACAATATAAGCAAGAATATACATAACATTCATCAATAATAATGCAAGTAAAGAGTGTATTAAATATCACGAAATATTTCGTCGAAAACAATGTTTTTTTGTTTCAATGTCTCCATTTTCTGAAAACTTTTGCTTGGCACCGGGAGTAATGTAAACTTTTTCTTTTACTTTTTAATAAAAACAAAACCGGAAGTCAACCTCAAAACCGGAATACAATTTCTAGTTCATCAAATGTCGACATGGATATCATTTAGCAGTTAATTTTGTATGCTGATTACGAATCCGGTGTCAGATTTGCTCTATCTTGACGTTTTATGCGCGTTTCGGGTCACTTCCGGTGTCGGATCGCAACCGGAAGTACATATTTAGATTCTTCTCGACGAGACCTTTCGATCCATATATACATTGTGGGGTCTAAAACTTAAAGTAAATTTTAACTTCCGGTCATCTCAAAACCGGAAGTGAATTATTTTTGTACCAAAAGTATATCTTGACAATCTCATACGTAATACTTATAATATTCCGAAAAAAATATTTTAATTATCTAATATGGTTTTTGAGTAAAGTGGTGGACAAGAAAAAGGCTTAGTGTTTTAGTATATAAGATATAATATATATATATATATATATATATATATATATATATATATATATATATATTTATATTTATCTTACTCATTACTAGTTACTATATATTTTTATACATTCCTTACTTATTACTAGTAGTATGTAACCTACATATCGCGTCTGTAACCTATAAATTGATGTTAACTAAACACGTGCATGAACAACTATAAATAATACAATTTTAATAAAGAAAAATTGGTTGCTTTGCTTTTTTATTCGTCTATATATAATGTAGTTGCTAATTAACACAGGTTAGTGATATAATAATGATTTTAATATTGTTTTAATCGATTTTACCATAATTTCTAAATGGGACTCTAGTGTCCCGAAAGTAGTTTATACCAGGTCGTATTTTCCCATTCGTATTGTTTGGTTGTAGACTTACTATGGCACGTAGGCGTTTTCTAACACAAAAACAGCTTCAAGAATAAATCAAAAACCTCTCAAATATTTCTGAAAATAAATCCAAGGAAGAACCTTATGCTATCTCAGA
The DNA here is from genome assembly GCA_918026665.1 of Diabrotica balteata. NCBI lineage: Eukaryota > Metazoa > Arthropoda > Insecta > Coleoptera > Chrysomelidae > Diabrotica > Diabrotica balteata. Next base: position 136,898,822 of record OU898276.1, read on the forward strand.
GTCTGATTATGTATCTGGTGACGACTCTGCTTAAGATTCTGAACCCTCAATAAGACAACGGGAACAAATTTCCCACTTTACTTTGCCGCCAAATTTCAATTGTCGCTATTAATACACAGAATGTTGAAGTTTATGATAGTAAGTATTCGTTTCATGGATAAATTCACCAACTATTCTAACAGCTACTAGACAGATCTGATGTTTAGTTGATAATCGACAAGTAGATGTTTATAGGTTTTGATATTTCTTGCCGCCAAAAGTTCGCAAATTATTTAGTAAATCAGTTCCAAAAATTGTGGTAAGTCAAAAGTAATTATATTTTTGATATATATTATTTGGGCAAGCTAAATACATTCTAATTTGTTTTAAAAATGTATGAAAAGATACTTATTTTTGTCTTTGAAGTTGGTGTGAAAATAATTCCCCTTGTCCAAATAAATAAAAAAAACGCAAAAGTGATGCGTCAAAAACTTTAAAATTTCTGTTATATTTTAGCATTAAGAATTCAAGAAAGGGATTTTCAGAGCGTGAACTCCTTTCCGCCTTAGAAGAAGTTTGGTCTTATGTTGATCTGGACTCTGATTATGATGATGATGACATTTTTGTACCACCCCCATCTACTTCTGTTTGTGGTAAGTCCGATGGAGTGGTTATTGATAGCAGGATTGAGCTATTGCTTAGTGAATCTAATGAAGATGTTCCCTCTACATCCGTCGAGGTAAATTCCACGATTAAAAGAACCTCTGAGAATTACTCTCAAGAAAATCAATGTGTCTTGGTAGAACAGAGTCCAGCGGTCCCCTAACTAATTTTACTGCTGAGCAACGAATTCAAATATCAAATAGACAATGACCTCTGAAACAGATGTTCCAGAAATACCTAAATTTGAGTCTGTTTTACAGTCAAATGTTCAATTCACCCATAAAAGCCAACCAATATTTTATTTTGAGAATTTCTTCCTCTACATAGAAAAAGTGCACAAATGCAAAAAAGACACAAAATAGAACACTAGCCAAGAAGAAATAAGGACATTGCTAGGTGTTTTATTTAATGGTACTGCACCCTTTACCAGACAGGGATTTATATTGATCAAGTGATCCTTTTTATAATAACCCTATTATCTCTAAAGCTTTTACAATAACCAGGTTCAAAAAGTTAATAGAAAATATCCATCTAAATGATAATTCAGCAGCTGCAGAGAGAGGCTCACCTAACTTTGACGCATTGTATAAGATAAGACAATTTATAGAGACTAAATGAAATTTTCAAAGAACAAGCTAATCCTGGAAGTAGATTTTCTATTGATGAATGTATGGTGAAATTTAAAGGACGTAGTTCTATCAAAACAGTTAATATATGCTCAAGAAGCCAATTAAGCGTGGTTATAAAATTTGGGCAAAGTGTGATGCTCTTACTGGGTATCTGTACCAGTTTATTATCTACACTGGAAAAACTGAAGGCAGTGAAAATGATGGCTTGGGCCATAAGGTTGTAACTGAATTATGCCAAGATATACCACACAAATCTTTGGTTGTTTTTGATAACTTTTTTACGAGTTGCAAACTGTTGGAAGATTTATATATACTGTCATATACATATATATATATATATATATATATATATATATATATATATATATATATATATATATATATATATATATATACTGTCAGACCTAATTGCAAGGGTTAACCTAATTTCATGAGGAAAAAAGACACCAAAAATGAAAAACTTCAAAAGAATGCATTCTATTGTTTGAGCAGTGGCCCTATTACAGCAATAAAGTGGTTAGACACCAAAGAAGTCACAGTTATTACAACTGCCAATCAACCACATGAAGTAACCATGATAAAACGTACACAAAGAGATGGCACAAAGAAAGATATAATCTGCCCAAAAGTTATTGCAGATTATACACTAAACATGGGAGGTGTTGATCATTTTGACCACTTTAGGGCATCATATCCCATAAGTAAGAAATCTAGAAAATCGTGGATGAGATTGTTCTTTTTTCTTTTAGATGTAAGTGCGAACAATGCGTATATAATATATACAAGAATTAATGTTTAAAAAAATACTTCCCACAGGGATTTTAGGCTTCGTCTTGGAAGAGATCTCATAGGTGACTTTACAGTAAAATCATCCCTACCTGTTATATTTAAAAATAAAAAAACGGGAAACTTTGGTGTTCCAGACGAAATTAGACTGAGAAATGTACGACCACATTTACCAGATGTTCAAAAAAATTATACAAGATGTAGATTTTGCTCAACAAAAAAAGAAGAAAAACGAATTAACATTATATGTAGTTATTGCAAGGTAACTTTATGCCCAAACATATGTTTTAAACCATTTCACACAGCTGTGGTTGAGACTTAAATTAGTTTTGTCGTCCATATATGCATTTTTGTACCTTTTAATTAAATAAATTGTTTCACTAATTGTACAAGGGTAATTAATTTCCCACCTACAAAAATTCTTTAAGGAACAACGGGCAAATAGTTCGCACCACTTTTTTTATTATTCTTTCAAATTATTTTGTATTTTACCAAACATATGTTTTATTTACATCCTTTAGATACCAAATGTATATAAACAAACAAATTAATTCTCCCTATATTCCATGTCTTATTAAGGGTTAAGTACCTGATAATACTACTGACCGTGTGGATCTAAACATCACTGTTTCCAAAGAAGAAATTTCTGATACCGCGGAAGTATCTGAAGATGATTTTGAAAAGAATGAATTGACTGCATAATGGAATATACCAAATACAAACTTTTGTCAAAAAAAAATCCTACTCAGAGAAATAATAATAACAATACTAAATATTGGTAAAGGTTATCGTTCTGTTGATGTTTTTCTAAAATTATTTCCGTTTAGTTTATTTATACATCTTGCTTCCTATACAAACCAAAGAAGCATAACTTCCAAAAAATAGAAATATAAAATTAAACACGAAAAGAGCAGATAGTATTATGTACGAACTGATGACAGTGATTGTCTAAAATCATTTTTTGTCATTTGTCATTAAAGATTGTCACTAAAGTCATTTTAAACAGTTTTATTCATCTACAATGAAATCAATAATGAAAGGGTTAAGCATTTCCAAAGATAAGCTAAGGGAATGAATGTAAGTGCAAATTATATAATTATAGATTTTATTTATAATGTACGTGATACCAACAAAAATGTCATTTTAAAAAAAAAACATATTTTAATTTAATTTTTTCGTTGTTATACTTTTAATTCTCACAGCAGAATTCACATTTTTATGTGTCATATATTATCTTGATAGCAGGTTGCAACTTTTTTTATCACTTGCTTCCATCAGTTATTCATTTTACGAATAGTAGATAGTAACAAATTATGAAGGCCATACCCACGTTTTACGAATTAATCACTTAGTGCAACACTCGAGGCAAAACTCTCAGCAGGAGAGCTTTGTGGTCACAGCAGGAGATTTTGTTGCATCCTTCATTCTCAGCTCGACCGGTTTCGGTGGTTTAAATCTTATTCTGGGTCGTAAGGGTTATTAGGAGAATTAGGAACACGCTGTTTTTAATATATATATATATATATATATATATATATATATATAATATATATATATATATATATATATATACAGTGAAACCTGGATAATTCGAATCTCAGGGGACCGCTAAAAAAATTCGAATTATCCAAAAATTCGAATTATCTACAAAGAGCAATGATACTTACAAAAGCATCTGCAAGCAATAAAATTCAACACTTTTGCAGATGTTTTCGTTTCTACTCTTACCCGAATTTTGTCAATCGAAAAAAATGGGCTAACAAAATTCGGCCAAGAATACCAATTAAAACATTTACAAGCTATAAAAATGGTCAATTATTGTAATTATGGCAGATGTTCTCATTGTTATTTTCGGCCAATCTTGGTCGATAAAAACCGCACAGTGAGAACGTGTCATTAAAACAATAAAAATCATTTTATCCCAAAAAACTTATTGAAAATAAGAACATTTGTTACAATTTAAAAAAAAACTAGTTTTTAACTGTTAAAGAGTTTAACTTTTTCCAAATAAATCCGAAATTTTTAGCTGCTTTTTAGAATTCAGCTTCTCGGTATGACAATGGCAATTTTTAATGTTCCATTTGTTAACAGAAATAACATTCTCACTAATTCTCAATTAGTGCCCTCAGCACAAAACAATTTTTCTCAAACAAGTGTGTATTTTTATGCCCTTCCGTATATTCCAAAACTAACCGTAGAACTTACTAAAATTTTCAAAGAATTTAAGAACATCAAAATAGCTAACAAGAAGATCAAAACCATACGTCAGCTGTATAGCAAAATAAAACAACCCCTAACTACTTTAGAGTCAAGAGATGTTGTTTATTGCATTCAATGTACTGAATGTCCATCCACGTACATTGGTGAAACTGGAAGAAATCTGTCTAGTCGTATCATTTCTCATAAGAGTGACTGTAGACTAAATAAACCCACTTGTGCTTTGGCAGAACACACTATCGATCTAGACCATAAGATAGATTACAGGAGTGATAACAACAATCTGAATAGAAGATCTGAGATCCAGAATCTTAGCAAAATTTACAATTTTATTTTGACTTTTTACTAGGGTCTTCTGCATCTCAGAGTTTTTCATGTCTTGTTTCTTAAATTCCATTATTAATTGCTATAATTATCATGATTAACTTCAGTTATTATTCAGATGTTAATTTTGTTTTTGGTTGTTTGTTTTTTCTAAACCTACTTACTAAATACTATTTTCTTTTTATTGTTTGACCTAATGAATTTTTTTAAATTTCCCTCTCAATTTAAAGTTGGTAACATAGTTGGTAGTACTTAAAATCACAAACGGTATTTTGTTAGACATCAGTTTGAAAGTTTGTTTTTTGTAGTTACATCGAACTATTTAAACAACAATAGTTCCTCCAACTACCTCTTTCTATTCGTGAGATGTGACTGAATTCAAACCTGCGAAGACGACTGTTTTTTGTCAAACATGTCGTCCTATTATTTACTTTTTAAACTTTGTAACATGTTCTTTAATTTTTAAGTTATTTTAAAAGTTTTAATGCCTTCAGTAATTCAGATCACATTATGTTATTAAACGTTGTGTTTTATATGCTATGAATCTTACTTTCTGGTTGAAATCCTGTATCTAGATATCTGCTGGTTTATAAAGTCAATGTCTCCCACAAACCAATTATATTTAGAAATGAGATAAGGTACTTTTTTTCGATTCGAAAATAGCGTTTGACTTGAGTGACTGGATTGACGCCATGGCATGTAGATGCTACTGTCACTATGTTAATATGTATCGACTGTTCCAATATATGGTAGTATATTAAGCATCTTTTTTGTCGCTGACAGACATCATGTTGGGGTGTAGAGCTTGTTCGCGTCCGTAGTAGGATACTACACGTGCACACTGGGTAACGCTAAATGACCTAGCAAATACTGGCGGTCAGATAATCGCAAGATCTCCTGACCAAAGACACATTGCAAACAATGCAATTAAACGTTATCAGAAGGCAAATTAACAATAATACAAATGGCCCTTCTCAGAACCCAACGACTAGAAAACTCGGACCTATGATCCAAATTTGTCATTTAAATGTAAAAAGGATATGCTATTCAAAAAGCCAGTACTTATCAAAATTTCTGGAAGATAACGACATTAACCTGGTCGCTTTATAGGAAACACAGTGCGAAACGGAAGAACAACTCCGAAAAAGGGGAAAAATACCTGGCTTCGAAATACTGGGTGCTACATACTACCCATCATACGGTACATCAACGTATGTTAAACAAAACATAGAAAACCCCGTCCTTGTTTCCACATGTACTGACGATGAAATTCACAATGTTGTAAAAATTTACTAACGGCATCACCGTTAGTAAAATTTACAAACCACCGGCTATATCCTAGCTATCTCAAGCCATCGACTCAAATCCGCACCCGTCAATATACGGGGGGTACTACAATAGTCACCTTGAGTAGTGGAAATATTAACAATGCAACAGCAATGGGAATGCACTAATAAATGGGCGGAGGATAAACATCTATCAAAAATATTTAACGCTAAAGACCGACCTACATTCATGGCAGCAGCATAGAAAAAGGAGTACAATCCTGATCCATGATTTGTCTCTACTAATAAAAACGGGCAACCTCTAGCAGTCTCTCGAAAAGTAATGTACGACTTCTCACACAGCCAATACCGCCCAGTGATCTAAGAGGTAGGAACCCAGATTCCTATATCCCATCCATCCCCCGCCCAAGTTGTAATCTAAAGAAAGCCATTTGGGATAGCTTTTCTGCGGAACTGGACAAGACTCTAGTTTAATACCCCTTACCATCGGAAATTACAAAAGATTCGTTAGAGCCGTAATAAGCACGGTCAAAAATTATATACTAAGAGGCTACCGAAAAAATACATTCCTGGTTGGTCCCATAACAGCGAAGATATGTACCAAAATTTCCTTGAAAGCGGCGATCAAGAATTAGCCGATGAACTGCTCCATAGCCTAGATGCAGCGAGATAACAAAAATCCACAGATACTGTAAACAGTCTTAACTTTCAAACATCAAGTAGGCAAGCATGGAAACTACTAAGAAAATTAGGAAGCAGAACTTCCATAACAAGGAACAAAACAACATTTAACTCTAACACTATTGCCTTATATTAGTGTCGGCTAGTGAGTCGATGTTTCGAAGTAATGAGTTGAGTCACAGAACTGTTTCAATGTTTCGATACATTAAACTTTTACTGTTTCGAAACATCAAGTTAGTACTAGTAGTCATATCTGATAATGATAAGTATTTATTTAAAAATAGTAATGAAAGCCTATACTACCGAGAAAAAAAACCTAATTAAATAAAATCAGATTAAACATATCTAACCTCCGCCTAAAACAATAAATTTGTGCTTAGCAAGCTCACATATAGAATGAATCTGCACGAAATATTGTATCTTTGCATAGCAACCGACAACGAATAATTGTTATGATATGAAGTTACAGTATCGAATAACATTTATCAAATTGTTTCAATGTTTTGGATCATTGTTTCGAAACATCACAGTGAGTTAATTCAAATGATTCTAAACATTCATATGAAACATTTCGTTCATCACTACCTCATATGTGGTATCGACTTCTAGGGCCCCGAAAGAAAAGCCACATACAATGAAGGTAAAACGAGAGCTCAAAACTTTAAAATTCCAATCTGCAGAAACCGAATAATCTCACCCCTTCACTTGCGAAGAAGTCACTATAGCTCTCAAGGTGTAAAGCCAGGTAAAGCCCTAGGATTTACCAATATTCATCCCGAATTCCTAATTAAGAGTGGCAAATATGAAGATCGGTACCATACCACAGGAACTCAAACGCTCAAAGATCATTGCCATATTAAAACTGTAACGAAAATATTTTGCCTACCTCAGGGTAAGATTATGGGGGTAAAGATAGGGTAAGCAAAATAAACGCTAGTTGTGCGAACGGCACTCAGGTTTTGTTAGGAGAGCTGAGGTCTTGGATAAGTAAAAGATAAGGGGGTGGATTGAGGCAACTACAAAAAAATGACATAAAGAGTCATGAATTTCTTGGGACAAATAAAATAAAAAGACACAGGAAACACCTCTAGTAATTTAATTAAGGGCGCCACTTTGAGGTGCGTACTTATACCTATTACAACCACTAGTTGTAACTAGGGAAATAATTATTAAACATAAACAACATATCTTTTTCAAATAAAACTCAAAAAAGAGTTAGTTAAAAAAATAAACAAAATGTTATGAAAACAAAATTAACATTTATTATGTCTTACCACAAACAGTTACAAAACATAGTGAATACAAGAATACTCAAAAAGACAATACAAAAATATTACCTCAATAGTCGCAAAATACAAGAATACAAAAAACTTACATGTTATCTATTTACAAACTCTAGGAGTTGGAGATACTACAAAAAACTTACAAATGTTACCGCATATAGATTAACCTTTTTTTAAACAAATAAAACAAAAAAAAATATGTATCGATATTAATAAAACAGCTAAAGTCAAAACCCAAAATTTACAATATTAAATATTACTATTTTTAAATTTTAACGGAAGCAATTATTTATTAAAAAAAAAATGTCTGTCTTTACTTTAAAATTTGATCAAAAAGTTACCTGGATTTTTCACTAACAAACTCCACTAAAATTTGTGGAACCAGACGCCACTGGAACCTCCGAAACCATAACTGAAACTGTGAAGATCCATAATAGAGCCTACAACGACCCAAGTAAGAATGACGAAATTCTCTTAAGAATTTGTTCACAACTTGAAATAACAAACACTTGACAGGAATTAGAACGTAGAAGATTCCATTTCTCCGACGTACAAAAATTATAAGGCGACTTCGAATAAAACATTAAAAGAAAATGCCGAGAAAGTACACATCTTTCAAATAATAAACAACTCTAAAATGGTTTTTATTACTTGGCAACGCTAAAATGAATTGAAAGAATTCGGTGTTTTAATACGTACGAATCGGAAATTAAACTTAATTAAATCGGAAAAAAAACATATATGAGGGAATTTCAATATATTATATATACGAGGGAATTTTAGTATATTTTAAAAAATCAATTAATTACAAATGCTACAAAACCAGGAAAACCAAATAATAACAACCCTAAGAACTACAGATCAATAGCCCCCCTATAGTCGACTTATCTACAATATGATTAATCCAAAGCTACTTGAATCAATACCGGTTGATCAGGCAGGTTTCCTACCGAAAAGAAGCTGCGCAGATCAGGTTCTTTCACTTACTACATTTATTGAGGCAGGGTTCAAGAGAAAACTTAAAACTGCAGCTGCATTTATAGACCTAACAGCGGCCTACGATACAGACTGGAGAGAAGGCATTATATAAAAGCTCCTCTGTACAATCACCTATAAATCCAGCGCTTGAATAATTAACAGTATGCTAGCCAACCGAACGATTCAAGTAGTCATGGGAACGAACATCAGCACCCAAGAAAACTGAAGTTTGGTTGCGACAATGGGAACGAACATCAGCACCCAAGAAAACTGAAGTTTGGTTGCGACAATGACTGGGTCCTTGCAACAAGGTATAAGTCATCTTAACAAACAGAAGAAATCCTCACGGCAGACTTACATAGTGGGAAAGTATTTCCGTAAATGGAGGCTCCAACCAACCGCTACCAAAACAGAGGTTTCCAGTTTTCATCTAAATAACAAGCTTACAGAAACAACACCCAAACATATAGTTCGAAAACACCACACTCGCCTATAATAAAACACCAAAGTACCTTGGGGTGACTCTGACAGAACCCTATCTTTCAAGGAACATATGTCAAAAACAGCGGAAAAACTTAAATCTAGAAAAAACATTATCCAGAATCAGTGCGAAACAACATGGGGAGCAAAAGCGCAAAAACACGTCAATTTATATTTGAAGAGGAGGGTATTAGGTCATATTTCAGCTTGCACGGAAACGCACCTACTCACCTCCGTATCTTCTCTTAATTTTTTAAAATTATTTTCACCTTTTCTTATTTGACACTTGGATTCTCGGTGTTGTACAGATTTCAAAAATGGTAACACATAAAGCTTAAAGTGATTAGTTTATGAGAAAAATAAATGCAAATGCAAGAAAACTGTATTGAAATTTATAACATATAAAATATTTAGGATACGGCTCTGACCTTGGTTTAGCAAACCACATTTAGGTTAGCTCCGATAATATCGTTTAAATCTAATAGATTAAAGTGATCAAAAATAGTTAAAAGTGTTTACTACAAAAATCTAGAGTGCTTTTCATCGATTGGTCTACAATCGCAGTGAGTAAAATTAATATTCTCAATAATACATAACTACAACATATTCTGATAGTCAACAAAATTATCACAAAGGCCGTCTCAACAGGTTTCAGAGCGGGTTTTATTTAAAACTGCTGATAATACAGAGCCGGATTGGCACGGGTAAAAAATTGACTATGATAAATAAATTTAAAGACAAAAATTATTAACCAAAAATGAATCCAAAAGAGAATAATCCTTCAAAAAACACCACACCATCTACATACTCAAATATACTAACTTCATTTAAATATCCGGCAAAAGACCAAGCTATTGTACTATCTGCCATAGAAGGAATTAAAATTCATGATTATATAGTTGCCATTGGATCACTTGTCCTTCCAAAGAACATAGTTTTTGCCTCGAAAATTGCAAACAACCGCATCTGCATTTATTTATCTTCTAAAAGAATAGTAGACCAACTCATTGATTCACACAAATACGTCAAAATCAGCAACGTGCAAGTAGAAGTCCGCAGATTAATAACTCCAGCATTAAGATTAGTAATCTCGAATGTTTGTCCAACCATTCCAAACGAAGTTATAGAAGAAGAACTCAAGAAAATGGGAATTATAGCCATATCAAAAATGACATTTCTTCGAGTGGGTATGTCTGAGACAGAATATAACCATGTTCTAAGTTTTCGGCGGCAAATCTACATCAATCCATTAAAAAACTTATCCATAACAGACTCTTTCAACATTTCATTTGATTCCACAACATATCGAATATACCTTTCTATAGACGAATTTAATTGTTCTAAATGTCGAACAATAGGACACCGAGAAGTTGACTGCATTCAAACAACGGATTCGCCCAGTGAACAAATGGAAACAGAAGCACCTGAAAATCCTAATTCAAATAACCAAACCAAAATAGAGCTAACTGAAACCACCAATAAAACTCCATCTGAAGTCAACATTCCCTATAACCCTCCAGCTCCTACCCTATCTATAACTAGCAACGATAACCCATCTTTAAATAAAGATAAAGCCAAAAGACAATTATCAAATTCTCCAGATGTTTCTGATATTCCCACATCACAAGACGTCTTCTCTGTTCCCAAAACATCTAAACCAAAAAAAAGGGCCAAGTCGACTGAAAATACATTTGCTGTCCTCGATCCTATTAAAAACTTAATAGAACAAAAAAATCCGCCCTTTCCTATAGGTTATTCAGAAATATGCCTATTTTTAGAAAATGCCACTAACTCTAAAAACCCTGAACTTATAGCAAAAGAATACACCAATGAAATATCCGAAAATTATTGACATTCTCACTTTTATCCACGCAAATATTCAAAATCCCTCTTTAAAAAGAACAATTACAACTATTAAGAAAAAATTATCCTCAAATTATTATTCATCTACAGAGTAATCTGACAACGACACAATTAGTCAGGATAAATAATGTCTGATACATTTTTAATTCAATGGAACCTAAACGGATTCTACACCCACCTTGAGCAATTAAAACTTCTTATAAACGATTTCTCTCCCATTGTAATTTGTCTGAAAGAATCTCACTTTAAAAACAATTCTGTAACACTTAGAAATTATGTGCCATTTCTGAAAAACAGAAATGGAATGCATGCTAGTGGTGGAGTAGCTACTTTCATTCGAAATGACACTGAAGCAAAAATCATTCCACTTATTACAAACCTGGAAGCTGTGGCTGTGTCAATTACCTACAGTAAAATCATCAATGTTTGTAATATATACTTACCGCATCCTAACCAAGACGACATAAATGAACTAACAGCACTCATAGAAAAAATACCCCATCCCAAAGTAATTCTAGGCGATTTTAACTGCCATCACCCAGCGTGGGATAGCCAAAAAATCGATAAATGTGGCAACTTTCTACACAGTCTGATAAATAAATCAAATTTAATCTTATTAAACACTGAAAAGCCAACAAGATTCAATTCATATAACGGATCATTCTCTGCAATTGACCTGACTCTGTGTAGCCCATCACTAGCACACATATTTCAATGGAACACAGCAAAAACTCTGCACGACAGTGACCACTTCCCCTTACTCATTTCAATCGAGACAAACCAACCTCTTAATCCGAATGTATATCAAAGATGGAAAATAAAATCAGCAAACTGGGAACTTTTTCAAAAAGACTTGGAAGACGAGATGGAAAATTATGAGATATCAAATGACATTCACAAAACCGTCACGGACTTTAACAACATTATCTTAAATTGTGCATCTACATCTGTAGGAAAAACTAAACCGTGTAAAAGGCAACCGGTACCCTGGTGGAATCAAGAAATCTCTCGGGCCTTGGCTGCTAGCAAGCACGCCTTTAATGTTTTTAAGAGACACAAAACAGAGGAAAACCTAATAAAATTTAAGAGATTGAGAGCTAGTACACGATTCTTAATAAAAAAAGAGTAAGAAGGAGACCTGGATTGAATATATTAGAAGCATTAACACATCCACACCAGCAAATATAATCTGGAACAAAATAAAGAAAATAAAAGGATCAAGTTTACCTTACTCAATAAATGCACTTTCATATAACAACCAAATCATCTCTTGTAGAAACGAAATTCCTGAAATTCTAGTAGACGTTATTTCAAGAAAACTCTAGCGATTCTGTACTAAATCCGATCTTTTCTATACATAAGACTACCACAGAATTTGTAGACATCAAAATTCGCAACCAGATCTCTCCCATAAATGTACCCATAACTTTGCAAGAATTAGATTTTTCTCTTTTAAACTTAAAAACCACATCTCCAGGTCCTGATGATATTCCATCGATATTTTTAAAAAATCTACCCCAAAAATGCAAAAAGATACTTTTAGACATCTTTAATCACATCTTTTTAAATCATTACTTTCCTGATAATTGGACGAAAGCTATTATAATCCCAATTTATAAACAACACAATCCAAAAGATTGTCCTACATCTTACCGTCCTATTTCCCTCACCTGTAACATGTGTAAACATCTCGAGAAAATTTTAAATTTCAGGCTTACATGGTATCTAGAAAATGAAAATCTCCTGACCACCGTTCAAAGTGGTTTTCGACGAGGAAGATCTGCTAACGACAACTTAGTGGCACTTGAGTCAACCATTCATGATGCATTCTTACTAGATCAGAAAGTTATAGCAGTCTTTTTTGATGTGAATAAAGCTTTCGACACAACATGGAGATACCTCATATTAAATAAACTTGATAAATGGGGAATTCAAGGACATATGCTTGCGTTTATAAAAAACTTTTTGAATAAAAGGGAAATACAAGTAAGAGTAAATGGATACACCTCTACCACTAGAATACTTGACAACGGTGTTCCACAAGGTTCTATTTTAAGCCCAACTTTATTTTTAATTGCATTTAACGATGTAATAAATACAATTAAGCCTCCTATAAAAGCAAACTTATACGCTGATGATTTAGTTGTGTATATTAAATGCAAAAATATTACATCTGGGGCTAAAATATTACAGAACCTTCTATACAAAATCGAAGAATGGTCTTCCAAAACAGGTTTCCTCTTTTCAACTAATAAGACACATTACACAGTTTTCAGCAAACGCAAGAATACCATTCCTGTTTCGTTAAGATTTAACGGTCAAAATATATCTCATTCAGAGGAATCGAATTTTTTGGGCCTAACGTTTGATTACAAATTAAACTGGAAAACACACATTACGACTTTACAACTAACTTGTCAAAATAGAATAAACTTGCTGAAAATTCTATCCAATAATATATGGGGAGCTGATTCTAGTATTCTGCTTAACCTCTACAAATCAATTATTCGAAGTAAACTAGAATATGGTGCAATATGCTACGATACAGCAAATAAAACGTTTCTAAAAAACCTTAACACAATTCAAACAACAGCTCTAAGATTAGCCGTCGGTGCCTTCAGAACCAGTCCTGTAAGCAGCTTACAAGTAATATCAAGAGAACCCCCTCTACATCTAAGACGACATCTACTTAGTTTAAATTATGCAGCAAGAATATCTTCCAATAAAAAGCACCCATTATATTCTGAGATTATTAACGCACCTACATCCAATTTATATAGAAACAAACAATATAAAGACAAACCCTTTAGGGAAAGAATCAGTCAAAAAGGATTCAATTGCAATGAATTCAAATTATCCATAACTACAAAATTAGACTTTCCTCCATGGCTTACCCCCTTACCTATCACCGATTTAACTTTAACACAGTACCCAAAAAATACCACAAATCCTAACCTTATCATTAACGCATTCAAAGAAATTATGGAGAAGTATCCAAATCAGCACATAATATACACAGATGCATCAAAATCTGAAAGTGGCCATGCTGCAGCCTTCACAAATAAAAATTACAAATATGCCATTAGAATTCTACAGCATTGCAGCATTTACACCGGAGAAACCACAGCGATATTAGAAGCTATCAAGAAATCCTCTTCAACGACTGAAAATAATATTTTAATCATCACAGATTCACTGAGCGCAATTCATGGAATTAATCAACTTTACCCTAGCCATCCCATTGCACAAAACATAAGAAATCAACTTAATGCACTACACCATATAAATAAAAAGGTTACATTTATCTGGATACCCTCACACATTGGCATTAAAGGCAACGAGGAAGCTGATCAATTAGCATTAAAATCCATCAAAAATGAAAATGTTCCAGAAATTACTAAATATCCCCACACCGACCATAAACGACAGTCCATGAATCATATAATAAATTTATGGCAAGCAACCTGGGATGCAACAGACTCTAAGTTGAAAACAATAAAGCCTCGAGTAGACTCTAGCCTACCACAACAAGGAAAAAGAAGAGATCAAGTAATCGTAAATCGTCTTCGAATCGGCCACACAATACTAACACACCAACACCTTCTAAATAAAGAACCAGCTCCAATTTGTACCTACTGCACTACTCAACTCACGGTGAAGCATCTGATAGTCGACTGTCCGCAGTTCCAACCTCAGAGAACATGCCGAGGAATTAGTGGAAACCTGAGAAGTGCGCTTACGACAAATATCTCGGATTTATTGCAGTTTCTAAAAGACATAAACATTTATAATAAACTTTAATTTAACAAACTGTACTACTGTGTATGTCCCCCCACTAATAACCCTTGGTGGTTGATGTGGGTTTTGTATGTTTAAATAAAAAAAAAAAAAAAATATTTAAAATGTACAATAATTGTTCAAAATAACTACCATTTACTTCCATATAAGGTTACAATCTATTTTGAAATTATTTTCTAGCAGTGCTTAACACGGCTGTATTTAATTGTCGACATTTGTCCTTTAAGTTTTGACGTAAATCATCCAGAGATTCTGGTTGAGTAGCATAAAATTTTATTTTTAAATACCCCTATAAGAAAACGTCTAGGGGTGTTAAATCCAATCCATTATCTCTCCTCTTCTACCTATCCAACGAGCGGGAAAACTTTCGTTTAAAAATTGTCGCACAGGTAGAATAAGGTGTGGAGGAGCTCCATCATGTCGAAATACATCCCAATCTTCGGAAAGGTTATTATCTTTTTCTACTATTGTTTCAATACGATCGACTACTTGACTAAGTAGCTCAAGACACGATGCACCATTCAAGTGTTTAGTAATAAAGAAGCGTCTGAAAATTTGATCACCTAGGATACCACACCAAGCGTTTAACCTTTGAAGATGCTGTGTGTGAAATTCACGGACAATATCGACAATTACGTCTATTCAACAAACCATTTAATTAAAATAAGCATTCATCCCAAAAGCAAGTACTACTTAACAATTATGGATTGTTAATGATGTGTAGATCACGATCAAAATTTTCTTCATTTAACTCTTGTACCAATTTAATTTTGTAGGATGGAACGTAAATTTTAGGGCGATTCGAAAGGCTGTAGAAGGTGAAACACCGATTGCTCTGCTTATTGTTGACAGTGAATATAATTGCTCAGTCACTAAGTTAACTTGCCTAAAACGGCTACTTGGATTGCTTCCTCATTTACGAGTCCCTGTCGGTTATGTTTTTTATTGCAAACTGACCTTGTTGCTCTAAATTTTTGCATCAGTTCAATCACATACTTATAAATTGCATGTCTCTTGTGGTGTGTTTTATTAAAAATCTTAGCAGCAGCTTTTGCACAATTATTGTGTTTGTAGTGGTGGAGAGGGTAAATTTGTTACCTAACTTTCCACATTTAAGAGAGGTGTTGTTGAATACGTGATTGCTTCAAAATATTTATCAAGGACCACTGAAGCAATAAAACACTTGACGTATTTTTTCTTCGATTTATTTCTAATGAACTTATAGGGCCGATTCAACATTGAAATTATTGCATTCTGATTAGACTAACAAGAATTGTACAAATATCATTAGCTTTGCGTGCTAGGAGGCAGTAACAAAGATACAGTTAAAGAGAGAAACAAAACGGTTTACGGTTTAACACAAAACAACAGTTCTACAAGCGCATTTTTCACTTACGCATCATGCACTTTTGGGGATCAACAACCCCGTCACACTTGCCAAGAGGTAAAAGGCTGATTTATGTTAGGACGGGACGTGTATGACACGGGACGTGGACCAAACGGGTCCCGCATGGGGTTTTGATTTATGCTACGACGGGTCGCTTCAGGCTTCTGCACGGGTTTTTCTAATCTAGTTTTAATTTGCGAGTGTCTTGAGTGCGTTTAAAAAATGAATTTAACAAACATGGAATTGCTAGCGATAGCAGTAGCTTTGGATGAAGATGAAAAAAGAAAAAGGCGATGGGCAGTCCACCCAGCATGGGTAAAAAGGAAATCGGAGGGAGAGTTCGTAACTCTCTATAAAGAATTATTAGATGACGAACAAAAATTATATGAACTTTGATGGTACACTAGGCAAATATCGAACACAGTATTTAATCAAACCTTGCCCAAGTACTTTCGATCACAAGATCATCTTCAGGGGCATTTCGTCAGTTGTGGCCTATCCAGCAGTAACAGACTGTCATAAATGTAAATTGGGACATAACAAATACACTAAACAAAGACAAACAAACACTTTAAAATTTAAAAATTGTAAGAGAAATGTTTAAGAATTATTTTTCTTCTTCGACGGGTAGATTATCCTCAGATTTTGTGTAAAATGTTAAAATTTTACGGAGCAGGGCGAGGACGGGACGGGTGCGTGCACGGCAGATAGACGGAGCTCGTTTCCGTTGCCGTCCCGTCACGTTGTACTATAAACTACCTAATGTATTTCATATTACACGATTCTTCAACGTGTCTCGTACGACAGCCGTTCCGTACACGGCCCGTTCTAACATAAATCAGCCTAAACTCGCACCGTTGGTTCAAGTCGTATAACGCGGGGCGAACAGGCTATGGGGGAGAGGGTAGCAACAACTTTAAAACGAGAGGTGATGATCTGAGCGCACAAGTTGATACAATAACTATGTTAAGATTACAATATTACAAACAGGTTGTTTTTACAACATGTAGTATAAACCTACAGTTTTGATTCTTTCTTGCAAAGTGTTCACCATTTCAGCGATCAAATTGCACACATACCAAAATACTCTGTTACAAGTTATACCCAATTGTCATTGACTATTAACCGATTAAAATTAATGTCCAAATATCGGAAACCTTTAATAAAACTTTAATAAAAAGTGAAGTTTTGATTTTTTGGGTTTTAAAGGTACTACAAATAGTACAGTTAAATATTTAAAATGTTAAAATTATGCTACAACCTTTTTTGTTAGAGTCAATTAAGGTGGAAGAGAGGTGGAAGATATCTTATTAAGAAAATAAGTGTATCTCATATATTAATCAATTCAAGCGGAACGTATTATACATTTCTGAAATCAGCACAAAAAGAAAAATCCAAATATAAAATAAAAAAGTGGGAAGTATGATAGGGGGGTTAAAAAGTGTCTTTCCCAGCAAGGTATAATGGAGCTTCCCCTTCAAATATAAATGGACGTGTTTTTGAGCTTTACCTAAAAATTAGAAGGTAAAAAGTTATTTAAGCTAGATAGTTCTATTTAAAAAGCACTGTATAGATTAAATATTTGCTAGATATGACAAAGCAAGAGATATGAAGTTTTATTAGGAACTTACGATTTGCTAACTATGCGGACAGGAAGAGCGTAAGAAACTTCTCAGCAATTTTATCAATTTTAATACCGTTATAACAAATTGTCAAGTACGTACAGTCTTTGACAATCTCTTATGGTGGAAGAAATGCTTTTGAGCTTCCGTGGAAGGTGGTGTTCTAACCATGTGCTTAAAACATCGTGGAGTCGACTATGATTTAGCCGTTTCGTTTGTCATAAATACGCTTGTGCGTGAACTAAGGCTGTGGTTCCTCGTACCGTCAGTGCTGATTGATAGCTTATAGTGTGTGTATAATGTTTCTTCGCTAGATTTTCAACGATAGAAAATAAGTCGTTTCGTGACTTTAGACTCGTGGTCTGTATTATAATTGCTTTAAAATAAGGTTATAAGTTTATTTTATTTTTTTTTGTCCTAATTATTCATGAGAAAAAGCTAAAACTCGCTGAAAAAAGGGTATTTTATGAAATAAAGATATATAACCACGTAAATCGAAATATGCTTTAAAACGGCTACATTTACAACAAATAAACTTATCGCTTTGATTGTACTTCTTCACTTTGCTCGAATATGCACATCTTTTTGTCGAAGACATGTGCTCAGGAAAATTTGGGATCCCAATATTTCGTAATACAATAAAAAAAACCGATTTAAGTTTTTTTTGAATTTGCTAGTGTTTCGACGATAAAATAAGGCGTATTGGAAGAAAAAAATTTTCATGGGAATTTTCAAAATAATACTTTTATGCCTCGAAAACTCGATTGACAATCTGCAATTATTTCAGAACTGATATTATTAATTTGTCTCTCAAAATAAATTCGTCCATAAACGACATTTTGTATAAACTTTATATTGTGAAAATTTCATCTTTACATGATTTGTATGAATATATAGATAACATTTCTCCTATAACAAGTTATCTGCGGTAGTAACCTCATGCCCGCACGAATTCCTATGATAATCGAATTAATTCGGATCACCAAACAGAATGAAAATTGCACATCCTCCAATATCCTGTCTAGGTCAAGGTCTAGACTCCGCGTCGTCTTTGCTTCCAATAACCGACAAACCCAATATCTTCTGACCCGACTCGGCTTTCATACCACCAATCGATAACAAATTGTTTTCCATTTCTTGAAAAAGCCAATAAGCAGCAGTTGCAGGAGAACGAGCAAGGAAATGCAAGTACACCGCATTGGTGTAGATGAAAGGTTTAGAAGTATTGTGTATTTTATTCCACAGTTAACATATAAAAACTAGGATAAAAATAGATCACCACGACATTAGATTCAAATATAAAAAACTATATAATGCAATTTTAATATAAATTTAATGTACCGGGTGGTCCAATAAGCCGATCTCTCGGCTATATATCAGAAACTATTCATGTTATAACTTTAGAAAAAAAAATTCCTTTGTAAAAGTGGCCAAGAGAAATCGCTGGAAATAACTTTCAAGATTCTGGATTAACCGCTAGGGGGCGTAACCTGCGAAGAAAATTTTGAAAACCAGTTTTTTGGAAAATATGTCCAATTATACCAAGTGTTAAATAAGTAAACTAGAAAGGGGCATAAAATCTGCACAAAGTTGTTCAAGTACTTTTTTAAAATTTTTTCAAATAAAGGGTGGGGGAGAGTGGGAATGTATTTGTGGATAAATGCCTATAACTTTGATTTGGTCCAACCGATTTTAATGAAATTAGTGTCAGTAGAAAGAGTGTGGATGAATTAATTTACATCTACTATAAAATACTTGCATCTAGTTTTCATAGTCGTAGGTAGAGGGGACTTTCAAATAAAAAAAAATTAAAATTTGTTTTTCTTCAAAATTTTTAATGGAAACACCTATTTATTGTAAATTATAATGGAACTGGAATACATTCGTAACAAAATGGTGCAAACCGCATGTTAATAGCTTTTGCTGAACTCGAGATATGAATAAAAACTCATAAACATAAGTAAGTATAGTATTGACACACCCTGTATTATAAATTACATTAAAAAATAGGTCAGTAGGTATTTTCAATTTTTTTTATAGCAGAAGAATCTTAATGTTGATACCTATTTTGTACAAAATAGTTTTTTCGAAACTAAGTAGGCTACGACAATGTATTTGACGGGGAGTTCATATTGTTTATTTATTGACAGCAGTCAAAACATTGTTAAGAAGTGCTATATTATAATTCGAATTAAAGATTGCACTTTTTTCAATAGATATTAATATTGTTAATATTAGTAATTAATTATTAGTACAAATAATTTGTGATGAGTATATCAAATTGGATGATATGATTGGAGTTTATTTCGAATGTCACCAAAATGCCGCTATTGCCTGACGTATATATTTTGTAAGATATCGTGACAGGAGACATTATGACAAAGAGGTATTTGAAAGAAAGGCAAAAAGATTAAGAGAAACTGGTAGTTTTTCTCGTCCTTGTTTTAAGCGACGTAGTAGAGTTATGACAGAAGATAATTCAATCAATGTTCTTGCTTTAATTCAACAGAATCCACATATAAGTAGTCCGAAATATCTACTTCTTTGCCACAATATCTCCTGCCAGGATATCTTACAGAATATATATGTGAGGCAATAGCGCCATTTTGGTGATATTCGAAATAAACTCCAATCATATCATACAATTTGATATACTCATCACGAATTATTAGTACTGATAATTAATTACTAATATTACCAATATTAATATCTATTGAAAAAAATGCAATTTTCAATTCGAATTATAATACATATAACACTTCTTAACAATATTTTGACTGCTGTCAATAAATAAACAATATGAACTCCCTGTCAAATTCATTGTCGTAGCCTACTTAGTATCGAAAAAAACAATTTTTAATCATATGAAATAACAAAGGTCAAAATAGGTATCAACATTAAGAGTTTTCTGCTATAAAAATTTTTGAAATTACCTACTTAATTTATTTTATAATACAGGGTGTGTCAATACTATACTTAATGTTGTTCTGAAGCTATTTTCTTGTGGCATTGTAAATTAATTACTATTTATAACTGGGAATAAGCCAGTATAAGAACAAATACTTACAATGTCGGGATAGTATTATAAGGTTTTTTTCCTGGTTTTTTCCCTCATAATTTACTATGGAATCACTAACAGAAGAATTTTACTGTCATCATGTCATGTGTTTGTCTTTTTAAAGACGAATTACATGGTATGATTTTTTCTGACGGATATTCTCAAGTTAAAGTTGATTTCATGTAATCGAATGAACTATCTTATAAGTAAAGTCGTCCCAGGAGCGCAACTCAACAATATTGACAATATCATTTTAAAGTCGTCTACTTTAAAATACATAATGTATGTCTGAATTGTCAATATAAATGAGTCAGATAAAATTAAATTATTAGAAGAATTTTTTCACTATGTAACAAAAAACAAAATTTGTTTAATTTACTGTTTGTATTTTGAGAACGATTTCCGAATTGGAAATTGAAACGTCAATAAACGTATTTTTATCTTTAATTGTGGCTTATTCCCAGTTATAAATAGTAATTATACTTAATGTTTATGCGTTTTTATTCATATCTCGAGTTCGATAAAAGCTATAACATGCGGTTTGCGCCATTTTGTTACGAATTTAATCCAGTTTCATTATAATTTAAAATAAATAGGTGTTTCCATTAAAAATTTTGAAGAAAAACAAATTTTAATTTTTTCTATTCGAAAGTACCCTCTACCTACGACAATTAAAACTAAATGCAATTATTTTATAGTAGACGTAAATTAATTCATTCATACTCTTTCTAATGATACTAATTTTGTTAAAATCGGTTGATCCAAACCAAAGTTATAGGTATTTATCCACAAATACTTTCCCACTCTCCCCCACCCTTTATTTGAAAAAATAAAAAAAAAGTACTTGAACAACATTATGCAGAATTTATGCCCCTTTCTAGTTTACTTATTTAACACTTGGTATAATTGGACATATTTCCCAAAAAACTGGTTTTCAAAATTTTCTTCGCAGGTTACGCCCCCTAGCGGTTAATCCAGAATCTTGAAAGTTATTTCCAGCGATTTCTCTTGGCCACTTTTACCAAGGAATTTTTTTTTCTAAAGTTATAACATGAATAGTTTCTGATATATAGCCGAGAGATCGGCTTATTGGACCACCCGGTACATATTCATCTTCGGATTAAATAAATTGGAAGCAACATTATTTTAATAATTTCTTCATAAAAATTCTATTGGTAATTTAGTCCAGTCATCAGAGATTTAATCTCTAAAAATGAGACGAGCCAGCCTAAAATTATTTAAAGAATGTAAATTTTGGAACTTAAAATTAACTGAGAGTATCGCTAGTGGAATAAAACATAGAAAAACATATTCCTTTCCTTATCTTCGGAATAGTAAAGGTAATAAACACTCTTTTATTATATTGTGATGTGTTTCAACGTAATTTGATTTATCCATCTTGTTGTGTATCTTCCTCGTGATCTTCAGCATTTCCTACCTTTCCTTTAATAATAAGTCTTTCCATGTTTTCTGTATCTGCTCTCATAACATGTCCAAATTATTTTAATTGTTGAAGATGGACATTGCTTGATACCTGTTTGCTAACTTTTAGCTCATTTATAATTAAAATATTTGTCCTCTGGTCGGTCCATGGAACATTATTCTTCAAAAGAACATTGCAGTGGCGTATATCTTTCTTCTTTCCTCTTGTCGTAGGCTCCAAGATGTACATCTGTATGTTAGTATTGGGAATATTAAGCAGTTGATCAACCTCATTTTTAGAATCCGTGAAATTTGTGCGTCCTTTCAAATTTTTTGGTCATCTATTTTACGGCAACTTTTGCTAGTCGTATGAGAGCAATTAACTCTTCTTGACTATTTGCAAAAAAGATGTCATCTGCAAAACGTGAGTTGGTTATTTTTCGGCCATTTATTGAAATGCCCTTTTCCCATCGTTCAAGCGTTTATCTCATAGTATGCTCCCTATATATATTATATAATCGTAGAGACAGTATACATCCTTGTGTGATTCCTTGTTCTAGATAGTATTCGTTTGAGAGTGTTAAGTGCTGTGGATAGTAGTTGCCATAAGTGTTGTGATTTGACTCTGTCGAACGCTTTGCTATAATCCGTAAATCAAATTTGTGAGGGGATATTTAATTCACTAGATTTTTCTATTATTTGTCATAGGTGTACATTAAATCGGTAACACTTCGCTATTTGACCCGCTGGCTTTATCTCCAACCCTCCCAGCTTGTGACTTACGTAGGAAGGCTTATGATCTAAACGTTACTTCGGGTGCCCTAAGTAATGAAACAACACCTTATGTTTATTATAACTGTGGTTAGGCCACCTAGCACTAGGGTCAACACAAAAATCGGATTTTTTCTGTATTTTCATTACTGATTCTATAGAAGTTATAAACTTATTTGGGTATTTCTAAAGCGTCTCTGTTCATCTAATTCTGCATTGTTTAAATACTTTTTCAGTAAGTCTTGCAAGTTTGGTCCCATGCAGCTGAGGTATACTTCAGTGTTGGCAACATTATAATGTTTACCAATCTAGTCTTGTTTTTAAATTTTAACTTGCTAATTCTGTCCGGGTTTATTACAATTTTCCATCTTATGCACTATGGTTTAAGGGCAATTGTAAGTTATTATTTGCTTAGTTCCGTGTTCGGCTACTAGCTGCTATCGCAGTGGTATCAGCATAAAGGCTCAATGTTTAGTAACGAATACTACCGAATGATAAAAAATTACCCAAATTGGTGTACCTGGTAGACAAATAAGGCCACATTACCTCTCCCTGTGGCATATTTTTCTGTAAGATTCCTACCATGGATGCGGTAAGCCCTATAGAAACTCTGAACCTCCTGTAATGTATTTTATACTGCAAGCCTTTGTACCAGACTCGGCCAAAGGCCTTCTGACATTTAAAGGTTCTATTCTGAACCGGAATAGTTCTCATAGCCTCTGATTATTCCTTGAGTCTCTTTAGGATGACTCTTTCGATCTTATTTATTGAAGATAATATTCTTATCGCTCTGTAATTTTGTGTAAAAGTTCCATTTTTCCCTGTTTTCCTATCACGATAACGTATGCCCCTTTCCATCTGTCCTTTTATAGGCATTTTTATAAGCTGTTTTATTCTATGAGGACCCCTGCTTGCCCGCACTGTCAGGAGGGATTTCCTCAAAGTGAGAGGGATGGTGAATAAAATAAGTCTTCAAGAACATTTTTATGAGTTTGCTACACAGACGACTTTGTTTTTTGCGTCCGTTTGATCGTTGCCAAGGTGTCGTGCCAGGGCTTCTCACGGATGGTTACTCTCCGATTTTTCAGGGGGTCTGCTCTTCACCTTTCTTTTGCTACAAAGCTGTTGCTGTCGAATTTAATTCAAATTTAAGAAACCTTGCAGTGTATTTTATATCACTATAGTAAGTGTTGATTTAAAATCCAACCTCCTAAAGAACGCAATTAAATCAACCCTTTTTTGGGTTTAACTGAATTCTAAAGGTTTCGCATTTTGCTTTTCTTCGCTCCTTTCAATAATCCCTTTAGATGGTACGCGTTTTTAAAAATGGTGTTCTTACTCACCGAGAGTTAATAAGCTTTGCTTCAACAGTCTAGTTAACCTCTCCTCGGCACCTCCGAACTGCTCATTGTACGCTGATCTGATACTCTAGGCGTTTTTGCTGGCTACACATAAAATACAACACGCATTATTAATTATTGTGTAAATGGTTAATTATCTACTTTACTTTCCTATACGATACTATACTATACTTTACTATATTATACTATAGTATACTATACTATACTATACTATACTATACTATACTATACTATACTATACTATACTATACTATACTATACTATACTATACTATACTATACTATACTATACTATACTATACTATACTATACTATACTATACTATACTATACTATACTATACTATACTATACTATACTATACTATACTATACTATACTATACTATACTATACTATACTATACTATACTATACTATACTATACTATACTATACTATACTATACTATACTATACTATACTATACTATACTATACTATACTATACTATACTATACTATGCTAGCGTTGGGTGCCCTGAAGACACGAAAGGCTCCGGGACTCGATTGAATACCATCAGAGGCGGTGAAACGCATTGGCAGTATGGAGCCGACGTGGCTTTTGGACCACATGAATGTACTACTTGAAACTCAGCGATTTCCGGCAAATTGGAAGATCTCGAAGCTCGTGCTACTCCCAAAGGGGGAAGACAAGTATCGACCTGTTTGCCTTCTGCCGTGCATAGGTAAATTATACCAGAGGCTCTTAAGAGGGCGAATAGACACAGTGATTGAAGAGTCAGGCGGGCTGTCACCCAGGCAAGATAGTTTCAGAAAGAACAGGAGCACAATGGATGCGCTCATAGAAGTCTTCCGGGAGTTGGGCGGGGTAGGGGTTAACCAGAGGTGGGCAATCCTACTTTTGTTTGACGTCCAGAATGCTTTCAACATATTAAAATAAAAGAGGTAATGAAGGCTCTACGAGAGAGAAGGTGTCCGAAGTACTTGATGAATTTGGTCTCCGACTATTTGTCAGAGAGGAAAATTGTGGTAGAAAAAGGAGTAGTGGTTGACGTGATGGCTGGTGTGCCGCAGGGGTCGGTCCTAATACCCAAGCTATGGAACTTGGCATATGACGGAGTTGTGAGCCAACAATACGGAGAGAGGTAACCCCATTCGCATTTGCAGACGACCTCGCTATGCTCGTAGTGGCTGGGGACAGGGAGGACCTTATCTTTGGTGCACAGCGCACATGCAACCAAGTTGAAGAATGGATGAAAATGCATGACCTAGAACTGGCTGGGGGTAAGACCGAGTCTATAATTCTCAAGGGACCAAGGAATAGAGACGAGATAACATTTAAATGTGCAGGAAAGAGAGTGATTCCAAAGAAATGCGTGAGGTATTTAGGGGTGACTCCGAGTCAAAACGGAAAGTGGGGGGAGCACGTAAAAGCAGTGACTGAAAGAGCTGCAGTGAGATCCGCTGCATCAGTGTGCATCCATAACAGACTCTGCAGAGGCGTTAGGAGTTATCACTGGGTGTATTATAATGCACGTGCTAGTGAAGGAAAGAGGAAAAATATACGAGAGAAGAAATGAAGACATAGCAATAGAATGTTTAAAAAAAGAAGGAAGGGAAAGGTCCATAATGGTGTGGCAAGAGGAATGGGATGAGATGAGAAGGGTGGCGCAGTGGACGAAGTCGTTGATTCCTAACCTGATAAGATAGATGGATTGCGGGCACCGGCGTTTGGATTATTTCCTTACGCAGATCCTAACAGGACATGGTTGCTTCAGAGCATACCTTTACAGATTTGGAAATTCAGAAAATGACAAATGCCTGTATTGTGAAATATCCGACACTGTCTCACACACTCTATTGGTATGCGATAGATGGATAGTTGAGAGGAGCCTACTTGAAAGAGAGCTAGGAGGTAGGCAATCAGTCACGAAACTGGTGATTAGGAAACGCTTAGGTCGTCAGATCGGTGGAAAGCAGTTCAGAGATATGTGAGGAAAACAATGGAAAGAAATTAACAAGAAGAAAGGCGACCCGAAGATAGGCAGGGTGCCCAGGATCAAGCAAGAAGATAAGGCAGAATGGGCGAGATTTAACATGAATAAGGAGGAATAGAGGGAGAGAAGAATTCCGTCGTAGTGAGAAAGTGCTAGAATGCGTGAGAATTGTGCGTGTATGAAAATTCGAGTGAATGCCGTGCCGAGGTTGCGTCCCAATCAGGGCGATATGGCCGGTAATTCATCGCTGAGGAGGGTGTTTTTTTAGCAGGTAGGTCTCTGGCATTGGCGGCGATGGTGTCCGAACAATCCGAGCGAGCGGCCTCGGATATCATCGTGGCCACGCTGGAGAAGTTTTGCATAACTGAGGCTGGAAGGCGGTTCTGCCCGCCTTCTAGGACCGAAGTATGTTTCGAACATTTGGATCACCCCCCCTCATAAAAGAAGAAAAAAAATACTATACTATACTATACTATACTATACTATACTATACTATACTATACGATACTATACTGTACTATACTATACAATGCTGTACTATACTATACTATACTATTATTATACATATATAGGTATCATATTTTCACATAGTAATACCTTGCATGTACAAAAAGTTACATCAATTTTAAAGATTAACTCCTTAGGCATTATTAAAAACAAAATAATGTACGCCTAAGGTGATATATGATCAAAATCATTATTTTACTACATAGTGCTCGATATTTTGGTGCACACAATAAATCTCATTTGTAGCTACAAAAGTATTACTGTATTTATTTCCAATCAGTATTTATTGAGCTCATTGATGGATTTCCACATCCAACGCTTATAGGAAGTTTGTTGGTGATGTGGGAAACAAAAACGAGAAATGGGATTTAAAGACCTTGGCCTAGTTAGCAAATTGGAACGGAAATTTGGAAAGCGGGAATAATTTTTGGTCGATTATCCGATTTGATTATTAATATTGGCGTTATCGGTTCATTAAGAACGTTAGTCGAAATATACGGCTTGTTGAATGACAGTCTTATATCTTGGGTTTAATTAGAATTTAGAGAGCTTTATAGTGAGAGATATGTGCAAGAATTATCGTAACTATCAGGAGAAGATGGCAGAAAATACGAAATGAGATGGGCAATAATAGGCTTAATAGGTGTGATTATAAGGAACCCCATAGATAATCAAGAAAAATTTGAAAATTTGAACTAACCGTTAGTATGGGATCGATATACACTAAATTAACTCTCTGATGAATCTTACGTATTTCAAATTAAACACATAATAGTGTGTCCGTAAAGTATAAAATAAATTCGATATTTCTCAAATAAAAAGCCTTTAAATAAAATTTAAAATACGTCGTTACTGTTCTACATTCTACAACAAAATTTTATTATAAAAGATGATACACATTATGATGATGACGTCATCGGCTCTTGTTTTAAATGTAACACCCTATATTTTATGAAATTTTTAGATAGATAAAAATAAGCTGATTCCAAAAAGTATAATATTCGGGGTTTAATAGATATAATTTGAAAGATATGCGCTTAGAAAATAAATTATTTATTATCAATTGCAAAAAGTAGCCTTATACTAATTTTTAGTGAAATGTAAATATTTTTATTATTGTTCAATAACAATTAAGTAATACAAGAATCGTATTAATTCGTGAATGTTCTGTATTATTGCTTAGAATTAATTTGAAGTAGAAATGAATTTGAGTATCAAGCAAAGAATTGAAATACTCATGAAGTGTGTAATTTATTTAATGATAAACATTCAGAAAGACCCATAACGCAGTCGCCAGTAAGTAAGATGGAAAAGAAATTTCGAGAAACTGGTACGGTTGAAAATTCACGCAAATCAGGTCGTCCCTCTGTAAATTATAATACAAAATTTGATGTTTTACTTGCTTTTAAAGAAGATGCGTATACTTCTGTTGGTAAAGTTAGTCGTGATCTCGATGTTTGAAAAACAACGGTACAAAAAGTAATAAAACTTGAAAAATAGCACCCCTTTAGATCCACACTTGTACATGAATTAAACGAGGATAATCCAGATAAAATAATATAATTTTGCGAAAAAAATGATGCCACCAAAACCGTCTCTTGGTTCAAAATATTATATTTTCTGATGAGACAGTAGAATTAATCCTGGAGGTTTTGATGAAAGTTTATGGTTTCTACAGGATGGTGCGCCTCCGCATTATGCTGTAGAAGGTACCTAAACGAAATTTTTCCGAACTGGTGGATTGGAAGACGTGGACATATTAAATGGCCAGCGAGGTCACCAGACCTCAATCCTTTGGATTATTTTATGTGGGGTAATTTGAAGAATGTTGTTTATAAAACGAAATCTGCAAATATTGAAGACTTAAAAACAAGAATTCGTAAAGAAATAAACAATATTTCTCAAGAAACCATAAACAAGGTTTTACAAGAATTTGTACAACGTTTGGGTTACTGTCAAATACAACAAGGGCTACAATTCGAACATTCCAACATAAGATAAACTCGTGTATTAATTACAGGATTATTTTTAAGTTATTTAGTATAATTTATTTATAATTTATTATTATTAGAAATTAATAAAAATTAATTTTCTAAGCGCATATCTTTCAAATTAAATCCGTTAGACCCTCCGTATTATACTGTATTGGAATCAGCTCATTTTTATCGATCCTAAAATACAGGGTGTTATATTTAAAAAAAAAACGATCTTAATGTGTATCACCGTGTATGATGAAATTTTTTGTCCCTCATGGTTGAAATAATTCTCCAGCGAACCATGAAATTGCATCAGTGTTTTATATAATGAAATTAAATTGCAAAATGTAGAACATTAAACTTAAAAATCGACGTGTTTTAGATTTTTCTAAAAAGGCTTTTCATTTAGGAAATATCGAATTTATTCCGTACTTTACGGACACACTGTATAAGCCAGACGACGACAGTTCTAAATTTCACCAATCCCCGATGCTCAATATTGTAGTCGATCGTCGCAACGACTTAAGATCTGTAAGGAATTCAATAACTCTTCAGTCGGACCTTCATACCTGTAAACTACTCCTGTAAATACGCAGTAGATATCTCTCCACTCTCTGTTTTTCAAAATATATGTATGACTCACACACATTACCTCTATACACTGTGTGTCAGCCAAATGAAATAAATTAGCTAATAAATAAATGAGGGAGTATTTGAAAAAACGATCGAACACGTCGATTAGTATTTATAGTTGCGCATTTTTTTCCATGCCCTGCCGGAAATGAATTTGGTAGTGAGGTGATACTCCATCTTGTTGAAACCATATTATATTTGCTGGAACTGGTGGGTTTCCTGGATCAGGATACAAGTAAGACAGTAAGTAAGTTGGCACTACATTATTTTGGAGCAGTGCTAAATAATTGTCCACATTCAAATTGCCATCTATGAAAACGGGACCTATCATCTGATCTTTAGTAATTTCTGCCCACACGTTAACCTTCTCAGAGTATTGCCTTCTCCCATCCAGTATGCATTTTCCCTGGACCAATAACGGCAATTTTGCCGATTGCCATTACCGTGAAGAGTAAAGATGCACTCATTAGAAAACAAAACATGTTCTATTTGGATCACATTGTTGTCTAACATGGCCATCATTTGTTCACAAAAATACGTTCTCCTGTCAAAATCATCTTCCATGAGCTCCTGAGTGTGTATAATTTTATAGGCCTGCATTTTGTTTTCTTGTAATATTCGAATAACCGATGAATAGCTGATATCGAGTACTGGGGCTTATTTTTGAGCAAATGTATATGGGTGTTCCTCAAACTCAAGCATAGTAGTCAATTTGGTGTCCTAACTTATTGCATTAGCAATTTCTCTTTTCTTTCTTCCCAATATGGCGCAGCTCGTGGAATTGTTTCTCTATTTTACTAATTGTCCCATATTGAGATATGTGCGGCAAATCGGGAAATGCTTGGTGAAATAAACGAGCTACTTTCATTTGCGTCCGTGCCTTATCTCCATAGCTAATCATGTGTATAACTGTAATTTTGTGCATTTCTGTTAAATGAACCATTTTTCTGGCTTGCCGTTAATGAAATTCAAACGACTAGTTATAGCACTGACAACTACTTCTGTTATGGAACAATAAAACATTGGCGTTTTAAACCAAAGTAAACAATTTTTTGTTTTTTTTTTCAACATATCAATAAAAAGGAATGCTTAAATAGTTTTTGCTTACTTTATAAATACCAAGAGCTAAATGGGCAAGAAGTATTAAGACGGTGGTAGCGACTTTAGACAAATAAATAATTTTCTTTTCTAAATGTGAATTTTTGCATTTTACTTAATATTTCCGAAACAGTCAAAGATAGATATAGGACATTGTATTCAAAAAATGTCTAAAATGATCTGAGGAATCTAAAAATGAATTAATATACAGGGTATTCTATTTAAAATAAGCAAGTTGATATTGGCCACTGTTATCTGATACACCCCGTATAAAAAGTTTTTATTGAAAAAAGTACGCAACTATAAATTCTAATCGACGTGTTCAGCCGTTTTTTCGAATACTCCCTCATTTATTTGTTAGCTAATTTATTCCATTTGAATGACACACAGTGTATGTAAGACCAAATAAGCAGGATAAATGGAACTTACTCTCACGTCGAAATAATACTCAATAATGATGTTATGCAATTCATGAAAATTCATGCAAACTCATTAATTTTCTTTTACGATGGTCGTTACACGATACTTTTATTTATATTGGTTGAAAATAAACGAAAACAAAGATTTGATTTAATAATCCATTAGGCAAGAGATAATGTGTACAAAACTAAATGAAAATTGTAAATAGCTATTTACATTTTGACTTAAATATTGTTAAAGTCAAATAAAGAACAGTTTCTTAAAAATATTCATCATCATCATTATTCAAACTTCATCTATTATGTCCACTGCTGGACATAGGCCTCCCTTTATCTCCTCCATTCTTTGCGATTTTGTGCTCTTTGTTACCAATTTTCCGTGATACGCCTGATGTCGTCATTCCAACTGCAAGTGACATATAAAAATCAAATATATTATATTTTGATATACAGACCATAAATTGTTACAATCCGAATTCCGCATCAAATTTCGTAAAAAAACTAAAACAAATAAAACAATTAAATATATACCTAAAGAGCCTAGAAAACACCAAGAAACACTAAGACATAGTAACACACCAAACACAAACATTACTCTCGATCCCAATGAAACATGGGAACCTACAAAGACGTGAATTATAGACGCAATAAATATTACAAACCGCAAAGAAACCCCAGGAAAAAAAACACTGGATGACGGAGGAGGCACTGAACCTAGTAGAAGAACGAAGAAAAATTAGAAAAAATGCTTCAAATCCAACAGAAACTGAAAACAAGAAAGCAAATGTAAACAGATGCATAAAATCATCAAGTAGAAGAGACAAAAATAATCATATTAAAGAAATATGCAAACAGCAACTGTTGGTGGTCGTCCTCTACTACGTTTGTCTGCTCTTGGCCTCCAATGTGTAATTTTGCTCGTCCATCGTGAGTTATGCATTCTCGCTACATGGCCTGCCCAATTCCATTTTAGTTCCTTTATACGTTTCACAACATCAGCAATACTCGTCCTTTTTCGCAGATCTTCGTTTTTTATTTGGTCCCGCAACGTCACTCCCAGCATAGATCGGTCCATTCGTCTTTGTGCCACTCTCAATTTCGAAACCGTAGTCTTGGTTAGAGTCATAGTTTCCGCCTCATAGGTCATGACCGGTAATACGCATTGGTTAAATACTTTTCTTTTGGGACTAATTGGTTTGTTGGCCCTAAGTGTGTCTCACAGTTTTCCAAAGGCTGCCCACGCTAAAGTTATTCGTCTTTGGATTTTCCATGTTTGGTTATCCCTGCTAATTCTCATTTTGTGACCCAAATACGTATATTTCTGCACCAGTTCTACCACTTTGTTTTGAATGGTTAAATGGTTATTGGGGACCTATTTGTCATAAACTTAGTTTTAAACACGTCATTCTGAGACCCACCTTCGAACATGCAATTCATTTATTATATCTGTGGCTTCTCATAAATTATCTGTGATAAAGACAATGTCATCTGCGAAACGGAGATTATTAAGTTTTTTACCGTCTATTGTTACTCCTCTATGGTCCCAATTGACCATCTTAAAGGCATACTCTAATACCGTTATGAATAATTTCGGTGACAATGTATCTCCTTGCCTTATTCCACGTTTTATTTTTATTGTTTGGATTTTATTGTGTATCTTAATGGTCATAGTGGCATTTTTGAAAATTGTAAATAAGTTCACTATACCTATGGTCAATCCTGCTGTCATTCATTGTTTCTATTAGGCTGCCTATTTCGGTCGTGTCGAACGCTTTATGAAAATCTATGAAAATGAGGACAAGAGGTTTGTTGTATTCTATAGATTTTTTAACGAGCATCCGTACTGTATGGATTTGATCATTGGTACCATAATTTGATTGGAATCCTGCCTGCTCTCTCGGTTAGTAGATATCTAATTTTTTCTCCAATCTTGATGTCACTAACCTAGTGAAGAGCTTGTATATGTGGTTCAACAGACTAATAGGTCGATAATTCTCTAGGTTGGTTTTATCTCCTTTTTTATGTAAAAAGGGTGGTTACAGCACTGTTTCATTCTTAGGGCATCTCTCTTTGCTGCAAATATAGATTAAACAGTTTCCTTAATTGATTTAATAGCATATCTCCTCCATTAATGATAGCTTCTCGTGAAACTCTTTAACGACCTATATTAACTCGTCTTTACGTGAAAGTATTTTATTTTTCTTGTTTCTTAATTTATGAATTTCGCATTTCCCATTAGTTAGCATTTTACGTAGCACTTTTAAGCTGTTATTTTCCTGTATAGTACGTTTAGTATTATCGTGTTTAAATTTCCTTAAATCTCTTCTGATTGCCTTCGAAACATTTTTATTCATTTCTCTTAGAGTGTGGTTGTCTGCATTCTTATCGCTTCTCATTTGTCTTCTTTGATCTAGCAGCGTTTCAGTATATGGACTTATTTTATTATTTGATTTTATTTTAGGACAGTGCACTCGCTGACTTTCTTGTAAGGTGATTATGATGCAATTATTCAAGTTAAGATTATTCTGGGAGGTTTCATGCAGCAGTAGATTATTATTGACATATGCCTGTTATTGGTTGATATCTAATGGGGGTGTCCAGATACCATAAGAATTATTTTTAATCATTATGTTTCTGTCTTTTTTGTGTTAATTTGGACTCTCGCTCATATCATTCTGTGGTCACTGCTTGTGGTGAACTTGTTGGTTATTGTTACATCTTTAATTATTTGTTTGTTGTCACTTATGAAGTAGTCCATTTCGTTCCTTGTTCTACTGTTTGGACTTTCCCAGGTCCATCTTCTTTGTACTTTTTTGTAAAAGAAGCTGTTTATGTTGAATAAATTATTCTGGAGAAGGAATTCTAGTAGCGTTTCTAATCTGTCATTTTTTACTGTGTAACCGAATTTTCCCAAGGATGTTTCTAGCTCTGCTTCTTTTACACCTATTTTTGCGTTGAAATCGCCTCATAAAATTGTAAATTGTGTACGAGAATCATTAAGCGCAGTAGATATATGGTCATAAAATATTGCAATTTCTTCGTCTGTATCGTCTGTTGTTGGAGCGTATACTTGGATAATTTTGAGTTTATATCTACTCTTCAACTAAAGAATAAGATATGCCACTTTAGAGGATATACTTTGGATGTTTATTATCTTGATCGCGTGGCTTTAATGAACAAAGAAAACGATGCCTTCAACTGATGTAGCTTTAGGGCCAGTCTGATAGAATATATGCCCTGATTTCAGTGTTTTTAAAGTTTCACCTTTCTTTCTAACTTCGCTGATACCTATGACATTCCATTTAATTTTATTCATTTCAATTTCCATTTTAAAAATATTATATCAGACAAATTAGATTTAGTAACAAAGTAAATAGACAAACATATTGATTTTAACGTTAAATCAAAATATTAAAATAGTTATGATACTTAAAGAAATACAAAACAGACAAAAGTGACTTCTGAATTTTTTTCGAATAATCCAAATACCGACTCAAAATACTGTTAGTTACAAACGTGAAAACTACTTTTATTTATTGATTGCAATCCTAGACATTCAGAAAGGAAGTCAACTTATTTCCGTACTTAGTATTTGAACTGATTTTCCTTCGAAATAAAGTAATTGGTTATCCTCTCTTCAGTGAGAGTGCTTTCCTGAAATCTGTCGCCATCCCTACCTCCCTGTAAATAAAATAGAATGAGACCAGTCCTTAAGGTTAAATAAACGTATACATAAATTTAGCTAACGGTATCACGAATAAACTAAATAAATTCCATGGGGTGTCCGAAAGACCCCAAAGATCAGCGGTGTCCAAATCGAACGGAATGCGTCATATCTAAGCCATAAGTATATTTAAAAAGTATAACTTTTCTTCTTCTTCGTAATGAAATATTCATTTTACAGCTGTAAACTTCGATTCCAATTTGGCAATAGTTTAGTGGTTATCAGAATGTTTTCACCTTCTTTATATTTCCAACCAAAAACAGCATCAATTTTACAAAATACACCAACTATAATATATCCTTCCGACCAAGTAGTATCAAAATATTACATTACGTACAAAACTTTATATTGTGTACAACTTAAAATGAAACTTTTGATTCTCTTGTCATAACGTATATATTATTAAGTGATGTTTCTTTAAATGAAATCAGCGATACTGAGCCACCGGACATTCGCGACTGGAAAACCATAAAAAAATACGAAAAACGTAAAAGAATTCCCACGTCGTCAACAGAAAATGTAAACACAGCAGAAACCAGCAACAAATTTTAGGTTCTAAAAAAGGTCAAAACCCTTCTTAATTGCTGATAAGATGAGATTTTTTGTTTTAAATGAAATTGAGTCATCAAACGCTGAGATTACAGGATTTTTAGTTTTAGTTATAGAACAGAAGGATTTTTAGTTATAGAATCAGAAAAGACAACAGCCTCCTTGATGCCTTTAGCTATTAAAAGTTTAATTGCTTGGTAAGTTGTCATATTTTCGGCTTTTGTAATTTCACAGATATCTCGCCAGGAAGCCTATAAGAAAACTTAAAGTTAAAGAAATATTGATTTCAAATCCTATTCTCTCCTTATTTTTTGAGGCGTCAGTATATACAAAGGAGAAATTTCTATTGTATTTCTGAGTGATTATTGAGAATTTTTGTTTTGTTGATTATTTATTTTTCTTAATATTACAGTTTAATGTCTATTGGGTTGATAAGTGTGTTAAAATCTAAGTCATAACAAGGAAAGTTTGTCATGTGGAAAATAGGTTTATTTGTGATTTCTCTACGTATATTAAGAAGTGTCACTATTACTGGATGACTATTGATTTTAATAATTTTAGATATAAGTTTAGCGGCTAGTAAAAGGCTTCTATGTTCCAGGTCAATCTAAGCAGATTCAGATAAGATTGTCATGCGAGGAGTGGACTTCATGACCCCAGGCAGATTCTGAGCCTTTCGAAAAATACTTTACTTAGGTTATCGCTACATTTCTGCGTTATTGGGCTGGATAAAAAGGAACCGTAATTCATATGAGACCTAATTAAAGCATTAAAGATTATAATTAGGGTTTTAGGATCTGCACCCCACCAAACTCCACATATTGCTATCAATATATGTTGATGTTTTTCTTTGCTTTAAGTACAATTTTATCAATGTGAGGGTCCCATTTAAAGTTTTTATGAAAGGTGATGCCTAAGAATTTAACCTGATTTTTAAAGGCAATGTTATTGTTATTATTAACCCCGGAATTGTTATTATTACGGTAATTGTTATTATTAATTATTAATTAATTATTAATGTATTGTTATTATTATTACGGTAATAATTTTGTTTCAACTTATTTGGATTAATTTTAGTATAATGGCGTCAACTAGTAAAGCAAATAGTTGAGTAAAGGCATCAACTAGTAGAGAAAATCGTCGTCCTTTAACTGAGGTAGTACAGAGAAAGGCAGGCAATTCATGGGAAAATAAGAGTGAAGATATGTTTGAAGGAGACGAGTCTGATGAAGATTACTATGAAGAGCAACTGTCAGACAACAACAGTGAACAAAGCGACAATGAAGACGAAATAGTGGATGAACGAGTTAGAAATATTCCTAATTTACTAGGGAAAAATGGTCATCGGTGGAGCACACAAGCACCAGCAGGTCAGTTTGTTCAAGACGAAAAAAGAGAAGACCTGGCTAAGAATAACTAAGACTTATATTACTTATTAAAAAATAAGTGTAATGTACCAGGAATAAGAGAGATTAACGGAAGGTTTGCTTTGCATTGTCCTTTTGTGAACCACACCGCGTCACATTTATCAATTGAAATAGACAGCCCATGGGCTTTTAGTCAATTTTCAATCTAAAACTAAATCATCTGCATACCCACATATTTTCACTTCGTTAGAGAATAAGTAGAAAATGGCATGAATGTATATGTTAAAAAAGAATGGTACTTAAGGAAGAACCTTGAAGGAGCCCCTTGGAAGTTTAAGGTTCCAAGAAATTGCCGTCATCTGATCTCGAACATACGAGTCTGTTTTGTAAGTTTTTAAGGGTAAAGTTGTTGAGAAGCATGGATTTGTTTAGATTTTTTAGTTTATTATACAGGGTGTATATTTCTACATTGTTGTACATACAAACATGGAATATAAGTAATCGTACCAGTTTTTGTATCTCTAAATAGAATCGTTCATCTTCAAAGAGCTCTTCATCTTTTCTAGGAGCATTTTCGAACTGTTTTCGAAAGTTTTCTTTTTTTTTTAGACATATCACCCTGTATATTATAGCCTTTTCAATATATTTTTAAAATATGAAGAGTTTATATAAGGTATTGTAGGCCAAAAGTTATTACTTTTTATAATAATTACACTTTTCTTGAGAATATATATATATTATATATATATATATATATATATATATATATATATATATATATATATATATAAATATAGAAAAAGAAGCAGAGTCACGATTATCTCCTAAGGCCGAGAAGCAATCATTTATCCACAATTACCAACCATCACAAACAGGAAACATTGTATTAGTATTTATTAGTATAATATTTAGTATTGTAATATTTTGTTTTATTTCTATTTTTATAGTTCCGTAGTTTATTGCTTATACTAATAAATTTTTCAAAAGGCAAATTCTATTAAAATATATCGAAAAAAAATATATATATTTATTATATATTTCATTTATTTAATCATTATCAATTAGTTCCCTCTTTCGTTGTATTTACGCCAACACCACTGTAATTCAGTATAAAAGTTTTTCGCTTGAATAACCCTAATCCATCGAGTACAAGAAAAGCCACTCAGTGTATTTTGCTTGAGAAATTTTAACACTATCTTCAAATTAGTAACACCTGCAGTCTTTTTACTTCAGTATCTAAATACGCGTATGTTGCCGCTCCGCCTGAAGGGAAAAGGCTCTTTTGGGGAAAAGTATTATTTAATGAGGGGTGTTCTAAATTTGATATTTATGATCTGTCGGATAAAATTTCTATGTAGCACTAGGTGCTGACATAACCGTGAGAAATGGGACGAATTTCCCGCCACCGAATGGCTCACTTTAAAAATATATTAGTAAAGTAGGTAATTCTGTAAGCTGATGGCGGTAAGAAACGCAGATAAGAAAATTATGTACGATAGAAAGTGGAATGGGTATTAGTTTACTTTAAAAACTAACTACCAAAACAATTTTACTGCTTTTTAATTAGATACAACAAAAGTTCTCTTAAATCCTTTTAGTTAAATAAAAATACTTACATTTGAAAAATTCTAATTGTCTGCTACATTACCGATGTTTTAACTCCAGAAGAAGTAATATGGAAACTACGTTTTTCTTATTTTTTAGGTACCATATTTACAACGTATGCATTAAACGTTCATTGCAATATACAAAAATAACAGAGCACATTCCTGTGTAGAGCACTGGCTAATAAGAGTGAGTTACACATGAGTGCATTTCTTCGAATACCTCATAGTAGACTTTTTGAAAATGTGAAAAAGTTAAAGAAAATAATGTTTGTTTTAAATCGGGTTAGAAAATTGATCATTCGACTTGAAAGGTATGATAGGTGAACGAAATGACAGAGGTGAACGGCTCCTTCAGCTTGCCATCGATTTGGATTTTGGTATATTGAACAGAATAGTTAAACATCATTCAATATTATCAACATGAACTTTGCCTGGAGAATGACACAACCAAATATTTAAAAACCAAAAAGAAAATTCCGCATTAAGCTACAGAGTAAGACAATTAAAGCAAGTAAAGACATTACCAAAAATTTATCTACCACGGACAGCTGTAAATTCTTACAAAATGTGAGAATACACAAAGAAGTGTATCCGAAGCTATCTACAACACAAACCTCAAAGACACATTAAATTCACACAAGCGACATAATTGTGCCGAAGGGGCAAAACTCATTATAATAAAGATATATGTGCAGAACTAGAGGAACGTAATGGCTACCAAAAATCTAGAGAGCCAAGTCAAATATCTAGCTTAAGAGTTCAAACCGCAGACACAGGTAATAAAAGATAATAGTGGAAATATTATAAAAACCCAGAATGTATTGCAGGGACATGAAAGCAATATTGCGAGATACTCTAACGACGACCCAGACAATAATAAAGAGAAAACAAGTTTAAAAAAAAACAGCCAAAATGCACATTATATAGGTATATATGCCAGCATCTAAAGCGGCAGAAAATATAGTAG
This sequence comes from Diabrotica balteata, assembly GCA_918026665.1. Classification (NCBI taxonomy): domain Eukaryota; kingdom Metazoa; phylum Arthropoda; class Insecta; order Coleoptera; family Chrysomelidae; genus Diabrotica; species Diabrotica balteata. Next base: position 136,938,247 of record OU898276.1, read on the forward strand.
AAGAAACATACCACCTGATACATAAAACCATCTCTAACATTCCTAAAGAAGAACCAATGATCATAATAGGAGATTGGAACGCAAAAATAAGAGAAACTAAAATAAATGACTATTTGAAAAGAACCAGCAGCAGACTGTTGTCTCGACCACAAAATGTTACAAGCAGAATTTCGCATTAGATTACACATAAAACAATCCCATATAAAAAACAAATATTAATTCCAAAGCACCCGGAAAACTTAAGAGAAGCATTAGCGGAATCTGACCTACCATTGGTTACCAGAGACCCTAACAAACATGGGAATACACAAAGAAATGGATCACTGAAGCTGTTAACAATACTTATCCCAAAAACAAGACACCTAGTATAAACATTGGATGACTGATGAAACTATCAATCTTGTAGAAGAAAGGCGGAAGAAACTTAAAGACAGCACATGGAATTCAAAACAAAAAGAAATAGTGATGGGCACCATAAATACAACAATTAAACACTCGTGCAGAAGGGACAAAAATAATTAAAAAAACATAGGTGTACGCATAGAGAAACATGCCGACCACCAAAAATCTAGAGAACTTTTGTCAAAAGTCAAGTTTCTAGCGAGAGAATTCAAACCGCAGACACAGATCATCAAAGATAATAGTGGAAATACCATAACAAACCCAGACGGTATCGCGGAGGATTGGAAACATTATGCGAAATAATGATACAACAACAGTAAGCAGAAAACAAAAATCAGAAGAAGAAGATGGAATAACAGCTGAAACACTCAAAGAAATGGGAGAATTAGTGACGAAATTAATGCTTAGAATTTGTAATGAGATCTGGAATACCGGGAAGTGGCCAAATGACTATCACACGCGAGCAAAGTACTTCTAACCAACATTTTATACAAATTCCCCACGATACGGATTCGTTTCAGGTAGTGGAACAAGAGAACACATTCTTAATATTCTTCAAATTATCTAAAAATCTTAAGAGTTTAGCATAGAAACATATTTACGCTTTGTAGACTATTTCAAGTCAACAATAAATAGAAGCAACGATAGAAGGAAGAAAAATCAAAAACCTAGAAAATGCTGAAGACACTGTTATATTGGCGTTATCACCAGAAGAACTGGAACAAATTGTGAATAGGCTAGGTACGAATATATACGAAAGATAGTACAGAATACGGTTTAAAAATAAATATGTAAAAAATCAAAGTAATGATCATTGATAGAATCAGAAACAACCAAACAACGTGGTAGGTTACTAAGTGGTTGGTCAATTCAATTACTTAGTCTCAGTTAATACTAAAAGCGGAGGATGCGAAAACGAGTTCCACCAACGCATCATAATGGCCAGATCGGCAACAACCAAACTCACAAAAATTTGGAGAAACACTGACATCACAAAAAACACAAAATTGCGCCTTGTTAGGGAATTGGTATTTCCGTTCGCAACTTATGCGAATTCAAAGCGTATTGTTGTGCAAAACATTTGAAATGTGGATTTTCTGTAAAATGTTGCGCAAACCATAGACTGCCTATCGCACAAATAACTCAATTGTAACAGAACTTAACATAAAAACTAGACTCATTCTAACTATCAACCAAAATATACAGGGATATTTTAGACATATAACTAGAAGAAGAGAAGGCATGGAACGAATGGTAGTTGAAGGTAACTTAGCAGGTAAAAAATCTAGAGAAAGACCTCTAGTACGATGGTCGGAACAAATAGAGGACATGACTGGTTAGAGATAATTGGACAGAAGTAGTCAAACAAATGACATGAGTCAGGGTTATGCAACTTTGTAATACCAATAGCTGCTTTCAATTAATTTAGTTCAACCTTTGTTTAAAGAGGTGACAAATTTCTTCAAATATTATATGATAAGTAATATATTTAAAAATATATATTGTTGAAATAATTAATATATTATACTTTTTTTAATTGAAAACTTTGGTCTGGGGACTCGTATCGTGAGTTTGGAAAGATTAGCTGAATTTTGACAAGATAGCGATCGTGTTGTTGTTAATAATTATTTTAATCTGCCTGTCATCAGACTACACATAAAATATTTTAGTAAACAACTAACATAACGTCATCAGAAATAAAATTGACCACCTTCTCATCTGCAAAAGATAATGCAATTTCATAAAATTAATTAAAACATACCTTGAAACCTACTGATAGTAAGATTTACAATTAAACTAATGAAGGTCGCAACTAAAACTAAACAGAATACGAATATCTCGGTTAAAACATCGAAAAAGAACAAAAGAGTACACAAGTATACATGGTCACGCACAAAATTATAGAACAGCAGTAACAACATTAACTAACAGTTAAAATTAATGAATAATCGAGGAGATTCTGAATATGAGCAACAAATGAAAGATAGTAAAACAAGTATAGTGAAATTCGAAAGGATTTAGCAGCAACGATTGGGTAGAAAAACATAGCTTGAAATTTCATAAAAAATTACGAATATTAAGATAGCATATAATGATAGCATATAATAGTTACGGATAATTGGAACATATCAAAGAGACTGCTGGATAAGACGACAAAATAATTTCAGACGTTGGAGAATGGTTTAACAGATGGCAGAAACATTTGTAATAGCTTTTTGGGGACGAAAAACCAGAGATAGTATCACAAAATAAAAGTATCGCCAACGGTCCAGACATAAAAAAGGAAAGATATTGGAAGCGATAAAACAGACAAAGAGCAACAAATCAATAGGTCTGGATCAAGTAGCAGTAGAAATAGTACTAAAGCTAATAGAAGAAGAGCAGATTGAAATATTCGTTGACATATATATTATAATATACACTATCAAAAAACAAAAGAAAAGCAAAAAAATTTCAAGGACTTAATGGCTCATGTACTCAAAAAGTTTTTAAAAATAATACACTGAAGAGCCTGAAAAGACAAATAGAAAACAAAAGTGGATGACTTCCATTAATGGACTATATAATACTTCCATTAATGGAAGAGAGGAGAAAAGCCAAAAGAAGAAATGAGCCAAAATATCAAGATCTACAATGTAGAGTTAAAATATTGATAAAAAATAACAAATACCAAAAAGCAAGCACACTATGGGATACTCAAAGATGATAATGGAAAATTAATTGCAGACATCAAAGATAAACTAAGATTTTGGCAAGAATACATAAGGAAACTATTCGACGATGATAGAATAATACAAGAAGAACCACAGGAATAAACAGGATCGAAAATAATAATGTGCGAATTAGAACAGGCAATTAGAAATGCAAAGACCACAAAATCAGTTGGCCCAGATCAGATACGCACTGAGCTAATTAAATGCATTGACGAAGAAACACTGCATATATACTTTTAGATCTGTTCAAAAAAGTATATACAACAGGAGTAATACCCCAAGATTGGTTGCTGTCCACGTTTGTAACATTACCAAAGTCAGTACATGCGACAGAATGCTCCCCGTACACAACAATTTGCTTAGTAAGCCACACACTTAGGACACTTCTTAAAATAATACATGAAAGACTATACAAAAAATAGAAGAAGATATAGATGACACCCAGTTTGGATTCAGAGGAGGACTTGGAACGAGAGAGGCTCTGTTCGCTTTTAACGTTCTCGCGCAAAGACGGCTAGATATAAACCAGGATCTCTATGTCTTCTTTATAGATTATCAAAAGGCTTTTGATAAAGTACGACATCAGGAACTCATAAAACTGTTTTGAAATATACGGGTTATTGTCAATCTGTACTGGAATCAAAAAGCAAAGGTTAGAATCGAAAATGTCGATATACAAACAATAGAAATCAAAAGAGCTGTTTAAAAGGGTTGCGTGCTGTCCCCATTGTTATTTAATCTGTACAGCGAAGCTATTTTTAAGGAAGCAATATCAGTGGAACAACAGTGTATATCAATAAACGGAAAAATCTTAAACAACATAAGATTCGCAGACGACACCGCTGTTTTTGCAGACAGTCTAGAAGCATTGCAATGCTTAGAAAATAGATTACATCAAGTCAGTATCAAATATGGACTACAAATGAACGTTAAGAAAACCAAGTTCATGATTATTTCTAAGCAACATAGAGTAAAAAGGTTAGATATCGAGGGAAAACAAGTAGAAAGAGTGAATAACTACAAATATTTGGGAACCTGGGTAAATGAAAACAATGACCAAGGTAGAAAAATAAGGACACGCATTGAAATTACAAGACAAGCGTTTATAAAAATGAAAACAATGTTTGTCAATCGAGACCTTCCTCTAGATCTGAGGATAAGAGCCTTAACATGCTACGTATTCTCGACTTTGTTGTATGGAATGGAAAGCTGGACACTAAAAGTGGATAATATAAAAAAGTTTAAATTATTTGGGATGTGGTGCTGTAGAAGGATTTTGAAAATACCATGGATGTGGTGCTATAGAAGGACTTTGAAAATACCAATACCATGCAACGAGTTACAAATGCAGAAGTGTTAAGAAGGCTACAAAAGGATTGCGAGGTCATACAGCACATCAAAACAAGAAAGCTGGAATATTTAGGCCACATTACCAGAGTTGCGAAATATGAGATATTAAGGCTCATTATTCAAGGTAAAATCAAAGGTAAAAGATCCATAGGAAGACGAAGAATTTCCTGGCTGAGAATCCTAAGAGAGTGGTATAGTTGCAGCTCAGTAGATCTTTTTAGAGCAACTGAGAATAAGGTACGGATAGCTGTGATGATAGCCAACCTCCGATAGGAGAAGAACTACAAAAAGAAGAACACCGAAGAGGGAAGACCTGTTTGCCTTAAATATACATATATTATTATTGTTTACTGTACTTGTCTTCATCGATAAGGTCAGAAAATATCGCCTAATCAAATTACTTATAATCTCTCCAGTATATTCAGATAGCTCTGGTAAACGAGAACAACGTTTTTTCAGAATAAATAGAGATTGGGAGTGGTGTCAGTAGACCTGCTTCCTGTGTTCTACTCTGTTCAAAGTACAATCAGGGGAAATAATCCAAGAAGCAATAGGGCACTATTCTAATCGCTTTATGTCTCGAGAATTCACAACAAATAGTTAGACTTAATACAAAAGAGATACAATTTGTGCTGGTTACAAAAACCCAACACGGCTAAGAAAGTCTAACAATACATAGGAAATACAGTAAAAAAGTTCTTTAACACAGAAATTAATATAAATAATCAATACACATAAGAGATTAAGGAAGGTTGTAATTTGGATGCGTTTTCGTCCGAATTATGTTCGTCAGAAATCGGAGGAATAATTCCGTGAGATTTCGCATGTATGTGGTATCGTACACTAGACAAGTTTTTGCATTGTACGAAGTCAGCCGTATGTAGTGATTCATTAATTAAGCATACTGTAATAATTATTAATTAATAATATGGATCATTTACTTTTGGAAAATAGTTATCTTGTTAGACGGCGATTAAAATCAAAAAGAAAATAGTGTTGGGCTAATGACATATTACCAAAACGAAAAGAATTCGGAGAATTTTATCATTTATATGATGATTTGATGAAGGACGAGAAAAAGTTTTTTGATTACTATCGCATGAATCAGCATACATTTAACTATATTATATTTTAGATGCCATAAGATAACCAATAAAAAAAGTCGAATTTCCGTGAGACCATACCAGAAGAATGATTGTGTGACTCTAAGGTAAGTTATAACTACAGTAATTGCAACATTTTCAATTTAATCATTTAGAAACACAAAGAAAAGAAATAAATTGTTTTATGCGCTGAAGTGAGAAATATAGTTTTTAATGGACAACGGCTGTTGATACGAAACATCTTCTCTTCTTTTACTTAAATATTGTGAGACCCCGGAAGATTCTGTATTTTTCAAAAATGAAGAATGATGTCGTATTGATATTAACCCTTCGTTACTCGCTATCGGTCTCACACACCGACGACAAAATTATTCATTCGGGATTTACAAATAAGTGTTATTTTTCTATCGCCACTTTCTGTACCTCTTCCTATCAACCAAACTCGTGTTAGTGTACATTCTTACATTCCTGGGTACAGTTGTGTGAGTTTTATAGTTATTTTCGGTGCCAGAGTCCGTAGCGACTAACGGTGTAGCTATTATTTGTTGCAGAACTTGCAGAACAGGTAAATATTTATCATCTTATTATTACATTATATCGGTAAGTTTTTGTCAATTCTTATTTATAGATGTTCTTTGAAGCCTAACAACTTTGATTCTAAGCGCTTGTTGGAATTATGGACGTGATTCCTACCGACGATGAAAATTATTTTGACGATAAGGAAAGTGAAAGCGAAATAGATCAAATTTAGGGGGTGATGGTGAAAATAAATCGGAGCAAGATGTGACAGATGAGAAAAAGGAAAGTGGAAGTAATACCTTAGCGTTTATTGGAAAATATAGCATTACAAGATGAAAAAAGGCTATTCCACCGTAAAATGTTAGAACAAGGCAAGAAAATTATATAGTATGTAATACAAATTATTGTTTGTATTTTGAGAACGATATCCGATGTGAAAATTAAAACATCAATAAACTTACTATAACCTTTAATTGTGGCTTATTCCCATTTAAACAGTAATTACTTTAAAATACCACAAGAAAATAACTTCAGAACAATATTCACACTATATTGTTATATTAGTGTTTTTCATTTTGTATCTGTTTTTTTTTCAATACAATATTTTCAAAAATATTTTTTAGTTATTTCTATAAACAATATAAAATATCTGTATGAATTTTAGATTAAAAACAATCTTTTTTAATTGTCGGTCTCAGACACCGTAGCGACTCTTGATGCTCAGTTTTTCCTAGCGACTAACGGAGGGTTAAGTTTTATAATAGAATGACGCTCTGGAAGCATCGGTGTCCGTGTAAGACATTGGAGAAGGCAATGGTGTTGATGTAATTGTTTTATTGGAACAATATGCTGCTCCGGACGCTTGTCTTGTAGATAATTGTTGTTCTTTATGAAATACTTGCTACAACTTACCTCTCACCAACATTTGTCGATTTTGAGGTATAGCCTTTAAAAAGGGTAGTAGGAATTAACGTTCACTGTCACTGTCTTCTCTATTTTTATGTTGTGACAATATTTCCAATTTGGCTCTTTCTATCTTGAGGAACTTGTCGTCCATTGAATTTATCTCGGAATTCTCAGCATATATCAGACGATTGTTTCTGTTTTTCTTTGCAAAGTTGTACTACGTGTACCGAATTTACTTGTAATTTTATTACTAAATGTGGATTGCTGGTGTACATCTGTATTTACAATTTGTTGTGATAACTCTTGAATGGTTGATTGAGAGTCTGCATTGTCTGCAGCTTCCAATGTCGATTTTGTTTCGGAAGAAGAGTTGTTATTGTTTTCCTTTTTCGAAGATAAATTTCCATGCAGTTTAAGTTGCTCAACAGTTTTAGATAAAAACAACAGTATTTTATAATATGACCATTTGGAGGTAACTACGGATTGTGCATCATGTGCAGATTTCTGTTTTTTTTTTCGACTTGTTGAATTCCTTTCGAAATATGTCTTGCAGCCCCCTCGATTTATTTTGTACTTTATCAAGTGAAACAAAAAAAATCTTTATAATTAATAACGTTTTTTTTTAGGTATTTGGTAAGGGACTCCTCGTTCAAGATGTGGTATTATCCCTAAAATATTACAATTCATATAAAGAATAAGTAAAAAGAAACTTGTCACACATTTTGCATTTGTTTATATAAAATATGTTTTTAATAAATCGAATCGAGGACATTCATAAGAAACAGCCTCGGTTGGAATGTGTAAGTTAGCAGAATTGTGGATCGCGACCTTGTTGTTGTCGTAGGTTGATCAAATAAACTTAATACACTTATGAGCGACTACTGATATAGCAAGGGCTATCATAAAAGAGACAACAATTATTATCCCAAAGATCAGAACTAAATTAACGTCAAGAAGGCAAGTCGATATACCACGTATTGGTAATTATGAAGTAGTCTCGGAGCAACTTCAACTAAGTACTAAATACAATTGGAATAAATAATATTATAAAAGAGTGTACACTGTACAGTAGTATTTTAAATAAATGTACCATATGATACCATAAGCAAAGCGTTATTTTTACATGGTGATCCTACCTTTTAAATAAGGAATCTTCTGATCCGAAGAAACAAAAGAAAAATGGCAACTACATACTGGAAATTTAAATAAAAATTTATATCCTAGATGCTATATGGAACCCATTGTCCAGTTTAGAAGTAGAAAATGCATCAGCAGTTACGAACTGGGAGTAGGAACTAGCATTGGGGTATTCTATTCGAATATCAGACGTCACGGTGGGTAGAATTGTTCATGAAACATGTGATGCTATTTGGGACAAGTTGGGTACTGTATATATGTCATTTCTTAAAAATGAAGATATTATGGTGTCTATATCTAAAGAATTTTTGAATAAGTGGAATTTACAAACTGTGTTGGATGCATAGATGGGAAACACATACGCATACAGAATCTAAATCACTCCGAAAGCATGTATCGAAACAATACTTCTCAATTGTTTTACAAGCTGTTGTTGGACCAAACTATAAATTTATAACAATTTATGTGGGAGCATACGGTAAAAAAAGTGACGGTGGTATTTTTTTGCATTCAAATATTTGCCAAAAGCTTGAAAACGGAGGATTAGGGATACAAGACATTGTTCATTGCCTTTTTCTTCTTTTTTTAATGGCACTATAATCCTTTGTGAGTCTTGGCCTGCTTAACATTATTCTTCCATTCTGCCTGTCGGATACTTTCCTTCACCACTGCCTGATATTCATGGTTTTAAGATCCCTCTCTACGTCGTCTATCCATCTTTCAAGGGGCTTTACTTCTGTTATGTTTCCTTGGGGCTTCCATCTTTGGAATACTTTTACAGCTCTGCATTCTTTCTAGGTGACCAAGCCAGTTTAGTCTTTGTGAATTTACAAATCCAACGATATCTGCGCTCTGCATTAGTTCATTCAGCTCGTGATTAATTTTAATTCTCCACGAACCATCGCTGCATCGGACTGGTCCAAATATCTTCCTTAGTATATTGCGTTCAAAATATTCTCGGTTGATTTTCGTCAGTGGTTGAGAGGATCCACGTTTTACATCCATATGTGACCGCTGGTCTACTTACTGTTTTGTAGATTGTCCACTGCCGGAACAAATATTAAAGTACCTCATATTCGTTTGGAAGATAAGCTTATCCTCAACCCTTAGCCACTCAAAACTTGAGACCTTTTCCAGTATTAAAATTGTAATGTTCAGAAATAATTTTTAATGAGCGTTTGTCTCGAGTAAGACAAGTTGTTGAATGTTGATTTAGAATTATGAAAAGCAAATAGAAATTGTTACAAAAATCAATGGAAGTAAATCCCGAATCTGCCGATAAACTTATTAAATGCGTATGCCTGTTGCATAACATTATTATTGATAGAGAAGGAGAGCATCAAGTATCATGTACATTCGAGCAAATCCCTGATCAAATACATTTTACGACGGGAAGATTTGGAACCTGTCGGTCAGATAGCCAAGTGGGCTGGGCTGCTGGTTTCTCATTTGCTTCACTGCGAGAGATGTCAGTTCGATCTCCAGTTTGGTGTACAGAAAAAAAAAGGCTAACGCAGCAGTTTAAAATTCTAAATAATTCTGCGGCTTAGTCCTAGATTATGCTGGTATCTGATTGGCCTATGGTGGAGCAGTACGGCAAGAGATAAGGGCTTGCAACTCGGTGATACTCCTCCATAGATCCCCACCAGAAGGGCGTGTGCCGCGTAAGTACCGGATATATATATATATATAATATATATAATATATATATATATATATATATATATATATATATATATATATATAAGGATCACTCGAAGAGTGGCGTGTTTTTCGGTCAAAAATTGGAAAAAAAAGACAAAGATGATGGCTACTTCATCTATTTATTGAAAACGTTTCGCTATCCAATTTGATAGCAGCATCAGTTCATCTAAAAAGAACGATATGAAAAACCTAACATCCAATGAAAAGTTATTAAGTATGTTACCTCAAAAAGATATATAGCAGTCAGTGATATTAACAATTGTGAAGAAGCTTACGACAATGGACATTGTATAATTATGTTGTATACACAATAAATTGAACTAAATATAGTTAACAATTTTTATAAAATTAGCAGAGCAAAAAAACATGTAATAGTTGTACATGTATGTAAAAAAATATAGGTAAAAACTTATATACCTATACATAGTCTGTTACAAATCGACTATCAATAATTCGTCATAATAACTGCGAACTATCACATTTGTTGCGGATAGATCGCACATCACATGTTTTCGTCCAAATTTGTACGAAGCAGATCGGACACAGTGTACGAGCTTTAATAGGTTTTAATGAAACGAGCTGATTCGCATTTCTTTGTCCGGATTTCTGATGAAACCAATTAGGACGAAAACGCATCCAAAAAACGACCAGCCTAAAGCAAAAATATGAGAGACAAGAAATGCTCAAAAAACTGTGTACTACGGACAAAATACTATAAATAAATCGGCTGAAAAGAATTATAAATATTGAGGTCTTGAGAAGAGTAGGAAAGGAGAAAGAGATTTTAAATACTATAAAAATTAGAAAATCTCAATATCTGGGACATGGTATAAGGGACGAGCTTGATAACTTGCTGCAATTAATGATAAAAGAAAGGCTGCACAGCAAAAGGAGCTGTGCAAGATGTATCTTCTAGTTAAACAATTTAAGAGCTTTGTTTAACTGCACTTCTGCCAATTGCCACAATGATTGCACGCCTTCTTGAAGGAGATCACGCATGAAAAGAAAAGAATTAATATACAAATATTATATTTCTATCTATCTCCCTTTATATACTTTTTTATTTTGCTTCCTATACATATAACCATTTTAAAATAGAAATCTAATTCATGCCCTGGTAAAACTCAACATTCATTTATATATGTCAGTAATGAACCATATTATTTATCCTCATTCATTCATTCAATTTATTTTATTTATTCCAATATAGTGGCTGTAAAGTGCAATTTATATCCGTTTTAGGAAATAAAGCACATGGTATTTAATGGAATTTGCGAGTTTTGTGTTTGTTACACTTCGTTTTTGATTGTTTTTCAGAAATATCTGTTCATTAGTTTGAAAATAGATATTTTGTTAAATGGTAAACACTAAAAAGGAACAATCGTCGAAACTTTTAAACTAGTAAAATAACTGTGGTGTTGCTTCATTGCAAATTCACATTTTGTTAAAATTTATCAGAACAAGTAAATTGTTGAGTTATTTGATATAAAATATGCCTTTCAGATACTTATTCAAAAAAATTTTTCTATTTAAGAGTGTTTTTTAGCCAATAATTTTTTACCATAAATTACTTCGCGTGACTTTTCGTGTCTGTCTTAGCATTTGGAAAAAAATAATTCTATATGAATAGGGTTTTTTCAGTATCCTACATAAGAGAAAATACCTATTTAATGTATTTTATCAACAATATTTCATAAATACAGATATGAAAAGATACGTACAGTTACCTTTACACGTACATTTAGACTACGCAAAACTATTGTATCTAGTAAATTACATCATACTGCTGCTAGTGTATTAAAACATAGCTGTATTTTTGCACATTACTATTGTAACAATTATTTTTGCCTACTACATTGAGATTATTATAGGGGGTTAAAAATTATTGACAAAATTAAGGGGCTAGAGATAGGGTAAGCAAAATAAATCGAAACCTTTGCGAACGGCTACTTAAAGTTTGTTTGGAGAGCTGGGTTATGGATAAGTGAATAAAACAACGGGACTTAATGGGGTAACTGCAAAAATGAAAAAAGGTACTTACATGAATCTTCTGGATAAACACAATACAAGGTTCTTAAGCTATTTAAAGTAAGGACGCCGCTTAGAAGAATCTTCCTGCTGAATTCTAATTTCTGTTGAATCTAAATTCTTACAAATGAAAAGTATCTTTTTAAATAGAGCTATGCATAGAGATTTTGTTTTTTTAAAAAACAAAACAAAACAAGATCTCAATTACGATTAGGTATGTGTCAATTGTCAAGAAAATAAAGCTAGCTGTCAGATGTCATTATTAAATTTTAAAACTTTGAGAATAGTTAATATGAAGCTAGGCCACATCCTCACATTTACGATTTTACTATTACAATTTCTCAACTTGTCAGGAAAGCAATTATTGATAGAAAATGTCTATTTTTACTTTAAAAGTTCAACAAACAAGTTACCTAAATTTCACAAAGTGTCATTTTTTTCTTTAAAATTTCTAGGGTTGGAAGTGCACTCGAGTTCATTGTAACTCAAAAAAATTGCATCTTACACTGCGAAATAGCTTGGACTGACTTGGGACTAACAAAATGAAGATGGAAGTTGGATACTGGACGCAAACTCTTAAACTTGGCTTACAAAAAGGCTTGGCATACAAAAGGATTAAAAATACTTTTTCGGTGTTTTAACAAATACAAGGTGATTTAAAATGCTACAATATGTGCGACCATTTGTCGAATTTTATTATTCGAATTTTTCTGGATATCTTTGTCAATTTATTTGTATGATATTATGATAAAATCTTTGCACTTTCACCTTTCCTCCATCTTATGTGCAGAAACTTTTAGATGAACATTGGCGATCGTAGCTTAGTGGCTGTGGTACTGGCTTATCAAGCCGAACGACCCGGGTTCGACTTCCATCAAATACATAAGAAATTTTTCAATGTCTAATTTACTGACCCGCCACGTGCTTAAAAGGGCACGTAAAACCAACGGTTCTGGCTAATAAGACAGTTAGTATAACAAACATAACTATTTTACTATCGTAAAGTTGAAGTAACTAAAAAGAATTTATTAGTACAGTTTAAACAGTTTGCAAGGTAATTTGTTGCTAGAAACTAAGTTGTGTTTTTGCCGTTTCAAAAATTACAATGTTTCAGTTCAAGTTACAATCAAGAAATGTTTACAGAACTATCAGATAATTACTTATCTATGGTAGCTACAGCATTTGATGAAGATAGAGGAAGCTGAATAGAAAAGAAATAACTGTAGCTTTAGTGTTCATAAAATGCGGAAAAAAAGAAAGTAGAAGGTGAATATTGGAGACTCTTCAAAGAGTTGATAGATGATAAATTTTTTTTTTTAAATATATTTGAATGCCCTTGCATGAGTTTCAGATTATATTAGGCAGAATATCAAATTCCGTTAAAAATAAAGATACATCATTAGGAAATACTATTAGTTCAAAAACGAAGATTAGCTGTATGTTTGAGCTGTCTATCATTATAAAATGAAAAAAACAAATGTGTGAAAACATTTGTTAACTAAAAGTAAAAGTAGACTAATGAAAATTCTTCATAATACTGGGAAGCACTGTGCTGAATTATTTTTATTTCGATATGTAAAGAATTATTAGCAGGATAAGACGATTGCTGCGTAGAAGGGACTGAAGTAAGCTAGGGTAGCTCTTGTGTTTCCATTTCAGACTCTGTGGAAAATTTTTTGCTATTGGCTAGTGATATCATGGCAGTTTTTTCACCGTGGCTGCTATCCCTAGGAAAAATAAATCAATTTCGTTTTTTTTAGTGGGTGCTTTGTTGTCATTTTTATTTAAAATAAATTTCATCAATGTAAGAAGAAAACGAAGCACGTTCTGATTGCTTTATATTTCTTTGTTTACAAGAAGATGAGGGTGTTGATTCTGAGGGTGTAACTATATGAGATCTACGTCTCCTATCTGTCTAACTTAATGATGACTTTGGTTTATTTACAGAGTCGTAGGCTGCTTTGTAGTTTATAAATATGTAATGAGTATCAATGCCATATTCCAGTGTTTGTTCTAAAATTTGTTTCAGGCTTGCAATTTGATGAATTGACTATTTACCATCCCCAAAAAGCAGCCTGGTATTTTTTTACTATTCGTTCTGCATATGGTGCTATGTGGTGACATGGTACTGTAGAAAATAATTTATACGCTGCATTTAGGAGCGTAATTCCTCGATAGTTAGATCATTCAAAGATATCTCCTTTTTTGTGTATGGTGCAAAGTATTCCAATATCCCAAACATTGGAAAGGGATTTCTGTGTCCATATTTCCTTTATAAACTGCTATAATGCCATTATCATGGGCACCTTCTTTATATAGTTCAGCTGGGAGAATATCTATTTCCGGTGATTTGGTTCAGGCTAGTTTTTTAACTGCATCTTTAATTTCAAGAATGGTTGATGTCACGTCTGTTAGCCTTACCTCATTTTTTTTGTCTTCCAGGTTTTCTTCTTCTTCCTTGATATTAAGTGCCTGGTTAACGTATTCCACCCATATATTCAATATGTATTTCCGTGTTGTTAATAGGTCACAACTCTAACTTTTGCATTATCTTGTAGTTGCGTTGAATTCTTTTCTGTTGATGTTATCTTTCTTATAAAATGCTCTGAATTCCGTCTCTCTCTTGAAATTTTCTGTATTTTTAAGTTCCTTATTTAAATGGTTTTATATTATTCTTTTGTGTTTTCTCTTTTCTTCCCTTCTCTTAGTCTGGTAATCTTCTACAGTTGTTCCAATTCTTCGAGTTTTCTGTAGGTTTCATTTTTAAAGTTATACTTCTATACGCACGGTCGGCGTTTGAAATTTGCATGGGAGTGAATCTGTGAAACTATTACATATGTAAAATATTGAGTAAGAGAGAGACAGAAGATATATTTTCGTTCTCTTCCTCTTTCGAGAATAAAAATGTTCCGTTTGTATATATATATTTAATATTATATAATATATAATATTATATATTATATAATATATATATATATATTGGTGAAAACTTGAATCAACGTGGCAACGTGGTGTTCCGGCCGACCATGCGGAGTCGGCTTTAACAAGTCGCCCTCGCCCTCTTAGCTAGCGACCATCGAAGAAGCCAGTTCGAAAATTATACAGTCCATTTCATTTCAGTTTATTTAATGTTTCAAATGTTAAATTTATTATAGTTCAGTAAATAAAAAGTGTATAACGTATGCAATTCATTTCTACATAAAGTTTGGTCCGTACGATCCAGATGGAAAGAAGATTACAATAATTTTGATGCAAAAACAAGTGAGTCCTATTTCATTATTCAATTTCCTAACCTCATAAATTTACAAAACGTGTTTCTTTACCTATCTAAAACCCTACCCGTAGCCGAAATTTAATGTTTAACCGGTTTTCAATACGGTTAAAATCTCGGTTCATATCAAGTATATTTATACAGCGTTGCCGATTAGTTTAACATATCCGATTTTAAAATATTTATGCAGGATTCAAAAAATTAATTATTATTTTCATTACGGACTAATAAGTAATTTAAAAACTTGGTTCTTTTCATTGTTTTATTAAAGCTTTTTTATTTAATGATTGCAAGTGTTTATTAAAAGCTTTACAATATATGTATGCACGTTCATTTTAACGTAAAAAACAAGTTTTTTATTACTTTGAAAGTGTGAAATTTATGTTTTCATTTATGCATTTAATGTTAGAAATCTCACAGTAGATTTTATTTCAATTTATTTTACATAATGGCTGATCTTAAAAAACTAAGACGTAAACGAGGTTCGATTAAACAGCAATTGACATGTTTTATTTCATTTTTCAACAAAATTCAAAAACTATACGATGATAGTGAACATATAGAACAGACAATCATTTTTGATTTACAACAAAGATCTGCAAAATTAGGTTCATTATATGATGAGTTTAATGATTTACAAACCGACATTGAACAAGAATGTGATGATGATCAATTAGAAAATGAATATGCTGAACGAATTAACTTTACAAACGACCATGCAACTTACACAGCAAGTGCTTTATGTTTGGTATCCAAATTAAATGTTATAATTAGTTCTGAAACAAATAATACAACTCACAGCGAGTTATTTGAAAATAAAGTAGAATTTGTCAAGCTTCCTCCAGTCACAATTCCTTCCTTTAATGGAGAGTTTTGCAAATGGATAGAATTTAAAAGAAACATTTGAGTTATTAGTTCATCAAAACTCTTCATTGAATGACATTCAAAAATTCCATTACTTACGAACTTCTTTAGGCACAGAAGTGCAACAAATTGTTAAGCATTTAGAATTTTCTAAACAAAATTATATTTTAGCATGGCAGGCTTTATGCAAACGGTTTGACAATCCTCATTTGCTTGTCAATAGTCATATTAAATCGTTATTTAATTTAAAATCAGTCACACAAGAAAGTGCTAGTGCTGTAAGAGAATTAGTAGATACAGTTAATCAACATTTGCTTGTTTTAAAGAATTTAAACTTGTCTTATGAAAATCCATTATCTAGTGCTATGTTGATTCATATTATTTCAGACAAATTAGACAAAGTTACTTTAAAAGAATGGGAGCAAAAATACGATAAAGATACTTTACCAGAAGTCAATGATTTATTTAAATTTCTAGATAACAAAGCAAATCAATTAGAAAAGCTTGAAGAGAGGGGAATAAATGTCAACTCTCAAGTTCAACAAAGTTCTCAACAGAGAAAACCATTTAAAAAACATGTATCTTTAGTGTCAAATAATCTTTCTAATGCAAAGAAAATATGTCATTTATGTCAAAGTGATCATCTTATTTACTATTGTCCTCAATTTTTACAATTAAGTGTTTCTCAAAGATGGACAAGGATTAAAGGTATGAAATTATGCACAAATTGCCTATGCAAGGGACATTTTAGTAAAGATTGCAGTCATGGGTCCTGTAAAGTTTGTAAAGGTAAACATAATACCCTGTTGCATCATTATCAGGATCAAGGAACTTATTCAATTAATCACATTACAAATTCAAATATGCGAGCAGCTCAAGCTCAGTCATTACAAGTAACAAATAATGGCACCAATTGTCATGAATCAAATAACGCGACAGAGCTAGCTGTGTCTAATTTCTCAAAAACTAATAATACATATGTTTTACTGTCTACTGCCATCATTAATATATGGGATGATAATGGTCAAGTTCATCAGGTAAGAACTGTTCTGGACAGTGGTAGCCAGACTTCATTTCTAACAGAAAAATTATGCAAAAAACTTAACCTAAAGCAAATAGATGCAAATCTTTCAATTGTGGGGATCAATCGTGTCACTTCCACCCTACGTTATAAATGCAATGTTTCTATTGGATCTACTTATGATTCAGATATCTTCAATTTAACATGTTTTGTCCTACCTAAAATTACAGAAAATTTACCTATTTATAACATTGAAGGTTCTAAATTAAATATTCCTAAAAACATTTCTTTGGCAGATCCTTCGTTTCATAGATCACAATCAGTTGATATGCTTATTGGTTCCGATTTATTCTGGGATATACTTCGAAATGGAAAAATTTCTCTGGGTAAAAATCTTCCTGTCTTACAAAACACATGTTTTGGTTATGTAGTTGCCGGGTTGTGGTCACAAAATGTCGATAAGGTCCAATGTTTTTTTGTACAGAATGATCAAGTACAGAAGGATCTTGAAAAATTTTGGTCAATAGAAGAAGTTTCAAATACAAAGTTAATTTCTCAAGAGGACAACATATGTGAAGAACATTTCAAGAATACATATTCTAAAGATTCAACTGGTAAATTTATTGTCAAGATTCCATTAAAAGAAAGTAGAGAACAGTTAGGAGATTCAAAAGACTTAGCTGTGAGGAGATTTCTAAATCTTGAAAGACAATTTGAAAAAGATCTTCAATTAAAGAATCTTTATGTTTCATTTATGCAAGAATACCAGGCACTTAACCATATGTCAATTGACACATATTTCGATGACAACATTTGTTCATATTTTCTACCTCATCACGGGGTGCTCCGCAATGAAAGCCTTAGTACACGATTAAGGGTTGTTTTCAATGGTTCTGCTAATACAACAACTGGTAAGTCTCTTAATTCTATTCAGTACGCAGGACCAGCTATTCAAAATGATATTTTTGCAATATTGTTAAGGTTTCGGTTTCATAAATATGTAGTTATTTCAGACATCGAAAAGATGTATCGGTGTATTGATGTCCATCCAGATGATAGACATTTACAAAAAATATTTTGGAGAGAAGATGTACATCATCCTCTTTCAATTATGACCTTAAATACCGTGACATACGGTACCTCGAGTGCTCCATATCTCGCAATGAGATGTTTAAGACAAATTTCTTATGATTGTCAAGATAATTTTCCATTAGAATCCAAATTAATTCATGAGGATTTTTATGTCGATGATTTGATTACAGGTTTTGATGATTGTGATGTTGCGAAACAAACCTGCAGAAACATTTCTAATATACTGCAGTCAAGTGGTTTTAATTTACGCAAATGGGTTTCCAATGATCCTGTCATTATAGAACATTTAAAGAACAATGCCGATGAACTTAGCGTCTTAAACTTGGGAAATTCAGATCCTGTAAAGACACTAGGAATACAATGGATTCCTAAACTCGATATTTTATGTTACAATCTTCCAGAACAACAAAAAACAATAAATACAAAAAGACAGATCTTGTCAGAGATTGCAAAGGTTTATGATCCGTTAGGACTTATCAGTCCATGTATTATTTTGGTCAAAATATTATTACAAAAGTTATGGAAACAAAAACTGAATTGGGATGATCAGATTCCCACAGAATTAGTAGAGGACTGGAATCGATTCAAGTCCAAATTACATTTGATAAATCAATTTCAATTGAACAGATTTATTTTAACCGAATCGCATCAACGATACGAGATACACGGATTTAGCGATGCATCGTTCAATGCTTACAGCGCAGTTGTGTATATCAGGTGCTTCGATAATTCTGGAAACATTACAGTTCGTTTATTATGTTCAAAAACCAAGGTTTCTCCTATAAAACTACTTACAATTCCACGATTAGAATTATGTGGAGCTGTATTATTGGCAAAATTAATGAAATCAGTTATAGACGCAATAGGGGTTTCTATACTTCCAATTTATTGGTGTGATTCACAAATTGTGTTACATTGGTTACACGCAGATCCAAGTAATCTTCAAGTGTTTGTAGGCAATAGAGTTAGTGAAATTCAGCGTCTCTCAAAAAGTCGTTCATGGCATTATGTTGCATCAAAGGATAACCCAGCTGATATTGCTTCAAGAGGCTCTTATCCCCATGAGTTACTTAATCAACGTCTTTGGTGGAATGGTCCTATATTTTTACTGGATTGCTCTTTTATTCCTCCACCATTTAAACAGTCAGATTCTATTATTATTCCAGAAATCAAACAAAAACCAATCTCCTTAATTTCAAGAACAGATCAATTTATTATTTTTAATAAATTTTCTACTTTTCGTAAACTGTTGCGAGTCCACAGTTATTGTTTAAGGTACTTAAGGAACCTACTTAATTCTAGCAAAAATAGAAAACTACCAGATGCAACATCCAGCAATCATGGCTCTCGCAAAAATCAGTACATCCCCTTTTTATCACAAGATGAATTAGAAAAAGGTCGATTAAGTTTAATTAAATTAGCTCAAAATGAATGTTTTCAGGAAGAAATACAATTAATCAAAGCTAATAAAGAAGTCAAACGAAATCACAAACTCTTAGCTTTGTCGCCATTTATTGATGGTAATAATTTGTTACGAGTAGGTGGTCGATTAACCCACTCTGGGTTAGAGTATAATCACAAACATCCTTTTTTATTAGATGGTAAGCATCGGCTTACTCAGTTGCTAATTGAGGATGAACATTTAAATTTATTTCATGCAGGTCCACAATTATTATTGTATACTATAAGGCAGCAATATTGGCCAACAGGAGGCATGAATGCAGTAAAATCTGTTGTTAGAAATTGCATAACATGTCACAAATTTAAACCAACTCAAATTACTCCATTCATGGCCGATTTACCTCAATCTAGAGTAAATATTTCATTTCCATTTGATCACACCGGTGTTGATTATGCAGGACCCTTTGTCCTTAAAGATCGCAAAGGTCGTGGTTGTAAAACGTATAAAGCATACATCTGTTTGTTCATTTGTTTCAGTACAAAGGCAGTTCATTTAGAATTAGTCACTGCTCTTACGTCCGAAGCATTTATCGCAACATTTCGAAGATTTGTTGCTCGCAGAGGTAAACCATCTCACATATATTCGGATAATGGGACTAATTTTGTAGGTGCAAAAAATGAGTTAAATATATTATTTAAGTTTTTGTCTACCTCTTATGATACATTTTCAAATTTTTTCACAAATAAAAATATTCAATGGCATTTTATTCCGTCGAATTCTCCGTCATTTGGAGGATTGTGGGAATCTAACATTAAAAGTGTAAAACATCATTTACTAAGGACAATTAAAAATGTTTTATTAACGTATGAAGAATTTGTAACGATACTAACACAAATTGAGGCTACGGTAAATTCCCGTCCCCTTTACCCTATGTCCTCAGACCCTAATGACTTTTCACCCTTAACCCCATCTCACTTCTTGATTGGAAGATCACATACTGCTGTTCCTGATCCAGCTTTTGGTGAAACGGTAAAACTGAACCAGTTAACAAGATTTCAGCTGCTTCAAACAATTGCAGCAAAGTTTTTGGAAGCAATGGTCTACTTCCTACCTTTCCAGCCTTCAAAGCAGATATAAGGGCAAACAAAAGGTACCCAATTTGGAATGTGGTACATTGGTGACCATCAGAAATGAGAATGTTCCTCCATGTCAATGGATTTTAGGACGAATCAGTGAAGTTCACCCAGGCCCAGACGGCGTAGTACGAGTCGTTACAGTGAAGACGTTGAAGGGAACTTTACAAAGAGCTGTAACTAAAATATGTCCTCTACCAGTATTATTGAACCAACCGTTCAAGGCGGGGAATATGGTGAAAACTTGAATCAACGTGGCAACGTGGTGTTCCGGCCGACCATGCGGAGTCGGCTTTAACAAGTCGCCCTCGCCCTCTTAGCTAGCGACCATCGAAGAAGCCAGTTCGAAAATTATACAGTCCATTTCATTTCAGTTTATTTAATGTTTCAAATGTTAAATTTATTATAGTTCAGTAAATAAAAAGTGTATAACGTATGCAATTCATTTCTACATATATATATATATATATATATATATATATATATATATATATATATATATATATATATATATGTATATATATATATACATATATATATATATATATATATATATATATATATATATATATATATATATATATATATTTAATATAATATGTATTACTATTTTTATTTATGTGATATGTTTTGTATTATTTATTAAACATTTATAGGTAATTATTTTAGGCTTTCTATTTCAAAATAATCACTTTGATGTTTGACCGAGAACGGTCACTTTTGATATCCGTCAGTATCATGTCTAATTGGCAAATCCTTTATGTGTTTGGTTTATACGCTGGTGTTTGTGAGTTCGAATCCCAATATGAATTTCATTTTTTATTTTTGAAATATTTAAAAACCTTACGTTAATCTTATTAAAAATATGTAATATACGCAAAAATGCCTAATTTTAAAATAAAATGAAAATTTACAACATAATCCGAGTTGTTGGTTTTTTATTTTTATCTTCGTAAAGTACTTAAGTTATGTATATTGGCAGTTTTAAATACTTATGAATATTATATTTTAATTTATACTGTATTATTATATTGAATTATGTTGCACTGTATTTATTGTATTGTAATTTGTATATTAATAACAAAACAAACAATGAATTTTACTGCAGAGTATGTGTAAAAATTTTTTTTTGCATTCAACTCCTTTTATACACATATGAAAATAAAAATATGTATTTTCATTAAAATATTGATACAATCCGTTATTTACTATACTCCTATTATAGGTCAAATGTTTATATACAGCAAACGATGCACCATATACCTATACAACTAATTATTTTTCTCTTTCTGATCTCTCTTACCTATAGCATTACATATATAATGATTGAACAGATTGACTCCCATATAAATTTGTAACGGCGAACGCGTGTATAGAAGTATAACTTCTACCGGCAGTCCCACTGGACTGCCACACCCGTTTTTTTTTTTCTTTTGTTACATTTTTGCATTCATCGTCAAACCAATGATTTTTACGAGTACAAATTTTTGTTTCTATTTTATCTTTCGCTGCTGCTTCAATGTCTTCCTTTATTCTGGTTCATTAGGAGTCTATATATGTCTGGCCTTCTTCATTTACATTTTGATTCCTTAGCCTGTTCGTGATGTTTTCTGAGTACCGTTCTGTAAGTTTCGTTTTTTTCTATCCACTTTTTTTGCTTAATTATGACCCATCCTGTACAATATAAATTTAAAAGTTCCAAGTAGATAAAGAAATCATAATAAGACTCTCTTCAAACATTTTAAGGCTTAGAATTGGTTATTAGAATGATATATATTTTAACGAATATGGTATTACATTTTTAGAAATGTAATATTTTTTCAGAAAATGTATGCAAAGTTTTGTTATGTGCCTTCCATTGTATTCCAGTTCTTCTTTTTTGTTGTTTAGTTTTAACATTTCTTTATTAATTTATTCATTATTAGGGGTAAAATATAAAATTTTAATTACGATATATTCTTGTACTTTTGTATCAGAAATAAAATACCTAATTCATAATTTAATATTGGCAACTTTGCTAAAAAAAATATTTGAATTTCACTACTTGGTTTATATTTTATTTATGGCTCTATCTTAGGACATCGGAATCCAACCTACCAAATTATGCGACCTCATCATTATAACTCACTAATTGCAGCCGAAACGAGCACCTTGAGTGTCTTCGTAGCACGGTTTGGTCGCAAAAAGTCATAACTATATATATTCCCGTGGAATTCCGAGAGCTATCCAAGCAAAAACATATAGCACTGCGACTTTTACACAGATTGTGTTTTTAATTAGGTGACAAAGCAAGATCGGATCACATATGAATGTTTAGCACGTCCTCTCATCGCTCTTATTGTTTTAAAAGATTCTTTTTGCACGCCTCAATTGGAATCGGAATGGTTCTTTTGCATCGTCTGCCTTTATTAAGTGCACATTTCATTTTAAAAATGTGTCCGTTTTTGTCGTATATGGAACGGAATTGAACGGGAATTAGCGATGCTTTCTCAACGGATTTTCAGTGGCGTGCGAAAGGATTTAATATTAACATTCAAGAAGTATTTAAAAAACGCATTAGAAATTCGCTTAAATTTGGTTTAACTGGTATTTGTAGGATTCAAATAAAAAGATCATCATCCTAGTTTTATAATCATAAAATAGTTGCAAGAATTAGTTTCCAAGTATGATAAAAATTACAGATTTACAAGAAATAGTTAGGTCTCCGTCAGGGGTGTATATTGCCCCAGTCCTATTTAATATTTATTCCGAGGAAACATTTAACAAATGTATGTAAAAATAAGTGCATAAAAATAAACGGCGAACAATACACGAGTTAACGAACAATATAAGATGTACCGACGACACGGTGATCCTTGCCAGTACCATAGACGAATTACAACAGGCAATGGAAAGAGTTTATTCAGTTAGTGAGGAATATGGTCTGATCCTTAACTTAAAGAACAAAGTGGATGCTGGTAAGCAAAAAGCAACAACCTGCTCAACAATTACGGATAAGTAACATACTAGTTGACCATGTAGAATCTAATGTGTACCTTGGCACCAACGTAAATGCAAAATGGAAACAGGCCACAGAAATTAAGGCGAGAATAGAACAAGCTAGAGCAGTCTTTGACAATATGAAAAAGCTCCTTATAAGCAAGTATTTATCTCTTCCCCTAAAACTACGTCTAGTTAAATGCTACATTTTTTCTAATTTACTATATGACGTGGAGGCCTGGACGCTAACAGAGACGCTCACGAGTAAACTATAAGCATTCAGAATGTGGGTGTACCGACGCATTCTTCGTATATCCTGGACCGAACATGTCACCAACAGAGAGGTAATCCAAAGAATCAAGAAATGATTCTAATTTAAATTTCGTCTTTGATCAGAGTGGAATTTGTGAGACAATTTTTGAATCAAGATAAAGGCATTGGCATTATTAATATTACAACAAATTAATTGTATTTTTTCTTTTGTTTCAGCATACCTGGCAGAAAACAAACTTCTTAACCTGATTTAGCATTACCAGCAAGAAGGCAGTAAAAAAAAGTATTAAAAATGAAGAAAGTAAGAAAAGCTTGTCAAAGTGCATAGGAATGGTGAAAAATACGTTAAGAAAAAGGCTAAAAAGAATAACTGTAACTACAAATCTGGGAAGATACGATATTACTTTAACAGCAGAAATGACGTGCTAATCTGACAAAGGAACAACCAGTTCTAAGCCGACAAAGGAACAACCAGTTCTATTGATAATGATTAACCCATTGTTTAACTGCAGCAACTGATTTTTTTCGACAATATAACATCATCGCATTAACACTTCCTCCTCATTGTAGTCACCATATGCAGCCACTTGACAGATGTTTTTTTAGGCCGCTAAAAACTTTTCTTCCAACGAATGTGAAAAATTGCGATGGGCGGTTAATTACGGTTTACCAAATTGCTTCAATATTTGCACGTGCATATTTTTAATCTATTACTATAACGAATGTGTCTAAAATTGATATTTAACCACATCAAATGTCTAAATCAGCCTCTCATAATGCTCCCAATATTCTTTACAATCCAATTATTGTTCTTGAGAATTCCACCACTAAAGAAAATATTGATGCCAATAAAAGAGATGCAATAATAAGCTAAATACCTATATTAGAACCCGATTGTACGAGAAGGAATTATTAGATCAAATACAATACACCTTAGCTTACGGATCTTGTTTACAACACATCCGCAATCATTTTTACTTTGAAAGAAAAAGTTACTGTAGCGCTACAAACCTAAACAATTGAGTTATCCGACACTCCTGGAATATTCTTAATTTCTATTAAATTAAAACTCATTTGTCCGTTATCTACATCAATTGCGGTTAAATCAATAAATTGCAGGGGCAAAAAGTCAGAAATTATCACCAGCTCTTCATATAAGGACCAACTAGTTGAAGAAAACGAAAAAAAAAGCCGAAATACAAACTTAACCCTCTAACTGGCAAGATTCTAAAAATTATTCTATTTACTTAGGAATTTTTTTCAAGTTTAATATTGTATTAAGAAACCTAGAGAACCTATTAAAATGTAATTATCATTTTTTGTTTGGCTTCCAGGTAAAAACAGGTAAAGGGGTCCTCAGGGGGCCCTTGCCGGTTTAAGTTAAAAATAGCGTTTTATTCATTTGAATGGATTTTATTAAAATAAACTTAAAAACAAACGGAAAAGAAAGTGTGTACACTATTTTTTATGGTGATAATTATAAAAACAGTTTTTGGCATTAGAACAACAAAGTGAAGATCACATTTGTCACACATACATTGAGTTTTTGACACTTTGCAAAGTTTACATTTTTTTAACATGCGAAACAGTGGATCATAGCCTGGCTGACCTTTTCGAATGTGCTACCTTTCATCTTGAAACGATAAGTGTTTCTTTATTGCCATTAACTTTTTTACAGGCATTGTCTTCTGGATGGGGGCGAACGCGTTTTTGCTCTAGATTAGGGTATCGATAAATCGACATGTACATCAACAATCCGATAAATTTCCGAATCTCCTCACCAATGGCGGCGAATTTTGTATTGATATTTCCTTGACGAGCTGCATCGTTCGTTTCATTGGCCACCAAATCAATAATCTCTTTTGTGAAAAAATAATTGAAGAGTTCTATTGGTGTTTCCAGTTCTTTTATTGACGATGGCAACCGTACATCTCCTTGGAAAGCTACTTCGTTTACATGCAAGCTCATTGATCGCTTACGCCACGTTATTTTGGTAAATTACCAAAGTAACGTGGCGTAAGTAAAGTAAAACCACCAATAGAAGGCGTGATCAAAGGCCCAGAATCTTCCATTATAGGTAATGGCGAACGGGGTCGTTTCTTCGACACATTCGTCAGCTTCGATTTGCACCGCCGTTAGCATTGTTGATGAAGCAGCAGGTGTTTCTATGTCACTGATATTTAGCGACATGTTCACATTTTGAATAAAATAGTCGCTTGTTTCACCTGCTTGCATTTCACGGATACACTCTGTTATCATGTCATCTGGAGCGATCTCATCAAAATTTTTAAATGAGAGATAATTGTTCTGTGTTCACCTCGACCTGTGGCAGAAAACTGAGACTAAAATGTAACGATAAGGTTTAATGAATTTAGAATGCATTTGAAACGTCTCTAGAGGAACTAGAGGGGGAGATTCAAAACAGTTTGCGGCTACCTGACTTTTACCTGCGGCTTAAATAAACAATAAGCGAAGGGACCTCTTACCAGTTAGAGGGTTAAACTATATATTAGCGATTATGGTGTACAACCACCACAAGCGCTTCCGGGAGGGACTTTACTAAGGAAATTGAATGTGAATATCAGACAAGCAGAGAAAATACGGAAAACTGAAAAAGCTGTTTTCACAAAGCCAAAAACAACGCCTCATAAGAAAATTTGGAGCTGTCCAGGGTGCAACAAAACCTTTAAAGAACCTATCATAAAAGATTGGATTAAGGGCATATCTGCCACCAATTTCATGTCATCATTTCATTCATATGCTGAATAGTGACGTGAAAAGTCCAGTGGTTACGCGGATTTTAGATCTTGTAATTTGACCTTAAAATTATGAACGCAGTATGTATGTATGTACGATAGTACGTATTACAATCCTAAATGTGTACTTTTAAAAAGGGTGTTTATATAAGAGTACGCAAAAGCACAAGTTTTATTTTTACCATTAGGAAATAAAGATTTATTTCGCAGAATATAATTTATTTTGTTGTTTATATGTATTAAAAGGCTTAAATCAATATAAATATATTTCAACGAAATTGGTTTGGATTTTACACCTGACTAAACCTTAACTGCCCACTCTTGAAGCACTCTACCATACTTAATATAGTTCATTAAAAAAATCTTAAACTTTTCACTAAACTATATGTCAGTATTTGGATTACAATACGAGTATATTTCTTTTAAACATAAAATATTTGCTTGTTCTTGCAGCTGTTCTGCCACTGTTCGAGATCAGTTGAAATATATGACGGTGTGGTCACAAAAAATCGTCTCCTTTCGTAATTACATTTAAGAGATGTTGCTTTTCCAAATCGTGAACGATTAAAGACTTTTTCTCTTGATGGTGATGATATTTCTTGCGCGTGGTATTGAAGAACATTTGGAGAATGACGAGCCAACACCAACAACGACAAACAAAAGGACATAAAACGTATGCTCTTTGCGCTCAATTTCTTAAAGCGTGTAAATAAATATTTTATAAATTCAAGATGATAGATTCCAGTTAAACAAAAAAAAATGAGTGAGTTGAAATAAACAATACGTTGTGGAAATTTAAACTCAATGTAATGGGTTTTTTAAAGGTTGCCAAATTGCGTTCTCTTTCTTCCCTTTATTTTTAATGATGTTTTAAGCATCGAGTTGCAATTCGATTAAATCAGATTTGGAAATAAAAATATACCTACGAGGATTGTTCAAAATAACGAGGCTAACGCAGAGATAAAACGAATTCCCAGAGGTTTTCTTTAATTTCGTGAAATCAGTTTTTAGTAAAATTACTGACAGTATGTAATATGGGTTAGTTATATTAACTAAAAGTGAATGAGTGGGGTACTTTTTAATGAAAAAATTGAGAAACTGCTGAAAAAAAAGATATATAACAGTGTAGTGAAGCCTGTATAGAGTAAGAGTACGATAAAGTAAACATTTTCAAAAATTTGTTAAAAATGAAAAAACTCCGTTAATAGAGACAGCTTCGTTGATAGAATTTAAGACTTACTTTCATGTAAAAGAATATTAATTCTTCTTCTTCACGTGTTATACCAAAACCATACAACTTTGGCGATCACTATTACACAGGGTTTTGACCTTCTGTCGTATAGAATAATTATTGTCCTTTATTTAGAGAGTAAATTCAATAATGTTTTTTTGCCAAGAAAGAACCTGTTTTCTTCCTAAACGTCTACCCTCTATTTTACCTTTAGGAATTAATTGTAGTTATCCATAACACTTTTTCCCCATTATATGTACCACATAAAAAGTTTTCTGATTTTTAACAGTCTTAAGTAATTCCTCTTTCTTTGTTGACCCTCCTCACTACTTCCTCGTTAGTTTTACTCGTCGTCTAATATTCTCTAATGCTTAAATTCAGTTCATGCTTGATACCCCTGTAGAGTCCACAAGTTGAAAAGTATAGACCAAACATAGCACTTAATCATCCTATGTAATACTTTTAAAACTAGGGTCGTCTGTGAGATGGTTATTGCAAAGAAATGTCTATATTTTAAGAAAAATGATTTTAGTTATTGCTATTCTGCTTATTATTTTAATATCTGGATCTAGTTAGTATGCTATCATCATCATCTTCATTACGTAGCGCTACAACCCGGGGTGGGTCTTGGCTGACAGTTTATTATTTAACACGTACTTTAGATGGGTCTGCTATACTCCTATCCCTTTTTTAGAAGTTGTCTTAGCGTGAATAGTTGATCTATTGTTGATCTGTTTGCCCTAAACCCGGATTGATATTCGCCTAGGACATTTTCAGCATAAGGGATTAGTCTACTAAGAATGATGTTTGAGAGGGTTTTATATGCCGTATTTAAAAATGAGATTCCTCTATAATTCGCGCATTTTGTTTTGTCCCCTTTTTTGTGGATGGGCACTATTATGTTTTCCTTCCATCGTGCTGGTATTCTTTCTTCTAAGTTAGTATGCTATAAAAGTTCCTAAATATGTAATTATGTGAACTTTTTCAACTTGGACTCCATTTTACTTAAGCTCTGTATCTGAATATAGATTACGATTAAAGAATAAAAATTTGGTTTTGTTTAAGTTTATGTCACTTCTCATTTCCTCTTCTACTTCGTAAATACAATCAAACAGAATTAGTAAACTTTAATTATTTTTGACATTATTATCATCAACATGTATGCGTACACTGCTGGACATAGGTCTCTCTCAGCTCTTTTCATCTATCACTGTCTTATGCAGCTTGCATCCAGGTATTACTAACAAGTGGCCATTATAATCCAAATTAGCTAATGGTTTTCGAGTCTCTTCGTCGATTCCATCTTGGCTTTGCATGGTAGACAATAGAATCACGACTTTGTTTTTCTTCTGAAGTGTAGATGTCAAGCACATATCATTTTGAAAACCAAAATATATTGATTTGATTAATATTTTTTTTAACTTTTTTCTGTCGTCCAGTTTTGGAAATAAGCCTCTCCTAACACTTTTCGTCGATCTCTATCCTTGGCAACATACGTCCAATTGATTTCGGCTACTTTTTATGTCATCTACCCATCTCATCTCTGGTCTTTCTCTGGATGGTCTACATCGATTGATCAAGCTTTGACCTTCATTTTTAAAAAAAATTTTAAAAAAATTTCTTGAATTTTCTTTCATTGATTTCATCTAAGTAGAAAATGTTTGATATTTTTCTTCTTCTTTACTTATTTTATTAATAATATTGATAATCAATAATAGCTATTGAACTCTTACCTTAGCAAATGATACTTCTCCTTGGTTCGTTTTCATCTACTTTCTTCTACTTTCAAACTTTAAAAGTTTTGTTTTTTGATATTTTTGATAAATGTATATTTTAAATTTTCACGTTGACTTATCAATTTAAAATATTTAAATTTAAATTCTATAGTAACTAAAAGTAATAATCAATAACCTTCAGACGTCAGTTTAGACATTTTCAATTTTCAATTAATAATTTTAAATACAGAGGTCGCTCTCGGATTTCTTCTTCTTCTTGTTCTTTTTTTGGGCTATGTCCTAGACAATTTACCCAGTTTACTTGGGGGTAGACACTTTTTGTCTTGTTTCAGCAATCAGTGTCCACCTACACTTATATTCTTCCTTTGTTTGTTTTGGATTATTCTACATGTATACTTGTGTTGGTATTTTTCTTCTTTAAAGAAGGAAGATCATAGTCTACAATTTAATATTGCAGGTAGAAATAAAGTGGCATAAGGTGTTTATTGTATTTTCATTAATATTTGTGAGGATTGTGCAAATATTTATGGGAGTGGGAAGTTTAGTTTTAGCTAATTCGGCATACAAGTCGAAATGTGGGTTTTGGTTTAAGCGACATTTTAATAAAATATGGTTTAAGCCTCCCACTTGGCAACATTCGCAATAACGATCATCTTTGACTCCAATTCTAAATAGATGAAGAGGGGATGAGCAATGACCTGTTCTCATACGGATGATTGTAGTTAAATTTCTTCTACTGATATATGCGAATTTATTGAACCATGGTAGTGTGTGGATTCGGTTATTAATTTTGACATAGAATGAATTACTTGTGCCATATCCTTCGTACCATTCAGCTGCCCAGTTAGACCAAATCTCTCTTTTTAAGTAGGGTGTAAAATCTGAAAACTGTAGCTTGATATTCATGGGAATATTCAGGGAACGACCGATATTGGCAAGTTGGTCAGCCTTGTAGTTTCCAGTAATACCAGTGTGTCCTGGGATCCATGCTAGTAAGATTTTGATATTATTGTTCCTTGCTAGGAAAATTCCTCTTTTCGTTAAATACGATATATGTTCTGTGTCTTTAGAAAACCCTGTTTTTTTTATTTTTTGTAGTGCACTTTTGGAGTCAGAAAAGATAATGGCTTCTGTGAT
This sequence comes from Diabrotica balteata, assembly GCA_918026665.1. NCBI lineage: Eukaryota > Metazoa > Arthropoda > Insecta > Coleoptera > Chrysomelidae > Diabrotica > Diabrotica balteata. Next base: position 136,969,005 of record OU898276.1, read on the forward strand.
ATTTTGTTCTAGTATAATTTGGACTGCATGATTGATCGCGATTACCTCTGCTGTACATATTTGAGTATGACTGGGTAGTTTAGATGAAAATGAATAGTTTATGTCTGGGGAAAAAACTCCAAAACCCGCCTTTCCCATTGTGTCCGTTGAGCCGTCTGTAAAGAATTTTTTGTATGAATGGAATTTTTTAACTAGGTTCACAAAATTCATAAGGTTGAATTCATTTTTGGTAGTGTTTTCATTCAGAATTCCTAATGGTTGAAGTTGTAGTTCCAGTTCATACTCATGGCAAGGAAGAAGTTTGCTCGAATATAGGTTCTGCAAATAAGGTTGGATTTTTCTAAGAGTTGTTATCAATATGGGTTTTTTCCTTATTTCTCCAGTATTTATTATCCATATTACAAAATGCTTCTAATTCAACGATTGATTGAATGACAGGGTTGTTTTTAACACTTAGGTTTTTTAGCAAAAAATTTGTTGTGAGCCATTCTCTTTTGTATTTTAATGGCAGTTCTCCAGATTCTGATAACAAGGCTTGGATTGGAGTTGACTTCATGCATTCTGTGATAATCCGGATACTTTGATAATGCATCTGATCTAGTTTCTTCAATATATATTTAGGGCATGTAGATAGAAATTGGCCCCCATAGTTCAAATGACTTAGGATAAGTGCTTCATGGATCAGTTTTAATATTTTTGGGTCACTGCCCCACCATGTTCCACACAAGGCACGCATTACATTCAGTGCTTTACCTATTTTGACTTCCAGCTGGTTAATGTGTGCGTTCCATTTAAGGTTCTTTTGTAAAACCATTCCTAGGTATTTAATTTTATCTACCCACTCTATATGTTTTCTCTTATAACTGATGTTTCCAGGCGTTATTTTGGTATTACCCTTGGTAAACAAGATAGCTTTAGATTTGCCCACAGAGATGTTCAAATTATGATTGTCCAGCCAGGCCTCAAGTACTGTATGACTTCGGCATTTTTTGGGAACACATCGTGTAATGAGTAGGTATATATGTTGAATAGCATTGGACTTAATGGTGATCCTTGTGTGAGTCCAGTGCTAGTGGTATTTGGGCCATGTACTAATCCAGAGTTATCTTTGACAAAGAGTTCTCTGCATTTTAAAAAGTCATATATGAGGTTAGCTAAATCATATGGTATATCCAAATTTATTAATGTAGAGTACAGTTTGTGAATACTAACATTATCATATGCTGAATGGATATCCAAAAATATTCCTATTGTACATTCATTATTGCTAAATGATTTTTGGACTTCAGATGTCAAAAAGGATAGACATTCTAAACATCCTTTACCTCTTCTAAAACCTAGCTGCAATGGTCTGAGGATTTTCTTATTTTCTATAAGCCATTCCAACCTATTTTTGATCATTGATTCTAAAACTTTACCTACACAAGAGGTGAGGGCAATAGGCCGATAGTTAGTTGCAGTGAGTTTATCTTTCATAGGTTTTAGAATTGGAATTATTAATAACTGTTTCCATTCAATCGGGATGGTCCCTGTACTTAAGCATTTGTTAAAAATTTGTAACAATAGTAATGATCCTGCATGAGGTAGATTTTTAATCATAGAGTATGAAATTAGGTCAAGTCCCGTAGCAGATTCCTTTTTAGAGTTGATTATGTATTTGTATTCATTAAAGGTAAAAGGGGGACTTATATTGTTAGTTTGTATACTTTGTTGATGTAAATGTATACTGGGGGGAGCCAAGGAATTCAGTATCTCTTGTGCCTTATTAGGATTAGGAAGGGAGTTAATTGGGCTATTACCATATCCAGCTATTTTCCTAACTTTATCCCATATTGTCTTGATTGGCGAGTTTCTATTAAGGCCTTCTGCAAATTTCCTAAAATTATTCTTCCTTTTTTCTTTAAGGAATCTTCTAGCTATAGCACATTTGTTTTTTACTATTAAATAATTTTGTAAGTTGGGTGTTGATTGGAATTGCCTTGTTGCCTTAATTCTGTCTTTAATGACTTCAGCGCAAGATTCGTCCCACCATGGGATATGATACTGTTTATTGACATTTGATTTGTACAATGGGATGGACAACTGTACAGCCTCATTTATTAAGTCCGCAAATGATTGGTAGTTCTCACGTGGAAATGATGTAAATGATGACTCTAATATTGAGGTATATTGGTCCCAATTGGCTTTTTTGAAGTTTCTGTTATTCCTAGGTGGCATGTGGATGGTAATGTTTTGGACACCAATTTTGCACATTGTGGGTAGATGATCACTAAATCCTAATACAGGAATTATTTGCCATGATGATCTGGTAGCAATATCCTTAGATGTTATTGTTAGGTCCACTGCTGATGGTCTTTTTGGTGGTGGTGCTATTCTGGTATATGACCCATCATTTAAAAAAACTAGTTCAAGCTCATCTAATGTTTGGAAGATGTTTCTCCCATTGAAATTATTACAGGGGCTACCCCAAGCCTCATGATTGGCGTTCAGATCTCCCATGATAATTACTGGTTTGTTGATTTCCTGAATCAGTTTTATCCATTTTTGTTTAGATATGGTATTTGTATTAGGAACATAGGCATTAAGTAGATTAATTTTGAATTTAGGTAGGAAGATTGCTTGGAATTGAGTGTTATTATTAAATTTATTATTTAAAGATATTTCATAAAATTCTACTTCATTCCTAATAAGGATGGCTATACCACCATACGAATCATCTCTATCATTTCTAATTATTTGATAGCCCTTGCATCTGATTATTTGTTTATTATTTAACCATGTTTCATTCAGCAATAATATGTCAGGTTTGTATTCTTTGATAATTATTTTCAAGTTATCTACATTAGCATTATATGATCTCATATTCCATTGTATTATAGTCAAAGGAGTGAAAGCTTTATTTTTTGTTTTAGTTTGGGCTTAGTATTCTGAAGCATCAGATACTGTCCCATCTTCCATTAAATCATAGGTTACGTTATTTGTTGAGTTGCTTTTAATTGTTTTATATTGTGATACATAAGATGAGTTAGGGTATAAGTTACTTAGCAAGTTGTTTACAAAGGATAGTACCATCTCTTTATATTGTGGTGGTAGTAATGACATTGCATGGGAGATTCCATGTTCATTTTCTTTGTTTGTACTGTAACCTTTTGATGTTGATGGCATTGATTGGGAGTTTGTTGCCCAGTTCAATCTTCCCTCTGGATTAATTAGTTGAGCACTATGTTGTTTTTTGTCATATCCTGTCATGTTTGGTTTCCTTCTTTTGGTGGGTTGAGATTTGACGATTTGGTTATATTTTGGGATATTTGTGTCATTCTTTATGGCTTCTATTCTTCTTTCTGTGATTTCTATTATATTATTAGGTCTGGATTCTTTATGCAAGACAGGAAAATTCTCTTTGTTCAAAGAGTACTCCCTGTTTTCATTTTTTGGTATTTGCATGTTTGCTTCATAATATGAGATGTTAGAGAAGGACATTAGAGCTTTTATTTCTTTTTGTCGTTGGAATTCTTTACAATTTTTATCTTTAGAGATATGATCATTATTTTTGCAATGTATGCAATACGTTTTACAATTCGAGGCCTCTTCGTGTTGGTTTTTCCCACAGTTCTGACACTTTGGGTTCCCTCTGCATTGATTATTACTGTGACCATATAACAGGCAATTACTACACATAAGGACTGGGCTGACATATGGAATAACCCTCATGGGCAATCCATACACAAGCACCTCCCTAGGCAGTGTTTTTCCTGTAAATGTTACGCATATGGTGGTTGTTGGCACATAGCTTTGTTCTTTTCCCTCTTCAAGAATTCTCCTATTTAATCTTTTTATGTCAATTACTTTACAGGAGACCAATCTTGTTTCAATTACATTTTTAATTTCCACTTCGGGTATTTCTTTACATATGTTTCTAATTATGCCCTTACAGGTGACATTGTGATTTAAGATAAAGACATCATATTGTAAACTTTTCCATCTCTTATCGTTTACAAATAAATTTGCCGATTTAAAATCTTTAAATACAACAATTAACCGATTTTTTCCTTTACGGTTGAATTTAATAATTTGCTGTAGGTTAAGGTTAAATATTGTTTTAGCAATACTTAAGATATGAAGATTGCCTATGTTTTTGTCCTTTCCCTGTACGTATACTTCAAACGGGCCGGAATCGTATATATTATATTGGTTATTATTTTTTTTTTTCACTTAAATCTGGCGGGGGGTCAGGAGGTTAATGGGCCCCATTTTCGGCTGGAGGAACCGGTATCGTGTATTTTATTACTATTAGGTATGTATGTGATGGGATTGGGTTACGAACAAAGGGTTGTTATCTATAAAACCCTTGATTTTTTCTGCAATCGATGTTATCACAACAACGTTTGAGCACCTAAACTTTAAATATCATGAGGAACTTTAAAAACGGTATTTAAACTTTGACAGTTTTTTGACGTTTTTCTCGCTCTCGGATTTATTTCCGTATATTCGAGCTTCCTCCTTCATCTGACTTCAAAAATGTAAGTCAAAAATAGCTGTTGTCGTCGCTGTATGTGGTAACCATGTTTTCTATTTTAAGTATTTGATGTGAATTGTACATATGTATAAGGGTTAGACCCAATATCTGTGGCCAAGAGAGCCCGATCTTTGTTTTTTAATATGTTGTTTGTCCACAATTTTCCTTCTATGAAGTTTTTATTGCCTAATTGACGTAAGTTTTTTCTGTCATTGTATTTTATAAAAAAAATTACTTAACTTAACGTTATTTTAGGATAGCTCTGATGATGACATTTATTATGTTGAAAACATACAAAACCTGCTTACCAGTTAGACCTATTTAGAAGTCTGTACAAGTCTTACAGTCTTTTTCAATTCAATCTTTTATGGAAGAAAATCATGAAAGTCCAGGTGCGTTTCTTTTCTGAGCCAAACGTTTCAAGCAGGCTGCAATGCTTTAAGATTTGAATTATTATTGACATTTCCTTTGTTGATGTTTTTTTTTTACCTTCATTTCATGAGGTATACTCATGTACATTTCTTTTGCTTGTTCGGATTCGCAAAATTTTTACAAAAACCTTATTCTTTGAACTTGTCTTCATTAATAGCAATAAAGTTGAAGTATGATTGTATGGGTAGTTCAATTTTCCGAAGGTGACAATTTATGCGACTGTTTAGCTTGAACGAAAGAACGGATGGGGTCCTCAAGTTTGCTACCATTATATGAATTTTGGTGAAGTACAGTATGAACATAAGTAATACCACACATCACCTCTTTAATTTTTCGCATAGCAAAAGAAGATTTTGTGACATATCCATTGTTAAAAAATTCAGTCCATCCGTTGATGAAACACTAAGATAGTGAAATAACATTAAATTTGGCAGGCTTTGTGCGAGAAGCTATAATATTTTCCTCCCAATCAGCAGGCGGTTTCATCTTTTTTTTTAAGGTTAATAAGGCCCATAATATTTTTATCGCACTCAAGGTACGAATGGCCTCTAACGGTGTAGCGTTTACGCTACTGACTAGTCCAATTTAAACCCCTCAAGAAATTTTTATTACCCGCCTACGATCGATTTTTAAATGGACATTTTTCCCCACACGCGTAGTAGTCGCTTAAAAAGTAAGGTTGGTCGAGTTGGTACGAGAACGATCAGTTTTGGTCAGAACTCGTCAACGCAGACACGCCAACCGGTGAAATTGTTCACCTTCAAAGTGACGGAATTGGAGCAAGGAAGATAATTTGGGGAAGAATATAATTCATTAATAATAATAGTAATAATTAATTTTAAATAACAAGTATTAATTTATAAGAGTTCCATATAAAAAGGAAGAGTTTTTTGGCGTGTTGCGAGCTCCATGTAAGTAAATCATTTTATACGTATTATCTCTTTATCATATAATCAAATTTATCATTGTATTTAGTATTTCTTTAGAGATTTATTTTTGAGTTCCGAAATAATTTAAATATAAAATTTCCTTGATTTACTTGCAAAGAACAGAAGGTCATTTTTTTTATATAGTCAAACTTAAATTCCGATCTATTTCATATCTTATCATTAAGTTTTTTTGGTTCTTTTTTTTTTACCTAACTTTTTGGTGGAATATAAAAGGTTCTACAAATGTGGACAGCCTTCTATATTCTGCGCATGTTCTTTTCATGGCGCAAGCTTGCCATGCCTACGAAAGTAACTTCATAAATTTGACATGATGTTTACTTAACCTAATACCTAATGTTTTGATGTTTTGTTTTGGTGCAGTCAATCCATGCTGCTACACCTATTGAATTGTATTTATTAAATTAAATAATAATTTTAGATTCCGTCACGTGAAAATATTAATTTCACTTCACTTGAGGATATTCTTTTCAGAATATTCCCTCAAGGACTCAAGTAACTGAATCCTTAAACTAGTTAGCAACTTTATGTAACCCGTGGATTTTGCTGTCACCCAGAGACCAGTGACTGGTTGTGGTTTTGTGACCAGGATTTGTCTTTACAGCCATAAACTGATGTAGCCGCGCCAAGAGGAGTTTTTCCTATGGACTTATAGTGCTGTAAAGATAAGTTGTTTAACTATTTGACTTTTTGTATTACGTATTACTTTCTATTTACTGTTAACTTTACATATGCATATGATAAGGTGAATACCTTTTTTTTGATAATTTAATTTTTGATAATTTAATTCTAAAATATTCGGGGAGGAAAAAGGGACACTTCATGTGTTATTAGGTTTTAGTTAGGATTTCAAGAGTCTGACCGAACTCACTTGTTGATTTAATATATATTTTTTTAATAGAATACATTTTTGATATAATACAATTTTGATTTTGGGAAGGGAAATAAATTTCATGTGGTTTTTTTTTTAAACAGTATATAAAGAGTATTGAAGACTCATTTTTTGGATATAATATAATAATTGTAACAGGGTTATCATTGTTGATATCTGTACAATACGGTAATTATTTCTCATATTAGTAGAACTAGTTAAATTTAAATTACTACCTTTTTGTGTTAAGACTTTGGCTATGATACGGACTATTCTTGTTGTATACTAATATTTCATATTTTATTTGGCCAGTGGTAGTGACTATTCGTTTGTTGAGTGGCTATTAGGTCCCATTGTATCTGTACACCATCCACTACCACTGTTATTTGGCTTTGCATTATATGTAAATTGTTTATACACATATACCTATATACATTTTTTATAAATATATTTATTGTTGCTATTTTGAGTTTTATTTCAGTTCTACTAACCAGTATATAACATAGCAAAATAAGATTATTATTTAGTATTTTTGTATTTCAGAGTATTATTTCCAGATTCATTTGTTACTTCAAAATCTCAACTATCGTTGAGTTGGCGCCCTTCTTTTCTCTTCTTATTGTTCTTTTTCTATAAATTTATTCCCAGTGACCTTCTTCAGTTGTATCACGTTTGATATTACCAGGTCTCATTTCTTTCTTGTCTCATTAGCTCATTATCTCTTGTTATTGTTGTTTATATCTTTAAAGCCACAATCCAGTGCATTGAAGCTAGCCCGAACACTCACTTGAGATTTAGCGTCTCTTCGGCTATTTAACTTTGTTCCTCTGAGCTAAGCCCTATTTTTATTATTTTTTCATCACTTCTCTTTCAGTTCTTCTGAAATTTGGAAGTTCTACACTTCCTAAAACCCAATACTCCCGGAGTATTGAGCGTTTCAATTGGCGCCCAACGTGGGGCTTCTTTTCCACTTCTGCCTTAAAAAAAATATATATATCTCCTTTAATTTTTGGTTTTGATCTTGGGTTGTTGTGGTTTTCACTGGTTGTGCTTTTAGATTTTCATTTTAACTTTTAGTTTTGTTTTTTTTTCAATTTTTTTTGGACATTACCTTATATCTATATCTTAAATCGACTTGTTTTGCTATATACTGTGTAGACTGAATAAATTACTTTGTTTTGATTTGTTAAATAACTATTTTAGCTTAATAATAAATTCATTAAAAATTTAAAGAACTAAAGTTAACTATTTCACATATTTTACAAGTCCGGAGTAGTCAATAAGTTGAGTCACTACCTTGAAATAACAGTTTTTGAAATTTTAGGTTCCTTAGGGTGTTGTAGCAGTATATTTCATTGGATTTCATAACTGGACCAAAACAATTAAACATTACTGGTATAGGTATCCCTTCAGAATATTAATTTGAGGACAGAGAGTAAGTTAAACTTTACCTACTTTTACTCATTCTCTTGTATATTTCTCAGTTGTGTAATATGTCTGCTTTTAAGGTGGAGCATCTGTTAGCTCCTGAATTAGAGTATGAGTTGAGAGTCCGTCACTTAAACGATCCATCTTTGACAATGGTGGAAAGAAAAAGGGTAGTGTTGCGTGGTGCATTGAAGCAAACTTCATCCAATCGGAGTTTCGCTGTTCTGTCAGCTTCCCATCTTAATTTTAAGGATGAGATTGCCGAAATAGAGGTTACTCTTGCAGATCTGGTGGTCAAAATAAATTCTTTTGTTGGTTCTTCTAGTGATACTGCCTATGCTCGTTATACTTCTCGGTTAGGTCATGTTGCAGCTAGAATCCATCTATTAGAAGCTACAACAGAGGAAGAGGAGGAAGTGAAGAGGTCTCTTAATTTCAGAGTTTTGATTCTGGAAGGTGAACTTGATGGTAAAGTGATTCCACAGGCACAGTCAACTCCTCATGATGCTAGTGTTCCAGTCAACTCGTTTCCTTTTGTTAAGTCTGCTCCTATTCATAAATGGGGTGTGCATTTTTCAGGTCAAGATAACGAGAACGTTGTTAGTTTCTTAGAGAAGGTAGAATGTATGCGTATAGCTCGTGGTAACAGTGAGGAAGAGTGTTACTCTTCTGCTGCAGATTTATTTAAAGATTCAGCTTTTACTTGGTACCTCAATAACCGAGGTAGTTTTGCTTCTTGGCAAGAGTTAGTTGCCAAACTCAGATCAGATTTTCTTCCATATAACTATGAGGATAATCTCCTTGACGAAATCAAGTCTCGTAAACAAGCTCCACAGGAGAAAGTTACAATTTTTATTAATGAGATTGTTAGTTTGTGTAAACGTCTAGAGACTCCTCTTTCTGAACCTCATATTGTCAGGATTATCAAGAGAAATTTGTTGCCATCGTACCATTCTAGTCTGGCACTTACAGATATTCCCTCGATTGCTGATCTTACCGAAAAATGTAAGAAGCTGGAAGAAGTTTTGTCATGGTCTTCTGACAGCGTGTCTAGAGTCCCTATTCATCAGAATTTCAGAAATAATGACTCATCCTATTCTGGTAGGCCTAATTATTCTCGGTCTGGTAATGTCTCTTCTTTTAATTCGAAGCTTACCTGTTGGAATTGTCGTCAGTCAGGACATGGTTATTATGAATGTTCTGAACCTAGAATTCGGTTTTGTTATGGATGTGGACGTCAAGGTGTACGCAAATTTGAATGCCAATTCTGTTCGGGAAACGACAGAAGGGGTGGGTTGGCCCTGGCTCCTACTCCTCGTCAAAATACAGGGAATACAAACACTGTCCAAACTCCTCAAAACCAAGGAACCAGTTTCTCGAGTCTGGATGCCCAAGCTTCCACAAGCCAAACATGTCACCCTCCACCGAAAGACAAAAGACCACAGAACGGCAAATACCAACCGAAAGAGAGGACAACGTTAGTTGAGCACGAGCACCGTAATTCTTCAGTAGTTTCTTCGTGTAATCCCTTGTCTTCGTTTGTAGACTTAGATATAAACTCATTGTTGGTTCGAAAAAAACAAGGATAATCGTCCATATCTTGAAATATCTATCTTAGGACATTCTTGTTTAGCTTTACTGGACACAGGTTCCAATATCTCTATTTTAGGTTCTCTCGGTATGGAATTTCTCCAGAATTCCAATGTAAATATAGGAATAGATCAAAGTTTGCAAGTGACTACAGCTGATGGTCAAGTTCAACCAATTTTAGGTCAATTCACTACTGAGATTTGTGTTAGTTTTTGTAAAAGAATGATTACATTCTTTGTTATTCCGTCAGTTAAGAATTCAGTCATCCTAGGTATGGATTTTCTGAAAACTTTTAATAGTGAGTTAAATTTTCCTGAATTTTCCTTATCTGTTTCTTCATTTAATATCTCTTGTGTCAATGCGGTTAAAGATATGAGTCGACTTAATGCTCATGAATTAGAAAAGTTAAATAATGTCATCAAATCATTCTCTTCTATATCTTCGAAAAATAAGTTGGGTAGAACTCATCTCATCGAACATCACATTGATGTGGGTTCGTCCAAGCCCTTCAGGCAATATCAATATCCCTTGCCTCAAGCCTGGCATGAAAGCCTAGTTAAGGAGGTAGATGAAATGCTTAAGTTAGGTATTATTGAGCCCAGTACTTCTTCTTTTTGTAGTCCTTTGTGGCTGACAAAAAAGAAAGATGGGACTTTTCGTGTCTGTTTTTGACGGACGTAAACTTAACAGTATAACTATGAACAGAGATGCGTATCCTATACCTCGTATAGATATCATCCTGAGTAAGTTACAGAATGCTAAATTCATTTCATCTATTGACTTGAAGAAGGCGTTTTTACAGATTCCTCTCAGCGAAGAGAGTAAAAAGCTCACTGCCTTTGCGGTCAATGGAAAAGGATTGTACCAATTCACTACAATGCCTTTTGGTCTTGTGTCTGCTCCACAGACTATGTGTCGGTTAATGGATTTGGTAATTGGTCCTGCTTTAGATCCATTTTGCCAATACTATCTTGATGACATTCTTGTCATTACTCCCGATTTCGAAAACTCATATCTCTGTATTGCAGCAGTTGTTTCAGCGTTTAAAAGACGCAAATTTGACTATTAACTTAGATAAAAGTAGCTTTTGTCGTGAGTCTATTAAGTTTTTAGGATATGTTGTAGATTCTCAGGGTCTTCGTACTGATCCTGATAAGGTATCAGTTATTCGTGATTTTCCTGTGCCTAAAAATACCACTCAGGTCCGTCGATTGTTAGGAATGGTGGGTTATTATAAGAAGTTTGTTAAATCTTATTCTACCTTGTTGTCTCCTATCACAGATTTACTTCAAAATCGGAAAAAGGGACAAAATATTGTGTGGACTCCTGAGGCTAATGAAGCTTTCATTAAAATCAAGGAGGCTCTCACAAATTCTCCTGTTATGGTAGCCCCAGATTTTACTAAGCCTTTTTATCTGATGACAGATTGCTCAAACACAGCATCTGGTGGGGTACTCTATCAAATTGTTGATGGAGAAGAACACCCTATAGCCTACACCAGCAAGAAATTAAATAAAGCCCAGAAAAATTATACTACAACTGAAAAAGAGTTGTTAGCTATAATTACGGGTATTGAACATTTTAGATATTTTCTTGAAGGTCGTTTTTTTCACGGTCATAACTGACCATAGTAGTTTGGTGTGGTTACAAAGTATGAAGAACCCATCTCCTCGTTTGGCTAGGTGGATTTTAAAATTGGCACAATACGATTATAAAATTGTTCATCGTAAAGCTTCAGGTGTAGTAGTCGCTGATGCACTCTCTAGAACTTTCGATATTAATTTGTTAGACTTATCTTCCTTACAACCAGATGACTGGTATCGAAAAATGTTGTATGATGTACAGAATGTACCAGGTAAATTTCCTGATTTTAAAGTTGAACATGGTGTTTTGTATAAACATGTCTTAAGTTCCATGGATGCCCTTACTGGAATGTCGGATTGGAAGATAGTCGTTCCAACTCCTAATAGAGTAGAGGTTTTGGCCACTTTTCATGACCATCCTACTGCAGCTCATTTTGGTTTTTACAAAACTCTCCGTCGTATATCGGAACTCTATTACTGGCCGAAGATGCGTCAAACTGTACGTAGCTATATCGCTAAATGCAAAATCTGTGCTACATGCAAACCGACAAATCTTCCCCAACCAGGTTTAATGGGTAGTTATCGACGGATTGATTTTCCATTTCAACTGATATCTTTAGATCTCATTGGTCCGTACCCTAGGTCCTATAAAGGTTCCCAATATGCTTTAGTAGTTGTTGATTATTTTACTAAATTTCCTTTGGTCCATACCATGTCGAAGGCAACTACTTCTTCTATTATTAAATACCTCGAGAATGAAGTTTTCTTAATTTATGGTGTTCCACAAATTGTTTCATGCGATAATGGACCCCAGTTCACAGCTAAGGCTTTCCGCGATCTCATGGCTAAATACAATGTCCAAAAGATCTGGTACAATGCGAACTATCATCCACAAGTCAACCATACCGAAAGAGTGAACAAATCAATCGTGACCGCTTTACGATCTTATTCTTTTCCTGATCAGAGAGCTTGGGATACTCATATCCACTCTATAGTACAAGCGATCAGGACTTCTTCTCACGAAATAACCAAATGTCCTCCATCTTATTTGATGTTTGGTCGTCATGTCCCTCTTTCTGGTGATTATTTTGGTAAGATTTCAGAGAATGCCAATAACTTTCCCACTATATCAGATAAATTACACCGTTTAGAAGATATTCAGCATCTTCCTGATATTTATGTGGATGTTCGCAAACGGTTGAAAGCATCTTATGCTAGGAATAAATGCCAGTATGACCTGAGAAAGCGAGCCTTATCTTTTAGAGTTGGAGATTCTGTTTTAAAGAGGAACTTTGTCAAGTCTGATAAACTGAACTTCCAATCTGCTAAGTTATGTCAGAAGTACATACCTTGCACAGTTATTAAGGTGATTTCTCCTTTAATTTATGAGTTGAAGGAAACTTCTACTGGTAGGAAACTAGGAAGGTTTCATGTCAAAGACTTACTGGAGGATAAGACAGTAGGTCCACATAACTTGTCAGATAATTCGGATTCTTCATCTTCAGATGAAGATTAACTGGTCCCCTATCACCTCTGTTCCAGTTTGGTTGTTTAAGATCTGATTATCTATTTTGTTTACCTGGCAAAAAAACCCCATAAGATGTTGTGCTATTTTGCCTTCTGTTGTTTTTTTTTATCTTATCTTAATGTTGGTTATTATCTTAGTTTATGGACATGTTAATTTTGTTGTTTGTTTTCTCTTAAAAGTCCAACTGCATATCATAGGAGTACAGGATGGATATATGGGAATTTCCCCATCTTGAGTTCTGAGTTGAATAGATATTTACAGGGATAATTCGGAAAACATTCCAAATATTTTCATTATGAGTGTTGTATAGTTTTGTGGATCATGACCATAAAGCTTATGCATTCATATTTACTTACTGTGTCGGTGTTTTAGCGTGGGTTCAGGATTGATCACCCTGGATGTGTGCCCTCACTTGGCTCAGAAATATATCATTACATATTAGTTGTTCCTTGAGTGTCTCTTAGGTTGAAATTAGAATGTGTCATTTAGAATTGGATCGTTCTGATATTCAGCAGTAAGTAAGTCTGTTTAACTTGGAGGTAATCTACTATGCTATTATCTTTGAAAGTATTTGAGTTTTAACATATCTTATTGTATACTGTTTGTTTACCTGTCTCTCTACTAGTGATATGGATTGGTAGATGTTAGTTATCTTTATCTGTATCTTCATTGAATTTATCTTTACCTTGATGGAGTTTATTTCGCATCTTTACCTTAAGTTTATCTTGTACCTTGCCTGAGTTTATCTCGTATCTTTACTTTGAGTGTATCTTTATCTTTACCTTAATTGAGTTTATCTCGTACCTTTACCTTAATTGGTTTATCTCATACCTTTACATTAAGTTAGTTATCTTTACCTTTACCTGGATAAGTTTATTTCTTATCTATATCTTATGAATATATATCTTATCTTTATCTTGATTATAGAGTCCTAAAAATCTGTCCTTTACTGTTCTTGTCGTGAGTAAAGAATTGGAACACGTCAATAGTACAGTTTAGGTATTACAGTTAGGATCTCTTTTATCTTTCCTTCTACCAAGTGTATAGCTGGTAGAAGTGAGTTTTGTGCATATCCTCTACCATGAGTAGATCTGGACGTGCAATTATCTTTTACCTTTTGTGCATATCCTTTACTATGAGTTGGGATTGCAGTTATCTTACTTACCTTTTTTTTAGCATACCCTATACCATGAGTATAGTGGGCTTGCTAGTATCTAGGCTTACTTGTGCCTTTGCCGATTGTGTGTTTCCCTACCGCTGCTAAAGCAAGTAGGTGTATTGAATTAGCTTTTACCTTGGATTTTCAATATGTTGTTGATATCCCGAACCATATATATCTGTTTAGGTTTGTAGTTTCAACTAGTCCTGAATAATTAGGCCCTCATTGAACTCTATGGTGACGAATAGAATCTGGTCGCTCTAGTGTCAACGCTGGGTAAAGTTCATAGGACTTTGTTTGAATTTCGTTGTTATGAATGGTTCTTGGAGATATTGTGTTAGGGGTTGTTAATACACACCTATAATGTAGTTTTAAACGATGGTTGTTTTTACTAATACTTGAGATGTAGATAAGTAGTGTTAAAAGTTAACTTGATCTGTAATGTTATAGAATTAAACTTAAAATGTATATTTTTTTTTAATCTTTGGTTTATACTAAATTAACATACATTTTCGCATTAAAAAAAATGTATGACTTTGTCTTATATTCTTCTTTCCATATTTTTATTTCGTCCTTGATTTTGTTCCAATTCCTGAGTAATTGGTTGACTGGTGAGGAAAATGTTCAATTTTAACGTATCAACGTTCATTGTCGACCCAGCGTTAGATCGTTCTGCCACAAAAAAAAAAAAAAAAAAAAAAAGTTCCTTTTTTTTTTTTGCTGGAGATGAGGGAGAATGTAGCGTTTACGCTACTGACTAGTCCAATTTAAACCCCTCAAGAAATTTTTATTACCCGCCTACGATCGATTTTTAAATGGACATTTTTCCCCACACGCGTAGTAGTCGCTTAAAAAGTAAGGTTGGTCGAGTTGGTACGAGAACGATCAGTTTTGGTCAGAACTCGTCAACGCAGACACGCCAACCGGTGAAATTGTTCACCTTCAAAGTGACGGAATTGGAGCAAGGAAGATAATTTGGGGAAGAATATAATTCATTAATAATAATAGTAATAATTAATTTTAAATAACAAGTATTAATTTATAAGAGTTCCATATAAAAAGGAAGAGTTTTTTGGCGTGTTGCGAGCTCCATGTAAGTAAATCATTGTATACGTATTATCTCTTTATCATATAATCAAATTTATCATTGTATTTAGTATTTCTTTAGAGATTTATTTTTGAGTTCCGAAATAATTTAAATATAAAATTTCCTTGATTTACTTGCAAAGAACAGAAGGTCATTTTTTTTATATAGTCAAACTTAAATTCCGATCTATTTCATATCTTATCATTAAGTTTTTTTTGGTTCTTTTTTTTTTACCTAACTTTTTGGTGGAATATAAAAGGTTCTACAAATGTGGACAGCCTTCTATATTCTGCGCATGTTCTTTTCATGGCGCAAGCTTGCCATGCCTACGAAAGTAACTTCATAAATTTGACATGATGTTTACTTAACCTAATACCTAATGTTTTGATGTTTTGTTTTGGTGCAGTCAATCCATGCTGCTACACCTATTGAATTGTATTTATTAAATTAAATAATAATTTTAGATTCCGTCACGTGAAAATATTAATTTCACTTCACTTGAGGATATTCTTTTCAGAATATTCCCTCAAGGACTCAAGTAACTGAATCCTTAAACTAGTTAGCAACTTTATGTAACCCGTGGATTTTGCTGTCACCCAGAGACCAGTGACTGGTTGTGGTTTTGTGACCAGGATTTGTCTTTACAGCCATAAACTGATGTAGCCGCGCCAAGAGGAGTTTTTTCCTATGGACTTATAGTGCTGTAAAGATAAGTTGTTTAACTATTTGACTTTTTGTATTACGTATTACTTTCTATTTACTGTTAACTTTACATATGCATATGATAAGGTGAATACCTTTTTTTTTGATAATTTAATTTTTGATAATTTAATTCTAAAATATTCGGGGAGGAAAAAGGGACACTTCATGTGTTATTAGGTTTTAGTTAGGATTTCAAGAGTCTGACCGAAACTCACTTGTTGATTTAATATATATTTTTTTTAATAGAATACATTTTTGATATAATACAATTTTGATTTTGGGAAGGGAAATAAATTTCATGTGTTTTTTTTTTTTTAAACAGTATATAAAGAGTATTGAAGACTCATTTTTTGGATATAATATAATAATTGTAACAGGGTTATCATTGTTGATATCTGTACAATACGGTAATTATTTCTCATATTAGTAGAACTAGTTAAATTTAAATTACTACCTTTTTGTGTTAAGACTTTGGCTATGATACGGACTATTCTTGTTGTATACTAATATTTCATATTTTATTTGGCCAGTGGTAGTGACTATTCGTTTGTTGAGTGGCTATTAGGTCCCATTGTATCTGTACACCATCCACTACCACTGTTATTTGGCTTTGCATTATATGTAAATTGTTTATACACATATACCTATATACATTTTTTATAAATATATTTATTGTTGCTATTTTGAGTTTTATTTCAGTTCTACTAACCAGTATATAACATAGCAAAATAAGATTATTATTTAGTATTTTTGTATTTCAGAGTATTATTTCCAGATTCATTTGTTACTTCAAAATCTCAACTATCGTTGAGTTGGCGCCCTTCTTTTCTCTTCTTATTGTTCTTTTTCTATAAATTTATTCCCAGTGACCTTCTTCAGTTGTATCACGTTTGATATTACCAGGTCTCATTTCTTTCTTGTCTCATTAGCTCATTATCTCTTGTTATTGTTGTTTATATCTTTAAAGCCACAATCCAGTGCATTGAAGCTAGCCCGAACACTCACTTGAGATTTAGCGTCTCTTCGGCTATTTAACTTTGTTTCCTCTGAGCTAAGCCCTATTTTTATTATTTTTTTCATCACTTCTCTTTCAGTTCTTCTGAAATTTGGAAGTTCTTACACTTCCTAAAACCCAATACTCCCGGAGTATTGAGCGTTTCAACGGGATGTTATTGTAATAGATTGAAAAAATTTTACTACTGATACGATGTAATTAATAAACTTTACCACTGTATAGTTTTTGTTTTGTCCACCTGCTCCGTCACAGAAAATGTGTAGATGTTGAACAATTGGAGACAAAAGATGCATAATAAAATCGAAAAGAAACAAACATACTTCATCTGATCCCTTTTTAGCAATAAACTCTGGATGATGTATAAAAATAAGAATCAGAGTTTGATAACACATGGGTGTTAAAATAGTATATCGAGAGCTGTCGGCGGTAATATACATCATTGGTGTAGATAGTCGGTAAGGAAACATTTTTTTTTTTGAAGTCCATAGCTATAGCTTCACAATTATTTTCTATTTGTGCCCATCTTTTGCTTTCCTTTTTCCTGCCATAAAATGCTTGAGTCCTACGAAGATGGAGCTCTCTAAGTGCTTTTAATTTGATTAATTCAGTACACGTTCACTTTTCTGGTCTGTTTCAGCTGATTTTATTTTTGCAATAATTTCGTCACATTGACTGCAGGTATCCGATCGCGGATGACCGAAACTAATTGTTATAGTTTTGTCTAAAAATTTCTCGGTAACTTTGATAAGAAATTTTAACTTCCGGATATTTTTTTAAACAGAGAAAACATTTTTATTATATTTAAAGTTTCAGGCAAGTAGGTGTTACCTTTTTTATCATGTAAGCTATAGTGATTAGTTTTTGATTTAAATGACTGGATATACTCATGAACACTGTTAACACTATTTGGCATCAGTTTGGTACAATTTACTTCTCCCCTTTTATCTTTATAAGCCGTACCAGACTGCTCTTTCTGTAGACGTTGAAGTTTTGCCCCTGTAATACCATGAACTGCACGAAAAAACACAAATACGAATTTTGTTTATTATGATTAAAAATTTATGATTATGATTTTGTTTAAAAATCAGTGAATTAAAATGATTTAAAATTCTTTATCTATTCATTTCATTTACTGTGTGACAACACTTTAAGCGTTCTCATTTGCAGAATTCACCAAACTTATGTAACTGAAGCTTAATTTTTTTGACTATTTGTCGTATAACTTGCCTATTTTTACTCTCTTTTTAGTGGATATGTTTCCACCATCTGCCTTTTTAATAAATTAAATAATTAAAGAGAACTGCACAAGCACGTCGTTATCACGATGTATTTACTATAGTGAGAGTGACACGACCGTTTGCAAGACAAGGATGCCAATTACATTTTCTAGCTCTGCTGAGTGGACATTCAGTGTTTCAGCCGTTTTACGAGCGAACATGTACGGTTTTCTAACAATATAGGGTATTTAAAAACTGTAATATATTTATATATATATATATATATATATATTATATATATATATATATTATATATATACATATAACTGTAAAGATACTTAACCCGTAACCGGTGACGTGGAGTCTGAGAGACTCTTGCGAAATTAAAAACCGGTTTAAAATATTGAAGCGGACGACTCTGGATGGCCTGCGGCTAAGTACCTTTCTAAAAATAGTTCATAAACCAAGCGTTTTTATTTGATTAGTTTACGTTTAGCCGTTTGCGAGAACAGACGTTATTGGAGTACGCGAGACTCAACGTCACCGTTAGTTACTTTTTATCGAGTGTTTTATATTTCTTCGTATAAACTATAATGGATCATCTACCAAGTACGTCACGATCGGTTAGTGTTACAGATCCGAAATTTGAAGAGAAAGTCTTAAATTGGTTCAATGATTTGGACTCTGAATATAGTGATATTGATGATATTGACAGTGATGCGGTAATAGACAGCAGTCATGAGTCGACATCTGAGCAGTCTGATAGTGAATCTGATCCAGAAGACAATATTCCAGAAACTTTAAACCAAGACTCGTCTAGTGATGTTGGTCCAATGATGAAGACATAGAATGTCTATTTGCTGCAGATGGAACGGGCAGAGAAATTTTTCGGTCCGTAATGAGTGCCAAGAGATTTGCAGTTTTATTGACTTGTTTACGTTTTGATGACCCTTCCACGAGAGAACAACGAAAAGCGGTAAATCCACTAGCACCAATTCAAGAACTATTTGAATCTTTTATTTAAAACTGTCAAACGGAGTTTTCTGTTGGTGAATATGTATGCATTGATGAAATGTTAGTTGGTTTCCGGGGTAGATCACGCTTTAGAATGTATATTCCAAACAAACCACGAAAATATGGACTTAAAATTATGATATTAACAGATGCAAGAAACAACTATGTGTACAATGCGTATGTATATACAGGCCAAGATTCCGACGGAATGGGCCTTTCAGTAACTGAGAAAAAGCTTGCTAAACCTACTCAATCTGTGTTACGGCTTTCTAAGCCATTATTTGGCAGTAATCGTAATGTGACAGCTGACAATTGGTTCACGTCTATAAAACTAGTTCAGTTGTTAAAATCTAATGGCCTAACATATGTGGGAACTATGAAAAAGGTTAAAAGACATATTCCTCCTGAGTTTCTTCCTCAAAGGCATAGAGAGATTGGTTCAGTTAGATACGGTTTTACAAAAGACATTACTCTTCTTTCGTATGTTCCTAAAATAAAACAAAGCCGTCATACTATTATCCTTTATATATCATAGTATAGCCATAGATGAAAAAACACAAAAACCAGAAATAATTAGTCTGTGTAATATGACGAAAGGCCGCGTTGATGCTTTGGATGAAAAATGTACGGTTTACAGTTCGTCCAGAAGAACGCAACGTTGGCCAATGGCTATATTTTACAAAATACCAGATATGAGTACAGTTAACGCTTTCGTTATATATCAGTGTTATAGAGAATCCAAACCCTTAGACAGGAAGGATTTTATGAAGGTACTGGCTAAAAGCTTAATTGAAGCACACATGAAACAACGAATGTATAACAGCAGAATCCCGACAGAAATAAGAGAAAACATAAAGCGAATACTGTGCGTGGTTGAACCTCCTTCTATTCAAGAAGATCGGTTAGCAGTTCGAAAGTATTGCTACATTTGCCCATCAAAACTTCATAGGAAGACATCTTATTTATGCGTCTGTTGTAAAAAACTAATTTGCTTGATTTGTTCTCATAAAATATGCAGAAACTGTAACGTTCAAAAAGAATAAAAAAAAATAATCCCATTTATTTGTCCTTATTTACCTCCTGCATGTTCCGTTATGTTTAGACTACCGATGATAATTTTTATTACCATAGAAGATTCAATATTTGTTATACCTAATATTAAAACCATTTGTACAAACCAAATTTAGAAATATTAAAAAAAAAAATATGTTTTCCGACTTAACACCGTACTTTATTTATTTGCAACTTTTGACAAAAATGTTAATAATAACAATAGACAGTAACAGAAAGAACTAAAAAGGCAATAGGATATTGCAAAAATGCCTAAAGAACAGATTATTATAAACAATGTGATAAAATAATTATTTAAATTTGAATGAGACCAGCATATTTATGATGAGTCCCGGAGACTCCACGTCACCGGTTATGTTCCTAAAATCGGACGTCACCGGTTACGGGTTAATATAGAAGAAGAACAAGAAAACCCGGAAGACGAAAGCTGTGAGGTAAGCAGAGCAGACGAGAGGGAGGAGAATCCACCAACGATCCTGGAAGTTAAAGACGCTGTAAACAAACTAGCCAGAAACAAATCACCCGGAATAGATAATCTCTCAGCGGAGTTATATAAAAAAAAGGTGGTCACGATATCATAATAGGGTTTCAGCAGCTTATAAAAGAAATATAGATACAGAAGTCCCTTCCCAGTGATTGGAATATTGGAATACTTTTCACCATACACAAAAAGGGAGATATCTTTGAATGCTCTAACTATCGAGGAATTACGCTCCTAAATGCAGCATACAAAATATTCCCAATATACTATGCCATCGTATGGTACCATAAGCAGAGCAAACAATAGGACAATACCAGGCTGGTTTCAGGAGTGGTAAATCAACAATTCATCAGAATTCAACCCTGAGACAAATTATAGAGAAAACACTGGAATACGGTATAGACCACATATTATAGACTACAAGGCATCCTACGACTCTATAAATAGAAGAGAATTGTTTAGAGCAATAATATACCTAGGAGTACCAAATCGGTTGGTAAGTCTAACCAAACTTACCCTTGAAAAAGTTGAATGCAGAGTACGAATCCAGGGAAAACACTCTGAAACCTTTTAATGCGAATAACGGGCTACGTCAGGGAGACCCACTCTCCTGTATACTATTCAATCTAGCTCTGGAAAAAGTAATACATACGTCACAAATCACAACTACCGGTTTAATATATAACAAATCTGTGCAAATTCTAGCATATGCTGATGATATCAATATTGTTGGGAGAACGGAAAACGCAGCACGAGAGGCGTATGTAGCACTAGAGGAAGCGGCTGCAAAAATGGGTTTAATAATAAACATTAATAAAACTAAATACACAAAAATACGTCGTCGAAGCAGTTAACGAATTTGTATACCTGGGAACGCTTGTCAATACTGAAAATGACACTACCGCAGAGATAAACCGCAGAATTTGCATGGCTAATAGATGCTATTTTGGGTTTAATCTTGTTTTTAAATCTACAGTTATATCAAGAAATACAAAAGTAAAACTCTACAAAACAATAATACGCCCAAACGACAAAAAGCAACGAAAACATGTTAGGATGTTTCGAAAGAAAAATACTAAGGCGAATCTATGGAGCGATAAATGAAAATGGTGTCTGGCGAAGATGATACAACTTCGAAATCTATAGAATATACCAGGAACCAGATATCGTCTGAGGTGGGTAGGTCATGTAATGCGTATGGAGCAAACCGACCCAGCTAGAAAAACGCTCCTTATAGACCTATTGGTCAAAGAAGAAGAGGACGATCCAGAACAAGATTCCTAGATAACATAGACCAAGATATGAGAAATATAAAAATACGTGCTTGGCGAAGGAAGGCGATTGATAAGGATGACTGGAAGAGAATTCTTGGGGAGGCTAGGACCCACACAGGGTTGTAAAGCCATAATGATGATGATGATGAAAAACTGTAATAACTCGTGACACGCATTGTTTTCTTCCTTATTTGAAATGTCCAAACATAGATATTAGCAAAACTTACTAGATGGCGTACATAACACTTAGTTAATTTGAAACATTCATGGTTTTTCCCGAGACCCTTCAATTCGTAACACAGAGGTAACTAAGAGAAACTAAATGATATATTACCTTAAAGCATTATTAAACGAAAGGGTTTAACCACTACTAACCTCTGTAGCAGCAGGAAAAACAATAAGTACAGCAAGATCCGATGAAGATGAAGAACAAAGGGAACTAGTTATACCTGCAACGCTAGAGGAGGTTCGAATGATAATCCAAATATTAAAAAGCAATACAGCGCCAGCTATAGATAAAATACCGACAGAGCTATACGAGCAAGGAGGAAAACATTTAACAAAACAGATGTAGCATATATTACAAGAAATGTTAATAGAAAATAACAAAATGTCCAAACAATGGAACAAAAATATAGTCTGCCCTATTTAAAAAAAGGGACACATTTTTGTCAGATTTATAGAGGCATAGAGGCAGAGAATATCAAGCAGGATTTAGGCAAAATAGATCTAATATCGACCTACTCTTATATTATACTTATAGTTGTGATAATTTTAATTAATAAAGAGATAATAAACTGGATTTGCTTACAGGTAGTCCATCTATACTGTTTCTATAGTAGAAAAGAAAATTAAATAAAACGTTCTTTGTTAAATAATAGTAATACTTTGTTGTTTAATTACAAATTACAGATCGCTTCCATAATAATTCTCAATCTAATTTGTCTAGCTTGTCCATCACTGCTTTATAATTTATTTAGGCACTCGGCTATCAACGATACTTTACAATACAAGATCAACGTTGTAGGTAGAAGAAGCAGGAATGCTAAGAGTTTCTTTGATAGATTCAATTTCCCCTATAATCCGTCCGCGCCTGATCTAAATGAAAAAGACAAATTTCTTTTAATATTTTGAACGAGCACGTCGTCAATCCTTATCCTGCGATTGACAGGTAAATTAGAAGAGTATCTGTGAGCAAATAAGTTATCAGTTTGCTGTCAAACTATAATTGCCTATGCATTCAGTTTGCTAATACCGAGTGATTGATAGAGACGGACCCAGAATACGTGCAGCTCCAGGGTCGGACAATTTTAACTAAATAATGTAGTTAGTTAGTATGAAATATTGTAGGCATAATGCTGTTGAACAAATATGTATAAATGTCAGGTGTTAAAAAAATTGTGTCCTATTATTTTATGAATATGGTTAATATTAGATAGAGGAAATATAAGATTAGATAATTAAATAAAAAAAAACAGAAAATAAGATTTAAAAAGGAATTTTGTCCATTATTTTATATTAATACTTTATATATGTGTTATTAATGTTGAGTGTCATAGCTTTATATAAATAATCTCAACGACTAGTAAGTTGCACTGACAATTTGTGATATACTGTAAATATTTTCACATTCCTCTACATAAAGTATCTTGAAAAAGCAATAAAACAATTCCGAAAGCTAGACCAAAAGTCAAAAGAGTGTTTCTATAACATTAATAATGTAATAAACATTGTTGTTTGTTTATATCGACAGTCACTAATATCCAGTATTTCTTATAAATATATATATATATATATATATATATATTTATATATATATATATATATATATATATATATATATATATATATATATATATATATTTATATATATATATATATACATATATATACATATATATATATTATATATATATATATATATATATATATATATTTAGGGATTCTACAGTATTCTTTGCCTTCCCTCGCTAAACCGTTTCCATCTCTCTCTGTTATCCCACTCTCCATCGTTTAGGCCTCCCCTATTCATGGCGTCATCTACTTCGTTCCTCCAGGAATTGGGATCGTTCTCTTTTCCTCCTTCCTATGTGGCTCCATTCAGTTATTCTCTTTATCAATCTGCTATCGCCAGTTCCTCTTACATGTCCATACCACTTTAGTCTTTTTTGTTCTATATATGTTGTTATATTTGTTTCTATTAATGTTCTTTGCTTTATTTCGTCATTATTTCTCCTATCCATTCTTATTTCTCTGCAGCATCATCGCAGGCATTTCATCTCTGTTGCTACTATCTTACTGCAATTTTATCTGTTATTGCTTGCTCTATCTTTTCTCGCAGTATCTTTCCATATAATCTTCCTATTAAAAATATTACGCTTATTCCTCTGTAGTTTTCGCATCGTTTTTATATCTCTTTTCTTAAATATAGATGTCATATATGCCTCCGTCCATTCCTTTGGGATCTGTTCACCTTTCTGAAATAATATATATATATATAATATATATATATATATATATATATATATGTATATATATATATATATATATATATATATAATATATATATATATATATATGTACATATATACATATATAAATATATATATATATATATATATACATATATATATATATATATTATATATATATATATATATATATATATATATATATATATATATATATATACATATACAGATTGAACCAAATTAAAACGGAACATACAATTTAATACATGTCTGTTTGAAGTGCATTTGAAATAGTGGACCAATATAAAACTTGGACAAAAATAAATCCATCCCTGGGTATAGACATTGTATAAAATATCGTTCAACTATCTGTCTCGTAACAATGTTGTTTGCGTAAGACGGGTTTGTCTAAGGAGGCGATAATAGTTCAGGAAATGAAACTCGAAAAAAGTTAAAACTTCGCAATTTTTTCGTCCTGCATTTATCCAGTTAAAATTTTAACAGAAGGTAGGCGATAGCCCAAGGATCAAAATCTATATCGAACCGAAGTGCGCTGAAGGGTTTTAGGGGTGAAAACTACCCCTAATTGTCAAAAATTATAAAATAACATATTAAACCTGAATATGGGTAAGATTTGGTTTGAATTAGTTAAATAATGAATATTTTATACTTTTGAATAGAGTTCCATCTTAGTTCAACACTTAAAAAGCAACCCTTGTTAGAGATTAATGTAAAAAAATTACTAATTCTAAAAAAATGATTTCACCTTGGATCGATTTGGATAAAAATTTGGATTTAAGCTCAATTCACCCGCTGCTTTATAGTTTATGTCATGTCGACGAACCCTGATTGTTCTTAGGGGTGAAAACTACCCCTAATTGTCAAAAATTATAAAATAACATATTAAACCTGAATATGGGTAAAATTTAGTTTGAATTAATTAAATAATGATAGTTTCGTGCTTTTGAATAAAGTTCCATCATATTTCAACCTTTAAAAAGCGACCCTTATTAGAGATTAATATAGAAAAATTAGTAATGCGAAGAAAATGATTTCACCTTAAGATGAGTGAAATTTGGTTTGGATTAGTTAAATAGTGATTTTTTTTTACTTTAAAATACAAATTCATACATTTTCAACCCTTAAAAATCAATTGTTATGAGTGCTATAGGTGAAAACAATTTTTTCCAAAATTTTGCAACTTTTCAACTTTTGAAAATCACCCTTTACAACATTGCAGTTTTTATAAACTAATTTATAAGATATAAATTGAAAAAAGTAGAATTAAATACAAAAAAAATTATCAACATAAAAAGGCACCATAATTATATTCTTATACATTTACATAAATAGTTGAAAATATTTACATTTATAGGTAAAACAATTATAATATTAATTTTATTTGTCATCAATTACATCTTTATCGTGATCTATGTCATCCTCATCTTCTTCAATTATTGGTGGACTGTTATTGCACCCTTCACCTTAGCACCCAGAACAGTAGAGTTACAGTATAAACCAACTTTTCTGCACCCACATGAAACGCCGCATCCTTTTTTTGCATTGGCAAAAAGTAATTTTCAAAAGTTCATCGGGTGCAGGCTGTTTGTTCATGCACACGGGTAATAACAAACCAACTTTGGAATACCATCCCCAATCTGTTGATCTGATATTTTTATTGCCAAGCCATAGACACATGAACAAATGTTTTATTCTGTTGTATGAGATTTCAAAATAAAAAGGCTTACAATTTCGAATGTTTAACGCCCCACTAGCTAATATACCGGTTTTGTAGATTATTATGCCCCGAAATGTACTGTACTATACTAATGGAATTTTCCGGAAAAAAATTAACTGGTTTTTTTAACGTATTTCCTTTAATTTTTAACGATAGAGTGTTTCTTCAAAAACGATTTGTAGAGGTTTTTAAGAGCTACAAGGATCTGTGAATTAAATCTTTTTGGAACCCTTTGTTTTTAAATGGGGTGAGTTTAAAGGGCCCGAAAAAGATGGTGCTTCATCGTAAATCGATGCTTTAAACGGCTATATCTCGCCAACTATTCATTGTACAACAAATATGAAGGGTAAAAAATATGAAATTGTAAATCGTTTCTCGCTTTAAGCTGTACTTTTTCTAAAACTAAGCATTTTTAATGGGTCAAACTTCTTGGACCTATTAACAATACATGTACGAAGGGAATTGCAGAAGAGTGAAGATTGATTTTAATTATGGGGTGGTTAGGGGGTTGATTTCATCGATTTTTTCATAAAAAATGAGGTATTGACCTTATTTTCATCATAACTCACTAAATTTTTGAGCTAGAGTCTTTTTTTATGATAGGTCTGTTTATGCTATGAAAGGTTTTGGGAGTTTTCTTCCAAAAATGCATCATTTTCCCGATATCTGACTTTGAATCTTTCAAATTTGGCATTTGAAGAAAACGGCTGAACATTGATAGGCCGTATTTCGGTTCCTATTATATCGCAAAAACATTTTAAAAATGAATTGTATTTGTCTTTTTAAAAGCTACAAATTTGTTCTCTACAATTTTTTTGATAAAATGCACCATTTTCGAGTTATTCGCGAAAAATCGATTAAAAACGTCAATTTTTTCGTCTAAAAGTTGTTACTTTCAATCGCGAATAACTTGAAAAATATCATTTTATAAAAAAAATGTATAGCACATTTTTTGTCTAGAATCACTTTTTTAATCGAAACCTGTAGTTAAAACGTAAAAAAAATTTCGCCCCGGAGATGGGGTGGCAACCACCCCCTAGGCTTTGGCGTACTTTGGTTCGATATAGATTTTGATCCTTAGGCTATTACCTACCTTCTGTTAAATTTCAAGTCAACCCACGCAGCACGAAAAAAACTGTGAGGTGAAATGCTTCATTTCCTGGACTATAACTGGTTTGACAGCATATTAAAATCGTAGATTTATGTGCAGCTTTCAATTTTTATGAGTTCAGAATCCAGCAGCCCGCTGAAGTATTGGATTTTTATAATATAATTATTTGAGAATCTTTTGTTGGCCAACAACCTACAGCAGAATTTAGTCGAAATACATTATATTCCTATGTTCCGAATTTATTTCGTTCAATCTGTATATATATATATATATATATATATATACATATATATATATATATATGTATATATATATATATATATATATATATATATATATATATATATATATATATATTATATATATATAAATATATCATCATCATCATCATCATTGGTGCTAAAGCCCTATAAAAGAGCCTCGACGTTCCCAAGTTTATTACGCCAGTCAGTTCTATCCATTGCCAACTGTTGCCAGTTTGTTGCGCCTATTTTTCTACCATCTTCATCTACACCATCCCTCCATCTGAGTTTTGGCCTACCCCTACTTCTACTTCCCACAGGTTGTGACATAAGGATTCTTCTAGGAGGGTTGTTCTGCGGTGATCTTGCCAGATGTCCTGTCCATCTTAGTCTTCTATTTAACTCTGTGATATATCTCATCGTTTTACCTCCTTCTCCAAACACCATCTTCACAGATGCCACCGAATATTCTTCTCAGGATCGTTCGTTCAAATATAATTAGGATGTTCTTATCATCACTGGTTGTATAAGGGTTTTGTATATGGTTATTTTTGTTTTTTGGCTTAAGTTTCTGCTTCTCATATGTCTACTTAATCCAAAATAGCATTTGTTTGCTAGAAATATTCTTCGCTTGATTTCTTCCATCATGACGTTCTCCTTGGTGATCAGGGAGCCTAAGTATGTGAATTTGTCCACCACTTCAAAGGTAGAGTTATCAACAGTGAATTGGTGACCGATGTTTCTGGCTGTATTGTTGGATGTTAATGCCAATATCTTAGTTTTCTCTTCATTCACTTGCATGCCCATATTTTTTGAGGCGTTTGACAAAGTGGTATACATTTCTTCTAGTTTGCGTGTTGTGCGGACAATTAGGTCAACATTATCTGCATATGCCAAAATTTGGGATGATTTATTAAAAATTTTTCCTCTGTTGTCTATTTGGGCATCCCTGACAGCTTTTTCCAGAGCTATGTTGAAAAGGAGACACGCCAGCGCATCTCCCTGTCGCAGCCCAACATGAGTTTTAAATGCCTGTGATTGTTCGCCCTGTATTTGGACTTTGCAAACAACTTTACGCATTGTAGCCTTAACCAATCTTATCAGTTTATCGGGGATGTGAAATTCATCCATAGCTTCATATAATTTATTTCTGAAGACACTATCATAGGCCGATTTAAAATCTACGAAAAGATGGTATGTGTCAATATTGAATTCATTGGTTTTTTCCAGTATTTGCCTTAGCACAAAGATCTGGTCTGTTGTAGATAGGCCTAACGCCACTTTGATATTCGCCAAGAAGCTCCTCTGAATGTGCAGTCAGGTGACTATATAAAATACTGAAAAAAATTTTGTATGCTGTATTAAGGAGAGGTATTCCCCTATGGTTTCTACATTCCAATTGATCACCCTTTTTGTGTAGCGGGCATACGATCCCAATACATCACTCTTCCAGGATTTGTTCCTCATTTCAGACTCTCAGTATAATTTTATATAATATGGTTCCGCAGGTATACCATCACTTCCTAGAGATTTAATATTTTTTACGTGTTTTATTGCATCTCGCAGTTCTTAAATTAATGGAGGCTCCAATGGTGTATTGTTGCTTGCTTCTGGTAGTGGTTAATTTGGATCTTCAACTTCGATAGTAAGTAGTTCTTTATAGTGTTTCACCCACCTTTTCAATACTTCTTCTTTTGTATTAAGTATATGCCCCTCCTTATCCTTACATAGTCCGATCTTTGGTTTAAATTCTTTTTTTGCATTTTTCAAATTTTTATAGAATTTTGTTGTTTGATTTTCCTTTTTTAATGTCTCAAGTCCTTTCAATATTCTGTTTTCATAAGTTCGCTTTTTTCTCCGATGGATGTACTTCTCTTCTCTTCTGAGATCTTTATATTTTTGTTTTTTTTTTTCGGGTTCTTCTTTGCTCTTCGCACTCAGCATCGAACCATTCATTGCGTGGTGGTGCTCTTTGTGGCCCTAGAATGTTATTTGCTGCACCTTTAATACGATTTTTACACATTTCCCATTGTTCACTAATTGTTAGATTCTCTTTAGTTATGTATTTAGTTTGGATATTCGAACTGAAGGTAAAACAAATAATAAATTAATAAATAAATTAATATAAACTAATTATTTAAATATACAATAATAAAGATATGACGTTTATAACGTTACAGCGGAAGATGTAGCAATTTTAGGTCATGTTAATTTGCAACATATTTTAAATACTGCCAAAATAACTTAATAATCTGTTTTTTTTTTGATGTACTCTCCATAGATTACTAAAAAATTACAAATTTTATTCTTACAAAATACACTTTGTGCAGTACAGGAAAAAAAAAATAAACATTTCAGATGCATTTTCTTTTTTTCCAAATGGTACTGTAAATCGGTTTGAGTGCCGTTATTAGACTAATGAAAATTCCAGAGTTTTCTATAAAACACATAGCCAACAACCTTGTTACTAAACATATGAGCACAAATTTATGGGAATTGTTTTGTCGAGTTATTATTTTTACAACAAATTTGAACTGTAATGCTTAACCAAAAATTTTATGATAAACAAATGAAAACATGATTTCAGATGTTTTTCAACAAGACGATGGTTTTCCTACAAGACGACGCACCTCCACATTGATGCATACCTTAATAAACGGTTGTCTGGATGGCCATGCATGAAACGACGAGGTTTTATTGAATGGTTAGCCAGATCTCTCGATTTGACTCTTCTAAACTTCCTAAGATTATTTAAAAGATATGACTTCTAATACCATTTTTTCTTAATTTAAAGAACTAAGACGACAAAGAAATAAGTGCATAAATGTAATACAATAACGAAAAATGCTTCAAAATGTTCCTCGTAATTTTGAACAGCGGCTTTATAATAATTTATCGATGTTGCGTTGGTAGATATCATTTTTAATATTTAATTAAACAATTGTAGCTGACGAGTGTTTTCACTCTGTTTTGAATATTTTAAATTATTAATTTATTAATTTAAAGTTTAGTTTATTTTATTTACGTTATATGTAGAAAAAACTATTTATGGTGACGTAAAAATTTTTAGAACAACATAGGTATCCCGTGTCCCGTTCAGTTTTTAAAATATTTTCAAACTGATGTTTTTTACAAAAAAAAGTTAATATGGAAAAAAATTATAGATGCCTGATTTCTTTAGCGAAATATCTATTTAACCCATGTAGGCCCATAGTTGCGTTAACGCAACACATTGAATGCAATTTTTCTTACTTTTTCTTTTTAAAAATATACTTCGAAATATCGTTAAAAATAGAACAGTAACTGTAGAAATTATTCTACAAAGTAAAATTTATTTGTTTTTAGAAAATAATGTCGTTTTAGGACTTTGAATGTAGCGTTGGGACAACTATGAAACAATAAGAATAATACATAGAAGTAACTACTTTCTCGTGTAAACCTGACGCACCTGTAACAAGTGGTAATTGTTATTTTGTCTTGAGTATGATATTCGATCACTGAACTTCTTCTTCTTCTTCTTCTTCATGTACCTTGTTCGTTCCGAATGTTGGCAATCAACATTGCTATTCTGACTTTGTTTACGGCAGATCTGAATAGTTCAGCGGATGACAATCCGAACCATTGCCGCAAGTTTTGGAGCCACGAGTGTCTTCTCCTCCCTGGACCCCTTCTGCTGTCTATTTTCCCTTGAACGATCAGCTGTAGTACTCTATATTTATTATGTCTCATACCGTGACCCAAGTATTCCAACTTTCTTTTCTTTATACTTATTCCTACCTCTCTCTCTTTACCTATCCGGCGTAGTACCTCTTCGTTGGTCACGTGCTCAGTCCAGGATATACGTTATATACGTCGGTAAGCCCACATTTCAAAATTGTCCACGCCTCCATTCCATATAACAAAACCGGGAATACATAACATTTCAGAAGTCGAATTTTGAGAGGTAGGGTGAGGATTTTAGAAGTGAAAATTTGCTTCATGCTAGTGAACGATGCTCTTGCCCTTTCTACTCTTATACGTATTTTCTTCGCTTGATCCCAATTTGAGTTAACTGTTGTTGTGTAAGTAGATGTACGAATCCACGTGTTCAATTCTTTCATTGACTAATATCAGTTGCTGTGGTGGTTGTTGGGTTTTGCTTACTACCATCCATTTGGTTTTTGTGATATTTAGTCTGAGTCCGTATTGTGCACTTGTTTTTTGTATGTTACTCATTAGGCAACTTAGTTCCTCCATGCTACTTGCTAGAATCACAGTGTCATCAGCATACCATGTTATTAATTATTTCTCCATTTATCTTTATGCCTTCTGTGCTTTCCTCCAGCACTGTTTTAAATATTTCTTCTGAGTATATATTAAAGAGAAAAGAAGACAAGATACAGCCCTATCGTACCCATTTCTTCATCTCAATTTTATTGGTCAATATAGATCCTACTTTCACTTTAGCTGTTTGACCCCAATAGAGACTCGCTATTGTTCGAATGTCTCTGTAGTCGACTCCGATCTTATGAAGAACATATGTACACGTCTTTGTTCATATCTCTGCAGCGCTGGATGAGTACCTCTAGACTGAAAAAACCCAAACTGCGAATCTCCAATGTTATCCTCGCATTTTTTGCTTATTCTGTTGTAAATAACCTTGGTGTATGCCTTCGAAATGTGGTTATTTAGACTTATCATCCGATATTGATCACAAGACTTTGCTTTTGGTTTTTTTGGTATGGCAACAAAAGTTGACTTTTCAAAAGTTGGCCAGTCTTCAGGAAACTCCCCGCTGTTATAAATATTGTTAAAGAGTCTGACGAGTGAGTCTAGAAATTGACTGTTTGTTTCGCACAGCATTTTCAATACTTCCCCGTATACGTTATCATTGCCTGGTCTTCTGTTATTTTTAAAACCCTTTATAGCATTCTCCACTTCTGATTTTAGAATAGAAGGGCCAGTATCGTCATTGCCCAGTGTATACCCACTAGGACGGTCATCATTAAACAGTTGTTCCACATAAGTTTCCCATATTCTAACTATTTTGTTCACTAAATCACTGAACTGTTATAGGTATTTTTTGGATACTTTTCCACTAGAACAATACGTGAAAACATACTGCTAAACTGTCTGTTGAAGAACACAATATACATTGGAAAAAAAGATCGCGTCACTATGGATTGTCGCTATGATCAAAATAATAATATAAGTGTTGTGGGTTGGAACGATAATTCTAGGGTGACGGGTGTAACCAATTGTGATCCAGTAGAGCCTGTTCTTCCCGTGAAACAACACAATCGCAAGGTAAGAAAAGATATCGCTATCCCACAACCCAACATGATAGCTAAATATACTAAATACGTAGGGGAAGTGGACTTAGTTGATAATGGAGTAGCTAATTATAGAATTAATATCCGTAAGAAAAAATGGTGGTGGCCGGTATTTATAAACATGTTAGACTCTGCTATCGTTAATTCCTGGAAACTCTACAGAATTGTACACGACGAAACTCCAATTTCGCAGTTAGATTTTAGGTCAGAACTTGTGCGAAGTCTTGGTAGTATTAACAAAAGTAGCACAAAATCTGTTCGAGGTCGTGGCTCTAGTTCATCCTTACCATCTACCTCATGTTTGGATAATGTGGGCCACATGATTAAATGCAATGATGAAGACTGGAGAAGGCGTTGTAGGCTATGTAAAAGTACAACTGTTTTTATGTGTAAAAAATGTAATATAGTCCCAATGTTGCGTTAACGCAACGTTAAAAAAATGGACGTGTAGTTTTTTTCTTTATGTAGCTTTACAATTATCTTTATTTGTGTTTAATTAAATATATATTTATTAAATAATCATTTGTTTTATTATGTTTTCTACAAGTGGCCCTAAATGGATTAATGATGCGCCACACATGGTCTATTCCCAATATAACATTAAACATTTGTGGTACTGATTGGCAAATGACAGATGGTAATGACCCCATTGGGATAAAAACTGTTTTAAACCTGTTTTAAACATTTTCATAAAATCCAATCAATATTGCCAAATATCAGGGTAGACCTTTTGAGTGGCCAAACCTGAATAATAGAAGTGACAAAATAAAATTATCAAAAAGATTTTGTTTTTAATTCAACAAAACCAAATAACTCTCTAATTTATGAAGATTGTGTTTTAGTAACTGCTTTCTTTTTTTTGTGTGTGTTTTGGCTTGGACAATTGTCATTCAGCCAGTCTCAATCAAGATAAGTTTATTAATGTAGTGTGTGTGTGTGTTGTTGTGTGTGTAGAGTAATTGTCTTGATACTTAGCAAAGTCGACGTCATTGTCTTTGCTAAGAGACGCTAATTGTATCCGAACGTCTGCGGTCCCTCCGGTGTGTACCGATCACACAAGTAGTAACTGCTTTTGACTTCAAAACCAAATACTTAACTTTTAAATCTAAAATACTTATAGGTAATTTTTAATCTATAATCTTTAAAAAAAAAAACTAACAATGGATACTGGTTGATTTTACGGTTGTTCATTTAATAACATGAAATTAACTTAAATAGGAGTATACATGAGCCAAATAATGCAGCATATCTACAACTATAACTGTATTAGTTTATTAACATTTTATTGTTTTTCCGGTCTTTTTTTGCTTCTCCGTATTAATTTCTACACAATTTATAAATAGAGATTAAATCAATCTGACCCAGCCAGTCCATTCCTGTGAGATTACCTTTTAGAAACCAAGTTAATAACTTTGACGAATTGTTGCTCATTTATTTTACTTAAGGAATTCAAGACTTACTTATGCAAACAATAATTTTCTTAGTTTGCTACTTTATGAAGGAAGCATGCAAGGTGGCCTGATGATGAATGGCTATAGTTTAACATGTCATTAAAGAAAAATATTGTATACGGTATATGGCCACCACCATTTTGTTTAAATATGCAAAATGAGTTATTATTATTATAAATATATATATAATACTATTGTCAAATCAGACCAACGTTTAAACGACTATGTCACGAAACCGAAATGTAAGTTAAATATTATATATATTATATATATATATATATATATATATATATATATATGAATATATATATATATATATATATATATACACTTCATCTAATTTATATAACGATGCACGTCATCGGCGTCATAGCCTGTGACGTCACATGATACCAACACAAAATATTTAGGGTGTAGGTGTGTTCTTTTTTAGAATCACTTTACCGAGTACACTGGCATTACAGCCACTAGGCATATTTTATTATATCCTCGTAGAAATAATATTTAAAAATTTCTATTAATGTTAACTTAAAGAAATACACAATAATATGTTTCATTTAATTTGTATAAATGCATTATAAAGCGTTTTTATCAAGAACATGACTGTGTTCCGAACACACTGTAACTGTAATCGAACGAAGGTAAAATTTTGGCATAAATTGGTAATACTTATTTGACAGTTGCGGTGTTGACACTTTTTGGACTTCATTATTTTGAATTTTAAAGTGAATATCTCTTGTTTTATATTTTTAACTATTTAAGAAAATCTGTTCTTTTTAGAACAAAATTAGTGTGTTATTTCAAAAATGTCACGTAAGAATTTAAATAGTCCTTGTAAAGAGATGGTAATACTTTTGCAATAATTATGTAATCTATTTGATTTAAAATGGAGTCAGGATTTTTTTATACTTTGGCAACTATCTCAACTTCGATCTCTGACGTAGATAATAACGTAAGTCATTATGTTATATATATGTATATATGTATATTATATTTGATCTTACCGCAACTTAAAATTATTGAGTTAGTATGTTAAAAAACTTAGCTAGTAACAACATTGTGGTGTTTTTTGTTACTATGTGCAAAAAAAGTTTTTTTAACGTTGGAAATGTATGGTAGCTTTGAACTTAAAACGCAAAGGTATACCCAAGGTTAATCGAAAAACCCAATGTAACTACATTTAAAAGGAAGTAATTCTTTCAAATGTCGGCAATAACTAAATTTTTGATTGTTAGAAAGTTTAATTGTGAGGTTCTGTTCAGAATCAGAACGCATGTGCCGACAATTCAAGTATTTCTCTCATGAATCTTTATGTCGTTAAGGTTCATTGGTAAAACCGAATGAAGTTAAATCTCAGTTTGCGGAAATATTATAGATTTTTTTAATTGAAATTATTTTTTAATTATTAAGCCTTCATTAAAGGCAAATTGGAACCAGGCAGTGTTAAAGTGTACACGCGAAAACCCGAACTCAGTAATTACCAAAGAGAATTTTGCATTGGTACTAAACACAGCCATTAGTCAGTTAAAATCTGATCGCATATTTAATGGCTTTAAGGCATCTGGATTGTATCCATGGAACCCTGAAGCAATGGACTTTTTCAAATGTTTAGGGAAGATTAAACACCCGAATAAAGATATTAATCACACTATTTCTATGACAAAATCAATAATATATGAAGGTTTTGTACACAAACTCGGAGCCGCAAAAATACTAGAATTTCAAAGTTTGGATAATTGCGAAGAACTAAATACAGACTCGAAATTGTTCTTTAATATATATAATTTATTTTAAAATACCATAGATCTACCCAAGATTCAGACTACATTGACAGGTGGTAGATATAGTTGATATTGCAGATGCAAATATTTTAAAAGCAGACACACTTATTGATCATACAATTAAAAGCACTACTTTTGGTGTAATGGAAAAGTTGAGTTATAATACATATCAGATGTTATTGTCCTCAAAGAAAAACAGCAATTGTCACGAAAGCAATTTCCTGATTCTGTAGAGGAAAACGTTAATCTGCTCACAATTAATAACATATTTTTCTGATGTCTGAAAAAATATGAATTCATCAAATTTGAAAAATACATCACAAAGCAAATGTACAAATTTGGAAACCAGTAAAGAAATATTTAAGAATAAAAAGTGCTGGTGAGTCGGATAAAAGAAAGTTATTTTCTGAAACTGAGGGATACCAAGAACATGAAAAAATACAAATTCACTTAGATATGTGAAACGGTGAAACAATCAGACGACACCAACCCATCTGCAAATAACTTTGTGTGTAAAGGATTGTGTTATTTTGGTTTCTATAATATATTATCCAAATCAAAAGTTGGAGTAAAATGTCTATATTGTGTTAGAGGCTACCATATTGGTACTTGTGCAAAGAAACAACAAAAAATTGAAAACATAAATATTTTTGTTTACCTTACCTGCACAAACAAAAAAAGATAATTAGGAATTTTATGAATGGCCAATGACTGTAATTCTATATGTCAATAACTATGTTTGTATGGTCAATAACTGTGTACTTCTATAAGTTTTCAATATAATATATAAATGAAATACTTAACCATTGCCTAAACTTCGACTATTTACCATTTTCATTAAGCACTTTATTTTATAAACAAATCATTACACAAATATATTTCATGTTGACACTCTTAAGAAGTTTAACAGAGATTTAAAAATTGGTATGTGACATTGACAGATGACATCTGGCATTTTTCACAAAACAGGTGCACGGTCGTAACTTAAATATCTGCCGTGGTGCATTTACTAACAAATCAATTTATTAACTTGTGATACATTTAGGAAAGATCTTTGATGGCAGTCTTATTATTAATGAAAATAAGATATTTTTTATATGAATCATCTTTAATATGCATATTTTGTTGAAGTATTGTTTTGTTTCCAAAATCTGTACATTTTCAAAATCAAAAGAACGGCTTATATCCACAGAACGCTTGTCTAAGGTTGTTGTGTTTGATTTGTTGGTTTTTACATTATGTTTGTGTACAACAACCCTTCTATGCAGGTATTGGTGTGTTTGCCCAATATATTTTTTAAGGCAGCCGCATCAACCATATTAAATATTAGTGGATGGATTAATATAAACAATAATAATTACAAATAACAAATAAATAACATACTTATATGGGGTTCAATATATTACAGTCTCTTAAAAATTTCACAATATTTTTACTGGTACACTTACTAAAAATATCTCTTCTAACTGAATGAATTTTATTAGTTAGTCTTTCAACACTATATTTGGGACACTCGGTTATTACGTGTTTTACTTTTAACGGCATGTCACAACTCGTACATTTTGGTTGAGGTTTCTTCTTTATGAGATATTTATGTGTGAGTTTGCTGTGTCCTAATCGGAGTCTGGATAATACAACCTGAAGAAAACGGCTAGGGACGTTGTTACTATATCGTTTAAAATTTGGTTTAATTTCTTTTTAACTTTGAGTATTTTTCTTCCCAACATTTAGTCCAATTACATATCACATTTTGTTTAAAATACGTATTGAGATCTTCTGCTAATGGTTTTATTATCGGTGTGATATTTGGGAAATTTGCTATTTCTCGAGCATTTTTATCAGCTATTCGTTATCTTTAATGCCTATATGTGATGGTACCCACACAAAGACTAATGTTTTATTTTCCAGCTGCTGCATCTTGTTTTTTATTAATTTAGCAATTGGGTTGTAGGTGTACATTTTTGACAGTATATGGAGGGAATTGATTGAGTCAGCACTAATAAGGAATTTATCTGATTTGACTGTTTGTATCTCTTATAGATAAAAAACATAGACAATAGAGACTAACGAATAATAACAAACTTCTGCTGGAATCAAAGAGCACAAATCATAATAGATAACGAACCCAGTCCAGAAATTTTAATCCAGACAAGAGTTAGGCGTGGATGTTAAATGTCCCATTTTACTATTTAATGTATATAGTAGTCATTTTTGAAGAAGCATTACTATCTCAAAGTGACGGAATATTAATTAATGGAAGATCTATTAAAAACATAAGATATGCAAATTATACCGTAATTATGGCAAGCTCTGCTGAACAACTCCATTTACTGCTAAACAAAATAAACAGTTTCTGTGAAAATTATGGACTAAAAATGAATATAAAAAAGACCAAATACATGATAATAACAAAGAAAATAGATATACCAACAAGCATACATTTGGGAAATGTACCGATAGAAAGGGTTGACAAATACCTAGGAAACTGGATTTCAGACAATAATGATTAAACAACCGAAAAGCCATGATAGAAATAGCAAGAAATACGTTTGTAAAAAATGAAAACAATTCTTTGCAACAAAGACCTTAGATAATAACTGAGAGTAAGAGCACTGATATGCTACGTGTTTTCGATAATGCAATATGGACTTGAAAGCTGGACATTGAAGCAAGAACATAAATAAGTTACAGTCCTTTGAAATGTGGTGTTACAGGAGGATGCTAAGAATGAGCATAGACACAGAAGAAAACTAACACGAAAGTATTATGAGAAATTGGCAAAGAATGCGAAATAATAAACACAATAAAAATAAAAAATTTGCAATATCTGGAACACTTAATGAGGGGACAGCAATATGAACTGTTAAGGCTGAAAATACAGTAAAAGTTAAGAGGAGGAAGGAGTATAGCAAGAAGGAGAGTGTTATGATTAAAGAATTTAAGGGACTGGTTTAAATGCTCTTCTATAGACCTCTTCAGAGGAGAAGTCGAT
Organism: Diabrotica balteata; assembly: GCA_918026665.1. Taxonomy (NCBI): domain Eukaryota; kingdom Metazoa; phylum Arthropoda; class Insecta; order Coleoptera; family Chrysomelidae; genus Diabrotica; species Diabrotica balteata. The sequence continues at coordinate 137,008,018 of OU898276.1, forward strand.
AAAGTAAAGATAGTGATGATGTGATTCACTTAAAGAGGAAGATGTGATTTAGAGCTCTGTATCACAGCCCAATATATTTTGAATTGCAGTACATTGGGTTTAAATGTTGAGCAATATTTTCCAGATGTTTTTGACGATTTATATCCAAAATTAATATCATACTTTGCCAGAATTTTCGACATTTGTTCAGAGAATCTATTATTTTATGGTAGGGATATATAAAGTTTGTTTGATTTGTTGGATAAAAGCTTTCTATCGTTAACAAATTTATAAAAGATTTTTATCTTGTGTACTGTTAAAACAATTATTTGGCAGGTTACTCTATACTGCCTTATTTCAACTAATAAATTATTCCACAGGTAAAATGATTTCTTAAAATCGGGACAACCTTTTATTAGACCACATATTCAATAACCAACCGTGGCATGTTTGACCAATTTCTCAAAATGATTCCAACCGCACCGTACTAACATTCCTAATTCAATCTTGTGAAACAACGACATTCTTAAACGTCATTGTCTAAGTGATATTAATTCTTATTTTATTCATTAAATGGTCTAAAGACGAAATATTGTAGAAATTAAGAAAGCAGTCAAGCGAACCGCAAAAATTACTCCTTGCAACACAAAGAAATTGTCTATGGTTGAGCTTAAGTAGTTTTACTTAGTGAATTAGAAATTTGGAATTCTGTAAGAATTTGCAGTTAAAGTAAATCCATTTTGTAAATTAGAAACGAAGTCAATATTTGCTGATTAAAAATTGTGTACTGGAAAGTCTACTGTAGTATATGGTTTGGTCTTTTTATTTTTCATTTATTTGCTAATTTATTATATTATTATACCATTTGCGAGCTAGTCTTGGAATAAAATTACTAAGGGTTACTTACTTACTGTTCGACATTCAATAAAATTCCCATTTTCAGTAAAGAATTTATATGTTTGTAAAAAATAAAATAAATCTTAGAAGAGAAAATTTAAAAGCAATTGAAAGTGATAAAATGATCCAAATATTTATTAACTAAATAAATATGCATGAGTTTTCGAGACAGATATTTATGTATTGTGCACGAATAACTAATGCTGAGGGTTTTCAAATTAAAGCGTATCAATATAATACGGACAGACAGTTATTTATAATTATGCACAGACAGACAGTAATTTATAAAAAAAGTACAGCCCTTTAAAGTTACAAAATAAAAATTGTTTTTTTGCATTATCTCCTAAACTACTTGACATTTTGTAATAAAAATGGGCATGTTACTTTATTGTTCGGAAAGCATTTGTTATACAAAAGAAACGTCATTTTGTGGCATCGTTAGTTTAACACATTATTTTTAAAACTTATTTGCCTCCTATCACTTTTTCGAAAAACTAGTTTTTTCCTAGTTGGACATAAAATTACAATTAGTTTCTACGGATACAATAATTATAAACAGTAACATCAATAATAGTCAACAATTTGAAGCTATCATTTATTGTGTGAATAAGATAAATATTAAAAATTTTGATATTACAATGGCCTACACATTTCAGTAAATGGCAGATATGCATTTAACTTTGGGTAAGTTAAATCAAATTAAATTATGATTTCAATAAAGTATTGGGAATATCGTAGGTGAATGTCAAAGAAATAGTGCAGCAGCCGCAAGGCTTTGTGCAGTAAAATACCCCAATCGAAGTACACCCGATAGACGATTATCTCTGACCATTAATCATGGTTTACGGAAAACGGATACATTGCAACCGCAAGTTGCTGGCAATAGTGGTCGTCCAATAAAGGATGCAATTGATGAAGACATTTTAGAAATAATTGAAGAAGTACAAGGGTAAAAGCTACTCAACTAAATGTTCCTCACGTAAGGGTTTGGAGGCATTTGAAAGATCAGCTGCTTAAACCCTATTACTTAACAACGGTTCAAGAGTTATTGGTTGAAAAATATTCTAAAATGATTGGATTTTGCGATTGATTGTTAGTGGAAAACACTGGAAATGTTAATATTATTAGAAATATTTTTTAATGACGAGGCTACCATCTCTTTATTTGGAAAATCTTGAAATATAATGAACTGGGTGCTTTAATGAATGCATCAGCTTCTTTTTTCCAATTAGTTCAGTTACGTTCTTGAGAGCTTCCTGGAGCCATTTTGCAGTTAGCAGTTTGCCATGTTGGAGCATACGTAGTTAGTATTGTACAGTTTTTGTTTTATCCAGGACATTCATCGGATACTAGACGTACAGTGTAGAGTATAAATGTCAGTAATAGCAAGCTCATTCCTTTTAAGACAATAATATACTACTGACGCAATTTCATTTGATCCTTTGTATCGTTCATGTTTATTCCAAGAGTAGGCATATACATTATTTTTGTTTATGTTTCCCTTTAAAGAAATTTTAACAACGGTGAAATTATATAGATAAAGTTGACGACTATATTAAGGACTATATTAAGGTGCTTTGAGCAGCAATTCTTTTCACAATCGTATGAAAAAATCATTAATCCGTCAGTATTCTCTTTTAAATAGTGAAAAAAAGCTTTAGCGCGTCTTGAATGAAGTTCTTGTTTAATCTGCAATGCTTTCTTTTTATTAAAATGATTTTCGACTTTTATTCGTTCCTTTAGTTCAATACGTCATGTTGATCATACATCTGTTTTAGGACTTCCAAATTCCACGTTAAATAATTGGCTAAATACGTTGTAAAAATAGCAGAACTGGACTTAGAGCATCATCAGCTTGTTGTTTATACATTTTGTAGAGACGCTTGGGCTTTGTCCGCTTCTAAAACTACAATCAATATTTGATTGTAATATTTTACGGTAAAAGGCCTGTTTTGTAACGAATTTTTATTGTGGACTGATCATCATCATCATCATTAATCAGCTCTGAGTTGTCCATTGTTGAACATAGGCCTCCTCTAGATTTTTCCATCTGCTTCTGTTCTGCGCCTCTGCTATCCAATTGGTCACGATTCTATTGAGGTCGTCGGTCCATCGCGTTGGGGGTCTTCCTCGGAGTCGCTTGTCAGCACGTGGTCTCCACTCAAGCAATTTTTTTTGTCCAACTGTCGTCTTTCATTCTTGCAACATGTCCTGCCCATCTCCATTTTTTCCTTGTAATATGTTCGATAATGTCTTCCACTCCGGTTTGTCTACGAACTTCCTCGTTTCTTATTCTATTTCTTAAGCTTATTCCAAGGATTGATCTCTCCATCTTTCGTTGTGTCCTTCTCAATTTTTCGGCTGATGTTTTTGTGAGAGTTAAGGTTTCTTAACTCTCACAGTTAAGATCTGTATGTAAGGACTGGTAAACCGCACTGGTTAAAAGCTTTTCTTTTTAAATGGATCGGTATATTTGTTTTAAATACGTCTCTCATTTTTCTGAATGCAGCTTAACCCAGACTTATTCTTCTGAGTAGCTCGCATGTTTGGTTATCTCGCGTTAACCTTATTTCGTGACCCAAATACACATATTTTTCCACAAGTTCTATGGGCGACTTTTCGATTTCTATTAGCTCATTGAGGACAAGGTTGGTCATCATTTTTGTTTTTCCATAGTTTATCTTTAAACCGACTTTCTGGGTTACTTGCTGTAGTTGTAGCATAACTCTGACTTCTCCTAAGTTGTCTGTTATGAGAACAATATCATCGGCATATCTGAGATGATTGAATATATTTCCATCGATGCTAATACCCTTTGATTCCCACTCTAGCCGTTTAATTTAGCCAGTTATGACATAACTGTCATAAATAGCTTTGGCGACAAGGTATCTTCCCGTACCCCTCTGCCAATTTTTATCTTCTCAGTCATGGAATGGAGGTTTACGGTTGTTGTAGCATTTTCGTATATATTTTGAATAATATTTGCATACCTGTGATCTATTCTGCATTCTGATAGTGCATTTAAGATAGCAACTGTTTCGACTGTGTCAAATGCTTTGTAGAAGTCGACAAAGATAAGAGCAAGCGGTCTGGTATATTCGATAGACTTTTCAACTAGAGTTTTAAGGCATTGCAAATGGTCGTTTGTTCCGTGTCCCGCTCGAAATCCTGCCTGTTCTGTTGTGGACTGATACATTTAGAATATTGAACAGAATCCTGGTGTTAGTTTTCTTTCGACAAAAAATTTGACATGTCCGGTTTTGCATCTACATTCCTCAAATAATAACTGACAATTTTATCTCAAACGATTACTTTAGTTACTAGCATTACTCTGATGATGACGCACTTTTTTTACAATTAGGGATACACGTCGGTCGGCCCAGATATAAGTATCCTGATAACTAGTGTATATTTCTTGTATAGGTTGCTTCGTCAGTGAATTAAATAGTCTTTATAAAGTTTACGTCTAGACCATTTTCTTCTAAAAGCCAATAAAAAAATTCAATACGTTTGGTATGGTCTACTCTAATGGAAGAAATTCTTGAACTGCTGTTACATCGAAGGGGTAAAATAAATGTTACTTAACCATTCTTTATTTCATACACCATACGCTAATTCAGCAGCTAGCTATCACTCTAATACTTGTTTCTGGGTGCTCATTAATACGGTCTAAAATAGCATTATCATTTACACGGTTTTGGAAAATCCCGATTTATTTTAAATGGCAATCAATTGGTTACTAGGAATATGCGCCTATCTAATAAATTTGTATTAGGGTGCTTATTTTCATAACGCTTTTCTGAGGATCTACCATTCTCTTGACATTTACCTTATTAAAAATGATGACAAGTATAACCACAAATAATATTTTCGTAGTTGTTATTCTTACCTAAGATGCATATTTGCAATTTCAGGTATCAGTTAGGTAGTTAACTCGGTAGTTAACAATAACTTTCAAACCACTGTAAAGATAGAGAACACAACGACAATGTGCCTATTTGAATAATAAACTTTATATTAAAAGTATTACTATAGACAAATATTAAGAGAAAAACCTATAAAATAAGTATTTCCTCTTATTAATGATTCCTGATTCTTTTCTTCTCAGATGATATTAATATATAGGGATATCTAACACTGAGTTCCTTGTCGGTGTCAATATTTTCTAACGACCTAAATGTAAACTAATATTAGCTCATTTTGTAGAATAATTTTTTTTGTGCAAAAATTTGAGTTTTTTCTCACTGAGATATCATATTTCCATATATTCTTGTTTGGAAAATTTATTAAAGTAATTTCTAATACGAGAGAAAAAGCTCATACTTAAATATATTAGTGGGCGTTTCTATTTCTTGCAAACACCCGGTTTTTAAATAGTATATATTTACTGGGAGATTATTATTGGTTACAGTAATTAGCGGCAAATGAAGGTATATTTAATTAGATACTTTCAAGGCGGTCTATCATTAAATCAAGATAACAAGTGCACTTTCCCTTTTATTAGCCAGAGGGTTGATTTAAAATGAAAGGGCGCGAGATCGATATAATTATTGATAACAAAAAAATAAGTGGTTTTCCCAATAATAAATCATATTAACTTCAAATGTTAAAAAGAAGTATTTATTAATATTAAATATATGCGGACAAGACTTGGACATATTCAATAAAATTGCTTCCGTAATTAAATACTTAATAAGCAAATATGTAGAGTGTAAAAGAATTTACAATTACATAAAGACGATTTAGCAAAATTCTATTTTTTTGGTATAAGATCTAATAGACAACATTTATGTTTTTGCGATAGGTGTAGATGGATTCATGCCGAAAACATTTATGTTTTAATTCCGATATTAATAGTATTGCAGTTTATATAATTGCGACCTTTTTTTAAATTTTTCATGTATTTAACTAGCTCATTATTCATAGAACTTAATTAAATAAAAAATATTAACCCCGAACGGGACCATCTAAACGAATTAAGACAGTACTATAATTTTTAATAGAAAAACTATTCTAAGACATTATTATAACCCGACAAGCGAGAGCTGGCGGGTTGCGTGTAGAACAAATTGAAAAGTAGAAGGTATTGCTCATTTCTATTGCAGTCGGCTAGGAGTTCACATCGTGTATAACCATTTAAGTACCTATACTATATACCTATAATCGCGATTAAGTACCTCTCCTATCTCTCTTAGAATAATTCCTTTTCTATTATCGCGTAGCTCACCCGCCAGCTCTCGCTTGTCGGATTAAACCTATCATCTAAAAATAAAAATCTGGGTGTGTTAATAATATTATACGCTTACCTAAGACTAAGATATATCTACACGTATCCAGACCGAGGACAAAGTAAAGTTTTCGGGTCAATAAATAAAGACTACGGCATAATGATTTTTTAGTTTTGGAATGAAACTGCAACGTTCCAATAATATTATGACGTATGTTAAAGTCATTCTTTAGGAAGACTTTATAGAAATGAAAGTTGATTTTTAAAGAGTAAACAATTGATGAAAGATTAAAAAAGACCAGGAGAAAGGGGTACCAAGGGTATAGGGTTGTGTTATAGAGGTAGTACCTTTCATTGGAACGACTACATCGAGCGTCATAGACGGGAGATGGTTCTTGATAACTGGTCCTCATACGACACTTAACTCTCACTTATGGCTCCACGTGCCACATCCCGGGTAAATCCATTGGTCTGCAGGCTAAACTAAGTGACGGTAGACAGACAGGAGTTTCCTGACCCGGAAAACTAGTACCTGCTTAGGGTCCTTGTCCAGAGTCACGGATGAAGACCACGGCGGTATCCACGGCGGAGAATAACATCTTCGGTACGGTGTGTATGGCGGATGTGGCACCCCCAATGTTAGGGTAAGTATAAAATTAAATGTAGCGTCTGATCCAGAGTGGACGGCTACAAACAGCGTCTGACCCAGAATGTGCGGTTGATAACTCACTCACCAACCCGCCTGGCAAGCGTGGTATTTTAACTGTCATTACTTCCCCCCAGGTTTATCATGACGAATAATAAAAAAAAGGAAATGGTCCACAGGTCGGTAAAAAAATTTCTGAAACCGACACCTCAAAGGCTGCCTTACGGTATCTGGGGGAGGCAATCATTCGCTTTCGATAGATAAAAACAAAAACCCACTAAGAGGAGCACAATATTGGATCAATGTCCACAGATGAAAAAGTACATGAACTAAAAGAAGAATTAACAAACATTAAATGGGAAATCAAGCGTATCAGAAACTCGACGAAAAGAAGAAAACCGAATACAACTCAAATCCGGTAATTCACTATATTATAAATGAAATAAAAAGAACAGTAAGTTTGGAGTAGGACTTATAATAAATAAAGCTATAAGTAAGCATGTCCAAATTATCAAAGGTATATCAGATCGTGTCGCCTATGTCATATGTAAAATAAGAAGAACATCAATTAAAATGATCCAGGTATATGTCCCACGACAGCTTATGATGAGAAAGATTTCAAACGATTTTATGAGGCTATGGGATAATATAAGGCTATGGAAGAACATAAAAATCGTCTTACACTAGCAATTGAAGATTTCAGTGCCAAACTCAGTAGAAAACAAAACAAAAAGAAATTAAAATAGGAGATTTTGGATATGGTAAGAGAAATGATAGAGGTGCTACTCTGATGAACTACCCTGAAGAGAAACATCAACAGAAGCCCCAACGAAAATGGAGATGGATCAGCCCTAATGGATCCACAAAAAATAAGATCGACTATATACTGTCCACAGAACGATATACAATTAAAAATGTAACAGTTCTTAACAGATTCACAACAGGTAGCGATCACAGGATGGTCAGAGCAAAAATTTGTATTGACGGTAACTATGAAATAAAAGGAGGAAGGAAAAATAATTATAAACTGGGATCTAGTAGATAGAAACAAACCAGAGCAATATAAAGAGATATACAAAGACCTATTAAAAGAACAACTTACCCAAATATTAGAAAGTGATGATAAAGATATAAACGAAATGGACAACATACTTACAGCAATGATGATTACATCAGGAAAATAAATAGCAAAAAAGGATCTAAAAAAGAACAACTATATATCAACAGAAACAAAGAAGCTGACTGATAAAAAAAAAGCTGAACGATGAAAACAAAAAGAAATCTATAAAATATGTAGAAATCAATAAAACAATAAGCAGAATGATAAAAGAAAATAACAGAAAAGAACAAGAAATAAAAATAGAAAAAGTAAACCAAAACAACAAAAATATGAAATGCTTAAAATCGAAAGTAAGTTTGAAATAAACATAATAAAAGATGTAAAGTGTGGAAAAAAAATATTAAAGATTACATCATAAATATAATTCATCATTTCTACTCAGAATTATATAAAACAAAAAAGGAATCACCAGAAAAAATTAAAAACCAACTTAATAACAATATAAAATAAAAAACGTCAACTCTAAGCTATAGCCAGAAAAAAGCTAATCAGAAATAAAGAAGGCATTGAAAGAAATGAAAAACAACAAAATTGCCTGGAAAAGATGGAATAACTGCAGAGATGCTCAAATATGGTGGAAAAGAGATAATTCAAACTCTACATTCCCTTTTTAACAAGATATTGAAAGAAAAAATAATCCCAAACAACTGGAAGGAATCCGTAACCATTGTCCTACACAAGAAAGGGGATCAGGCAGATGTAAATAAACTGCCGTCCTATAACACTTCTCAATGGAATGTATAAGCTTCCAACACGAATTAAAAAAAATAGATTGACGACAAAATTCGACGGATACCAGTCGAAAGAACAAGCTGGTTTTAGAAAGGGATTCATCACAAGTGACCATTTACTAAGTATGAAAATACTTGTAGAACGAACAAATGAATACTACATTTGTTCAATTAACAATTAAAGTATATGAAGGAAAAAAATCAATACAAATAAATAGAGGCGTGACAGAGTGACACAATATCACCGAAACTTTTCAATTAGGCTCTGGAAGATATTTTTAAAAGAATGAAATGAATGAAAAGAAGAAAATGGTATAAAAATTTGTGGTCAACGCTTGAACCATCTAAGGTACACTGATGACATCGTATTGATATCCGATAAAAAAAAGAATTGTTTGAAGTGATGAAAGAACTGGACGTAGAAGCTAGTAAGATAGGCCTTAATAAGAATTACAGCAAGACCAAAACAAATACAGATGAAGACATCACAATGAGAATCGGACAAGATGAAATAGAACAAGTTCATGATTATATATATATATATATATATATATATATATATATATATATATAAAGGAAGAATGATCACAGCTGTTCAATTATTAATTAGTATAATGGTAAGGTTAATTGGGTTAGCAGCTGAATAATGAAAGCCAAAGTGTGCTCTTTTCAACGACTTCGTTATATTTCATTAAATTTCTTAACATCTTCAGACGAATGCTACAATATGTTACAAAATGGTGAAATTGTGTATTTTACATAAGATGTAGTGAAACACTTACTTGTGTGAGGTTGCAGGCAAAAGTGGTATTTGAAAGTTCCATGTTGAAAAACTTTTTTGAAGATTTTTTTATAAAGCAAAAAAAAAATATAAGTTGTATGTGTTATATGGTGGCTTGAAAACTCAAACAATACAAGTGCATTTTTGTTATTTCTCTCCAGTGTGATAGTACAATACAAATATTAAAAAACATTGAACATTTAAGAAACAAAACAGTTAAAACACAACTACATATCACATTGTCATTTTTTGGACCAGTCTATTCACCTATGCACAAGGAGGTGAAAATTTAGTGTGTACCTCAAGGTTAAAGTGTCTTGTCAGCTATCATATTAGTAGATGTCAGCCAGAAAAGTAAAGCTGTGTTCAGTTCATGTGTAAAGTTACATTTAATTGAAAATTATGTTATGTTAATTTAAGACAATTAAATTCTGTTGTTAATAAATATATTATATAGAATTTATTTATTTCTTTGTGATTATTTCTTTTAAAGTTATTTTAATTGTTGTTATTACTCTTAAGAATTTTATTTCCTGGAAAAATGCAACGATTGCAATAATAATGATTAGGTTACTACTTCTATTGGATGGTCAGAAGAGTTTTAATAGACAATATTATACTATTCAGAATATTCCAGTTCGTTGACTTGATTATTTTTTGTTTCCAACTGTAGTAGAAAGGAATAAATTTCACTAAGGTGTTGTATATCTGATTTGGTGTTGATTATATTATCTGTTGTTGCTATGTGGGTCATTTCTAAAAAAAGTCTTCTCTTATAAGCTGTTTCTTTTTCGAGGATTTTGACATCTGCAAAATTCATTCTGTGGTTCTGGGTGTGAACGTGGTTGGCTAGGGTGCATCTATCTGGGTAAAGTCTACAGTCACTTTTGTGAGTGGTAACACGGTCTTTAAGACGTCTAGAGGTTTGGCCGATATACTTGCCATTGCAGTCCATACAAGGAATACTGTAAACAACATTAGATATTTGGTCATGCGGAGTACGATCTTTCATTTTGAGAAAATAGAGTTTACTGTTAAAACTGTTTTATTGGCTATTTTGATGTTATCATATGATTTAAAGATTCTAGTTAGTTTTGGTGTTAGTTCCCGTATGTAGGGCAGCACACAATATGTTGGAAGGGTTTGACTGGTAACCGTATTATGTGAATTTGTACTTGCTATGTTAGAATGTTGGGAGGTAGTTAGATTGATAGATGTTACTGATGTAGTATTATATAAAAGTGTTTTTAAAAGAAGAGGTGGATAGGAATTATCTATAAAAAGATCATAAAGTATTTTGAGATTCTTTTGATTTAATGATATATCTGAAATTAGTAGAACCCTATTTTTCATTTGTTTTACTAAATTTAGTTTGGTGGAGTGTTTATGATAGGACATGTAGTTAATGTACCTGCCTGAACTCATTGATTTTGTGTACCAATCGACTATAATGATGTTATCATTTGAGCGGATTAACTTAGTGTCTAAGAAAGGAATAGATTGATTTTCATCTTCGACTTCCATGGTAAATTGTATGTAAGGATCGTAGCTATTGAATATAAATAGTAGTTCATCTATCATATTGTTGGGTACAGCTAAGATCATGTCATCTACATATTTCTTTAAAAAGAAAAGGTTGAAAGGTAGTACTGGAATGATTGTGTCTAACAGGTCATCCATTACATATGCAGCAAGAATGGGGCTAATTTTGCTCCCATTGGTGTTCCAAAAGTTTGTTTGTAGTATGTGTTGTCAAAAGAAAAATAGGTATTATTGAATAAGAAGGTGATTAAGTTTATGAACATATCTTTATCTATTGTACAATGTCTACTAATTTCTGACCAATGTTTATTTAATGATCTGATGCAAGCTTCAAGATAAACGTTACTAAATAGGGAAACCACATCCAAGCTAACCAACACATAACCTTGAGGTAGTTGTAATCTATTAAATTTATTGTTAACTTCAAAAGAATCTTTTATGTAGTAATCATTATTACAATCATAAGCAGAGGTTAGGATTTCAGTAATAAAACCAGCAATATTCTCAGTAGGAGCTCCTATTGATGATACTATAGGTCTAACAGATAATGTTGGTTTGTGTATTTTAGGTAGAGAATAGTATTTGGGTGAAATGCTATTATATGAATTAAGTTTTTTCTTTGCAGTGTCATCAATTTGTTTGTTGTCAATAACATCTTGACTAACTTGTTACTTTGTCTTTGTATAGACTGAGTAGGATCAGACCTCAATGTGTGATATGAATCATTGTTATTAATAAGTTGTTTAGACAGTTCTAGATAATCAGTTTTGTTCATAACTACTGTAACATTACCTTTGTCTGATTTAGTGACTATAAGTTCAGAGTGATTTTTTAAGAATTTTTTTTTTTTTTTTTTTTTTTTTTTTTTCTTAAAAAATTCTTCAAAAATCACTCTGAACTTATAGTCACTAAATCAGACAAAGGTAATGTTACAGTAGTTATGAACAAAACTGATTATCTAGAACTGTCTAAACAACTTATTAATAACAATGATTCATATCACACATTGAGGTCTGATCCTACTCAGTCTATACAAAGACAAAGTAACAAGTTAGTCAAAATGTTATTTGACAACAAACAAATTGATGACACTGCAAAGAAAAAACTTAATTCATATAATAGCATTTCACCCAAATACTATTCTCTACCTAAAATACACAAACCAACATTATCTGTTAGACCTATAGTATCATCAATAGGAGCTCCTACTGAGAATATTGCTGGTTTTATTACTGAAATCCTAACCTCTGCTTATGATTGTAATAATGATTACTACATAAAAGATTCTTTTGAAGTTAACAATAAATTTAATAGATTACAACTACCTCAAGGTTATGTGTTGGTTAGCTTGGATGTGGTTTCCCTATTTAGTAACGTTTATCTTGAAGCTTGCATCAGATCATTAAATAAACATTGGTCAGAAATTAGTAGACATTGTACAATAGATAAAGATATGTTCATAAACTTAATCACCTTCTTATTCAATAATACCTATTTTTCTTTTGACAACACATACTACAAACAAACTTTTGGAACACCAATGGGAGCAAAAATTAGCCCCATTCTTGCTGCATATGTAATGGATGACCTGTTAGACACAATCATTCCAGTACTACCTTTCAACCTTTTCTTTTTAAAGAAATATGTAGATGACATGATCTTAGCTGTACCCAAAAATATGATAGATGAACTACTATTTATATTCAATAGCTACGATCCTTACATACAATTTACCATGGAAGTCGAAGATGAAAATCAATCTATTCCTTTCTTAGACACTAAGTTAATCCGCTCAAATGATAACATCATTATAGTCGATTGGTACACAAAATCAATGAGTTCAGGCAGGTACATTAACTACATGTCCTATCATAAACACTCCACCAAACTAAATTTAGTAAAAACAAATGAAAAATAGGGTTCTACTAATTTCAGATATATCATTCCATCAAAAGAATCTCAAAATACTTTATGATCTCTTTATAGATAATTCCTATCCACCTCTTCTTTTAAAAACACTTTTATATAATACTACATCAGTAACATCTATTAATCTAACTACCTCCCAACATTCTAACATAGCAAGTACAAATTCACATAATACGTTACCAGTCAAACCCTTCCAACATATTGTGTGCTGCCCTACATACGGAACTAACACCAAAACTAACTAGAATCTTTAAATCATATGATAACATCAAAATAGCCAATAAAACAGTTTTAACAGTAAACTCTATTTTCTCAAAAATGAAAGATCGTACTCCGCATGACCAAATATCTAATGTTGTTTACAGTATTCCTTGTATGGACTGCAATGGCAAGTATATCGGCCAAACCTCTAGACGTCTTAAAGACCGTGTTACCACTCACAAAAGTGACTGTAGACTTTACCCAGATAGATGCACCCTAGCCAACCACGTTCACACCCAGAACCACAGAATGAATTTTGCAGATGTCAAAATCCTCGAAAAAGAAACAGCTTATAAGAGAAGACTTTTTTTAGAAATGACCCACATAGCAACAACAGATAATATAATCAACACCAAATCAGATATAAAACACCTTAGTGAAATTTATTCCTTTCTACTACAGTTGGAAACAAAAAATAATCAAGTCAACGAACTGGAATATTCTGAATAGTATAATATTGTCTATTAAAACTCTTCTGACCATCCAATAGAAGTAGTAACCTAATCATTATTATTGCAATTGTTGCATTTTTCCAGGAAATAAAATTCTTAAGAGTAATAACAACAATTAAAATAACTTTAAAAGAAATAATCACAAAGAAATAAATAAATTCTATATATATTTATTAACAACAGAATTTAATTGTCTTAAATTAACATAACATAATTTTCAATTAAATGTAACTTTACACATGAACTGAACACAGCTTTACTTTTCTGGCTGACATCTACTAATATGATAGCTGACAAGACACTTTAACCTTGAGGTACACACTAAATTTTCACCTCCTTGTGCATAGGTGAATAGACTGGTCCAAAAAATGACAATGTGATATGTAGTTGTGTTTTAACTGTTTTGTTTCTTAAATGTTCAATGTTTTTTAATATTTGTATTGTACTATCACACTGGAGAGAAATAACAAAAATGCACTTGTATTGTTTGAGTTTTCAAGCCACCATATAACACATACAACTTATATTTTTTTTTTGCTTTATAAAAAAATCTTCAAAAAAGTTTTCAACATGGAACTTTCAAATACCACTTTTGCCTGCAACCTCACACAAGTAAGTGTTTCACTACATCTTATGTAAAATACACAATTTCACCATTTTGTAACATATTGTAGCATTCGTCTGAAGATGTTAAAGAAATTTAACGAGATATAACGAAGTCGTTGAAAAGAGCACACTTTGGCTTTCATTATTCAGCTGCTAACCCAATTAACCTTACCATTATACTAATATATATATATATATATATAATATATATATATATATATATATATATATTTATATATATATATATATAAATATATATATATATACATATATGTATATATATATATATATGTATATATATAAATATATATATATATTTATGTCTATAGTACCAAGTGAGCCAGTTTCATGGCGAAATTGCGGTTGAAGTGAGGACCGCGACCAAGTGAGGACCGATATATGGTCCTCACTTGGTACCGGTGTGTAAAATCATTATTTGGCATTGACAATCGTTGTAGAATTATTTTTACGAGAAAAAAATTGGGTCTCGTTTTGTTGGTTATACGTTAAAATACGTATATCGTAGTTCTCAATTCGGCCGCTGTCGGCGTCTTTTCTGGAGTATATTTATTAACAATTCGCTTTGTGGCCCATGTTAAAATATACAGCGGAACAAGTGAGGACCAGAAATTTGTCATATATATACGCTGGTCCTAGCTTGGCAGTTAGTATATTATTAGTGTAAAATGTCTATTTATAGATTTGATGATATGAAAAATACTGAACAGCGTTATTTGTTTGATAATTTGATTTCACTTACTATTTCGTAGTTATAGCTAAGTGAAAACTTTTTGTTTCTTTGACATATTTGCCATTGTTGTCGAGCGTGGGTTCAGTATTTAGTAAATTTATATAATTTGATTGATTCGTTTAAGATGTTGAGGTTAATATTTCGAGAATATAGAAATCACAGACCACAATTTATTAGTACCTTAAAAATATAATATTATGTAGGTCAATATTTTTAGATCTAAATTTTGAAACAGTATACGTAAAATATAATATCTATATTTATTTGTATTAACAAAAATTATTTGATTCTGTTGGTAAATTATTGTAAAAAAATTGGTATACTAAGGGCCGATTTCTCATGTCGAGTTTAACTCAAGTTTAACTTAAACTCTTGGTGAACTACAGTTCAACGTCAAAAATTTGACGTTTAACTGTGGTTCACTGGCAGTTCAGCTTAAACTGGAGTTGAACTGGATATGAGAAATTCGACCTAAATACGTATTTTTTATTAAAAATATTATTTAATTTAAGTAGTGTGCTTCGCTCGTGTGCTAGTAGGCCGGAGTTCAAATCCTACCGCGCGCCGGCAAGAACAACTAGAAATTGTAAAAAATGTTATAGGCCCCAGGTCGACTCAGCTTGGATAAAATGAGTACCTTGGTTAAAACCAGAGGTAATAATAGGCGGTTGAAGCGTAGCACTGGCCCTGTTACCTTCCTTGTATACCGTAGGCCCTAGATATAGCAGACTACCCTGCTATACTCCCAAAGCCACGTGAGCGGTATAAAACGGGAGATTATTATTATTATAATTTAATAGTAGGTAGAGTGTAGAGGATTCGAGTAGAGGTCGATTTGCACCGATCTCTTTAATGGATAAATATTATATTGGATATGTAATTTAGCATGTTAACAATTAAAAAAATGAAGGGTTGCCTGATCTAATCTTGTTCTAACTTTTTAATTGATTAATAATTAAAAAATGACATTTTCTTATGAGTTTAAAAAAATCTCGACCCGGGCAGATAGTATATGAGATTTTTTAGATCATTCTAAACAAAAAAGGTATTTTGTAATTTTTCTCTAAAGTTGACAATTTTCAAGACTCAAAAACACAAGTAAAAAATATCATTTTTGTAATCATAAAGTACATAAATTCAAGTTCAAACTTTTTCTACCAGGTCTCGATAAGAATTTTAGCAATATTTTATTCTAAAATATATATTTTTAATTGTTAATGAGAAAGGTTTTTTATGGGGACACGGGCATTAACAACTAAAAACACAACAAACTAAAAAACAATGTTTCAAAATGAAGTAAGTCCAAAAGACTTATCAAGAACTGATAGAATAAGGTTTGAACTTGAATTTAGGTACTTCATAATTTCACAAATTATGTTTTATACTTAATGTTTTTGAGCCTTGAAAATCGCCATCTTTCGTTCCTTTTTTCAGTTTTAATTTTCATCTCCGTACTTCGGAGATGTAAATCCGGAGGTGTAATCCGGTGGTCCCTCCTACGCCCTGAAAAGGGCCTTACAGGAATAGTAAGTGAAAGAAAGAAAGAATATCATTTGTCCTAGTGATACACAAAATATTATTTTTTTTATTACAACGACTCTAAAACAATAATAAAAATGTATTTTTTTTGTTATCTTTATTAAGAATAAAATTCCTTTACATGCTTTATTGAACAAAAAGTTATATTAGGAATTGAAATTCATTTTTTGTTGTAGGTATTTACAATAAATATTTTTATTTTCTCCCATGTTTTATTTAAATAAAGTTCCGTGTTATCTTCTTTCAACATCAAACATTC
The DNA here is from genome assembly GCA_918026665.1 of Diabrotica balteata. Taxonomy (NCBI): domain Eukaryota; kingdom Metazoa; phylum Arthropoda; class Insecta; order Coleoptera; family Chrysomelidae; genus Diabrotica; species Diabrotica balteata. Next base: position 137,024,738 of record OU898276.1, read on the forward strand.
ATTTTTTTTTGGAGCAATTTTCTGTTGAACATGATTCCTAAAATACGTTAGAGCTTTTTCTATTTGCAAATTGTTCCAAGGTTCCAAAATTCGTTTTTTCTTTTGAGTTACTTTGATTGGATTTATAATATTGTCTTTTTCCTAAAAAGAAACATTTTATACAAAACATTGAATACATTTTAGAAAATAGAATAATAATTATTTTTTGTTTCTAGACCACCTTCTATACTTTGTTTTGGTTATAAGAGAGATAAATCAACATTTCTTAGGCGTACCTACCTGTTTATTTAGGTACAAGAAATGCTATTATTATTCCTCATTGTTGAAAATTGAATTTATGTTTTAATAGATGTATAAATATTAAATATTCACGTCGATATTACTGGGTTTTTCCGGAAAAGTGAATTTTCTTAATTTTGTAATTTAATTGATTTTAACTGTTTTAAGGCAAAGAGTAAAATATTATTTATAGGTTATTCTAATTTTTTAAGACAGAAATATTTATATTTATGAAAATATTTATGAATTTGCAGCATTTAACGTCACAATCAAAAATGCCTTAATAGAATCCTAATGACCAGAGTAACGTTTTATTCAGGCAAAAATGGTCATAATTTTGGCAGTAGGATTTAGAACCAAATATAAATTATATAAAAAAAGTGTATTAATTTAGGTCATTTACAATATTTTATTAATATGTTATTAAACTTTATTACGAAACAGGCAATATATTATAATAAATGCATTTTTGTTATTTTTATATTCCAATATACCAAACTAACCTCAAAAAGAAAGTTCCAAAGCATTAATATAGTGAGGACGTTTGAGTTGGAATAAATTCATTTTCTCGAGAATGGGCGACTCTGGAGATAAATCCCGAAACAAGTCGATTTTTGTTTTTAAATTATAATTTATTGGCATATATATCATACTAGTGACGTCATCCATCTGAGCGTGATGACGTAATCGATGATTTTTTTAAATGATAATAGCGATCGTGTCATAGCTCATTCGAAAGTTTATTCAATGCTCTCTTCACTAATATAAACATTGACATAATTCTTTATACAGAGTGCCTGCCCAACCTTTTTTTGCATTAAATTAATTGGGAAAAAAAGGAAGAATGTATGTAATTTAATTAATTCGAAATACATTTTAATGTTCTCCGGAAAGAGAATAAATTTTAATTTGATAAATATATATTGTTCTTCGTTTATATTCAATATTAAATGTGTCACCCACCTGGCTCTTTAGTACTTTGAATATTTAATTTAAGCGTAACGCAATGTTTATTATTCAAATTACCATTTTTTTCTGTTTTCTGACAGCAGTAAAATGTATTTTGCATTAAACAAATTACATACATTCTTCTTTTTGCCTCAAATAATTTAATTAAAAAAAAGTTTCTTTTGGGTACACTTTATAGATAATTATCTTAATGTTTATACTAGTGAATAGAGAATTTAATAACCTTTCGAATGAGCTAGCACACGACCCCTATTCTTATTTTAAAAAATCATCGATTAAGTCATCACGCCCTGATGGATGACTCACTAGTATGATATATATGCCAAAAAATTATAATTTAAAAATAAAAAATCGATCTTTTTCGGGATTTATTTCTAGGGTCCCCCATTTCCAAGAAAATGAATGTATTCCAACTCAAACGTCCTCACTGTACATAGCTAAAAAACGTTTAAATTGTGTGAAACAATTTTTACGATAATAAAAACAAGCACTATTTTCGGCGTTAATATCACTAGAGGGTGAGAATAAATTGACATTATTGCGACAATTTTTCGGAAACTTGTTGCCTGGCAATAGTCACGTGAGCCTGGAAGGCTCGAGTGACTATTGCCATCGCATGGAAACAAGTTTAAGAACAAAAATTGGAGCATTGTTTTCTTATTTATTCTTACTATTGTGTGATATTTGACAGGTTATTTTTTAATACTTACACAAAATTCAAGTCTTTCATTATTATAAAAACTACAAATTTGACAATACGTATACTTACTTTCACTTGGCCATCATATTTAGTTGCTGTAAGCATGTCGCTCATTATTTCGTGTGACTCTTCTATTTCATCATTTCATTCATCTTCAACAGGATCTAAGTTTATACTGATCATATTGATTTCATCCAAACGTTTCCCTTTAAACTTTGACGCTTCTCCAGTCTCATTTAGAAGAAGCAATTTGGATATTTGAGCCATTTGATAAACATCGTTTGGAAGTCTATAATAAGTTTTATGGATATCAGATGTGTGGCCCATAAAAATGGCCAACTGTTCTAACTGCAATTTAAAAATAAAAACCGACATGTTTAGGGATTTTATTTACGATATAATATACGTATAGTATAAATATAATTTGGTATTACGTCCAAATAAAAGAAAGTCAAGAAACATAACAAAAATGATGACTAAAGAATTCCAAAGAAGTGGAAAGGAGGACAGATGATGGACATGGACAGTAGATGAAATATGAAAGAAGTGTTGGCACAGCTCCAGTTTTCGGTTATATCAAAAAAATTAATTCCTTTTTACACAACACACAAAACTATTTTATTTTTTAAGGTTAAAAATAAGTTTTTTCTCGTTTGTGTATATGATCTATACAATTACAACTAATTATGACTGCACAGCAGCACAGCTGACTAATACCCTACTATTTTTTTTATTTCTAATAGGATTCCCAATTCAACAAATAAGACGTGCTTACTTTCAAAATCATCAAAATGGCCAGTTCAGCCTATCACATTTTTTTTAGATTATTTCAGTGAGTATAAGAGTCATTAACCAATATTAAATGAAACAAATCATCAATATTGAAGAATTTAAAACAAACAATAGTTGTTTTTCTTTCAATTATTTTTTCAGAGATATAATAACTTATTCGGTTTTTCACCGGGGATTACTTTAAAATGAGATAATATACAACATTAACGACAATAATACATATATGCAAGCAAGAACTGGATAATTCACAAAAATACGAAAACAAAAGACTCGAAAACAGACAAAGGAAATGGGAGGATCAACGAAGAAAAGACGAGGCAGGCCAAATCAAAAATGGAAGTACAACCTAATAAAGCTACTTGACCCATTTAGAATTAAAATCAACTGCACCACCACCACCCATCAAATTTAGAGCTACAATTACCTGTAGTTTAACTTTTTCGAGAAATTCAAAAAACATCCTTTAAAAGAACAAGATTAATTTTTATAAAAAGAATGAATACAAATACTCTAATAAAATAGAAACAACTTACTTGCCAATCTAAGTCGCCTCAGACTTCTTATTTTATTTAAAAATCGTTTCAACTGTAACTTCACATTAAAAACACATAAAAACACGATAACACGAATATAATATCTCAATATTATGTAGTTGTTCTAAAAATAGATTTACCCCTCTTACATTATTTGGTGGGTCTCACTTAGCGCGCTGTATATCCATCAAGGACCTCACTTGGTTACATTTCAGGTAAAAACTCATGCGGTCCTCTCTTTGATAGTTGTTTAGTTGGTCCTCACATGGTAACAATATATTCCAAAAAAAAAACTTTTTCCTTAATAATATTTTCGGAGTATATTGGTGAAAAACACTTTCGATATTATTCAAACATTATATAAATCTAAATGCGGCTCACGTATTACGTCGATTTAATGGTGTCCTCATTTGGTACGGTATTCGGTGAGGTCTCACTTTGATAGCTGGCCGTAAATATATATATATATATATATATATATATATATATATATATATATATATATATATATGTTATTGTGATATTTAAAGTCTTGGTGCGCCAAGCAATTATTTAGCCAATTAATTAATTAATTAATTAAAATTATTTAAATGATATGATTATGACTCTATCACACTTTTTAATTCTCTTATCTCAGGGTTAAATTCGTGCTTCAATATCTATGCTATTACATGTGAAAGGTAAGGTCCAAAGAATACCGGAATAATAAAAAACACGTATGATATAACACTATATATTGAAATAAAAATAATAAAATAATTCACACTCAAATGTTTTCAATAAACAAAGTCTCATATAATGATTCTCAAAATTTTGTTCTACGTACGTGAACCTTCAAAATTAATGGTACAAACAATATTAGTTGAAATCTCAAAATCCAAATATTATTCTAAATCTCCTAATCAAAATATTTATATCCTTTCTAAATTAAGTGTAAAATTGTGTTATCAATGAAAGAAAAACTGCAGAAAAAAAAACTATCTCTCTCTGATGATGAGTGGTCCAAATCCTTGTTATTTGTAGACTATACTATTTACTCGTGGCCGCTCCCTAGGTAATCAGCAATCTTACAACAAATTATTGCAAGTATATCGTCCTTAATGATCTCCATTAAATGCACAAATCGTTCAAATTATGCTAGCTTCTTCTTCTCTCAATAAACTGAATCTCTCGTTGGCCTGAGTGAAAAATGACTCTTGGAATATCTTTTCTTTACGATAAACTGAATCTCTCGTTGGCCTGAACAGTGACTGTTGGAATATAAGTAGAAAAATATGACTTACAATATTTTACTGGATCAGCTTCTGTCAGATACACTAACTACACGAAAACTCACAAACTTTCACTGCTACTGCTTCCTACCTCTGGGAAACTACCCGAGAACAACGGCCGTTCGCCTTGCACCCTTGGAAACCAACTGATTCTCTCTTCCTTCTCAAAAATCTAGCAAAACTTTCATTCCTACATACCTATCCCACCTTTTTTTAATCTCCGCCAATCAAAGCTCGTCACAATTCTCCCATTTTTTTATTTCGATAACAAACAAATTTTTACCTATAATTATAAAATTTCCTAAAACTTATTTACAAATAATATTTTTCTACAATTTTTAAAAACTAACAAAAACCTCTTTCTAAAATCTATTCTATTGTCCTTACTCGCTGCATTAATGTATTTGGAAAACCCAGTTCAATTGTCTTTGGATTTCACTTAAAATTATGCGGGTCACTATATTATAACAACAAGTATATTATAACAAAGAAGATAATTTATGCATAGCTTACATTTTGTTTAATACAGGTAATCCAAAAATTTAAAAACTTTCCTTCTTCGAAATGTTTGTTGGTTATTATCCTACTTATCTGAATTATTTTAATGTTTTTGAACTTTGAAATATTTTGATCAAACCAATATTTTTCTCGATTTTACATATCATAACAATATATATATATATATATATATATATATATATATATATATATATATATATATATATCTGCATGCTATAGCATGAACGACACTTGGCAAACTAAGCTAGATTCTTAAAAACAAAAGATATCAACAGCATCTTAAGACCAAGGTATACAATCAATGCGTAGTCCCTGTTCTTACTTATGGTTCCCAAACGTGGAAATTTACAAAAGGAAACATCTCAGAATACTGCCCTGTGGGATTCCTGCTTTGAATGATCGTAGTTTTGAATAGTTGACAGCCTGTTTAACTCTAAAAGTTCTGTCTTCCAAATATGACTGCATTAGATGAACATATTGGATGAAAAGATATCTTTTTAGCTTTAGTAATAAGTTTTTGTGTCACTTTATCAAACGCTTTTGCTATGTCTAGGAAAATAGCTGAGCGTAGTTTATTATATTTGTTATGCGATGTATTTGGTCGATTGCAGAGTGTTTATTGCCGAAGCCAAATTGGTTGACAGGGATAATTTCTTTGTGGCCAAGTATGCGTTGTATTCTTAATAGCAATATTTTCTCGAATAATTTTAAAATAGTTGGTAGTAATTACATACTATAATATGTGTCTGTAAGATACTTCTTTATTGACTGGTTTACGTGGTTTGAAATCATCATTAGTTCAAACGTTTTTCACGTTATTGGTACATACGGTAACCTGAATACTGCATTAATAAGGTTTGCGGGTTTAAAGATAGTTTTCCTAGGTAGCTGTTATGGTATTTCTCCTGTTACTAGGTCAAATTCAGTATTTGGGATTGATATTGTTTTTAATAAATTTGCTATGTGTGAATACCAAAAAAATTAATGGATCTAACCCAAATGTGCATAATAGACTCATATGCACATCATTACACATACATGTCATTAAGTATAATATCAAGACAAGGAAACCCCTTTTTATTAATGCTACTTAATTTGGCCTTATAATATGCAATTAATAAAATATCGTCTGAGCTGACAGGGGATTTGCGAATCAAGAACCAAAACTATTGTTCGCCTTTGCTGATGATCTAAATGCAGTCGCTCATGCTACAAAATATGTGAGGGAGATATTTTCAGAACTCGAGAAGGAAACAGGTAGTCCAAGATTTTAAATAAATGCAGAGAAGGCAAAATACTTGCTAGTAACCAAAAGTCCAAGACCAAGAATTAGGCAGAACATAACTATTAATTACCACAACCTCGAAGTAGTAAAAGACTTTAAATATCTGGGAACGGCAATCACAGATAACAAATACCATATAGAAAAATGGCCTCAGCAAGAGGAGCTGCAGAAAATAGAGTATTGTACATCCTATCATCATTATGAAGATCTAAGCTGCTAAAAAGACAATTTAAATTAAGACTGTACGTGTCAATTATTTAATATCTACACATGAAAGTGAAACATGGACTCTACGAAATAAAATAATTACTACAGTTAAAGAAATTCAGACAAGAATGACTAAAAAATGATTGAATAAAAGCGAAACAGCTGTCTTGGTGCGGCCACAAGACATCCAGCAAAATATGAAAAGAAAAAATCAAAGGTCTCTTTATAGTATACCATCTATTGACTTTCTTATAGTTTATTCGTCTTCCGGGTTTGGACCGTGTCATTTGTGAGTGACCCAAAAGTGGGTTCATCTCGACGTTTCGCTACAATTGTATGTAGCTTCTTCAGGAGAACAAAAAAAGAAAAAAGAAAGAAAGAAGAAAACAAAAGAACAGGAAGATGGGTAGTTAGCAACGGTAACTCAGTTACTCAACGCAACCAGAGGCGAATACTAACTACCAAGATGGGCATTTGGTCACAGTAACTCAACTACTCAACGCAGCCAGAGGTGAAAACCAAATGCCAGGACAGGGATTCACGTCCAACAGCTCAGAACACTAACGCGTCGAGAGGCGGGGAGTGAATCCGACGATTACTCCGCTACCGCTCTATTTATAGTCGCGGTGCCTGTCGTGTCGGGACGTTCGGCACACTTCGTGGCGCGAACGTCAAGAAGCGCGCGCTGGCCAATCATGTGGCTGCATCATGGTGGCGGGACCGGACGGCGGTTCTAGACTGAGATTCCAGATGGGAGACAAGTAGTAACCTTCCTCTCGATTGATATTATGGGGATTTTTTCGGATCTCTAGAGATTCGCGGATTTTCCTGGAATAAAAGAAGGGGCTTTTAGAAATAATATGGGTTTTTTCGAACAATATGGAATGACCGGTTTCTTGGCAGTGTTCTGCAACTGCAGAATGGGAGAAAAGACCTGATCGAATGCATCTTTGATGCTCTTGAATCCGAGTTTTGACGGAACGACCAGTTTCGCCAATATACACATGTCCACATGAACAAGGAATAGAATAGACACCACAGGAAGATAGGGGCGGTAATGGGTCCTTAGGAGAGGGTAGATATTGTGAGATTCTCTTGGGTGGTCGAAAAGTAGTCCTGATACCTTCTTTGAGAAGAATTTTGCCAATCCTATCAGTGACATTTCGAATATACGGAAGAAAAGCCACAGGAGTATTACCCGAAGATTCTGAATTTGTCGTCCTAGGATGTAAAGGGGGATGTAGATGTCGGTGTGTAATATTTTGAATTGTGGACTTGGAGTAACCGTTGGCGACAAGGGTTTTTTGCAGATGGCCAAGTTCTTCTCTAAGGTTGTCGGGTTCAGAAATCGAAATGGCCCGATGGATGAGAGAGTTGATCACAGAATTCTTTTGGGTAGGATGGTGGTGTGATGAAGCATGTAGGTAACGATTCGTGTGAGTCTTTTTTCTATAAACAGAGTGACCCAATCGGCCATTGGGCTTGGAGGTGACTAACACATCGAGAAAGGGAAGGGACCGATTATTTTCTACTTCCATTGTGAATTTTATACTCGGATGTTGTGAGTTAAGATGATCTAGGAAGGGAGAAAGGGTATGTTGACCATGGGGCCAGATGATAAATGTATCATCAACGTAGCGGAACCAGACTTTTGGTTTTAAGGGGTAAGATTCTAGGGCTAAAGACTCAAAGGCTTCCATGAAAATGTCAGCAATGACAGGGGAAAGGGGAGAACCCATTGGTGTTCCAGATATTTGTTTGTAAAAATTGCCTCTAAAAGAAAAATATGTTGAAAGGAGGCATTTTTCCGCAAGATCTGCCAAAACCAAAGACTTGTTATCATTGGTCAAGTGATCTCGCAGAACAACTAGAGAGTCATGTATGGGGATATTGGTAAATAGGGATGATACATCGAAACTGACGAGAATGTCTTGGGGATCGACTGTGAGAGAGGAGATTAAGGTGATGAAATGTGTGGAATTTCGGACATAAGAAGAGGTACGACCAGTATAGGTCTTAAACTGATTCGACAAGTACTTTGCGAGTTTGTAGGTAGGAGAGTTAATCGTAGTCACAATGGGACGAAGAGGTACGTTATCTTTATGGATTTTGGGAAGACCATAAATTCTGGGGCAGATGGAGTTTTTCGGAACTATGGACTTCTTAATATCATCGGAAAGATCGGATTGTTTGATGACATGGGCAATTTCGCGTTCGACTCTAGGAGTGGGGTCTCGAGAAATTGTATTATAACAGGATGTATCTCTAAGTAAGTCGTTTACTTTCTCTATGTAGGAAGGAGTATCCAGGATGACTGTGGCATTACCTTTGTCTGCAGGAAGGATTATTATCTCAGAAAGAGAACGGAGATTTTTGAGAGCTATGAATTCCTCACGAGATATATTGGAAGTAGGGATTTTGGCTGTATCAAGACCATGGTCAACATACCCTTTCTCCCTTCCTAGATCATCTTAACTCACAACATCCGAGTATAAAATTCACAATGGAAGTAGAAAATAATCGGTCCCTTCCCTTTCTCGATGTGTTAGTCACCTCCAAGCCCAATGGCCGATTGGGTCACTCTGTTTATAGAAAAAAGACTCACACGAATCGTTACCTACATGCTTCATCACACCACCATCCTACCCAAAAGAATTCTGTGATCAACTCTCTCATCCATCGGGCCATTTCGATTTCTGAACCCGACAACCTTAGAGAAGAACTTGGCCATCTGCAAAAAACCCTTGTCGCCAACGGTTACTCCAAGTCCACAATTCAAAATATTACACACCGACATCTACATCCCCCTTTACATCCTAGGACGACAAATTCAGAATCTTCGGGTAATACTCCTGTGGCTTTTCTTCCGTATATTCGAAATGTCACTGATAGGATTGGCAAAATTCTTCGCAAAGAAGGTATCAGGACTACTTTTCGACCACCCAAGAGAATCTCACAATATCTACCCTCTCCTAAGGACCCATTACCGCCCCTATCTTCCTGTGGTGTCTATTCTATTCCTTGTTCATGTGGACATGTGTATATTGGCGAAACTGGTCGTTCCGTCAAAACTCGGATTCAAGAGCATCAAAGATGCATTCGATCAGGTCTTTTCTCCCATTCTGCAGTTGCAGAACACTGCCAAGAAACCGGTCATTCCATATTGTTCGAAAAAACCCATATTATTTCTAAAAGCCCCTTCTTTTATTCCAGGAAAATCCGCGAATCTCTAGAGATCCGAAAAAATCCCCATAATATCAATCGAGAGGAAGGTTACTACTTGTCTCCCATCTGGAATCTCAGTCTAGAACCGCCGTCCGGTCCCGCCACCATGATGCAGCCACATGATTGGCCAGCGCGCGCTTCTTGACGTTCGCGCCACGAAGTGTGCCGATACGTCCCGACACGACAGGCACCGCGACTATAAATAAAGCGGTAGCGGAGTAATCGTCGGATTCACTCCCCGCCTCTCGACGCGTTAGTGTTCTGAGCTGTTGGACGTAAATCCCTGTCCTGGCATTTGGTTTTCACCTCTGGCTGCGTTGAGTAGTTGAGTTACTGTGACCAAATGCCCATCTTGGTAGTTAGTATTCGCCTCTGGTTGCGTTGAGTAACTGAGTTACCGTTGCTAACTACCCATCTTCCTGTTCTTTTGTTTTCTTCTTTCTTTCTTTTTTCTTTTTTTGTTCTCCTGAAGAAGCTACATACAATTGTAGCGAAACGTCGAGATGAACCCACTTTTGGGTCACTCACAAATGACACGGTCCAAACCCGGAAGACGAATAAACTATAATTCTGACTCTGGCCGTGGAAGCCTACGATTTCATATTGACTTTCTTTTTGTTAATTAATTTGTTGTTACCCAGTTTAATTTTGTTTACTTAATTGGTTTACTTTTCCTTTTAAAAAAGTGGATCTTTTGGTCCCGGATAACTTTTCACCTTGCATGAAAAAATATCTTCTGTACATAACTTATAAGAATGTGTGAATCTTTCGAATAGGCTTAAGCGGCTGCTGTCGAGCTTATGGTGTATTGGGAGTTTATTTTAACATGAACTTAAACCCTTTCCTCCTGCTGGTAATGCCCATATGCTAGAATTTTATCGTTTCGTACTAAGCTCAATATAGTTTTGTTAGTTTTTGATCCATTCGTGTTCTACGCGAAGCTAAATAATAGATGTTTACTTCCGGGTGGAGCCCCATATGTCGGGATAAGGTTAATAAAAACTGGGTATCGCCTAGTACCCTTAGTTGAGACGTCCCCAGCTTCCACTAGGTCTTGCTGACTTCACAGAAGTAGTGACCACGAAGCATAAAGAACCTCTTTAACGGGAAAAGATCTGTCGGCTCTTATGGAAAGAGCTGATGTATTACACTTGATGTGGAACTTGAATTTAGTTAAGATTTATCCAATAAAATAAATTGATATTAACGTTTAATGACCATTAAACATTTCACATTTGCATAGCTTAATTTTTTACCACTATATAAATAGTTTAAAATAATACTATCTACTTAAGTATATTATTTTTACGTTAAATATTCTACTCTATTTATATACCTAATCCATTTGTAGTGGGTGAAAATACACATGTCAACGACATTTCAACTAATTCCAGTATATCCTAACTGGTATTAAACTGTTTTAAAGTAGAGAATAATTCAAAAGTTGATTTAATAATAATAACATTTTAAAGAGGAAAACTGACATAAATTCATGAAATATAAGGGGATAACAGATTAACTCAGCTATTCAGAGGAGATGAATTATTCTGTATGCACTTAACGCAAGACTGTTATTAATTATATAGCTGGCAGTAGGTATTACGTAAAAGGTGGAAACGGCATTTGTGATTCAACAGTCATCCCTAATTTAACACTATATGAATAAATAAATAATAAAACGAATAAGGTGGTATGTCCTTGAAAGAGGATATTCATATTAAAAAAAATTTAATAGGAGGGTTATTAGCAGTCTTATACAGAGATAATGCGAACTTAGACGATACTGCTTTACGATTATATCGAATAACTTTTTATTAAATCTAATGTGTCATATAGATCCATTTATTAATTTCTCAATCAATCGTTAATTAAGTTATCAATAATTATTCTATTAGTGACATGTCAAAATTTTCTTGGTCTTAAAACTACTTGGCTATCAGCACGGAGTTGTCTAAATATCTTATATTGTTAAAGGGATGCCGATTATTTTATTACCTTGTCCTAATAAGTAAATGGTTTATTTATGACCTATTTTAAATGCATGTTCACAAGGATTGGAAAAAACGCACAACCCTAATGAAATCCATCATCATCATCATTTTGGCTTTACAACCCTGTGTGGGTCCTAGCCTCCCCAAGAATTATCTTCCAGTCGTCCCTATCCATCGCCTTCCTCCGCCAAGCACGTTTTTTCATATTTCTCATATCTTGGTCTATTTATTCTAGGAATCTTGTTCTGGATCTTCCTCTTCTTCTTCGATCAAAAGGTCTATCAAGGAGCGTTTTTCTAGCTGGGTCCATTTACCACTCCATAGATTCGCCTTAGTATTTTTTTTTCGAAACATCCTAACATGTTTTCATTGCTTTTTGTTAAAGTACATTTTCAGTATTGACGAGCGTTCCCAGGTATACAAATTCGTTAAATGCTTCGATGACGTCGTTTTCTATAATAATTGGCCGTAGTATTTGTAATTGCGTACCTATTTTTATGTATTTCGTTTTAATAATGTTTATTATTAAAGCCATTTTTTGTAGTCGTTTCCTTTAGTGCTACATACGCCTCTCGTGCTGCGTTTTCCTTTCTCCCAACACTAATAATATCATCAGCATATGCTAGGATTTGCACAGATTTGTTATATATTGAACCGGTAGTTATGATTTGTGACGTACGTATTACTTTTTTCAGAGCTAGATTAAATAGTATACAGGAGAATGGGTCTCCCTGAAGTAGCCCGTTATTTGTATTAAAAGGTTCAAAGAGTTCCCCCTGAAATCGTACTCTGCATTCAACTTTTTCAAGGGTTAGTTTGGTTAGACTTACCAACTGATTTGGTACTCCTAGGTCTATCATTGCTCTAAACAATTCTCTTCTATTTACACAGTCGTAGTGTGCCTTGTAGTCTATAAATATGTGGTGCGTGTCTACACCGTATTCCAGTGTTTTCTCTAGAATTTGTCTCAGGATTGAAATCTAATGAATTTTTGATTTACTACCTCTGAAACTAGCCTGGTATTTTTCCATCATTCGCTCTGCATATATTGCCATACGATGGCATAGTATATTGGAGAATATTTTGTACGCTGCATTTAGGAGCGCAATTCCTCGATAGTTAGAGCATTCAAAGATATCTCCTTTTTTGTGTATGGTGCAAAGCATTTTAATATCCCAATCACTGGAAAGGAACTTCTGTATCCATATTTCTTTTATATTCTTTTATAATTCCGGTGTGAGATTATCTATTCCGGGTGATTTGTTTATGGCTAGTTTGTTTACAGCGTGTTTAACTTCCAGGATCGTTGGTGGACTCTTCTCCCTCTCGTCTGCTCTGCTTACCTCACAGCTTTCGTCTTCGGGGTTTTCTTCTTCTTCCTCTATATTAAGTATCTTGTTAAAATATTCCGTCCGTCGATTTAGTACGTCTGTTCTTGTTGTTAATAGATCGCCATTTAAACTTCTACATTGATTTGTGTTTGCCTTGAATTCTTTTCTGTTAATGTTAACCTTCTTATAAAATGTTCTGAATCCTTTCTGTTTGTTGAGGTTTTCTATATACTAAAGTTTTTTTTTAAGTGGTTTCTTCATTTTGTGTATTTTCTAATGAAATCCTGTTTAATTTATTAGATCTCCATTAACAAAAACCTATTTAAACTAAAGAAAATAGAACGTATCCTAGTTCTAATCAACTGCGAGAAGCAGACATAGAAAAAATACTTAATAATATTTTCAAAAAAACAAAATTCAGTGAGCATCCACGGAATTAGAAGACAGTTAAGAGTACGACGCCGTTGTGGACTACCAACCACATTCCTAAAAATAATACACTCATATCTCTTTAATCGTACTATAAGAGTAATAATTATTGACAATTACTCCACACCATTCGCTTCATAAGCTGGAGTGCCTCAAAACCCATTTTTATTACCAATTCTTTATACAGTTTAAAACAGCGACCTCGTCCACCAACCGATCAAAATGAAACCACCCTCCTCTACGCCGATGATACTGCACTGCTTTTCTCAGCCACGAGAGACGGAACGATGAGAAGCCGCTCTATGTTTAATAGGTCAAAAGCCCAATTTGACAAGATCGTCAAATGGTGCAACAAATGGAGAGTCACTCTCAACCTAACTAAGTCACAATCCATCCTCTTCAGGTATCCGGGAACTTCACGGTGTGAGGATGAAGGCAACCTGATAGAGCTCTATGGAGATAGACTCCCGTTTCAAAGCTCGGCCACCTACTTGGATGTTCAATTTGAGAGGAACCTCAATTGGGATACGAAACTAAATGACACAATAAACAGAGTGAGAAGAAGGGCTAGACTGCTGGGAGCCTTTTCAGTCAAATCTTGGGGTACACAGAGTAAGACTCATCTGCACACCTACATCAGACCTATTATTGAATACAGGACTATTCTTTATTCCTCATTGAACCACCGTCAAATAAACGCCATCATGACCACTGAACGCCAGATCTTAAGAAATATCATGAGGAAGCGTGCTGACTATCCGTCGGCATTAATCCATCAATTGGCAAACATACCTACCATAGAGAATACTTACAATCCGAATGTCCTATAAACCATAACAAGCTTAAACATTAGAGCAAAGAAGGTCGTTAAAAGATCTTGCCATCACCTAGAACATATACTCACTAGGCACCCCACAAATAAAGTTCCCTTTCTCCTGAACAAACTTCTTTATTTGGCTGAAAACGAACTTCTTGATGAGTATTTCAAAACCTTAGAAGCGACGCCATTAAGATATCGCAAATTCTAACAATCTGCAATAAGCCAAAAATGCTTAACCAAAAGAGCCGTTTCCGATGTATAGCTGACAATGAACAACCTTTCTCACCACAACGACACAAGGACACTTACACTAACTGACTACTGCTTCTTAGCAAACCACTCGTCTTCCCAATCTCTCCTTCACCAATACAAACTGCTTTCACAGACTACCATCTGCTTTCGACGACTGTTCTTGTCACCTCTCTCCCTCGAAAGAAAACTCACATCTTAAAAAGACGCCCCACCTAAACGTGGTATAAATAGCATTAGACATACAATCACAACCATACAAACAAAAAACCACATAAGAACAGCAAAAAATAGAAGGATGATAAAAGAAACCCTAGAACTGATGGACATACGAAAATCTTACATATTGACAAATACACAATTCAAAATAAAATGAAATAAAAAACCCATAGAATTATAAGAAAACAATCCAGAAAGCAAAGGAAGCATGCATGAATAGTAGATGTAAGGAACTGTAAGTTTTACTAAGAAAATATGACTACTTTATTGCATACAAATATTATAAAGTCGCAAGTATGAAAAAAAATCACTACAACACTAGTAGAGGATAACACTCAAGTAGTATCTAGACGAGAAAATGTAGAAAACATGTAAAAAAACCTATCCAAGATATCTTTGACGGCGAAAAAACAGAACCAACAATGAATAAAGTCCAACAAACAATATTGATATATTAGCATCAGAAGTAACAAAAGCAATATATACAGCAAAGCCTCAAAGGATTTAGGTCCCCAGGACCAGTACTGAATATATACCACGGAACCTTCCCTGAAGACTGGGGGCTTAGTTCGACATTTATACCCATACCCAAGACAAATAAAACAAATAATAGATACTCACAGTTAAGAGTAATTAGTTTGATACGTCGCATTCTAAAAATTCTACTTAGACTTGAGCATATACAGATAATGCGAGAAAAATCTGAGTGACAATCAACTTGAATTGCTTATTATTGGGTTTGGTACGAGGAAGGTATTGTAGAAATATTTGGCCTCCAGATATTACTACAATAGTGCCTAGAGCAGCAAAAAGACGTGGTTTTCTGGTTTATCGACTACGAAAAAGCGTTTGATTAAATAAAACATATAGAACTTATATATAATAATATGTACTTTAATATATACTTTATCTCTTTCTCAGGGTATAGTCGATGAATTAAACAACATCAATACAAATGTTTAAAGAGAAATAGGTAGCTCCGAACAAATTGACACTAACAACCAATGAACCAAGCAAAATAATAGCAGAAATAGCAGAAAATGTTAAACATATTACAACCAATGAACCAAGTACAAAATAAACATCTAGAGAGCAGATATCACATGTAGTCTACAGCATTCCATGCAAAAAGCGACTGCAGACTGCATCATGACCGTTGCTCATGTTGCCGTGAGGCGTGGAGGGTGGCTGATTGGCTCATCTCCTGCTCTACGGGCTTCTTACGGTCCGTGGAATTGGACCTAGATGTTCCACGAGTGTCCACCATTCTCCTGGATACAATTTGTTTGCTTACTAACGATATTGATCAGATTACGTGGAGTCGTGTATGTTTTATGATAAAAACTATCACAAATCCAACAGTCTGCGGCTTGTAGTGTATGAATACGAGTGTATAAGGTCACAGTAAGCCGCAGCTACAGTTGTACAAATAATATTTATATATGTATTATAGAAAAAGGACAAATAAATGCAGTTCGAAAATGACGGTGCAAGGAAACGTCTCTCGTGCTTAATCTACGTAGTAGAAGTACCACAATGTACGTTTGTCTACACAGCAAACACAGAAATAATAATAATAAAGAGTGTGTACACACAAATAAATAGAATAAGTAACAATAAAATGACAAGTTTTGAGAGATTCCTTGACTTACGTAAGGAAGTCTCGAGAAAACGCTTGTGTTTCTTTAACTTAGGGAAAGAAGACACAAGTAAGATACAAACAAATGGGTATTTTCACGTATGGTCTCCTAGGAGAGAAGTCTCGCAACGGATATATTCAAATACAACAATAAAATGGTATAAAGAACATAAAAAGTAAATGGGAATATATTCGAGCGTATGATCTCTTTAAGAAATATCGCAACAAGATATATTCAGCAAAATCACAAGAATAAACAAATAATATATATATATATATATATATATATATATATATATATATATATATATATATAATATATCAAAATAAATGGGCACTTTCTCTGTGCGTGATCGGTTAGGAAATGCCACAGCAGCAAGTACAGAAAATAGCACAAAAATAATACAGAACGACTGTCTTGAAAAAGACAGACAATTTCTTACATGACAAAAAGGCCGTTTTAAGAAAAACAGACAATCTCTTACATGAACAAAAAGTATGGTATTTTCTCCGTGTATGATCGTAGAAATATCACAGAGAATAATACGACAAATACATATATATATATATATATATATATATATATATATATATAATATATATATAATATATATATATATATATATATATATATATATATATAAAATAAAAATGCACATAAAAATAGCAATAAATCAATATCAAAATAAGGTAAATAAAAAGGCCGATTCTAGGTGGATGACTAGCACCGTACCTAGAGTCTTATAATACGAGGGTGAGCTCGAACTGGCCGACTACAGATCCATTGTCTCGTTGGTTTTTCTTTCTTTTTGGTAGGTGTGTTTCTTTTGTGGTGGTTTTGTCTTCCTGCTTTAGGCTGGAGCCTCTTCAGGAAGTGGTTTTTGTTTGGTTGTTGGTCGGCTTCTGGTTCTTCTGTCTTCTTTGCTCCACTGGTGGTTGTCGTTTGCTTAGCCAGGGCAATCAGCGGAGAAGGGTTGTGGTCGGTTCTTTTCAGAATTGTTTTCTAAAATAATTAATGTATTAATATTTGTTAATTGATAAGTATAGAGAAATGAGATATTAATATATGTACAAGTACATGCATTAATATTAGTAATTAGTAAATATGTAAAAATGTGTTACGCGGCGCGAGAGGGCAGCTGCGGCTGTATCCTCACAATAGACAGGTATCATTTGCAAGTGGGATCGGGAAACCGCAGAAAACCGATCCCCCCCTGTCTAGGCAAGCTCGAAGTGAGCAATTTAGCTTGGAATGCGACGAAAATAGAGGGGAGTTGCCTCCTGTATATCAATGTATTCATCAGGGAGTTCGTTACTGGCGAGTTCCAGTAGAATTGCGGGAAGGTGTGGGATTTTTGGTTTAGGATGTCTGGTGAATACATTGCCTCGGGTAGAGCAGACAGTTTTTAGGATGCGTTGAGCTCTGAGGTTTTGGCTCCGGATTGTGCGTGTAGTGTAACTTCTGCTCAGAGAGTGTAGTCTCTCATTTAGGGGCTGGATATTAGAAACTTGATGAATGAGGGCTGAGGGGAAGTCGTTGCGTTTACCATTCACTCTACGCAGAATCCTCCGCTCTAGACTTAACAAATTTTCTTTGACGGATTTTGACATTGTAGCATAAATATTAGATCGGTATTCAAAAATAGGTCTAATAAAAGTTTTATATGTGAATATTAATGTACTAGAGTGCGTAGCCCCGAAATTACATCTCAAACTATTGAGGAGACTCAGTCTGCTCCTGGCCTTAGCACAGGCTATGTTCATATCGGCCCTCCAGCTCAGAGTTCGTGTGAACTTAACGCCGAGGTAATCGATATGATCGCGGAGTTGGAGTTGATCTCCCCAAAGTGTGAGATAGTTTCTTTCGTTAAAAGAGGCCGCACGTTTACTATGTTTAGGATGTCTAAAGAGAATCATTTGAGTTTTGTTCGGATTCAGGGACACTCTCCATCTCCCGCACCAGTTTTCAACTAGTCTAAGGTGATTTTGAGCGTACCTGAGAACAGAATCAACGTTCGTAGCTGTAGTTACTAGAGCAGTATCATCTGCGTAAAGTAGAGTGGTGGTCTTGTTACGTACAGTATTTGGTATGTCGCTATTGTAAATAGTGTAAAGTAAAGGGGCCAGTACTGAGCCTTGTGGTACTCCAGCTGTTGGAGTAAAAGAATCAGAGAAAAAACCACGCTCCTTTACCCTGACCAGACGTTCAGAAACGTATGATTGGATAAGTCTGACAAATGGAATTGGTAGTCCAATGTTCAGTAGTTTCTTGATCAGTCCCACATGCCAGACTTGATCAAAGGCTTTCTGAACATCGAGAAAAATACCTAGTGCAAGTTTGCCGTCGTTCAGACTTTGAGAAATGTGTGTGACAATTTCTGTCAATGCCGTATTTGTAGAGCACCCTTCTCTAAAGCCGAATTGAAAGGAGGGAATGATATTGTGTTCGTTCGTGAAGTCAGTGAGTCTTTCTTTTAGGATCCTCTCAAAGACTTTTGCTAAAACATTGGTGAGTGAAATCGGCCGGTAAGAGTTAGGATCTGTGCGGGGTTTGCCCTTTTTTAAGAGCATAATTGTATTTGCTACTTTCCACTGTGACGGGAAATAGCAGAGTTTGAGGGTGGCATTGACAATATTTGTTAGGTAGAGGTAGACACTCGGAGGAAATTGTTTCACGCAGATCCTGGCAATGTTGTCAGGACCCGGTGCATTCGATTTGCCAATGTGACAAAAATTTTTGAAAGTTTGTTGATCCACCGGTGCCATGATGGGATGATCATGCGGCACCTGAGGATCGAAAGGGGCGCCGAGTTGTCTGTTTACGTCCCTTTCAGTCTCAGTCAGGAAAGCGTGATCAAATCTAGGATTATTAGGTGAGATTAAGCTGTTTTGTAAATGGTTTTTAAAGGCTTCGGCCTTTTGTTGATGTGTATTAATGATTTGATTGTTCACTATAAGGTGAGATGGATTGTTAGTTTTTTGTTTAGTTAGGCACTTGAATTTATGCCAGAATTTACCACCGTCGCGGAAATCAAGACTAGAGGTGGCAGCCCGCCATTGTCTGACCTGCATCTCTTTCACCTGTAGCTTGATCACCGCGGACAGGCGGTTATATTCTGTTTTGATAAGAGGATTTCGTGTAGCTTGAAACTGACGTAGGAGTCGTCTCTTATGTTTGATATTATTGATTATATATTGTGGTAGAGGTGGCTTTTTAGGGTTTATAACCTTATTAGGGACTGATATATCAATTGCTTGATTTATCAGATTTGAGATAGCCGTGATACCTTGATCGATATCATCAGTGTGTAATAAGTTGCCTAACTCTGGAATATTATTTGACAAAAAGGCTCTGTATCGGTCCCAGTCAGCGTGCTTAAAGTCTCTTATTACTTTGGGTGGTGCAGGAGGGGTGGGTGTAAATATCTGTTCCTTAACCAGCAGTGGTAAGTGATCCGACGTGATGGAATCGCCCAAAAAGCATACGTCGTCCAATAGATCAATCACATCGTACGTACATACAATATGATCGACTATCGACATGCCATGGTGACCCACAAAAGTCGGCTCACGGTTACGGATGCGGTGGATAGGAAGATTAATGAGCATGTCCGAAAAGTCGTTGCCTGCATGATTTGTGAGAGTGTCACCAAATTGAATGTGTCTGGCGTTAAAATCGCCGAGAATAATTGCTTTATTGAGGCTAGATACATAATCAAACAAGATTTCGGACATGTCCTGATGAGGATGTTTGTAATAAGAGACTATTGTAATTGTCGTGTTATTGTCAAGGTGGATGTCCACTGCCAGGAAGTCAACATCATTGAGGTTAAGGTGCATAGGTGTAACATGAGGGGAAAAGGGGATACCATATTTGATAAGGAAGCCAATACCGCGAGATATTTGGCTTTTAGGACGGTGTACCGTGCAGTAACCGGGGAAAGTTGGATCTGTTTTGGATAGGGTGTCGGTGAGGGCTAGGATTTGGATGTTATGATGTTGAAGAATATGTTTAATAAGTGGTCGCCTATTCCGAACACCCTGGCAGTTAACAGCACCTATTGAACTGTCCATTAAAGGGGCAGGAAGGAGATGGAAGCTCTGTTGTTATGAGCCACAAGAGTACTCTTGTGACCGAACATCAGAGTGGAGATGCGGTTGGTTATATCCAGGATAAGCTGGCGCCTATCTGGAAGGAGGTTAATAAGGATGAGGGAGGTGAATTCCATCACTGCCTTCATGTCTGAAGACAGTTCATAAGGTGGGTCTCTTTTTTCTGTGGTTATGGGTTGAGTTGGGGTGTAGAGTTGTGTTATAGAGGTAGCACCTTTTATCGGAACGACCACATCGAGCGTCATAGACGGGAGATGGTTCTTGATAACTGGTCCTCATAAGACAACTAACTCTCACTTATGGCTCCACGTGCCACACCCCGGGCAACTGCATTGGTCTGCAGGCTAAACTAAGTGAGGGTAGCCAGATATGGCGAAAATTCTACCGAACGTTTGCCGGTATAAGCAATCCCCCACTTACTGACCAACGGCTTCGGGCGGATGAGTTGGTAAGTGGTAGGGCACCCTTTTGTCCTGGGGTTGGGAAACTGACCCTAAAGGCGGACGAACCGAAAAAATAGGTCAACGGCGTAAGGATGTAGAAGGCAAGGGGAAACCACTACATTAAAGATCCTTAATGGATATCCCTAGTTAATCATTATGGCTAGTACAAGATGGTTACAACAAGTTACTGATCATGATTTTCGGTCGTCAAGATCCGGCAGGGGTAGACAACCAAAAGACTGTAGGGCTCCCCCGGTCGTTAATCTACGAAAACCCTACAAAAAGAATAAAGGTGCAAAGATCGCTACCTGGAATATTAAAACAATTTATGAAGCCGGAAAGATACACAACGTCATACAAGAAATGCAACGCATGTCTGTCAAAATATTGGGACTAAGTGAAACCAGATGGCCAGACTCGGGTGAACAACAGATTTTAAATTCCAAAATATACTATTCGGGAAATAATGATCCAAACCATCGAAATGGAGTAGCAATCATTGTTGATAAGAACTTATGTCAATCAGTCACTTCTTTCAGTCCTATCTCAGATAGAGTAGTTATGGTTTCTTTAACAATGATCCAACGAAAGTTAAATATAATCCAAGTATATGCTCCAACTTCCGACAAGACAGACGATGAAATAGAACAATTTATAAAGATATACAACAAGCCCTGGATAATACAAAGCATAGAGATATCACGATTGTTATGGGCGATTTTAACTCAAAAGTAGGAAAAGGAGAAGTAGAAGATATTGTAGGGAAATATGGACTTGGTTTAAGAAATGAGAGGGGGGAAAGATTGGTGGAGTTCTGTCAAGAGAACAGTCTGGTAGTTACAAACACTTATTTTAAGTTACCTAATCGTCGACACTACACCTGGAGATCGCCTGCGGATAATGATAGGAAAGTTATTAGAAACCAGATAGATTATGTTTTAATAAGAAAAAGGTTTCGGAACTCCATTAAATCAGCAAAAACATACCCTGGGGCTGATGCAGCCACAGACCACAATCCCGTTGTTGTATCATTCGATCTCCGATTTAAAAAACTAACTGCACGTTGCAATAAGAATCAAATACAACGTTCATTTTGAAAAATTCATTTGTAAGAGATCAGCTATCCAAAAAAATTAACGAGGAAATAAAGATAAATATAATCGATCCAGACGAAGATTCGAACAGAAAATGGGAAACATTTAAAAACATAATGCTGAATCCAACGAAGGAGATTCTAAAAGGAAAGAAAAATAATAACACAACAAAGTCATGGATTAATGATGAGATACTGCAATTGATGGAAAAGAGAAGATTGTACAAGAACGTAGACATCGAAAAATATAAAGACATATATGGTGTAATTAGAAAGAAAATAAGAGAAGCCAAGGAAAAATGGTACTCAAACAAGTGTGAGGAAATAGAAGTACTATTGGAAAGGCATGATGACTTTAATCTACATAGGAAGGTAAAAGAACTGGCCGGCATCAGAAAAACAAACCACAGTAGTGTTCTATTAGATGAAAAAGGTAAAATTATCCTTGATAACAACAAGAAAATAGAAAGATGGAAACAATACATACAGGAATTATTTAAAGATGAGAGACAACCAGAAAACATAGAACTATACAACAGTAGAGAAACGGGGCCCAGTATAACAAAAGAAGAAGTCATGCATGCAGTAAAATTGGCAAAAGATAATAAAGCTACAGGTCCTGATGAGATACCAGCGGAAATTATAAAATTAATCGCAGAAGATCAAATAGATATACTAAAAGACTTGTACAACACCATATATGATACAGGCGTCATTCCAAAAGAATGGCTTAAGTCGACGTTCGTGACTCTACCGAAAAAAGCTAACGCTAGAGAATGCTGTGACCATCGAACCATCAGCTTAATGAGCCACACTCTAAAGATATTCTTGAAAATTATACATCAAAGAATTTTCAGAAAACTGGAGCAAGATATTAGTAACACGCAGTTTGGCTTCAGAAACGCAATGGGTACAAGAGAGGCCTTGTTTGCCCTGAATGTATTGGCCCAAAGATGTATGGATGTTAACCAACCTCTTTATGTCTGTTTCCTTGATTACAATAAGGCATTTGACAAAGTCAGACATAATCGCCTCCTACAGCTACTTCAAGATAAAAATCTGGATATGAAAGATATTAGAATAATATCAAACCTTTACTTTAATCAAGTTGCATCTGTAAAGGTTGGCAACGAACTATCAGAAGAAATAGAAATACAACGAGGGGTAAGGCAGGGATGCATATTGTCTCCGCTGCTTTTTAACCTCTATTCAGAAGAGGTAGTTCAGAAGGCACTAAAGGAAACATCAAGTGGAATTAAAGTCAACGGAGAACTTATAAATAACATCAGATACGCCGATGATACTTTAGTAATCGCAGAGTCAGTTGAAGAATTGCAGGTTCTGATAAATAAGATTGTAGACAGTAGCGAAGAGGCTGGACTTACTTTAAATATCAAAAAGACGAAATTCATGACCATCGCAAAGACACAACAACAGGACACGTTATGGATTAGGGACGAACTCGTTCAAAAGGTGAACAGATATACATACTTGGGAACAATCATAACCGAAAACAACGATTACACACAGGAAATCAAATCACGTATAGGAAAAGCCCGATCAACATTCAATACTATGAGAAAAGTACTTTGCAGCAATGATCTGAGTCTGCAACTTAAAGTACGAATGCTTAGATGTTATGTATTTTCTGTGTTATTATATGGAATGGAGGCTTGGACGCTTAAAAAAGATATAAGTAACAGAATAGAAGCGTTTGAGATGTGGGCTTATAGAAGAATTTTAAAAATAAGTTGGATCGATAAGGTTACGAACAACGACGTTTTAAAAAGAATGAACAAGGAAAAGGAGATATTAAATACAATTAAAATAAGAAAATTGCAGTATCTGGGTCATGTCATGAGAGGTGAGAGATATGAGTTGCTGCAGATCATTATACAGGGAAAGATACTGGGCAGAAGAAGCATAGGCCGACGACGTGTATCCTGGCTAAACAATTTGAGGCAGTGGTACAATTGTAACTCTGTTGAGCTGTTTAGAGCAGCAGTGTCAAAGGTGAAGATAGCCGTGATGATAGCCAACCTTCTTAAAGGAGACGGCACTTAAAGAAGAAGAATGGGTTGAGTTTCCTGTGGTGTTTTTGGAATTTCCCTTCTGAGTGGGCATTTGACCGAATAGGCCGCATGCTCGCCACCACAGTTAGGGCATTTAGGGGCTTGTGGGGTAGGGCAGGATGTGGATTTGTGGTCCTGACCACAAGTAGGGCACCTGTACTGTTTTTGCGGGCACTCCGCAATGGTATGCCCGTTAGCACTGCACTTGGCGCAATACTTGGGTACAGGAGGAACGGGGTTGGAATTAAAAGGTAGCTCCACAGTCATACGGAGGCCGTCAAAGTACACGCCCCTGGCGAGCATCTCCGTGTATTTGGATTCACTTGAGGTGATCAACTTGACATAGGTGGTAGGTTTATTCTCTCTGGAGATGATGCGCCAGAGACGTATGACAGGGATGTTTAAATTATTGAAAAGGATGGTTAGTTCGGCGTCAGAGTAGATTCTGTCAACTCCCTTGACGACCACCATATAACCAGGATTGTGGGTACGGGTAGTGGTATTTTTTGAGGTTGATGGGTTCGTATTGTGCTTCGGAGAGATCTGGATTTTAGGATCCCCGACAGCATCACGGAGTCGCCGTTGGACATCGACGTGATTTATCGGGTGAGGTGTGGTAAGGTGTGCGGTACCGGTGGGTAGAACTTTTATAGTGGTGATTTGGTTAAGAAGTAATTCTCTGGTATTGATGATTCTGAAAAAATCACGTTGTGTGGATTTTTCCAGAGGGATATTGGAAATAAGATAGTTAAAGTGTTTGGGATGTTGGGAAGTTGTTTGAGGAAGTTGTGGTTTAGGAGAGTGCGCTGCAGTAGCATAGGAAGGGATTTGTTGAGGGATGGATGTGTTTGTATGTATACTAATTTGAGGTGTAGGTTGTGGTGTAGGTGTAGTTAGTATATTGGTAGTATGTGTGGTGGATGTTTGTTGGTGTTGGTGTGCTAGGGTATTTGTTGGTGTAGTTGAAGGATTGGCGATAAGTGAGGACCGGGACAGCTGCAAACGCGCGATCAACCGGTCGATTTGGTCAATGGGGAGGGTAGTCACCAGGTCCTCGACGAAACTGTCGGTGGCGACGTTCATCTTCGGAGTGGTGTCGTTGGTATCAGTAATATGAAGTGTAGGGATATTGTAGGTAAGAGGAGTCGGTAGAATGTATTGATTTGTTGGTGAAATAGGGATCGGTGATATTGGTTTTTGAGGTAATGGTGGAAAGTCAGGTGTATTAGCGTGTGTTGTGTCGTTGCTGATGTTGGATGTAATCGAATGATTGTGTACGGGAGGAGGATCAGGAGGTTCAGCAGGCCGCGGCTTTGACCTATTTGAGCGGGTCGATCGCGGCATTACGACAGTGGTTGGCTAGGCGTACACCCAGAAGACACCCTTTTTCCTATACGCTGTGCAATGTATAGGATGGCGGGTCGCCGGACTATGCTTACTCTAAAATGAGCTGTCGGTCCCCCGATGCACTTCCTTGTATACCACTGAGGTTTATATGTGTACTAATTTAACTTCCTAACAACTTTTCCTCAAGTTACTAATTACAAATTAGTAACTATATGGAATTTCAATGGAGTCAGTTCGTGACCCAAGTACCACTATTAAAGCTAGGCCAGCTAGTCAACACTCAATTAGTAAACAGATAGAACCGGCTACAACGTACGCAGGTGGCCAATTCTTACGGAAACCACCTACTATGTTTTCACCAGTTACCAGTTAGACAATAGAGTGAAAAGGACGAACTGCCCCAGATGAAAGTAGCAGCGCTTATTAAGTCACGTCTGATTTTATTTTCTTTTATTTCTTCCTTGTACCTAAAAATAAATTCAGAAGACCGCTACGATGTTGGACCTGGTCGTCCTATCGCCCTAACGGAGGCTGAAAGCTCCGGCTACGGCCGCGGATGGCTCTTACAATACCATCCACCTAGCCTTCACCGTGACCAGCAGAATCTCCGAAACAGCAGACGGGAGCACCCAACCAACACAATAACAGCCCTATGAAAGGCTAACGGTTTTCGAAAAAACCGTTAGTTGAACAAAGGGGGTAGAACAATGAACCTATTGTTCTATTGTTGTCGCTCTTATCGCCTTCTATTGTTCTCTTATCTCCAGGTGTAACGTCCGTCCAAGCGATCAGCTTGTTAACAATGCCTATGGCTGTTAGCTGATCCTTTGCTATAGGAACGAGACGGGAACCTAAAAACGAGAAAAACAACCGTTCACTACGAATTCACGATGCAGAATCGAGCTGTGACTCGTCCGCTGGCTGGCCGACTACAGAAAATCCACCTTCTTTTATACAAAAAATTCTTTGTTCTATGGGATTATGACGTATGAAAGTGGACTTTCCGTAAAATCGACCAATGAAAAGATTGAATTGCTCAAAAGTTGGAATAACCCTTATTCCAACCAATGAGCAATTTTTTTCGTGTTTTGGAGATGTTTCTCGTATGCTGATTGGTCGGCAAATGCGAGCGCACGAGAACACTCATTAGCGCTTCATGTAGTAAATGAAGGACATCAGATGGACTTTGAGTCAGTAGAGGTTCTAGAAAGGAAAACCAATTACAAGAAACGTCTTTTCCTAGAAATGGTTTGTATAGTACAAACAGAAAATTACATAAATAAAAAAACAGACATCAACCACCTCAGTGAAATCTACTTCTTTCTACTAGCAGTAGAAAAACAACATACGAAATTCAATATTTCAATAGTTTCTATTTTAGAATCAATTTAACACCATTTTATCACATAGTTTAACAATAGACTCTTAAAGTAAAAAATTATACAGCACATTATCAATTATAATAACATTTCATATCAAAAATTTAAATAAAAAATAACTTTATTATTCTTCAACCTTTACAAAATAACTAGGTCTTGGAATCAACTAAGATCTATTTATTAAACACTTGTTACAGTGATCTTCAATTACATTAAAAATTTCAAATTTTTTTTTAAAATATCTCCTATATATATATATATATATATATATATATAATATATATATATATATATATATATATATATATATATATATATAATATAAATATATATATATATATATATATATATATATATATATATATGTATATATATATATATAAGATTCTATTCTAATGCAGGTACAGACAACCAATAAGGCAAGGGTCACTTAAATCTCCCCTCTACTTTGACCATCTAAGAGAGAAGATTTTAGAGGTTAGTGTCTTCAATCCTACAATTATTAACCACGTTGTTCTACTTTACATGACACTCTGTACAGGTTAAGAAGAAATACAAGATGTAAAACTCTCGAGAGAGGACATTCGGTCCTACACATATTAGTTAAAATTGTGTATTGTCTTTGTACCAGTCTTAGTGAATTTACATTACATGTTTTTTATGTTTTCTTTTTGTGAAAAAGACATACAATTTTTTCACAAAAAAAATTGTTATAACTTTGACCAGCTTTTACGGCACTATTCTCAAAATCGTAAGTAACATCAACTTATTTATAACATTGTTCTGAAGCTATTTTCTTGTGGCATTGTAAATTAATTACTATTTAACTGGGAATAAGCTACAATTAAAGATGAAAATACGTTTATTGACGTTTCAATTTCCACTTCGGAAATCGTTCTCAGAACGATTTCCGAAGTGGAAATTGATTCCGCTCTCAAAAAGGATTAAAGTATTATACATTTTTGTACTGTTTGAATTTAGGCGACGATCTACTTTATAGATTGATTGAACATATGTTGCCAGTTGTATGGTCCTCTCTATGTGTGTCGTAAGTTATTCAACAGGGCATCTATTATTATAGGCAAGTATTATACATTTTTGTACTGTTTGAATTTAGGCGACGATCTACTTTATAGATTGATTGAACATATGTTGCCAGTTGTATGGTCCTCACTATGTGTGTCGTAAGTTATTCAACAGGGCATAGAATATACATGGTTAAAAAATATACGCCTCAGTCAGCTCCTCTATGCGGAAAATCTCTGAACTAAAAATTGATGTGGACCATACAAAATGAGGTCCCACTTTTTTTTGTAAAAAAACAATTTTGCTATCAGTACATGTCTACGAAAAAGTCTTACATTGATTGACTAAGTGAGGTCCATATACTGGACCTCACTTTGTATAGGACCTCACTTCAACCGCAGTTTCTTTTGATATGTGGCTCACTTCATACGCTGGGAGAATATATATATAATATATATATATATATATATAATATATATATATATATATAATATATATATATATATATATATATATATGGACGTATGTGTTTATAAATAAATCTCTAAACGTAAACACGTAATTACATATAAATATAATATAATATGTTCTCTCCATTTGCGTAACAAATTATTGCTTTTCTTTAACCGACCAATTACATAGAATTGTTCCGGTGATCAGTTTCGATAGATCGAGTAAAATATCTGCAATTCAGATTTACACACATATCCATCGACGATGGCATGAAATGGCATGGCGATGCCTTGTTCATTAATGCATTTGATGGGTCATTGAGCGTGGTAGTCTGGACAACCATGTTCCGGCGGACCAGGGCGGACTCGAATAATCAATGTATGCTCCGCTGAATTACATTGTATGTGTGTCAGTAATGAGCCGTGTTATTTAGTCTGATTCATTGAATTTATTTTATATTTATTGCTATATAGGTTGCAAAATTCAATTTATATCCGGTTGAGAGAGTTTAATGCAGTTAGATTGGTATGATCAAAAATTGTAGGAAAAATATACTAATGCTGACCTCAAGCTACATTACTGTAACCCAAAATTGTGATATGTTTTAAAAATAAAGAAGTAAAAACTAATATTTTAATTTATTTAGTTACTTTATCGCATTTTTCAGTGTTACGGGTCAAAGGTTTTTGCAAAGATCTACAAGGTGACGTAAATAAATACAATAAAAGGTACTTACTTATATTAGTAGAAGACTTTAATCCTAGAATTGAAGACATAAGTCAATAAAGATGTCATGTCGCATTTTAAAGGTTTTAGGTAAATTAACAAGACGCGTTTTTGTAATGGAACTTTTTTATTTTGTTTTTAATTTAATGAATAATTCCTTAAAAAATAAATAATTTTAAGCTACTTTCTTCTGTTAATTAAAATTTTAAAAACCAACAGCAATATTTTGTGACTTTTGTCTAATCATCATCATCACTGGCTTGACAACCCTTTTTGGGTCTTGGCCCAAAGATTCTTCTCCATTCTGATCTGTTTCGTGCTTTTTTTCTCCAGTTTTTTATTTTTAAGGTTGTTATATCATTTTTTTTTGTTCTTAGTGTCTGAGCTTCGGTCTTCCTCTTGATCTTTTTCCTACTGGTATCTGTTTGAAAATTTTTTTTGGCATTTCGCCTTCTTCCATTTTTTATACATGTCCTATCCAACGCAGCCGTCCTATTTTAATGAATGTTAATATCCGGATCGTGATATATCTTGTATAGTTCAAAGTTGTATCTTCTTCGCCATATTCCGTTTTCTTTTGTGCCCTGATGTATGTGTCGCAAGATTTTTCTTTCGAAAGTAGCAAAGTTTCCTCTCTTTTAGTGAGTGTCCAGGTTTCTGAGCCGCATGTGAGTACAGGTGTTATTAAGGTTTTGTATATATGGCATTTTGTTTTTCTTGCGACGTTATCTGATCTTAGTTGCCTAATTAAGCCATGGTAACATTTATTGCCAATAAATATTCGCCTCTTCACTTCCTCCGCAACGTTATTATCTGACGTGACTAGGGATCCCAAGTATATAGTTTTTTACCCCCTCAATTTTTATTCTTCTATTGTTATATTTTGTGGCTGCCTTATTTCTGCATTTATACTTACCTGCATATATTTTGTTTTGGTTTGATTGATTTGAAGACCACTGGTTTGTGCAGCTCGTTCTATTTGGTTGTATACCTCTAATATTTCTCTTCTTGATCTTGCGATGATTTTAACATCAAATGCTAGTATTTGCACGCTTTTAATAATGATTGTTCTCGAGTATTGACTGTTGTATCTCTCAGTATTTTCTCGAGTACGATGTTAAACAAGATGCATGATAGAGCGTCTCCCTGGCGTAGTCCCTTTTTCACATCTATTGTTTCCGTTAATTAATTTTGTATTCGGATTTTACTTTATACTTTATAGATTCTTTTATCGGTTCCATTAGTTGTGTTGGTATACTAAATTCTTTTATTGCTTTTATTGAGAATTCTCGGTTTATATTGTCATATGCGCTTTCAGAGTCTATGAAGAGATGATGCGGTGGTAGATGCTTATTCGATCATATCTTTGTTATCAATTCATGTATTGTTTTTGTAGTGCGTCTCCTCCTTCCTTCAGTAACTCCGATGCTATTTGATCCGATCCCGGTACTTTATTGTTTTTTTAATTTGTCTACTGCTGCTCTAATATCGGCTATTGTTGGTAGAGTCTTTTCTCTGTTGTCTGCTTGGTCTAATGGTATGTCATTGTTCGTCTCTCTCCGATCTCCTTTAAGTATCCCTTTAGTATCTCTTGCTGTTCTGTCAATATATTACCTTCCTTATCTTTACAAATCGTTGTTCTCGGTTTGAAGTCTTTTCTGCTTTTGTTCAGTTTCTAATAAAATTTTGTTTTCAGATAAAATTGATAAAATGTTGAACTTGAAGTTATTTAACACAATCACGGTATTAGATATGACGGTATTATTTGAATTCGATTTCGCCAGGTAGAAATCGTATGATTTCTTTTTTGTTTGAAGTTCTTTGTTCATATATAATCTCTCTTTTTTCTTCTGTGAGTTTTCTTTTCTTTATGCGTAGTTGTTTATATTCTTCCTCTGCTTGTTGGGTTCTGTGCCCCTGTTACATCAGTAAATATGCTCGGTTTTTTCTGTCTGCTATAATCTGATATTCTTCGTCAAACCAGTCATTCGTTCTTGTTCTCATTTCTCTGCATGTCTCTGCATTCTGCCCACTCCTTATTTAGGTTTTCATGTGTTAGTTTGTTTTCTAGTTTGTTGTTTATGTTTTTGTTAGGTTAGATTAGGTTTGGTTAAATTAGGTTAGGTTAGGTTAGGTTAGGTTAGTGCTTTTACCTTGTATCGTTCATGTTTAGAGCCTCTTTTCTTTTGATTTTTTTAAACTCTAGCCCTTACCCTACTTTTGACCAGGTAGTGATTAGAATTCCAATTTTCCCCTTTTCTGGTGCGGATGTCTATTATAATATATAAGTGTCTCGAGTCTACAATGACATGATTTATCATATTTACTTAAACGACTTAACGACTTTTGTCTAGTTTCTGTCGTTATTTTCAAACAGTTATGACTTTTAGTGTGCAAGTAAAACGTGTGGTGTCAAATGTATTGAACTATCATGTGAACTTACAAAATAGCAAAAGCTTAACTATCCCGGTGACAAAACTTTCGATAATGTGCGGTGTGAGAAATTTATAACATCTGCGAAAAGGCCCAGCAAGACGAAGTGAAACCGTTACAAAAAAGCAAGAAAAGTAGTTTCCACTCCAATTCACATAAGAATACTTACGATGAGGCAGTAAAATCTCGAAAAAGAAAAATTTTCCATGATTTTTTTTTTAAAATATACCACCAAACGTTTACAACTTTGGAACTTTGGTCTTTGGAAGTCATACCTTTGGACGTGTTGACAACTTCACATACCTTGGGTCGCTATTGACTGCTACCAATAAAACAAGCAAAGAAATCAAAAGCCGAATAAATCTTACAAATAAGGCATACTATAGACTCCAAAAGCATTTCCACTTCAGAAACATTCAAAGAAAAACTAAAATTATTATATACAAAACATTGCTGAGGCCGGTCCTCACATATGGAGCAGAAACATGGACTCTAACGCAGAAAGATGAAAGACTTTTGGGAATATTTGAACGTAAAATACTCCGCAAAATATTTGAAGCTATAAGCGACCAAGGGCAGTGGCGCAAAAGATATAATTTTGAATTGTATCAGCTCTATGATGAGCCAGATGTCATAACGTTCATTAAAACACAGCGACTTAGATGAGCGGGACACATAATACGAATGCCACAAAATACGATTGCCAAAAAACTAACACCTGTAGGAAGAAGAAGCAAAGGCCGATGCCAGAAGATGGCAACGTCATGATGATGAAACGTCTACAACATAATAAACAAAGTGAATAATGATGAGAACCTACCAGCTTTTTCAAAAACCACATTTCATAGGCTACTAAATGACATGGGTTTTGACTATGGGAAAAGAGCTCGAGATTCGATAATGATGGAAAAAAAAGGTATCATATTTTGGAGACACAAGTATCTCAGACCAACAAAAACATTGAGAAAAAAATTATTGTAAATCTTATTTATATCGAAGAGTCGTAGGATAACGTCGGTGTTTCAGTCAAAAATGAAGGAACACAACGATCAAGAATCCACTTAATACCTTACGGCTTTCTACTGGATCAAAAGCTCCAACTCAAAAAGGTCCTTGAATTGTTCTTCTTCTAGCTGGTAGCGGAACTGGTTTTGTAGCATGGGCTGAATTAACTTTCTTGGCAAAGAAGGGAACTTACCACAACGAAATGAATCGGGATCTATATTAAAAATGGTTTGGGCATACGTAATTCCAAACTTGCTGAAAGACAAAGAAAAAGTTGCGGATCACTTTCGCAAATTTAATATCCTGATAAAATTGTGCAAAAAAAGGCAAATCAAGGATTGGCTAATCAAAAAGATAATTTTGTTTTTTTGAGGACGATTACATAAAAAGTGAGTTACTATATACAGCAGCCGCATTTAGACCCGAGTATTACAAGATCAAAATTGAAAAATATCGGAATAGATGACAAGGATATTGGTGTCATTAAAAATTTGTACTTTAATCAAACTGCTGTCGTAAAAATTGGAGATAACTACACCGATGAAATCCCCATACAACGAGGAGTCAGACAAGGTTGCATTTTGTCGTCAACATTGTTCAATGTTTACTCGGACCAGCTATTTAAAAAGGCACTTGAGAGATAACCATATGGAATAAAAATCAACGGGAAACTACTTAATGTGATTAGATATGCAGACGATACAGTAATTCTATCAGATATTGAAGGTCTTCAAATTCTGCTTGATCGTATTCACGAGGTAGGAGAGGAAATGAGCATTAAAATAAACTCAAACAAAACCAAATTTTTAGTGTTTAGTCGTGACCCATATCCCGATGCAAAGCTTTAATTGAACGGAGTCCAAGTTGAGAAAGTTCACAAAATGACATATTTGGGAACTGTGATAACGGACCAACTAGATCCAGACATAGAAATAAAACGTAGAATAGCAATGACTAAAATTACTTTTATGAAAATGAAGTCATTTCTTTGCAATAACCATCTCAGTTTAGAACTAGGCAAAGAATGGTTAAGTGTTATGTTTGGTCGCAGAATATAGTGCAGAAGTGTGGACGCTAAAAGTATCGATCATGAACAAAATTGAAGCATTGGAAATGTGGGTTCATAGACGAATGCTGAAGATAGCTTGTACAACAAAAAAAAACTAATGAAGTACTAAGGAACGTCAACAAAGACCGAGAACTGCTAAAGACTGTTAAACATCAAAAAATGTCTTATCTGGGACATATACTAAGGGGAAGTCGATATAAAATTTAACAACTGATCCTTAAAGGTAAAATAGAGGGCCGTAGAGGTGTAGGAAGAGAACAAGTTTCTTGGTTAAAAAACATTCGTGAATGGACTCAGATACCAAATGCAGGACAATTATTCCATATTGCAGAAGATCGAGAAGCCTTCGCAATGGTGATCTCCAACGTCAGATAGTTCTAATATGGTACGCGAAGAAGAAGAATGAGAGCATTGAAGAAAAATTGCATAGAATATCGGTACGTCAAACTAATTACGAATAGGTAAAGAAATAATAAATAAGACTTACTCCCAATCAATTTAATTTAACTATCAGACGACCGGTTTCGCTTTCTACAATATACAAAGCATCTTCAGGTCTCGATACAAAGTTAAATAAATGCTGAAATGATAAAAAACCCATATTAGGGTGTTATCCAATAAAGATAAACAAAGTAGAAGTTGTAAAATTACAATAATTATGCCAATATTACATGTCTGTGGTTTTATTTCAAAAAGAGTAAGTTGAATAAAAAGGTATAAAAAGTTTTAAAAGTTTAAACAGACAAGGAAAGGCCCACAGATTTTTATAAAATAGTCAATTAGATTGTAATAAATTAATAAATGAGCAAATAAATAAACATTACTTACATGCCGGTACTCTATTAATTGATGGATGGTAGAACATGGTTGAAACTACTATGTATTGTTGAATGGAGAACTCAATTCTGCTATTGTAGTTGTTTGACAGTAAACTGTTTACTGATTAACTTACTATTTAAACACATTCATGATTTAATTACGAAGAAATACAATAATGCAACCATTACCTTTGGACTACACAAATACAACTGATAACAGATAACATAAACGAGATTGGAGCTAAGCTTACTGAATTATATGCCATCTGAAATCAAATTTGAACATAAATTCTGGAAAAACACAATGCGTGACGAATCTGGTATCAAGTGAAAATCCAGAAGTCAACTGCAACGAAATTGGATTAGTTCATAAATATAAATACTTAGGTCATGGAATTTAAATAAATTAAAATAATTTTAATTGCTAAGGACAATCAAACAGCTAAACTGCAAAGAAGAATCAGTTTAGCATGGCCCATATATGGTTAGAGGTTAATTAGACATTTAAGAGTAACATGCCAAATTATTTGAAAAAGAAGACGTTCGACCAATGTGTACTTTCAGTCATGACTTACGGCGCAGAAATACTTTCCTTAACCGAGGCTACAGCAACCAAACTGAGAGTCGAGCAAAGAAAAGTAAATCTTTCGCTGGACTGTCTTTCAGAGAAGAAATTAGAAGAACAGGCGTCACATATGTCATAGAGCAGGAGTTGAAGTGCAACTGGGCAGCCTATGTGGCCAGGATAAATAAGATAATAATCCTCGCCTCTCGATTCACTCCCCGCCTCTCGACGCGTTAGTGTTCTGAGCTGTTGGACGTGAATCCCTGTCCCGGCATTTGGTTTTCACCTCTGGCTGCGTTGAGTAGTTGAGTTACTGTGACCAAATGCCCATCTTGGTAGTTATTCGCCTCTGGTTGCGTTGAGTAACTGAGTTACCGTTGCTAACTACCCATCTTCCTGTCTTCTTTTTCTTTTTCTTTTTTCTTTGTTCTCGTGAAGAAGCTACATACAATTGTAGCGAAATGTCGAGATGAACCCACTTTTGGGTCACTCACAAATGACACGTTCCAAACCCGGAAGACGAATAAACTATAAAAGAGTTAAACGTTTTTATTAATACTGAACTATACAAATACATAAAATGCTTGACTAAGCATCATTGCAATTCAAAGAAGTGGGGACAACAAAATACTGTCCACACAGCATATTTTATATTTACATATATTAACCAATTATTTTATTAATTCAATATTTATTATAATTAATAATCAAATTTGGGATGATATTCTATCAACTACAAAAATGTATTACGTAATAAAATAACACTGCTTGCGGCAAAAGGTGGCTTTATCAAAGGAACGCGCGGCACTTGTCAAAGAAAAGCCGTGTTGTTTCTAGACGAGAGACAGTACAGTCTAGTTTCGGGCGGAGCGTTTGACGGAAACATTTGAGACTTTCGTTCACGCCGATATAAATGTTGCGCCTGCCTCCATGAATTGGAGTTATTCTGAATTGTACCTTGATAGCGATCCTACGTCGATACAAAGTTTATTATTAAATAGTGGAAAATGAGTGCAGTGAAGAAATCTAAAACGTATCATTTTAATAAGGATTGGGAGGAAGAATTTTCCTTTTCTATGGTGAAGAATAAGTGCATTTGTGTTATTTGTCGTGCGTCAGTTGCAAGACCTAAGCGTGGTAACTTAGAGAGGCATCATAAAAGGGTTCATAAAAATTATAAAAAGGATTTTCCGCCACAGAGTGAATTAAGAAAACGAAAAGTAAGTGATTTGATATTTTGTTTGAAAAAAGAACAATCCATGTTCACAAGACCAGCCAAACAATCAAAAGCTGCTACGATCGCGTCATTTAAAATATATCATATTTTGGCGAAATACAAGAAACCATTTGAAGATGGATCGGTGGTGAAGCATTTATTGAAGCAGGTGAGACTTTATTTGGAGATTTTAAAAATAAAACAGAAATCATATCTGCTATTAGAGAACTTCAGTTATCTCGTCCGACTGTCACAAGCCGTATTGAAGCCATGAGTCAAGACATCGCAGATAAACTAACACATGATATCATGGAATGTACATACTTTTCTTTACAGTTCGACGAATCCATCGATATGACAGATACTGCCCAGCTGTGTATTTTTATTCGGATGGTATTCAATGACATGTTGGATAAGGAAGAATTTTTGACAATCATTTCTCTGAAGAGGAAGACCCGTGACGAAGATATATATGACGTTTTCTTAAATTTTGTAAAAAACTACGAGCTACCAATATATAAATTAATGTGCATTACAACCTATGGAGCACCAGCAGTGACTGGAAACAAAAACGGTTTTGTGGCATTGTGTCGAGCTAATGAAGAATTCCCTTCATTTTTTCATCATTGCATTTATCAACAGTTTTGTTCAAAGTTTAAACACGAGGAAATTATGGGCATTGCAACAAAAATTGTGAATTCCATCCTTTCAGTTGCAGTTGGAAGATAGGAGTCAGCTGATCACACTGATTTAGTTCTTCACACGGACGTCAGGTGGTTGAGTCGCGGAAAATTCCTAGAAAGGTTTCAAGAATTATTGCCCGAAATAACAGCTTTTCTAGACGAAAGAGGTGATGACACTCAGATTTTGAAAAACGAAAAATGGCTAAATGATTTGGCATTTTTGACTGACATCACAATGCACTTAAACACCGTTAACTTGAAGCTTCAAGGTAAAAGAAAAACTATTATTGAGATGATTAGCGCAGTAAACGCATTCAAAAGTAAATTGCAACTTATGATAGATCAACTGAAAAGAAAGGATCTGAAACATTTTCCGTCTTTGAAAGCAAGGATTCCTCAGTTGAATTATGATACGTATGAGACTAAATTATCAAATATTTTGGAACAATTCGAAATGCGTTTTTATGATTGCAGTAAATTGGAAAATATAGCATCATTTATGAGTTATCCTTTTTTATGTAAAAACATTGAGGAATTAGCTACTGAAATAGCAAGTCAGTTTAATATGAACTCATGTTCTGTTGAAAATGAGTTGGTGCAGATTATATCAGATATACGTGTCAAAGCATACAGTATCTGATACAAATTTCTGGCGTTTTATATCTGAAGATAAATATCCGAATGTAAGGCAAATCGCCCTTCAACTGACGGCATTTTTTGGGTCAACTTAGTTGTGCGAGTCTGCATTTTCTGAAATGAAGATAATTAAGTCAAAATATCGCAATCGACTAACTGACGATCATATGATATCATGCTTGTGATTAGCACTCAGTGGTTACGTACCATCTTATGAAAAGAATGCTGAGGACATGCAGTGCCACGCTTCAACATCCAAAGCCACTCCTTAGTTAAGATTACCACCATATGTAACTCTTTTGTTTTGTAACAACAAATAAACTCGTAATTTTGAATAACTATAAGTTTTTTCATTGATATTGTAGAGAAGAACCTAACTAAACCTAACCCAAACCTTGACTAAAATATTGTACCTATATTGTGCAGAAAGCTAATATCTATATATGCTACGGTACGCCCTACCTAGGTAGGTAGGGTGTATTGTGTATGTACGACAACCCTGCATCACACACACTTGCAGTCTCTCAGAGTCGATCGTAAGTAGTCTAAAAATATTGAGGTAGATCGCCAGCAGTTCAAGTTTGAGCACCCCTGATCTAAAGGGTAAAGACAAGATTTAAATGTCCAAAAATAATGAGAATTTTAAGAGAAAATATTGTCTTTTATCCCTAAACAACAAAATTACAAGGAGAATAATATATATATATATATATATATATATATATATTATATATATATATATATATATAATATATAAGAATAATATATAAGAATAAGTATTTTAAATAAATCTTTTAAATCTTTAAGTAGTTTATTAATATTCTCTCCCATACTATTCTCAACAAACGGGTACTTTTAAATATCCCTGTATAAGCCTATTCTCATTTTCTTCAAACTGGAAGGTTATTTAGTGTTCTTACTACTTATTTCATAAAATATTTTCCTCTTGCCAGGCATTTCTCATTTCTAGCGACTTTTTTTATCACTCTCGAATTCTTAAAAAATATATTGCCACAATCCTCCGCATATATAGCGCTGAGCTGGGAAGATATTAAATGTTACCCGGAGAAGATAAAATCCCAGAACTACGTAGAAACTTGTACCATAATTCTCCCATACAAACACATAAAACAACCTTTTCATTTTTGAGATGATACTAATAAAAAATTCAGAAATATACTTGTTAACGAAGGCTTACAAACATGATCATCATGGAAAATATTTTGCAGGTCATGAGTTCATGACTTTCAGAATTATTCATAACCGTAGGATAATTTCATACGAGGCAACCGTAAAACTATATCGGAAAAGGAGTACGAGCGTTGAATTCAATAATAAATTTAGTTTACTAAGATAGTGGAGGTCCTCGGTCAACAGTTGGAGAATAAAAGAAAGGAGATCAGCTACTTTATCCTTTTATTACATTACACACGTTTTATGTATTTCATTTATATCATATTATTTATATCATCAGTTCATATACAAAATTACTTAAATAAGCAAACATCTTTAGATCCAAAAAAATTTGCTCATGGTTTACTTTATAAGAGATATGCAGCAATAATATGATGGAAGTGAAGCAAAGCCTAATTTATGAACCAGATGGATTGAAAAGTATGTTAATTACTATGAGTGAAATCGTAGATTACGAGTATACCCGAAAAACAAGAGTGATATTTTTAATCTGCTCGACCTAACAGAGCGGTATTTCAAATTAGTTGAGATACCAAGGTATTGCCAAGGTTAGTGTGAGTTGACATCAATGAAATGAGCCAGGATTTAACAAAAAAATCCTCTTTAATTAATATAAATATAAACTTTGCATTAATCTGAGAGGAAATACATATATCATATACGAAGTTCGTGAAACTTTGCACTAACATGTAAGAACACAAACTAATGCTTAAATGGAGCACTAACCATTCAGATTGTAACCGTTTCAAAAGTTTTAGAAAATTCATTATGTTTGATTATTTTTTTTTAAATAAAACTACAAACCCCACCTATCTGCCAGGAACTTGTATTCGACTCAAGGTTTCTACAGTAATTCTCAACATATCCGATAGATGAGAACGATATTAACTTGTCAATCACGCCCCCAATTCAAAACCGTTGAAATAGCGTCGCTTCCTTTCCTGTTACAAACGTCCACCCGATAGGACGTGTTTTCGAAGTGAGTCTCTAGGTTAGAGGTAAGCTACAAAGAAAAGCCTTTTCTTTTCTATATTTCAGATGAATAATTATTTTTAGACTCTTTCGGGTGGTTAAAGTTCATTGATTATGTTAAGTTAACTGAGACAGTTTCCTATGGTCCAATACTTCCCTATATATGGTTTCCAATAATTACTTATAATATAAATGGATTCCTATTAGTAAATATTTGATGAAATAACCAACGGATGAGAAGAAGTACAGTATATCCCTTTTTTCCTGGTTCCCAGAGATTGGATAAATAAGGTTGTACCTATTTTTTTTATTAAGCCCTATCAGGAACGCGAGAATTATTTATGGATTTTGTTTAAAGACTTAACTTTTCTATTATGCCTAGTTAATAAATAGATTTAACTTTTCTATGTTGCCTAGTTAATAAATAACTACTATAATATTTTAAATGTAAACGAATTTCGAAATTTGGGAATAATATATAAATTCATTTGTTTTTATCAACCAATTCTTGATTTAAAAAGATAGAAAGTTGCTTTGTTTATAGTAATGTAATTATGAAATGGTATTTTAGTATCCTTTGAAAATAACAACTTTTAATGTTTCTTTTTATTACTGAGAAATAAAGTGTAATTTCGCTGTAAATTTTTTTATAAATCTTATTTTTTTATCCTCTCTCGTCCCCTACAAGGAAAAACAAGGGGTGGCGTCCAATGATAAATTATAATTTCAGTTATCTAATTGTGTTTGAAATTTTGACATGCTACGTAGTTTTTTTATGCATTTGACCTTACCACACCTTCTCTCCGACATGAGCTAATCTGACCTTAAATTAAATGTATATACTAGATGTTATCAAATATCGGCGTTACAAGATGAATAAATGATAATTGTTTATCTGCGGTTCACTATAACCAACATAGTCAAATAAGTTCCCTATGTTGTAATTTGCTTTGACTACGTCAATACCTCATTATTCTTTACTACCATACTTTCCCAAGTTACAGTATTACATGAGTATGGCATTATTGATGAAATATTTTTTATGTTAAGTTTTGTTCCTAATTACTCCTCATTCTTCTCCAATTTTTTTGCGACTGTAAAATAGGTCCACCAATTTAGTTTTCTTTTAATTTTTATTGTGTGCTAGGTCAGTACTACTAAGAAATAGAAGAGTAGAATGAAACGATCATATAAGCCAAATAACAATAAATAGAGTAGTATAGACGGCAAGAGACGTTTGCATAATAGGAAGACTACGAAAACGATGGAACGATTACTGGCACATTGAAAGCACATTGAAAAAACAAACACAGTCATGTCTACGTAAAAAGACGAAGAAGGTAAAGAAGAATAACGTAGCGATTGATTTCTTGAACAATCCTTAACTCAACATTATCTTTCAAAAATAGGTCAAAAAAATCAATTGGATTTCCATCGTGTAAAGTTTGGCTAATATCTGTCTGTATCTGTATTTGTAGAGGAGGGAGGGTGAGTTACGTTCCACAGCACTTAGTCCACAATTGACACATTGTGCATCCTCCCAGGGAGCTGTCGCCTTAAATTCCATCTTAGATGGAATTGTGCATCCAGCCATTTCTAGGAAGGTGGACAAGTGACCAGGAGACATGTCCCTTATGTGGACAGGTGTGGACATAAGGGATAACTCCCGGCATTCTCATAGAGCATGCCCTACAGTTTCGTCTTTTCGTTCACACTTTCTACATAGAGGTGTGTCTGCTAGCTCCAGTATGTGGAGATGTTTGCTTAGTTGACAATGACCAGTTAAAAAACCAGCTGTTAAGCGTAGGTTTTCCCTGGTCATTTCCAAGTACTTAGACATCTTTTTACGGTTTGCATATGGGAGTGACATTTGACAATTTCCACGATTGTTGTAGTTGACCAACCAAAAAGATCCCTAGGTCCTAAGAGTCTTAGGCCTGCCGCGTTTCTAGCCAATTCCTCAGAAATTATGGTATTATTATCCAGAGCTTGAGTTAATGACTCGTGACACCCAATTACTAACCCTGATGTGACACGTGGTCTATTCAAGGTTAGTCGCGCTTATCTGCTATCTGTGCAGAATATTATAGTTTTCTTAACATCTACATTTATGCCTATTACTCTATTAGGAGCATACTGCATATCCATTCGCTTACGGCCAGGAAGGGAACATTCCTGACTTTGAGTTGTTGTGTGATAGTTGAAAATGTGGTTTTATCAAACGCTCCCTTAATGTCTATGAATATACCTAGAGTGGATTCTTTATTGTCCAGCGATCTTTCAATTCTTCCCACTACATGATGCAGTGCAGAATCAGTAGATCGTCCCTAAGTATATGCATGCTGATTTGGGTAAAGTGGGTTATGGACCAGAACTATATCTCTTATGTACCTCACGCATAGCCTTTCCATCGTTTTCAATAGAAAGGATGTTAGGCTAATTGGTTGGAAAGCCTTTAATAGGGTTTGGTATGAAGACCACACGTACCTCTCTTTAAGTCCTAGAAATATATCTCACAGCCAAATAGGCTCTAAATATTTTCACAAGGTGCAGCAAAAGGATATCCAGTCTCCACCGTAGTATGGCTGGATATATGCCGTTAGGCCCTGTTGATTTAAAAATGGTGAAGCACAATATGGCACACTTTACCTTTTCCAGGATATGATTACTTCTTCCATCCAGCTTGGTGCTGTTGAGGCGCTAAAACTGGGGAAGTGTGTTTTTATCAGAACCTCAGCACTTTCACAAAGGTTGAAAGTTTTGTTTTCATCTGTCTTCGTTAATAAGCCGACATGCCGATATGGGTCCTTTGAGAGCGCTTTTTGAAGCCTGGAGGCATGCAAAAAATATTCTATTTCCTGACACAAGATTCTCCACGCAGCTCTTTGTCTTAGTCGGCAGGCTTTCTTAAACTCTCTGTGATTTAGTTGATAAGAATCACTAGTTTTGAGTTTGGTGCGTTTTGCTCTATTTAAAGCTGTTCTTGTTATCTTGCTACTATGTTCCAGTTCAGTGCACCACCAAGAGTTCTGTTTGCGACTTTTCTGGATAATCCTTATTGGACAGGATCTTTTTATAAACATCTTTTGTTTTAGATAGATACCATATACCTTTCCAATTCTGGGCTAATATCTATTTATTTATTTATTTGTTTACTTTCAACGGGCTGCTGCCCAATAAAATTAATAATGTTTACACTGTATTCAATGAAACAAAAAATATAAGTGTAAATATCACAATAATAAAAGTATAAATATCCAAGTAATTTAGTTTTACACATCACAATGATGACGTCATTATTCAAATAAAAAGGATCTACTGTTAGTATGATATCTAAACTAAAATTACTTCTGTTAATAGATGTTCAGATAGACGCAAAATTTAAAGTGAAATTTAATCCGAAAATAACAAAAATTTTAACGCAGACGCTCCTACAAATAATTACAAAGATGTCTATGAAGTGAAATGTGTTCATCGGTCATTTGGGTTGGGTTTCAGTAACATGTAAACACCAAAAAAGCGTGCCAGGATTCTTTAATATTACACTATTTTATTACTTTATTAGGTACTGCGACTGTAATAAAAATTAATATACTATTTTTAATATAAAAGAAAATAATGAGGCAGAACGATGGTTCATAAACCAGAAAAAGGATCTTATATTTCACTTTGTTCATTTTAAATAGTTGTTTGCTTTGAGTGGACATACTCTTAAGTTCCGAAAGTATCGGATATAACATATCAGCTATTGATAGTTAAAGTATAGAGTCGTTACATATATTAAAAAGTAACGAAAATGTACATACAGTATCATACATCGTCGACTGATTTTAGTTTTAAAAACCGTCCGTATAAAATTGTCCGGTAAAGAGAGGTGTCCGTTAGAAAAGAGTTTAGTGTAGTGTATTTGTTTATTGAAGCCAAAAATACCGAGACGTGTTTTAAATGTAGATAATTTTATATTTAATGTACTTTCTTATTTTACTACTGAGAAAACCAACGAAGGCCCTTACGACCAGTTCAGTCCGTACAAAAACGTGTGTGAGATGCACTCTAAATTAGTGAAACAAAATTAAAGTCGGTTTTGCAAAAAGCAAAAAAAAAAGTAGACAAAGTGAACAAAATGTCGCACAATATAAATCTCGCCGACAATCAAAGATATTACATAGATCTTCCCAAAGGTTGCCAATTTGAAATCCGTAAGAGAATATACAGTATGCGCGAAAAGAAAGAACATGTTTTTTTAGATTCAGTGCTACAAAAATTTAAAGCGAGAAATATATTTGAAATTTCCAAAACAAGTCTCTGGAGAGTTTAAAGACAGATTGGATTTAAGTTCAAAAAGGAAGACAATAGAAAGGCTTTGTGTGAAAAAGCTAGTGTCGTTTAGAAAAAAATAGAATTTTTAAAAAATTATAACTAATTTAAAAAAAATGTTCTTTCTTCGTTTATTTAAAAGAAAGATGAATTTTTGCTAAAGGCGGTATTAAACGAATTTGGCAGAACTCAAACAGAACTATACAGAGAGTATAAAGTCCATAAAACACATCGATAACGAGGGTAAGAGATATATTATAGTACAAATGGTTGAAGGAAAAACTGTTGCCAAGTTTATATGAACCATCCGTTATAGTACTGGACATTGCTGCGTACCATTCGAAAATTTTAAATAAGCAACCAACAAACAACTGGACCGTACATAAAATTAAAGAATGATTAACGAATAAAATATTACATTTCCCCATACTGTTTTAAGCCTCAATTACTAACATTAGCTAAAAGTCATGCACAAGCAAACATCCAATGCTTGTTGCCATATTTCCAAGACTGCCTCGTCACTGTAACCCTTGTATCCAATATGGTTATCATAATATGTTTTGCATATCCCCCAAATATATTCAATTGGATTGAATTGGCGATGATAGGGCGGTAGTCTTAACACACGATGTCCAAAGCTATGTATATATGCTTATACATAGCTTTGGACATCGTATGTGAAGACTACCGCCCTATCGTTGCCAAATCAATCGAATTGAATAAATTTGGGAAAAAAGTGTAAAAAATGTGTGTAAAAAAAAGTGTAAAAAAGACTGAATTGAAGAATAGTGGATCTGTGAAGGTCGCATCAAAGCAGTTAACCCT
Organism: Diabrotica balteata; assembly: GCA_918026665.1. Taxonomy (NCBI): domain Eukaryota; kingdom Metazoa; phylum Arthropoda; class Insecta; order Coleoptera; family Chrysomelidae; genus Diabrotica; species Diabrotica balteata. The sequence continues at coordinate 137,069,581 of OU898276.1, forward strand.
GTTATAATTTACCATCCAAATGAAGATAGCGACGATAGTGATTATGGCTGTGAATCTGATAGTTAATGATAGTTTTAGGAGATTAGGAGAATAAGTAAGTTTTTTGTGTTGTTAATACTAATTGAACATTCGACTAAATAAATTATACTATTTAATCACTTATGTATTGTAATACTTCGTTTAAATCACTTAATTTAAAAATCAACTCGTTTGCAATAATAATAACTCAATGATAGTAATTATATACTTCAAAAACTGAATTACAATTGTTCTATAAACTATCAACTCTATAGTTCTATCATAACTTCATATTTAAATCTAAGGTTTATATCTGTTATAACAGATAACGTCATTTTAAAAATGGGGAGAAATTACTATTGTGCAATCCAGCACATTGGACCATTTAAAATGGATACCTTAAGCCAAATTTAAAACAGTCTTATATTGGTAGAATGAAGTACATTACTCTATGTTATTATTTATTCATAAACACTTTATTAATGTTTTACAAGTGTAATATTGTCAGTTTTTTTCTTAAATTATGTGATCGAAACGCTCGTTTATTTGTGCAAAAATTTCATTGCAAGCCATAACTTGTCTTGTTTCGTACACTCTAAATTAACTTCCAAACATATCCATTATATTCTGTAAGTTTGTTGAAATATATCCGCGATAGTATCTCTAGTTTGTTGTCGTTGTTGAATTGTAATATGCAGTTTGGTACAACAACGATATGCAAAATAATGCTTACTTGAATTTGATGTTTATATAAATTTAAGTACTTGTCGTCGGTCATCTGTTTGCCTACGTGATCCGAATAGGAACAATCTAATTTTAATTTGATCGGATTTGGTTCGCTTGTGATCCATTTCGGTGTGATACAATGTATATTGAATGTACGAGAGACAAATTTATACCACTGAATTATAATAGGGTCCCCTTTACGCATTCAAGGGCAAAACGGGTCAGATCAACATATTGCTTAGTCTACACTGTAAAACATTATATACAGAACAAAATATAAATGTGTTACTAAAATTATTTAAAGATTCAAAAATATAAAACACGTGGTATTCGTGTGTATTAAGGTATAAAAAATGTTTATTAAACGCTTAAATTTTTTTATTTTAAAGAAGATCTTTTCGGAATTAAATCATTCCATCATCAGTTTACTAAAAGAGAGAGTAAAAATACCAATATTAAGAAACAAGTAAGTTAAAATTTAAATATATACAAAGAAACACGTTGGTTTTTTACTACTTACATAAAAAGTTGTTAAAAACATTGTATGGCCACATAAAAACATTGGAATAACATCCGTATTAAAAGACAATCCTCATAGTCTTTATAAAGGTAAATGCAATAGACTGTTAACTTGTTGATTAATAAAAACTGAAAATGGGGCATTTTACCCCCCTTACCTACCTATTAGAGGTAACTCAAATACAGCTTCTTCCCTACTAAACACTATCAATAATATTCACCCCAATATCAAATTCACTATGGAATTAGAATCCAACTTCTCCATCAATTTCTTGGACCTTTCCATCAATAGAATTAATAATGTCTTTGATTATAGCATCTACAGAAAATCCACACAAACAGATCATGTCAAACATTTCAATTCTAACCATCCCATTTCACACAAATTATCTGCATTCAACAGTTTCATTCATCGTTTAGAAACCATCCCATTATCCAACATTAACTACCTACAACCAAGAACTAAACATAATCAAACAGATTGCTTTCAATAATGGCTATAACCCTGATATTATCCATAAACTCATTTATAGAAAGAAACGTAAATTGCTTCAACAATCAGCTTACCCTAACATAACTTCAGAATGTCCATCTTACTTCTCATTACCAGTTCACTGTCCAACACTCTCCGAATAAATCAAAAACACTATCCTAAATTCTGTTGAAAATATTATTATTTCCTCTAAAGTTAATAATAAATTGAGCAGATCATTATGCAATAGTAAGGACTCTATTGACTTTAGCAAACGCTGAAAGGATCGTGGCTTTTTGAAGACTGGGCATCGGACAGGGAAGTAAAATGTCGCATTGAGCAAGCTCGACAAGCTTTCGTAAAATTCAAGAACGTACTGATTTTTTCAGAGTTTGATTTTCAACTAAGACTAAGGTTTACTAAGTGCTACGTATGGTCAGTGCTGCTATATGGCGTAGAGGGCTGGACACTCAAAACGAGGAATATAAACAGATTAGAAGCTTTCGAAATGTGGCTTTATCGCTGTATCCTAAAAATACCATGGACAGCGAAAATCACAAATATAGATGTCCTTAAAAGAATAAACCAAGAACGCCAACTTTTCGAAACCATCAAGAAAAGGAAAACGGCGTATCTAGGTCACATCATGCGAAATGAAAAATACCAGTTCCTCCAACTTATAATCGAGGGTAAAATTGAAGGCAAGAGAGGAATGGGACGCAAGAAAATGTCCTGGCTCCGAAACATAAGGCAATGGACAGGGATTAACGACATACAATCTCTGATACATATTGCAAGAAATAGAGAATTAATGGAAAATGTGATCGCTAACATCCATTAGTGGATTTGCATCTGAAGAAAAAGAAGAAACGCAGTGGAGTTTATAAACTTCAATGTTCCGACTGTGATACCACTTATATTGGTAGAACTTGTAGATCTCTAGTAACCAGGGCCATTGAACACTATAAGTTAGAGAACACTTCTTCTTTTTCCCATCATCTTAAATATCACAATCACACAATCAAGGTACCAGATGATTTTTCTCTTTTTCATAACATCCCAGGTAGAAATTATCTCAAACTTGACCTTTTTTAGGATTTGAAAATAGTCAAGGAAAAGAAAAATAGTCCCAATTGTGTTAATCGTCACACCAGCATCAACAGAGACTTCGTCCCACTTCATCGACAATTATTCTCCTGATCTAACTTTCTTTCTTTTAACTACACATCCAGTTTTACTTACTTCTACATTTTTTTGTATTTTCCAATAGCTTAATATCACCCTATATAATCCGCCATACTTAACTCTACTCTTGTCACCATTAATACACTAACATCCTCCTTTTTCCAATATCCAATTTCCCATCCTCTCCAATAACTACCTTCTAACTAATCACACAGGTTTTCTAATAAATACTCACTTTACATATCAATCTCTTATCACAATCAGTTTCAGTGTCCCCAGCTTACATCTTTACATTCATGTCGTATTTACTTTTCTTTCTTTCTCTTTTATTTCTTTTTCCTCGATTCATCTTCCATAAATTTCAAACTAACTTTTATATATAGTTACTTCATACAAGGAAACAATTAGGTAATAGCATTCTTTTTATCGCCTTTAGAATGATTTATTAATTTCAACTACCTAAATTTTGCCTTACCCTGGCATACCAAATTTATTTTACATCACAGTCACTCATTATTTTATATTCTTCCACCTTTTTAAAATAGCAAAAATTGCTATTGATCCTACTACAACAAAACACAATTCTTCACTAAAAACGGCCTATTCCCTTTTGCTCCTACTGCATCATTTTACTTGACATTGACGGGTACTAACTGATTTTTCATACCATCTTTCTATCAGTTAGCCCTAGACTCCAGCACAGATCAGAGGTAATGTAAATCGATAAAACAAATTTAAGCTTTTAATAAGCATTTTTTTATACCTTAATACACATGAACACCACGTGTTTTGTATTCAACAGTACTAGCTACTCCTGGATATCTCCACTTCATGGTTTGTTCCAGTTTCACTTTTAATTCAAAAATATCTTTTAACTCAATAATTCACCAGTCTAACTTCTAAAAAAACAACTTTTAGATAAAACTTGACCTTACTCAGAAGCATCTCAATACCCGGACGACACAACCCACGGTGAACCAGCTATTATACTAAGAAAAACAATTAAACGTTATGAACTCCATAAATACAGAAAAAATACTTACACTCCACCAGCATAAAAATAGAAAACTGGCATGCACCGTTGACGATCTCGGCGGTATACTGTCCCCTATGCCACAATAAAAGTTTTGATATGTTTAAAGAATATTTCAACAAATTTGGTAGCATATTTATAATATAATAAATACCTTAGCTACCTATCCACTGGAGAGCCTACATATTGGCCTTTTGTGAAAAACAAAATGCCTGATCTGATCGATATATGTGTTACTAAAATCATCTCAAAATACTTTTGACTGTAAAGTCATGTTTTGAATTTTGACCAGACCCTAATAATGATAAACTCTGAAGCAGTTATAAAAGACAATCCAACGTTTCGTAGTAATAATTATACTAACCCACGGCGACCGAGTCAACAGAATACTTATTATAAAAGGCCACAAAAAAAATTATTTGATTCTAACTTCTAATCCTCCAATCCGTAAGGAAAATGGTAACTGGGTCAGAAACAACCAGAAAAATGCTGAAACATTTGCTAATCACCTAGCCAGCATTTTTTAACTGGATATTTCAAGGCTAAATCCTGAGGAAGACAATAATCCCACAAGGAAGCCACGTTCCTATAGCTGACTGTATATCATGTTCACAAAAATTCTCCAATTGGCCTGTTGTCAAATTATCAACTTAGTTTCAGACCGCAACACGAAATCATCGAACAAATACATCGAGTAATAAAAAAGATCAGAAGGTCAAAAAAAGATCAGAACAAAAATTCGAGACCTTAAAGAAAATTTTTGGACCATCCTCAGGCGTTTGATTAGATCTGTGATACTGGCCTCCTCTAATAAATTAGAAAATTTCTACCTATTAACCATTTTCTGATTATACAATCCTACCTTCAAAACCAATCCAGGCTGGAGTACCTAAGGACTGTGGACCCGTCTTGTACGTTTTATACACTGCCGACTTACCAACGACTGTTAACCTTTCCATAGCCACATAGGCTGATGTACTGCCATTTTGACGTCTCCCTCCGATCCCATTATAGCTTTATATGGACTTCAGAGAAAGCTAATGATATATTATAGCAGTGGTTAAAGAAATGGCCCATCAAAGTAACTGGAAGTAAGTAGGTACATCTTACATTTATAGACCGCAAACACAACTGTCCACCAGTAATCCTTAACACTCAGCAACTTCCCCAAACTAATGATGCCAAATACCTAGATATGCACCTGGACAAAAGAATTACATAGCAAAAATAATATCTTCATAAAAAGGAAGTAAAACTGGAATTCATGCTCAGCAGAATGAACTGGCTCATGGACCGTAAAATAACGTTGTCAATGGATAATAAGCTTCTAATATGCAATATAATCATAAAGCCTGTCTTCTTCTTCAGGTGCCATCTCCGCTACGGAGGTTGGCAATCATCATAGCTATCTTAATTTTTGAGGCAGTAGCTCTAAATAGTTGTTTTGAGCTGCATCCAAACCATTCTCTCAGGTTCTTCAGCCATGAAATTCGTCTTCTTCCGATGCTTCTTCTGCCATCTATTTTTCCTTGCATTATGAGTCGCAGGATGCCATACTTATCGCCCCGCATCACATGTCCGAGATACTGTAGCTTTCTTTCTTTAATTGTAAGTTCAATTTCCTTCTCTTTGCCTATTCTTCTCAGTATTTCATTGTTTGTAACTCTATCTACCCAGGAAACCCTCATAATTCTTCTATAGGTCCACATTTCAAAGGCGTTAAGTCGTCTCATGGTATCTAGATTTAACGTCCATGATTCCACTCCATAATATAGTACACTGTATACGTAACATTTTGTTAGGCGTACTTTAAGAGCTAATGTTAGATCTTTGCCACATAGGACCTTTTTCATTTTTATAAAATTAGAACGTGCTTTTTCGATTCTGACTTTGATTTCTGCCGTGTAGTCATTATTTTCTGTTATAAGTGTTCCTAGGTAAGTGTACTTTTTTACTCTTTCGATCTGCTGGCCCTCTACTATCAAGATTTCGTTAGTATTATAGTTGTTTTTACAAATTTTCATAAACTTCGTCTTTTTGACATTAAGAGAGAGTCCGTACTCCCTACTACACATGACTATTTTGTTCATGAGTCTTTCCAGGTCTTGTAAACTATCGGCTATTATTACTGTATCATCTGCATATCTGATGTTGTTAATTAAGACTCCATTTACTCTTATGCCGACTGTTTCATCTTCCAGAGTTTCTCGAATTACCTCTTCAGAATAGGCGTTAAATAATAGAGGTGATAGAATGCAGCCTTGCCTGACTCCTCTCTTTATTTCCATTTCTTCAGATGTTTCTTTTTCGATTCTTACTATTGCTCGCTGATTGTAATAGAGGTGTGTTATTAGCCTTAAATCTCTTTCATCTAGGTTTTTATTTTTTAGAATTTCCAGGAGTCGATCATGTTTTACTTTATCAAACGCTTTATTGTAGTCTATAAAACAGACGTAAAGAGGACGGTTAACATCCAAACATCTCTGTGTCAGCACATTGAAGGAGAATAATGCCTCTCTGGTACCCATACCATTGCGGAACCCATATTGAGTGTCACTAATATCCAGCTCCAGTTTAGAGTGTATTCTGGCGTGGATAATTTTCAAGAGAATTTTCAAGGTATGTGACATTAAGCTTATGGTTCGATAGTCACTACACTCTTTGGCATTCACCTTCTTTGGCAAACACACAAATGCTGATGTCAACATTTCTCTAGGAATGATTCCCGTAGTATAGATAGCGTTGAATAGTTCTACTATTATGTCCAGGTTTTTCTCGTTGACCAACTTTAGTAGCTCGCTTGGTAATTCATCTGGACCAGCAGATTTATTGGTTTTCATTGAGTTTAATGCCTGACTAACCTCTGATTTGGTTATCTCTGGACCTACATCTCCCGTTTGGCTATCTACAGATGTACTAGCTTCTCTCTGGTCATGAAATAATTCTTCGATGTACTCTTTCCATCGTCGTAGTTTTTGTTCTGTTTCCAATATAATATTTCCATTTTTGTCGAGCAATATATTTGAGGTTCTTCTATTTCCTACTCCGGCTAGTTCTTTGACTTTTTTATGTAGGTTGAAGTTGTCATATCTGTTTTGAAGTTCTTCTATTTCTTTACATTTTTCAGAGAAGTAGGTCTCTTTAGCCTCCCTAATTTTTCTTCTTATTTGGTTTTGAAGCTGTTTATAGCGCGTCTTATTGATGGTTTTGTTTTTTCTCCTTTCATTCATCAACTCTAGAATTTCCTCTGTCATCCATTCTTCTTTCTTATATTTAGTTGTTGTAAGTAGTTTCTTACTTGGCTCCAATATAGAGGTTTTGAAGAATTGCCACTGCTGCTCTACGTTGCAGTTATTTCCTGGGTTTCTGTCTAGATTTGTGTTGATTTCGTGTTTCAGATTTTCTTTTGTTTCTTCTGACTTTAATTTCTGTATGTTAAGTTTATTGTTATTGCGGCTTTTTTGTGTCTTTTTTAGTTGAAGTTGAAATCTAGCAATAAGAAGACTATGATCAGAAGATACGTCCGCTCCTGGATATGCCTTTACTGCCTGAATTGAGTTTCGATATCTGTGTTTTATTAGGAAGTAATCAATTTGATTTCTGACGATTTTGTTGTCTTTGTCAGCTGGCGATTTCCATGTATAAAGGCGTCGCTTAGGTAATTTGAAGAATGTATTTGCGGCTATAACATTGTGCTCCTGGCAAAATTCTATTAGGCGATCCCCTCTGTCGTTTCGTTCACCAAGCCCATATGGTCCTACATTAGGGTAGCATTTTCCCTCGCCAATTTTTGCGTTGAAATCACCCATGATCACTGTTACGTCTCTAGATGCTGTGAGATGTAATGTTTTTTGAAGTTCGCTATAAAAGTTTTCTATTTCTTCTTCATTTTTGTCAGCAGTTGGTGCATAAATCTGAATTAAATTCATTTTTCCATGGGTTGTCAATAATTGCACCATTATAATTCTTTCAGATATCGGAACGAAGCCTGTTACTGATCTCGTTAGTTTTTCAGTGAGGATCATAGCAACTCCATATCTGTGTTGGGTGTCGCTGCTTCCAGAGTAATAAATTCGTCCATTGTCTGTATTGATTTCGCCAGAGCCGACCCATCTTGTATCGCTTATTCCTAATATATCGATCTCTAGTCGCATCATCTCTTGCTGTATATTTCTTAGTTTCCCAGGTTCATACATACTTCTTACATTCCATGTAGCTATTTTGTAAGTGGATTTGTATATATTTAGTGAACAGGGATTTCGCTGACTAACGGCCTGGGAAGCCCTGTCGTTACTGCTGTTTCTTCCCCTGCCGAATCTTGGCATCCGAGAACCATGATTAGTAGGTTGTTGATTGTCATTTTTATTAGCCATGACGATTTCTAGGGATACTCCAAGAGTCTTTAATGCAGTGGTTTCCCGTTGCCTTCTGCATTCTTACGCCGTTGGCCGTTTTCTCGGCTCGTCCGCCTTCAAGATCGATTTCTCAGTCTCAGGGCAAAAGAGTGCCCTTGTCTCTTACTAGCTCGTCCGCCCGCAACCGTTGGCCAATAAAAGGAGTTCTATATCAACCCTAAAATCAAGGGTTGCCACTTCCGCCATCCACACCGTACCGAAGCTCCGCTTCTCCGCCGTGTTTGCCGTTGTGGACTTCATCCGTAACCCTGGACAAGGGACCCTAAACAGGTACTAGTTTCCCGGGTCAGGAAACCCCCGGAATCTGCGGAGGGCAGGGATTGATTCATTTTCCCTGATAGGACTATCTTCAAGAGTTTAAAGAGTTCCTACCCGCTAGCCTGTCTAGAGTTATCTAATACCACTCTAAGATTCAGCCTCTTAGTCCAACGTCAAAATGTTAGTAAGATACCAGTCCAAAATGTTACGCATGATAACCAACGTTCCATCTTCTTCATCTTAGAGTGCTGTCTCCCTACGGAGGTTGGCAATCATAATGGCTATGATTATTTTAGAACTTGCCTTAGATTACGCACACATCCAAACTTCTTAACAGCGGAATTAATGGCCCGTCCAATTGCCAGACGTAGGCTGAAACGCTTCGTTCCTAATGCCTTACCTAACAGATTATGAAGTAAAATGTAGTAAATACCGAGTCCTTCGTTATAATAACAGTTTTAGTTAATAAGATTGTTTAGAATAAAAAAGAAAATATGAGTGGATTGTATCTTAATTGTTAGTTAGTCATTGGTCATATCGTTTACTTTTTTTTTCGCTGGTTTTCTTCTTGCGGCGCAACTATAGTGACGGTGGCATAGATTGTAAATTTATTGGGATTAACAAAAATCTTAAGCATAGACTTTATCTAGATTGATACACTTATGTTAATGCTTGTCTGTAATAATTTAATAAGTTAAAGATATTCATTTATTTTTTAGTTTAAAATACTTCTCATTTTCCTCTTATCCTCTATCTTATTTAATTTCAATTTGCTTCATTGAAACATTCTTTTTAGGTTTGCCAAAAGCCATTCGTCTGTTATACTTTTGTCATCTTTAGGAATAGCTTGTGACAAATGAAAGACATTTTTCACAACTTATTGTTAAATAAATTGCTCTTAAAATTGCTAAATGGAACCGATTCGCGATGATTACAATACTTTGCAAATATCAAAACACGAAAACAAAATTCTTGTAGCTAACTGTCCATTTGTTTTTGCATTGAAATACTAGATCCATATTTCGTACTTGTCACATATCGATAAAAAACTTTTTGTCTTATTTCATTCAAACAATTTCAGATAACAATCTGCATCTTTACTTTTATTTTAGGATGTCATAATTTTCACATGTGGCTTATTGTCGTACATGTGTTTCTTTGGAATGCAGGGAATATGTACGATTCTTGAGGAAATTAGTGAGCGAAACGGGGACAGACCTTTTTAAAAATAAACAAAAAAAAATGGAAAAAAAGAATAGTAATAAAGTTACTGTCTTGTAAGGGGTTTTTTTTATTTTTTTTGGTGTCAAAAATGAATTTTAATAATTCGGAAAAAGTTTTCCAAGATATCGGACTGTGGGGTTGGATCTGATTCCAATGGTTACGGAGAGAAGTTAATATACTGGAAAGTGGAAAATTTGTGAACAAGGATACTACGTCAAAACTTACTTAGACTGGGTAGTTGATAATTATTAATAAATTCACTAAACTGGAAAGAATCGGTTATGTTGAAGTCCTTGTTATAATTGTATGCTTGTTAAAGAATGTTCGTTAGGAATTGAGCTATATTCGTGTTGGGAGCATTTATTGACGATAATATGGGTCGCATACTTAGTTGTGGTTTGTGAATTTTGGGGAGACGGTAAAATCTAGGAGCATAGCCATTGTAATTATGGAGGGAAATGGCTAGTTTATCTTCAATATATTTTTTTGTTTTTTAGTTCAGTGATATGTCGGTTGATTTTGTTGGTGTAGGGTGAAGTGGGATTGCGAAGAAGTAATTGATACTATTTTCTATCGTTTAGGAGTGGCTGGCTCAGGTTAATGTATTGCTCTCTGATCATAAAGGCTGTGGCATTACCTTTATCACTAGTTAATACCATTAGGTCAGAGTGTTTTTTTAGAAAAGTGGTCGTTTGTTCATAATAAGATCAAAATCGGTTTTGGCTTATGTGAGAAGTTAGTGAGAATATTATTGGCAGATGATCTTATTTCGAGAAGGTCGTTGGTTTCAGACTGAGATTGTGAAATCGAAACGTCAAACAATAGTTAGTTAAAACTGTAATTTTCATTACAATCAATTACTGTAGCTTAATTCCGTAGAACCATAATATTAAAAAATATTATTTCTGTAATAATAACGTTTAACGTAGCAACAATAAAAAAACAATTAATTACTTTTGTTTGCTCTTGTTATTTTGTTGGACGTTCGTTTCACATTATAATTTAAAAACCCACCTTTTTCGACGAAATTAAATGTGGAGGCGGAGATGCTCGGAGCTTATGACTAATCACATTCAATTTGTTTGACGAAAGTACGGCTATATAATTACATATTCATTAAATTTTTGAATGTCGTATTTAGGCATGGCCGTAAAAATATAAATAATATTTTAAAACTATTTTTTTCTTTTTACACTCTGTTTTATTACAAGTGCGCCGCCAGCAGCCGGCGAAAAAAAGTATATAGATATACATGTATAGTTCTATATTTTATATTTCGTTAGGTTAGAATGACAGGGTTCCAATTAACAAAATCGCATATTTGGAGTTATTAGTGTGAAAAGGTTCCAACTGATCTTCCCTATCTTTTGAACTGACTACAGCGCTGGCTAACAACGCAATTATGACTCATTACAATGCCAAGGTTCGATCTGTGAACATATATAAAACAAAACTAGAATAACATGGTTTCAGGTGACACATGAAACCTTGTCACTCAACCAATAATTAAGATTTGCATGTATTCGTTTGGAAATGTTCCAACTGCAACAGCTGTTCATGTTCACTGTCTAGTATTGAGGTTATGTTTGTATTGTTGTTTATAATATATACTATGATTTTTTTCTGACGGATATTCTTAAGTTAAAGTTTTCATGTAATCAAATGAACTATCTTATAAGTAAAGTCGTCCCAGGAGCGCAACTCAACAATATTGGCAATATCATTTTAAAGTCGTCTACTTTAAAATGCATAATTTATGTCTGAATTGTCAATATAAATGAGTCCGATAAAATTAAATTATTAGAAGAATTTTTCACTATGTAACAAAAAAACAAAATTTGTTTAATTTACTGTTTGTATTTTGAGAACGATTTCCGAAGTGGAAATTGAAACGTCAATAAACGTATTTTTATCTTTAATTGTGGCTTATTCCCAGTTAAATATCAATTAATTCAAATCCTATATTTGAATAAAGCAGTGAATTTTAACAAACTGTGGATCTCAATTACACAAAATAAAATACCTCTCCCCAAGCGTAATGAAAATTTCAATTCATTCGGACCAACAGACAAATTCCGGGAAATAAACGACTGCATTCTCAGATACTCGGTGAAGGTCACCAGTTTGCTGCAGAAAATTGTATCATCGACTTCCGCATTGCCTTTAATAATGTCTGCCGCAATCGCAGATAAAACGTTAAGAAAAAATTATTTAGACAAAAAAACAATTAGGCAACAAAAAACCTCCAAAAAGAATAAAAATGACCAGATCAGTCGTCTATTAGAGAGTAACGCAAAGAAGAAATTTGTGACGAATGCAATTTTCATATTAAATCATTGTCTTCAAGAATTTAAAATGTATTTTAATTTGTATGTATACTGCATGACTTTTGCTGAAAAATGTAGTTTATAACAAACATGCGTACGAAAACGCAAAATGCATTTTGAATGATTGATTTGAATTTAATTGTGCGCGTCAGGCGGAATCTTAGAAGTTGAACGAACGAGCAAAAGCGTCTAAGTGGATTATAATTTTCAATGTATATCGCAAATTTTTCATTTTCCGACGCTAACACGTTCTTAATTAACTGACGTGAGTGTGAAAATTATCCGTTAACATGAAAAGCCAGAGACGTCTGCAGAGAAGATTGATATAAACTAATTATTTTAATTGGATCTAATTTTTACTTATATCAGAACTAATCATATTTCAGATGTATATAATTTTCTTCACTTTGAAACACTTCAACTTGCCTTCTGATTAGTAGTAGGTATCCATTTATTCTTTTTTTAGTAAATCCTAGAACGCTATTCAGAATGTATTTCGGCTCAATTCTGCTGTAGGTGGTTGGCCAACAAAATATTGTCAAATAATTATATTATAAAAATCCAATACTTCAGCGGGCTGCTGGATTCTGAACTCATAAAAATTGAAAGCTACACATAAATCTACGATTTATGCTGTCAAACCAGTTATAGTCCAGGAAATGAAGCATTTCAGCTCGCAATTTTTTCGTGCTCCCTGGATTGACTTGAAATTTAACAGAAGGTAGGTAATAGCCTAAGGATCAAAATCTATTTCGAACCAAAGTGCGCCAAAGCCTAGGGGTGGTTGCCAACCCATCTCCAGGGTGAAATTTTTTTTTTACGTTTTAACTACAGGTTTCGATTAAAAAAGTGATTCTAAACAAAAAATGTGCTATACATTTGATAAAATGATATTTTTCATGTTATCCGCGATTGAAAGTAATAACTTTTAGACGAAAAAATCCAAGTTTTTAATCGATATTTCGCGAATAATTCGAAAATGGTGCATTTTATCAAAAAAATTGTAGAAAAAAAATTTGTAGCTTTTAAAAAGACAAATACAATTCATTTTTTAAAATGTTTTTGGGATATAATAGGAACCGACATACGGCCTATCAATGTTCAGCGGTTTTCTTCAAATGCCAAATTTGAAAGGTTTAAAATCAAATATCGGGAAAATGATTCATTTTTGGAAGAAAACTCACAAAACCTTTTTTAAAGAGCATAAATAGACCTATCATAAAAAAGACTCTAGCTCAAAAATTGAGTGAGTTATGATGAAAATAAGGTCAATACCTCATTTTTTACGAAAAAATCGAAACAACACCCTAACCTCCTCCATAATTAAAATCGATCTTTACCCTTTTGAAATTCCCTTTGTACATGTATTGTTACTACGTCCAAGAAGTTTGACCCATTTAAAATGCTTTGTGTTAGAAAAAGTACAGCTTAAAGCAAGAAACGATTTACAATTTCATATTTTTTGCCCTTCTTTTTTTAAATATGCCCGAAAATACTGAATATATGAAAAAAATACAAATTACCAAATTGTAGCTTTTTTAATGACTAAAATTATCCTTTATTTAGATTTGTTGTACAATGAATATTTGGCGAGATATAGCCGTTTAAAGCATCGATTTACGATCAAGCACCATCTTTTTCGAGCCCTTTAAACTCACCCCATTTAAAAACCAAGGGTTAAAAAAAGATTTAATTCACAGATCCTTGTAGCTCTTAAAAACCTCTACAAATCGTTTTTGAAGAAACACTCTATCGTTAAAAATTAAAAGAAATACGTTAAAAAAACCAGTGAATTTCTTTCCGGAAAATTCTATTAGTATAGTACAGTACATTTCGGAGCATAATAATCTACAAAACCGGTATATTAGCTAGTGGGGCGTTATACATTCGAAATTTTAAGCGTTCTTATTTTGGCAATGAAAATATTAGAGCAACAGATTGGGGATGGTATTTCAAAGATGGTTTGTTATTACCCGTACGCATGAACAAACAACCTGCACTCGATGAACTTTTGAAAATTATTTTTTGGCAATGCAAAAAGGGATGCGGTGTTTCATGTGGGTGCAGGAAAGTTGGTTTATACTGTAACTCTACTTGTTCTGGGTGCTCAGGTGAAGGGTGCAATAATAGTCCACCAATAATTGAAGATGAGGATGACATAGATCACGATGAAGATGTAATTGATGACGAATAAAATTAATATTATAATTGTTTTACCTATAAATGTAAATATTTTCTACTATTTATGTAAATGTATAAGAATATATGGTGCCTTTTTATGTTGATAAATTTTTTTGTATTTATTTATACTTTTTTCAATTTATATCTTATAAATTAGTTTATAAAAACTGCAATGTTGTAAAGGGTGATTTTCAAAAGTTGAAAAGTTGCAAAATTTTGGCAAAAAATTGTTTTTACCTAAAGCACTCATAACAATTGATTTGTAAGGGTTGAAAATGTATGAATTTTTATTTTAAAGTATAAAAAAATCAATATTTAACTAATCCAAACCAAATTTCACTCATCTTAAGATTTATAATATTATTTTACAATTTTTGAAAATTAGGGGTAGTTTTCAACCCTAACAACAATCAGGGTTCATCGGCATTGACATAAACTATAAAGCAGAGGGTGAGTTGAGCTTAAGTAAAAAATTTTATGCAAATCGTTAGAAGGTGAAATCATTTTCTTCGCATTACTTATTTTTTTATATTAATCTCTAATAAGGGTCGCTTTTTAAGGGTTGAAATTTGATGGAACATTATTCAAAAGCACGAAACTATCATTATTTAGTTAATTCAAACCAAATTTTACCCATATTCAGGTTTAATATGTTATTTTATAATTTTTGACAATTACGGGTAGTTTTCACCCCTTAGAACAATCAGGGTTCGTCGACATGACATAAACTATAAAGCAGCGGGTGAATTGAGCTTAAATCCAAATTTTTATCCAAATCGATCCAAGGCGAAATCATTTTTTTAGAATTAGTAATTTTTTACATTAACCTCTAACAAGGGTTGCTTTTTAAGGGTTAAAATATGATGGAACTCTATTCAAAAGTATAAAATAATCATTATTTAACTAATTCAAACCAAATCTTACCCATATTCAGGTTTAATATGTTATTTTATAATTTTTGACAATTAGGGGTAGTTTTCACCCCTAAAACCCGTCAGCGCACTTCGGTTCGATATAGATTTTGATCCTTGGGCTATCACCTACCTTCTGTTAAAATTTCAACTGGATACATGCAGGACGAAAAAATTGCGAGGTTTTAACTTTTTTCGAGAGTCATTTCCTGAACTATTATCGTTTCCTTAGACAAACCCGTCTTACGCAAACAACATTGTTGTGAGACAGATAGTTGAACGATAATTTATACAATGTCTATACCCAGGTATGGATTTATTTTTGTCCAAGTTTTATATTGGTCCACTATTTCAAATGCAGTTCAAACAGACATGTATTAAATTGTATGTTCCGTTTTAATCTGTATATATATATATATATATATATATATATATATATATATATATATATATATATATATATATATATATATATATAACCAAAAGGATGATAACGGGTACGAGTAATGGTGAAAAGGAGATATTACTGGGAGATACCCTTTTATAACTGAGGAAGCAAAATAAAACTAGGGTGCTTCGTTAGAGGTGCTTTTTAATTAAAGGTCTAAGCTTTCGTCAATGATTATTGACATCATCAGAGTAAACAGAGTAAATTTATAAAACACTTATCCAAATTATAGCAAGCAACTCAGTGACTTGGGTGGAACACAAAGAAAGTATTATCTATGTATATAATAAACATAGTTTCAGATACATAAGAAGTGGTATCCATAGTTCACAATGTGTTTTTTATTTAATTAATAACGATCTATTTACTTTAAATCTAACCACAAACAATTGAAAAATTTACACGTAGTTTAAAACAAATTAAAAGTAATTAACAATTTACGGCGGTGTTACTAAACTTGTTTGAAATAGCGGGATAATTTGAATTGTAAAAATGACATATATAATCTAAAATGTTAACACGAATACTGAAATAAATATAAAATATAAAAAATAGAATAATTAAAATTGGCATTAAACGGGTTAATGGAAAATATAATAAAATAATACAGGTGAGGAATGTTTTTATAGTAATGATGGAGATATAGTATTTTTTTATATTTTTAAATTAAAATAGTTAAAAATCTAACCTATATCACTCATATATCTAGGCGACAATTTTTTTATTCCTGAAATATTTTGTTTAAGCAGGAAGGTGTATATTGAACTTAAATTATCCACATCCTTCTTGTGATTAATGGCATATTTCGCATTATAAATGTAACACATCTCAAGTATTTTTCGCTAAAAATCTCTATTAGATACATCTAAGATGAATGTGCCATTATAGAGGACTCTATGGTCTTTGCTATTGACGTTAATACTAAGACTTGTACATTGTGGTTTGAGTCTGCAATCACTTTTATGAAGGGCCAATCTTTTACTTAACCTTTGGCCCGTCTGACCAATATAAACTAAGCCACATTCACATGGGATGCCATATATTACGTTGGAACGTTGTAAGGTAGGGGTAGGATCTTTTCATTATCATCATTCCTCAACCTCTTACATCCACGGTTGGATATAGGTCTCCTCCATGTTCTTCCACTGTTCTCTATCTTGCTCCTTCTGTATCCAATTTCCGACTGTTTTTCTCAAGTCGTCCATCCATCTTTTTGTTGGTCTGCCTCGGTGTCTTTTGTCTTCTCTAGATTGTACGTGCTATATGTCCAGTCCATCTCCATTTGGCTTGTGCAATTTTTTCTACGACATCTGTCACTTTAGTCCTCTCTCTCACTATCCTATTTGGTACCATATCTCTTCTAGGATCTTTTAATCGGGTGTAAAACAAGTTAAGTGTTTTTTTGTTGTAACTAGATATTTTTA
The DNA here is from genome assembly GCA_918026665.1 of Diabrotica balteata. NCBI lineage: Eukaryota > Metazoa > Arthropoda > Insecta > Coleoptera > Chrysomelidae > Diabrotica > Diabrotica balteata. The sequence continues at coordinate 137,086,722 of OU898276.1, forward strand.
TATTGAATTCACCAAATAAACTATTAAGTGATCTAGATAGATTTTGTATAAAAGGTAGTTTACCATATCTCGTATGAGTATCAACTAGAGTAACATTCTGATTTGCATCCTTATTTACAATTGCACAATTTGTGGTCCCTCCAGTGAGTATCGATCGCACAAGGATAGAAATTATTTTCATTCATTAATTTTTTTAATAAGCGAAAATATCACCACCCAGGTGAGATTCGAACTCACGACCTTTAGGTTTAAAGGTAGGCGCTCTTACCACTGAGCCACCGAGGGGGTTAACAAACCATTATAAATATATTAAATTTTTTTTATTAAGGATAACTTTATTGTCATTATGTCATTGTTATATTGGTTTGATTAATGGACATATATAAATGAATAAACAGTTACTTTACGTGGAAAGCAAAACCAGTAACTATAGTTTTTATGATTTTTTATTTAATTGTCGATAAAAAAATATAAATTAATACAGTCAGTTTGACTTAAGCACATATAAATTTTTTAATGTTAGTACGTCGATAGAAAATAGGATTAGGACGGTATTTATCGTCCATGTTTAGACATAGGCCACTCCCAACTCCTTCTATCGCTCTCTATCCTGAGCGACATATTTCAAATTTGTTCCGGCTATTCGTTTAAAGTCTTCAACCCATCTCGTCTGTGGTCTTCCTCTTGGTCGTTTACTTTTGTAAGGTGTCCAATGTTGTATTGTAGTATTCCAACGTTGGTCTTTCTGTCTAGCAGTGTGGCCCGCGAAGCTCCATTTAAGTTTGGCTGGTTCCAAACTAGAATAGGGAAGCTGTCTGAACACTAAAATTATTTTAATTTGCATATTTATGACGTACGTGCAAATCAGTCCATAATAAAACTAAACAGTTTTTTCCATACTGTCAGGTAATAGAACCATTATAAAATGAATTTCTTTTGTATTTAAAATTTTGAATTTTTTGTATTGCATAATAACATTAAAAAAAATTGCATTGGCAAAAGCCAATGCAAAGGAGTGCAATGAACATCGCACCATAGCCTTAATGAGTCATGTCTTGAAATTGTTTTTAAAAGTAATTCACAATAGAATACATAAGAAATTAGATGAAGGCATAAGTAATACACAAATGGGATTTAGGAAAGGACTGGGAACACGAGATGCACTGTTTGCATTAAGTGTTCTTTCGCAGAGATGCTTAGATATTAATCAGGAACTATATGCCTGTTTCATAGATTTTGAGAAGGCATTTGACAGAGTGCAGCATAATCGACTTAAGAAATTTTATTAAATAAAAACATAGACAGTAGAGACATTAGAATCATCTGTAACCTCTATTGGAATCAAACAGCAAAAGTGAAAGTTGAAAACGAACTTACCAAGGATATCCAGATTCGCCGTAGGGTCCGCCAAGGGTGTATTTTATCACCCTCGTTATTCAATTTATACAGTGAAGCCATCTCAGAATTAGCGCTTGCCGAGATCAGTGAGGGCCTTATAATAAACGGTGAGCCACTTAATAACATAAGATATGCTGACGACACCGTACTTCTGGCAGGAACACTAGAAGAACTGCAACACGTTGCTGAACAACTAAATATATATTGCAACGATTATGGACTAAAAATCAATTTGAAGGAAACCAAGTTCATGATATTTACAAAAGCACAAAACATCAAAGTTAAGTTAGTACTAGATAATACAGAAATTGAACAAATATCTTAGTACAAATACCTTGGAGCATGGATCACAGAAGATACTGATCAGACAAAAGAAATAAGATGCCGCATTGAAATTGCGCGGTCAACTTTTATTAGAATGAAAAAACTTTTTTGTAATCGCGATATCGATATATCGCTCCGGATAAGAATGCTTCGATGTTATATTTTCCCTACCCTTTTGTATGGAGTTGAAGCTTGGACACTTAAAAAATCCAACATTAAAAACCTAGAAGCATTCAAGATGTGGTGTTACCGACGTATTTTGAAAATATCATGGATTGATCGCAAAACAATCGAACAAGTTCTCGAACAACTAGGAAAGCAATGCGAAGTTTTAAATTCCATAAAAATCAGTAAATTGGAATACTTGGGGCACATAATAAGAGGTGAAAAGTACGAACTACTAAGGAATATAATGCAGGGTAAAATCAAAGTTAGAAAAAGCGTAGGAAGACGTAAAATCTCGTGGCTACGCAATCTCCGTGAATGGTTTGGATGCAGTTCAATTGAACTATTTAGGCGAGTAACCAATAAAATTATAATTGCAAGAATGATTTCCAGTCTCCGACAGGAGTGGAACTTGAAGAAGAAGATAATAACATTAATTCAATTTTCATATTTCTGGCATAGTAACCGTTCTGTGAAATCTTATAATAATTCTATTGTATTTAATAAAACCAAAGATTACTGGGGATTGATGGTTGATGTTGGATATTTTAATTTACCATCGATTTAGCATCGATGTTATCGTGTACCTAAATATCGATGGCAAAACATCGACCATCGATTCAAGGAGAACGATGTTTATCAATTATCGATGAATATCGGGCATTCCTGGTCTCAGTCTTACTTTCAAGTGTTGTTTTCTATGTAGTTATAGCATTGTTTATACTTTTAATTCATATTAATATGGATAAGAAGAAAAGAAAAATTAAATCAGAAAACAGGCAATTTCAATCTGAATGGACAGATTTATATTGTTTCACTTTGCCAAACTGAGTTGTAGCAGTATTTGCTTGTTTGATTTGCCATCAGACTGTGGCAATAATATTAAGGCAGAACTTTTACACCTTCTCTTCTTAAATATGTTTGTGATAGTAATAAAGATATTGAAGTTACCCAAATCTCACGTTTTATTAATGAACTTGATTTGGAATTTAACCTTTTAAATGCCGCTATTAGATAGGATTAAAATTTTGACTTGCAATTGAGGTATGGTATCATTGGAGGTCTATGTATGGATAATATTTTGGTTTTATATAAAAAACACACATTTCATTTTTATTATATGTTCCCAAGGCATGTTTTAAGAGTAAAAAAAATTAATTTTTTGACATGTTTGTTATAAAAACGTTTATTTTTAATTTGGTACATAGAAATCATTATTTGCTGTGGTACGTAATGAAGCACAGCTTATGCATCCTCTTCTCACATTTTCTACAACGCAGGCACGTATTTTTTTGGCAATCGGTTGTCAGTATATGATTTTAATCCGTCATACCTGATGTCCTGGATACCGTCTGCCCACCCAATCTTTGTCGAGGCACTATTTCTGCCTTCAGAAGAGTATCACTTGTCGACAAAAAGTTAGATGAGAAATCTTTTCCTTTGGATGTAAGTGTTGATAGAATCTGAAAGAAGCAACGACTGCCATATTCAAGGCATTAAAAAACAGATTCCACCACCATTTTTTTGACCGCAATCTGGGCCGGTAGGTGCTTAACATTCGATCCAGAAGATCAACTGCCCCCAATCCTTCGTTATATTTTCTTATTAGGTCCGGCTGAGGCACATCTTTCCTACTTTCATGTTTCACCCTTCGTTTAGCTGTGTGGACTGGTTTGACTGTGAAATGATTACTTGCGACTGTAACGACAGAGTTATCATTCCACTTGACACAAATGCGGGCAATTAGCTGCACGGTTGTCGCAAATTGTTCCACAAGCTCGGACTCCTTGCTTTGCCAAATCTGTCAATAATTTGTGACTTGTGAAAAAATTATCAAAGAACGCTAAATGTTGTTGAGGATTTTGAACAACGGCAAGGAGGTCATTAACAACACGCGTTCCCAGTGATGCTGAACAATTTTCTGATTTCCCACAATAGATTTGAGTATTGCATGGATAACCACTATCATATACCACAGTCTACTCCACAAAGCATCCATAACTTGAACCCGAATCTTATAGGTTTATTTTTTATAAACATTTTTGCAGAATAGTGTCCATGATATGGAACCATTTCTTCATCTATGCTTAATAATTCGTAAAGTAATCCAAATTGTTGAAATTGCGCTAGAAGCTTGTCATACAAAGGTTGGAAATTAGCTACTTTAGATGGAGTGAGGTTCTGATTGTCGCATGTATGTAGGTATTTTTTGATAGAGCGAAATGTTTCTCGGCTCATAGTTTTTCCAAATAATGGAGCAGACAGATCTTCTGTGATAGACCAGTAATCGTTCTCACTGGGAAGAGAGTAATAGCCACTAAGTAGCAATAATCCATGAAATTGCCTCAGTTCTTAATCAGTAATTGAACGGATGGATTATTCTTTTCTCGATGAGCGTACAATAATGTCTGTTCTAAGATAAATCCCATAATATCCGGTGTAAAAAACAGGCCAAATATTTCAAAAGGTGACTTTCCAAGGTGCTCCTCTTCTACTTTTCTTTGCGCGACTGATAGAGTCTAAATATGTACACTATCTTGCTTTTTCCATGTAATTTCTTTATTAGAAAAATTCTTACCAGTTCGTTTTGCTTTGAAAGGTTCTGGTTCTTCTATAATACTGAAAGAGTCATTATCTGATTCGTGCACCTCTATTTCTTCAGAAACTTTCTTGGGTAGACCTGAATTGTCTAATAGTAGTTCAGCATTTCCCCCACCAATTGAGGCTAACTATCAACTACCCATACACCAAGATAAGCTTGATATTGAAATAGACTGCGCTCCAGATATCCTCCATTGCTAAGAGTCAACTCCTTACATCAGGAATATTTCAACCTGACCAAAGCTTGGAGAACACAATGGGAGAGCGACTCACCACAGGAAGCACATCAAATGGCCTGTATCGATCAGATACCGCCAGGTTTTGAACTGACCCGCAATACATGGACAACGCTAAACAGAATAAGAACAAGCAGCAGTAGATGTGCTGACAGCTTATATAGATGGGGAAAAGCCCTTACTCCTAAGTGTGACTGTGGTGCGCAACGACAGACCGTCCGTCACATTGTTAAAGAATATCCCCGAAGGCGATTCCCTGGAGTTTTCGATCAGTTCCTGAATGCGACTGAAAATGTTTTACATTGTATTAATAATACATTAGATGTTCGTTTGTAATACTTCATGTAACGTTTTATATTGATTTTTTAATTGTGTGTTCTCATTGTATGCCATACGATAAACAAATAAATAAATTTCCCCCAACGCGTCGCTTTCATTGGCTTTGTCTCCAGAATCAGGTGGCAGAAGAACTATGTCAGCTGTTCCTTGTAAGGAAGAAGCCAATAGCCTCAGAAATCTATATATTCTAAAAGAGTCACTGAAAAACAAAATAAACGTGTTTTTGTACAAATGATAAAAAATAAACAAGTAAAATTATTTCTACATCTGGTTACATTGAAGACTCTTATTGCTTAGCAAATTTGAGTGCTAATTTTGAGTGATAAGTAGCTTACAAAATGAAACATACAGTGTAGGAAAAATTTTATGGTCGGTATGGACCTTACGTGAGATGGAGTGAGAAACAGCTGTTTAAAAAGAGAGAGGTATATTAGGTACGCCCTTTATATCGCCGAATGGAAATATTAAAAAAGGGGAAATTCAACGTTGCCAAACTTATTGGTTTTATTTGACCTGTTGTCTTTTTTTGCATTTGAACAATGTTCTATCAAGAAGATAAAATGCTCAAGACAATCAAATTTGGGCGAAATTGATTTAAATGGCAGGTTACTGTTTTTTTTATTGGGAATATGCCACAAGTTTTCTTTACAATAATTGTAATATAACATTTTGATTTCCATTTCGGAAATCGTTTTATATAAATAAAATTTATTAATGTTTCGTATTTTAAGTACGATTTCCGAACTAAAAATCTAAATATCAAAATAATTTCCCAATATGAAATAATAAACAATTAAACATGCATACAATAACGCCAAATTAAAAAATATTCATACACTAATTTATTTGGCAACGTCTAGTCTAGATTGTCGTCTGGTCAAAAGATCGAGTAACGAGAAGTAGAGGTGGGTCGTGCTAGTTTATCGTTAACAGCGTAGGAGCAAAATTTCGGGTCAAAGTTTTTTAAATGCATTCATTTTTTTCGAATCCTGAGAAAACTAATAAATATTTTTGAAAAAATTAAACGCAGAATGAAACAATACATTATTACCGAGAGCTAAAAGTCCCTGAAAACTTCTATAATGTTTATTTTAATAAGTTATAGGGATGAAAAAAAAAAAAACAAAATTTAGTGTGATTTTTAATTTCAAATATCTCATTAAAAAAACTTTTTGTTTATTCTAAGGGACCTTCGGCCCTCGGTAATAATGTAATCTTTCATTCTGCATTTAAATTTTTCAAAAATATTTGTTAGTTTTCTCAGGATTCCAAAAAAATTTAAATTTTTTTGAATGCTAAAAAGCATTTAAAAATTTTAATTTTCATAAACAAGTAACTATGATTGTTTAAAAGTAGTTTTCAAGTAAGATAGTACCTACATAAATAAACATAACGGCTATTATCGTTTATGTGTATATCTTTTGAAGTGAAAGAAACTACCTAATGATATATTTATTATAACTTGAAAAATAAACTAAACAATCATCATCATCATATAACGGGGGTCCTACGGCGATTGCCGCTTCTCGCATTTCAGCCTCCATCTTTTCCTATCTCCCCAATCTCCCTCTTCTAAGTCTCTAGATTGCATTGTTTTTGTAATTTCTCTTCTCCAGGAATTTGGTGGTCTTCCCCTTTTCCTTCTTTCTGGCGGAACATACATTAAGGCTTTCTTTGGCCACCGCTCCTCCTCCATTCTCATCACGTGACCATACCATTGTAATTGCCTTTCTTGTATTCTATCTGAAAGAGTATCTCTAATTTCTGTAGAGTTTCGTATTTCCTCATTCCTGATTCTTTCCATTCTCGATACTCGACATGACCTTCTAAGATAATCCATTTCCACAACGTCTACTTTATCTCGTTCATTCTTTGTCATCGTCCAACATTTGGCACCATATGTGGTAGTTGGTTCTACAATTGCTCTGTATACGCGAAGTTTGGTATGCATCTTTATTTTATTAGACCACAGTAATGAATTCAGTATTCGGATGCCTTTTTTTTCCTTGGGTTATTCGGTTTTGTACATCTATCTTAACTCTGCCATCTGCTGATATGATGCTTCCTAGATATTTATACTGGTTGCAGCCTTTTATGACTGCGTTTTCAAGCTTCAGATCTGTGGTATTTCCTCCAATTTTTAAATATTCTGTTTTAAATATTCTGTTCTAAACTAAACAATACAAATAGTAAATCGGACTTACATTTACATTACACGTTATTATTAAATCGCGAATAGTCTAAATTGACATAAAAACATAAGTTTTTCTAAAGAATCAAATCTTTTAGCGAAAGCCGCTATCGCTGTATGTATTAAATGGCCAACTATATGGCCTAGGAGACAAATTCGTTAAACTTCCCGTGCTCGAATTGGTATCACTAAAGTGTTATGATCATTTCGGCCTATCCCAGCCATCGTCAGACACTTGGGCTGATACAAATTCAAACTCGGAAAGTAAAACGAATGTCTCCCAATCTTCACTACCGTGTAGTTAGCTTATAAAGGCGCCCTCTATTTTGAAGGCCGTGAACGAAACGATATGAATAATCGTTTTCTGTATCCTTTATGCTATGCGAAATGTGTAAAGAATCAAATCTTTTAGCGAAAGCCGCTATCGCTTTTCTTTACACATTTCGCATAGCATAAAGGATACAGAAAACGATTATTCATATCGTTTCGTTCACGGCCTTCAAAATAGAGGGCGCCTTTATAAGCTAACTACACGGTAGTGAAGATTGGGAGACATTCGTTTTACTTTCCGAGTTTGAATTTGTATCAGCCCAAGTGTCTGACGATGGCTGGGATAGGCCGAAATGATCATAACACTTTAGTGATACCAATTCGAGCACGGGAAGTTTAACGAATTTGTCTCCTAGGCCATATAGTTGGCCATTTAATACATACAGCGATAGCGGCTTTCGCTAAAAGATTTGATTCTTTACACATTTCGCATAGCATAAAGGATACAGAAAACGATTATTCATATCGTTTCGTTCACGGCCTTCAAAATAGAGGGCGCCTTTATAAGCTAACTACACGGTAGTGAAGATTGGGAGACATTCGTTTTACTTTCCGAGTTTGAATTTGTATCAGCCCAAGTGTCTGACGATGGCTGGGATAGGCCGAAATGATCATAACACTTTAGTGATACCAATTCGAGCACGGGAAGTTTAACGAATTTGTCTCCTAGGCCATATAGTTGGCCATTTAATACATACAGCGATAGCGGCTTTCGCTAAAAGATTTGATTCTTTACACATTTCGCATAGCATAAAGGATACAGAAAACGATTATTCATATCGTTTCGTTCACGGCCTTCAAAATAGAGGGCGCCTTTATAAGCTAACTACACGGTAGTGAAGATTGGGAGACATTCGTTTTACTTTCCGAGTTTGAATTTGTATCAGCCCAAGTGTCTGACGATGGCTGGGATAGGCCGAAATGATCATAACACTTTAGTGATACCAATTCGAGCACGGGAAGTTTAACGAATTTGTCTCCTAGGCCATATAGTTGGCCATTTAATACATACAGCGATAGCGGCTTTCGCTAAAAGATTTGATTCTTTACACATTTCGCATAGCATAAAGGATACAGAAAACGATTATTCATATCGTTTCGTTCACGGCCTTCAAAATAGAGGGCGCCTTTATAAGCTAACTACACGGTAGTGAAGATTGGGAGACATTCGTTTTACTTTCCGAGTTTGAATTTGTATCAGCCCAAGTGTCTGACGATGGCTGGGATAGGCCGAAATGATCATAACACTTTAGTGATACCAATTCGAGCACGGGAAGTTTAACGAATTTGTCTCCTAGGCCATATAGTTGGCCATTTAATACATACAGCTATAGCGGCTTTCGCTAAAAGATTTGATTCTTTACACATTTCGCATAGCATAAAGGATACAGAAAACGATTATTCATATCGTTTCGTTCACGGCCTTCAAAATAGAGGGCGCCTTTATAAGCTAACTACACGGTAGTGAAGATTGGGAGACATTCGTTTTACTTTCCGAGTTTGAATTTGTATCAGCCCAAGTGTCTGACGATGGCTGGGATAGGCCGAAATGATCATAACACTTTAGTGATACCAATTCGAGCACGGGAAGTTTAACGAATTTGTCTCCTAGGCCATATAGTTGGCCATTTAATACATACAGCGATAGCGGCTTTCGCTAAAAGATTTGATTCTTTACACATTTCGCATAGCATAAAGGATACAGAAAACGATTATTCATATCGTTTCGTTCACGGCCTTCAAAATAGAGGGCGCCTTTATAAGCTAACTACACGGTAGTGAAGATTGGGAGACATTCGTTTTACTTTCCGAGTTTGAATTTGTATCAGCCCAAGTGTCTGACGATGGCTGGGATAGGCCGAAATGATCATAACACTTTAGTGATACCAATTCGAGCACGGGAAGTTTAACGAATTTGTCTCCTAGGCCATATAGTTGGCCATTTAATACATACAGCGATAGCGGCTTTCGCTAAAAGATTTGATTCTTTACACATTTCGCATAGCATAAAGGATACAGAAAACGATTATTCATATCGTTTCGTTCACGGCCTTCAAAATAGAGGGCGCCTTTATAAGCTAACTACACGGTAGTGAAGATTGGGAGACATTCGTTTTACTTTCCGAGTTTGAATTTGTATCAGCCCAAGTGTCTGACGATGGCTGGGATAGGCCGAAATGATCATAACACTTTAGTGATACCAATTCGAGCACGGGAAGTTTAACGAATTTGTCTCCTAGGCCATATAGTTGGCCATTTAATATAAGTTTTTCTACTTTACTTCTTGTTAACCGTATTCTTTTTTATTTAAAATTAAACCAGATTTTGAACATGTGTTCACATTTACAATTCTTTATGAATATAGTATTTAAGTTAGGATATACATGACGATGGTTTTTCCACCGTTGTAATGGACTCTCCATGCAGGTGTACGTGTAGATGAGTCATCTCCAATTAATTGATCAAAAATACACCATGGACTTAAGTCATATTTATTGGTTTCTTTTTCTTGTACTGGTTGATTTTCAATAGTACAATCTTCTTGTTCGTTAATTATAGAAGTAACCAGCTTCTTAACTTTTTGTTTTGTTCTGCACTTTAAATCGTGAATCCATAAATGTACATAATGACAATGTGCCACTCTGTTCTATCCCTCTAAATCTTTTTGCTAAACCCGATATTAGTAATTGTACTATGTCATATACTTACTATGGATGTAAGTATGCCGTTTGCTAAAATTTTATTGCAAGATTCTTGCAGGCAGCGTACCATAACAATCACTGAACTAGCATTCAAGTATTTTTGGTCACTCATTGTACTTGTTATTTCTTTAAACGGCCGTAAAATTTGGGAAAGTTGAGAACAAATAATCCAGTGTTCTTTATTTAGATTAGGTTTAAGTCTAAGTCTGTATTATTTAATACCAATGTGGAACGGGTTGCCTCTTCTAACTCGGTCATTCTTTTTAACATGTAATAGGTGAAGTTCTTCCTAGTTTCCACGTCTTGGATTGGCCGTTTGGGAACTGTGTTCTGTTGTAATTAATACTTTAACAGCCTTTCTGAAGATAAGGTACTTTTTTGAAATGTGTTTTTTTGCAGAATTGTCGAAAAAAGGACTTTTTATTTTATCTATTTGTACACGACAGCATTTAAGTGCGTCCCCCACCAATAAATTTAATCATCATCATAAATCACAATCATCATAAAACAAAACATATTTAATAGCTTTGACCATATTTTAGGAATTATCAGTTACTGCAAAATTTACTTTTCGTTTTAGACCCGACTGATTAATAATTTCAGTAATCGCTGTTTTCTGGATTATGGTTTCCAGAAAAATGGCAGCAGCCTAATAAAAAAGTTTTGAATACTAAATTTTCGGTTAAATATTGTCCTGTTAATGCGAAGTAACTCTCAGTTACTCCAGATGTCCAGAGGTCAGTAGTAATACAGATATTTTCTACTTCTTTAACAACTTACGATCTAATAATTTGCTCACTTTTGACATAACATTCCTGAAGTAATAAACCTGACAAAGTTTTTCTTGTTGGCGGTTTATATCCAGGAATCCACCCTGCAAACTTTTTAAAAGCTGGTTCTTTAACTATGGAAAATGGATGAAACGAAAAGTTTAGTTAATCTTGAAAATCAATCAGTCCAAGAAAAAGAAACTGATAAAGATGACTTAAGTCCATGGTGTATTTTTGATGAATTAATTGGACATGACTCATCTAAACATACACCTGTATCGAGAGGTATAAAAGAAGTCGACATGTAATTGTCTGATGATATATTACCCACAAACAATTTCGAACGGAGATTGGAACTGTCCATTACCGTGGTGAAAAAACCATCGCCATGTATATCGTAACTTAACCACTATATTCATAAAATGTTGTAGTATTGTAACAAAATCTTTTCCTTGTGAACACATGTTTAACATCTGGTATAATTTTAAATAAAAGAAGAACGCGATTAACAAGAAAAGTGGAAAAACTTATGTTTTTAAATGTCAATTTAGACGATTCGCGATTTAATAATGTGTAATGTAAATGTAACTATTTAAGTACCATTTGTATTATTTAATTTATTTTTCAAGTTACAATAAATATATCCTTCGTTAGGTTCTTTTATTTCAATACTTATACACATAAACGATAATAGCTAATATGTTTGTGTACTCGCTAATTTGAATACTGGTAAACAATCAACTAATTACAGTTTACGAAAAACGGTTCCGATAAAAATTAAAAAAACGAGAAGACCCACCTCTAGTTTTTTAGGTATATTAGGATCGGAACCAGAGAATATCTGATCGGAACTAATCGTCTCACTAATGGGCAATGGCCAATGAGTGTTAAAATGATTTTAGGAGGGGAGACGAAGGGGAAATATGATTGTTATCTTTGTCTAATTCGTTGAAAATATGATTTTATATCTACGTTAGATATCCTGTTAAATTTTACCATACCGACCTTAAAATTTTACCTACACTGTATAATGTTATGTATTATACGTAACTGTACAGAAGATGCTAACAAGAATACGCTAAAATAAAAAGTAGGTATAACTTACCCGTAAAACGTTTTTGGGTCCATGGTAAAATTGGAAAATAAGCTAACTAAATATTCTAATTTTAAAATGTTTCGTAAATTATGCTGAGCAAACACTACAACACTACACTGCTAGAACGAACCAACTACAATTTGTTATCGGTAATACGTTACGAACACTTTGAGCGGGAAGAAGAAGTTTCTTTATTGTTGCCGGATTTCCCTACTAAAACATGCCAACGTTCCCATTCTGGGAACAAGTACTAGAAAGATATACTTCTAACACTGTTTAAAAACAAATTCGTTTTATATATATTAAAAATTACATTAATTTATTACCATACTAATAACTAAATAGAAAAAAAATATATTGAAAAAATATCTTTTTATTATATTTAAAATGAAATTTAAAGTTAACGATCATAATTTTATAAAAACAGTAAATTTCATAAATTATGAAAAAATACTAAAAATCATTATTTCAGAAAGTCTTGCAGTTATTCTGGTAGATTATAGGTTGGTTTATTCAATATTGGTCTTAAAACTAAAACTGACGTAAACAATCTAAAATTACACATATATATATATATATATATATATATATATATATATATATAATATATATATATATATATGTATATATATATATACATTTATGTATATATATATATATATATATATATATATATATATATATATATATATACAGTAGACTCTCGATTATCCGAGGTAATTGGAACCGTGACTACCTCGGATATCGAAAAAACTCGGTTAACATAGATTAGTTATATGTACTGATTAAAAAATGTGTACCTACGCAAATAATGATTAATGTGTTTATTTTAATAATTAAAAACTAATATAAAAGTAGTATAAAAGATAAAACGATTTGATTGATTTTTGTTTTAACTTCATTCCTCTTTTTGAGGCGGCGATGTTGCGCCAACGTTGAAAATTGAGCACGTCTAATGGTGTTAATTTTTCTTGTTGCTCGATGTATGCGAGGGCTGCTTCAAGGGACTTCAATCCATCGGAATGAGAAATTTTTTGAGTTATCTCATCTGTATCTTCTTCATTTTCTTCATGAGTGACGTTTAGAACTAGATTGGCAATTGCATCATCTGTCAGTTCCATTTCTTCATCTAGATTCATCCAATCGATGATGTCTTGGTTTCCGATTGATTGTTCTACTGGTAATTGATTGGCTAGGTTGGTTATATAATCAACTTCACAGTCATCAGTTTCATTTTGAACGTCTTGTATTTTGTTGTTTATCTTAAATATTTTTTTCCACGACTTCTGAATAGTGGACACTTTTACATCGTCCCAAGCAGATGCAATCCAATTGCAAACATCTTTAACCGTGATTTTCTTCAATGTCTCAATTACGGTCAGCCCTTCATCCAGCTTAGTTAGCAGTACCTGAAGAAGCTTCCGCCGATAATTCCTCTTCATTGCTTCTATAACGCCTTGGTCTAGGGGTTGGATGAGAGACGTCACATTGGGTGGAAGGAACACAGCTCGTATGTCACCACTAATCAATTCACTCGCATCTGGGTGGGATCGTGCGTTGTCCAACAACAACAAAGCTTTCCGAGGCAGATTTTTGTTTATTGGGTAAGCATTAATGACTGGCACAAAGTCATTAAAAAACCAGTCTTTAAAAGTGTTACAGTCCATCCATGAATTGCGTTGGTTGCTATAGATTGTAGGTAAGCAATTTATTTGGACGTTTTTGAATGCTCTTGGATTTCTGGAATTTCCAATTAAAAGATGTTTTAATTTTAATGAACCAGAAGCATTGTTGCAAATCATGATTGTGACTCTCTCTTTGCTTTTTTTGTAACGTGGTGCAGTTCCTTCATTTTTAGCAGCTAGTTTTCGATGGAAGCATTTTAAAGTTAAGGCCTGTCTCATCACAGTTAAATATTTGGTCTGAAGTTAGTCCATCTTTAAGGATATTGTCTTGTAATTTTAAATAAAATGTTCCAATTTCAGTTGAGTCAGCAGAAAGTTTTTCGCCACAAATATTCAATTGTCGGATGCCATATTTCTTTTTCCATAAGTCAATCCATCCTTCACTAACAAAAGTTTTCTCCTCCATCCATAAACTTCTTCTGGAATTCGATAGCTTTTGCTTGGAGTATTGGACCACTTATAGGACTGCCCAATCCTCTCATTTGTGAAAACCACAAGAACAATGCCTCAGAAGTTTGTTCATAGTCCCCTTTCTTCACAGTCATCCGGGCCAATCCACTACCACCACTCACACTTCGGTTAACCCACTGTTCGATTTTATTCTGCTTACGCTTCCAATCTCCAACAGTTACTTCTCCGACACCTAAATATGAAGCAACCTTCTTTATTGATTCACCCTTATCCAACCTCTTAATTGCATTCACTTTTGTTTCTAAAGATACAACTACTCTCTTCCGCTTTTCACTCATATTGCACAGAAAGATGCTCTCTTACACTCACAAAAATCAACTTTTGAAAAATTAATTATAAAACTTAAACTTATAAACTCGAATAAATACACAAAACAGTATATAAAAGCAAAAATTTCACCGTACAGTAATTTGACTTAATTTGACGATCTGAACGGCAGCAAACAAATAATTTGACGATCTGAACGACAACAAACAAATCGGTAGTTCAATTCACACTGATTAACATAGAAAGAAACAGGAAGTAGACAAAACACGACACAGAAATTTCTGGAAATAGGCGGTGACCAATTTCTGAGAATACCAACTCGACATCAGCTTGACCTAAACACAATTCTCTTCTTATCAATAATCCACAATTTTCAATGGATTGCCCATATAACAGCTGCTGATATAACTTGTGACTACCCTTTTTTTTATTACTCGATATTGTGATTCAACAAGTACGGCTATAAAAGTAAAATCCAGGCAAAATTTTGCCTCGGTTAACCGAGGGGCTCGGATAACCAAGGCTCGGAGTCTACTGTATACGTAATATAAGTATGTTCCCAAAATGGTGGGAACTTTGGCATGTAAAACTATTAAAAAACGGTTTCCTGATTCCACAAAATTGAAAATGTTGAGCAGCTGTTAAGCAACAGTTTTTCACTCAGCCTAATTCTATATAGACCAGCGAAGCAGAAGACTTTTTAAGAGTAACTAAGCTGTCCTTCAGATGGAAATGATCGAGTATCAGAAAGATAAAGGCACCTCCCTAAAAGGGGTGACCTAGTTGCCTAGTTTCAACTACGTAACTGGGGTTACAACTACTGGAGGGTTTCTGAGTAACCCCTCCCCAGTTGCGCCACTGCCTGGTAAAGCTGTGTATCTGGACCGCGTAAGTGCCATATGTTTTAGAAACGGACCTTTAGGGGATATAATTGGTGACTCCTGCTGTACTGTATCAAATAGCTGAAAACGGGGTCAAAATCTTCCGAAAATCAAATATTATCCCTGCTACTGGTATACTCGTTTTCATCGTTCTTGGCGTGTGCCTGAAATAAGCTACTACGGAATTTTTAATATTCACATTCGTCATGGTAAAGTGCGATGAGAAGGGAATGAAGAGACCACTCACGTCTCCCAGTATTGTATCAATAACACCGATGCGTTTGGCCGATACGGTGTCGGTGATAAGTTCGGCCTCTTTACAAATACAGGTAGCTGGCAGTAACATGTTACCCTGATCTGTGCAGGTTTGAAGTAGCTGATAAAATAGTTTTTATAAGTAAACAGTTTTTAATTAATTAATAGTTTGAGCTCTTACTGTGTGGAATTCCATTACATAAAATAATACTCTCGACACCTTAAAAATTCCAGTTTATTATAAATTAACTCTCTCTCTCTCTCTCTCTCTCTCTCTCTCTTCCGATATCGATTGCAATAATGACTTGTGGCATTGTACTTAAATGGGCTGGCTAATAGGTTTGTAATTGTAGCAATTGTCATTGATATTTTATGGTGTTTTAGTCGATTTTAGTCAGTCATTGTTGGAATTTGTTCCAAACAGTTTTACTTATTATGTTTTGATGTGAATATCTAATTGTTCTATTTAATAAAAAAAATGCCGGGAAAAACGATAACTGGAGAAATGCGACAATATGTAGTTCATTTATTGGAGTATTTTAAAAAAGAAAAAGAAAACAACGGACCTTTGCTTTGGAAACATGGATATTCCTAAAAGGGGCATATAAACGTACTTGGCAAGATGACTGTGTGAAAAGCATCAGAAAAGGTCACGAAAATACAGGTAACGCTTTCTTGTTTTACATGCCGTAAGTAGGCAAGGATTTGTTAAAGATGCTGGATTACTGTTTTCTACGAAATCGAAGAGTGCAGACTATCATGATTCTATGGATAAACAGTCTTTTAAAAAGTGGGTCTCCGAAAAGCTGATATCAATGTTGGAGGAACCATCTCTAATTATTATGGATAATGCCTCATACCATAACTCTTTAATACAAAAGTTACCGAATGCCAGTTGCAAAAAATCGGACTTACAAGAATGGTTACGAGCAAAAAAATAATTTTTGACGATGATTCGGGCAAGACAGAGCTATTGAGTCTTTGTCGCCAGAATAAACTACAAAATACCAGGTACGTCATAGAGCTACTCCAAGAACATGGGCATCAGGTTTTGAGATTGCCTCCATATCACTGTCAATATAATCCGATTGAGTTGGTCTGGGGCATTTTTAAACAATACTATGATCGTCATATTGGAGAACAGGGACGTGGAGATGAAACAGTGAAAAAAGTTTGGGGCGATGCATTAGCTGAGGCAACACCTGCAGTGTGGGCGAGTTGTGTTAACCATACTGAAAAATTAAGGACAAAAAATCAGGACGACTGGGAAAAAATGCAAATATGATGAAAATGAAAGTAGTATTATTATCGATTTGGCGGAAGATTGCAATGATGAAGACAGTTCCAGTAAAGACGCTGACTGATTAGCTAATTAATCAAGGTCAGTACGTTGTAACAGTTCAGAATTCACTACAAAGCTTAAAACTTAAAAAATCTGTATCATTTTTTAATTAAAGTGGGTTAAATAATTAACACTTTTTTAGGTATATTTCAAAATCCTTTTAAAATGTACTTTTCGTTATATCCAGTCCTATTGTACTGCAAGCTAGAAAAATACTTCTTCGCAATTTATACGTATATTCCGTTATTAGAAATTTAATGAAAAATAATTTATAATTTTCTTTTATAACTATTATTTCGTTTGACATGCTACATTTTGCTCCGCCAGTGGAGGAGGTAAACGAATTGAGCTTAGATAAGGAAAGACAGATGAAACCAACTTATTGCTTGTGTTTTTACACGCACACGCCAAGAACGATGAAAACGATTATACCATTATTTTTGTACGACATTAGGTCGCAAGGCATTATTTTTCTATTACCTACCTAAGTTAAAAATGTACAAATATGTTTGACCAAAATTGAAAAATTTTTGGTGATACGCACTCAATAAATTTTTATATTTTTTAAAGTTTCCCGTTTATTAAATTTTATAAAACATCCTCCACTTATAACCATTTTAACAAACAAGTAAAATATTTTATGCGCCCATAAAATATTTGTTTGAAATATGATTCAGCATTTTAACATTCAAAACACGTCTTAAATCATTTTGTCACAGAAAGTGATCCAATCAGGAAAAATAATAGGGTCGGTCCATGCACAAAATGTTCTAACTGTGACAAACGGCATTCGTTTATCATATGAGACGGTTATGCAAATGAAATGAGCAGATATTTCAGGAAAGCCACTTTCTCCCTCAGACTGTAACTCGACTACATCTGGATCTTTGTCTATGCCGTTTGTGTAATATACGGGTAGATGGAAGAAGCTCATTTGCTTGCGACAAATGGGATCCACCTGCTTTTGAACTACTGTCACTTCGGATTTGTAATGCTCACCTTGACTTAAAATATCACTTCTCACTTCTTCAGAATAAAACGTGACGATAATATAAATATTTAAGCGTATGCTCTTAACAAAAAAAATTAATAAAGTGAGGCATAAACAGAAAATGCATAAATACTTTATAAATATAATTATAAAAAAAAATATTTCGTAACACTTATATAAACATTCAGAAACTGATCTACTTATTATTTAATAGATGAATGGATCAGTTTCACAAACAGGCTTGTTTTCATGAATACGTGTTTCAGGTGTCATATAGGAAATGGGGTGTGCTGATCACGAATCTGTGCTTAGTTTCTTTTCAGCACGTCAGGTATTCAGGAAAAGTGTGTTTGAAATTTTTCATACAAACTACCAAGAATAGTGAGAAAATATTTATTCAAACTTTAATAAAAAGTAAGATTCCAAGATTAAGTTGTCCGTAAAAGAACAATGTTGTATATTCTGCGTTAGACAATCTTTATTTTTTTTTAATAAAATCGATTTCTTTGTCCGTGAAAACTGAGTTTTGATTTCATTTTTGTGGATTTCACGTCAACGTGGGAATCCAGAAAATGAAGTTTGACGCTCATTTTGCATACCAGTTTTTTATAATTTTTGACCATATTGACTACAGTTTCTTTATAGTTTGGAAGCTTGCTGTTTTCAATAAAACTATCCTTGACTTCTTCGAAAGAACTTTATGCTTCAAATCCATCTTAAGTCATTGTATTCTTGAACTAGCTATTCGATTTTAACGTTCAAAATTGAGGGCCTACAAAAATTTCTCCTTTAAGTTTATTTTCATAAAGTGCAAGAAATTTGTCGCATGGATATTTAAAGCAGTCACCATGTTTATTTAAAGTTTTGACAAACTGTACCGCTTGAGGTTTTCGATACTGCAATATGGACTTAAAAGCTGGACATTGAAGCAAGAACACATAAATAAGTTACAGTCCTTTGAAATATGGTTTTACAGGAGGATGCTTCGAATAGCATGGACACAGAAGAAAACTAACACGGAAGTATTGTGAGAAATGGGCAAAGAATGCGAAATAATAAACACAATAAAAATAAGAAAGTTACAATATCTGGGACACGTAACGATATGAACTGCTAAGGCTGATACTGTTTAGAACAGCAGTAGATAAAGTAAAGATAGTGATGATGATATCCAACCTCCGATTGGGAGACGGCACTAAAGAAGAAGAACCGTTTAAGGTATCTACAGAGTTATCACCATGATTTGCTATATTTTATTTTATTTATTAATAGCTCAAGATTCTCTTACATTTCTTTAAGATTTACGGAGTAAGCAATATACACCGATGTATTACCACTGTGCAAAAAGACACCCTTTAGACTTTTCTTAGAAGAATAAATAAAAATAATATCTACGATGTGGAATTGTAATTGTCAGCTCACAGTTTTCTAACTTACACACAGCTCACAGTTAACTCTCTTAAGAGAAATATTTCGGCAACTCTTTTTCATGATGCCTATACTACGAAAATGTACTTCCTGGAGCCAACAGATTTTTATCTTTCAGTCGTTATTCAAAGATTTCTGCAGCATTCTTCGATAGTCTTAATTCTCTCACTAAGTGATTTAGTTCAGCTAAAATAAACTGTTGGTCTATATCAGGTATGAATTCATCTTAATCGGATTTTTCATCTCCACTTTTATCTGATGATTGATGGATGGTATAAAGAAAAGGAGGAGGAATAGAGATTCCTGCTCCATGAGTTATTACAGGTCATTTAGCAGATGCAAAATCAGGATACTAAATTGTATGTTTATTTTTTGAATTGAAACATTGCAGGATCAAAAGTAATAGTTGTCTCTACGGTTTTTTGCTTTCTTTTGTACCATAGGAATATCGAAGAGTTACGTGTACCTCTTGTCTGATTGTCTGACTGTCTGATTTTGTGTGAATAACGTCCGATTTTGTCAAGTTGACGGTACCAGCAGTGTAGCCATTGAAATAAATATAATATTGTAACATTTCTTATATAATTAAAATATTTATTATTTTTATTTCCTTTACCCCCGTGATGATACGCTCATGTTCGGTTTACCATTTTCAAAATCTTATTGAATGCACGGAATTTCCCTAATTAAGAAAGGTTGTTAATCCTTTACTTCTTAATCCCGAGTATGAAAGGAACTAATGCTTTTCGGTATGCGGGTTCTTTTTCAAAAATTGGTAATTTTCGTCGAAGGAACGTATAGTAATCTTTTGACAATAACATAATCCAAAGGATTTTAATTTTCTTATGTCCAATTGTTGGTACCGTTATTTACCCCGAACTTTCCGATATTCGTTAAGACCTTACCTTTTCAGAACTACATACAACTGGCCAATGATTTCTAAGTGGGAGATATCCCCTTTTTTTTCTTGGATAGTTTGTAAAATTTTAGAAAAACCAAGTTACTTCTAGTGGGGCGATCATTGAGTGAGGTCGCTTGCCTAAAATTACCATCTCTTATCGTCTGTGTGCATTTTTTTCTTTAAGTGTGTATACACTTTATATTTGAGTTTTTTTTTCCATACTATATTAGATTAAATATAGTTATTAAGTACCTTTAATCTTAATTAAAGTCAGTGTTTCGTACAAGTAAAGTATTAAGTACAGTATATACCTCCACTATCTGGACGTATCCAAAGTTCATCCATGTTCACCTGTAGATTGCTGATTTTTGTATTCAATTTAAAGAACATTTCATTAAATTCAAGAAATTTTAATAAGTAATAAATATGAACATTTAAATCAGTTTATCATTAAATAATAGTGCGAAGCAAATAATCAGCTTAACCAAGTGCGGTTTGGTTAAAGTTTTATGTCTGTAACCTTTTGGTATTTTTGTAAATTTAGCTTCGATTATCTTTTGTGTTTGTTATAATTTTTATTCATTTTTTTTCTGTAATATCTCGAGGTACGCCCACAAAACTTTATTTGTACATTATTGTATTATATATCTTTGTAAAGGTATTTTCTAATTATATTACTGCTTATTTTATATGTATACCACCATTTTATAGTTGTTGGTGTACTTTTATTACTTGTGTTGCATTTAGCGGCGTTATAATTTTGTTGTTGAATATATTGTTATTGTTTTAGGTATGTATTTTATTTGTTGGCTCCTAAAAAGTTCCCTGATAAAATAGTAACTCGTGAGTATTTGCTTTTTACCTTTAAATATTACTATACCTTTGACCAGTAGAACGATAACGATCAGGCTGATTAAGTTTCGTAGGTAAGTAATATATTTATTATTTGTTTATATAATGTGTTGACCAAATTTATTTGATAATTAACTGTTGGTATCTTTCCTTGGGTTTGATCTCTGAACCTAAATATCTTTCCTTATCTCTTTTCTTTTCTAAGGTTTCTTAATTTTCTCCTTAACCCCAAAAAATTGAGTGGCGCCCTGTTTCTATCTTATCGTATCTTTGGTAATTTTACCTATCTATCTTTTTGTTTATTTCTGCATCTTTTCTAATATATTTTATCCTATCTTTACTTATTTCATACGTTGGACCCATTCTCGGTTCCAAAAGCTAGTTTCGAACCCACGACTCGCTCTCCACCAACCATCTGGCTGCTGTCCGCAGTGTCTCCATTGGTTACCTTTCTAGCACAATCCAAAAAAGGTTTCCGATGTTACAATATTATACTAAAATAAAATGATTTCTATCGATATGTCAAGTTTTTTAAACAAATAACTTTATTGCAATTTACGAAATATCAATAAGGAATTTTTTGATAAGATACTTTCCTCTAGTACAAAATGTCTTATTTTTTTTAGTTTTTTTTTTTAATGTTGACGTTTTGCCCTAAAACCAAATTCACATTCAGAATCAACGTATTGCACGTAATCACACGAATACTCTGCACTTTACTTTTAAGTGATAAACATGATCATAGGATTTACACCAATTTTTTATAGTAATTATAAACAAATTTTGTAATAGAAAGATTCATATACACAAT
Organism: Diabrotica balteata; assembly: GCA_918026665.1. Taxonomy (NCBI): domain Eukaryota; kingdom Metazoa; phylum Arthropoda; class Insecta; order Coleoptera; family Chrysomelidae; genus Diabrotica; species Diabrotica balteata. The sequence goes on from OU898276.1 coordinate 137,108,758, forward strand.
TTATCTCTTGGTAAAAACAAATCATTAAATTCATGACAGAATAATCTGAATTAGAAATAGTTTTAAAATAGACAAATGGTTCTAAGGAGATAAAAAGATTAAAAATAAATGATGATTGATGAGTGAGGATAGTGTTAATATGCCCACCCAGTATCTAACTCAAGACTGATGCGTCAGATTCTCTCAGGTAGCGTATTTATGCGCTTGGGAGGTTTCCAGTTTTTGTATTTATATGAGAAGCATGAAAGAAGTTGAGGATCACGCAGACAGGACGAAGCGCTGAACTCATTTATAGTATGGAAGCTTGAATGATATTGAAAAATAAAATAGTATATATATATATATATATATATATATATATATATATATATATATATATATATAATAAGATGTGCAATTAGCTAATTTTTGCAGTAGCACCGGTGTTTATAATTTAGACTACCAAAAAACCCTTGCGGACCGTATTCACAGTATTTTTTATAAACAAATATCTTCATCAAGATATTAGTTTAAGCCTGTCATGAAGTTTTAAACAATTTTTTTTGACTGGTTAATATTTTTATAACTACCACTAATAAATAGTGTCAAAAAAATTTTGCTCCTACCCCTAATGTAAATGCAAATGAAAAATGTAAATTTAAATCAAGAATATTTCAAATTAATTTTACTTTTTCTCATTTTGCTTAGTAGTGGATATCCTACATCGCCTGTAATTTTTCTTTTTGTTTGGCATATATCTACCAACTTCCGCTAATCTCATTTATTTGGAACTAAATGTTTAGTTTCTAAAAATATTACGGATTTATTTTTAGGCCTCTTAATAGTTGGTCGAGTTTCTCCGATAAGTCTACTTGTCTTTATTATTATGATCGAATTGACCATAGCCATATCGACTAAATAGCAGAACAAGACTTAAAAACAAACAGACATGACATCATACACAATTCATCATCCCATCCAACACAACATAAACTGGCTGCATTATGTAATGCAGCCAGGTTATGCTGCAACTGTATGTTACATAGATTAACAGAAATTCCGATGTCAAAATACAACTTTGAGACAAAATTAAATATAATTTAGCAAGTAGCAGTAAACAACGGATACAACGAACACACAATTAATAAAATGTTAAATCAAAAACTACACAAGAAAGCCCTGAAATTAGTATTTCCACCACCAGAGAAAAAACCCAGTACCTTCTGCTCGATTACATATACAGGCAAAATATCAATAAAAATAGACAAACACATGAAAAATAAAGGAATAATACCAGCTTTCCGAACAAATAACAACCTAGGCAAATATATTAAAAACAACAAGAGTCAAAATAAAAAACACTTACATAGTGGTGTGTACAAACTTAAATGTGGCGACTGCCCAAAAACTTACATCAGTCAAACTGGTAGAAACTTTAATAAACAAATAGCAGAACATAAAAAAGCTTTCAATATTAGAAAAACAGATTCTACATACGCACTTCACCTTCTAGATCATAATCATTCTTTTAATGACAAATTTAAAATTCTTCACATTAAAAATAAAGGCGTTAAGCTATCTTTGTTAGAATCTATGGAAATCAACAAATTAAAAAACACAACTATATTTCTGAATGACTAACTTGAAACAAACAGTTTTCCCCTTCTCAACTTATTTCATTGGAGACTATAAAGTGTAAACGCATGCCAAAAATAGATCTTTTGAGAAACGCAATCAGCCGAAACAGCCATAGTGATAAAAATGTAAAATAAATTTTGTGAAAGTTTGAAAACAAAGTTTTCAGACAGATTAAAATACCACCCAAGATCCAGCCAAGTACCGCCCAATTACTTGTCTTAAAACTTTGTACAAGATGGTCACATCCTATGTAGCCCAGCGTATCTACTAACACTGTCCTCTAAACAATATCATAGAACCTCAACAGATAGGATGCGCTAAGGGTTCCATGAGCTGCAAAGAACAACTTATAATCGACTCACTTATTTCCAACTAGGCGTACACCAAAAAAAGGAACCTTTTCACCGCCTTTATCGACTACAAGAAGACCTTTGATTCAGTACCGCATGAATGGCTTATAGATATAATGAAAATATATGAAGTCTATAATAATATAGAGTGAAACTAACGAAGAAGTACTAAGGAGGGTCAATAAAGACAAAGAACTGCTAAAGACTATTAAACATTAAAAAATGTCTGATCTTGGACATATAGTAAGGGGAAGTCGATTTAAAATTTTACAACTGATCCTTAAAGGCAAAATAGAGGGCCGTAGAAGTGTAGAAAGAAAACAAGTTTCTTAATTAAAAAACATTCGTGAATGGACTCATATACCAAATGCAGTACAATTATTCCATATTGCAGAAAATCGAGAAGCCTTCGCAATGGTGATCGTCAACGTCGGATAATTCTGATATGGCACGCGAAGAAAAAGAATGACGGAGTGGAAGACCAACTTCAAATATCTGGTGAAAACAACATCGAAACTGAAGATATCCCAAATAACCGGGTCCTTTTTCAGGGGGATTCCTTGAGTTCCCTTTGGTTCTATTTAGCGATAAACCCACTATCTCAACTACTGAACTCTACTGACTCAGGTTTTAGCATAAAAAATAACAATACTCTTGTGGCGAAGCTTAATCATTTGTTGTATATGGGTGATTTTAAATTAATGGCTTTCACTTGAAACCACCTAGATCAGATGCTTAAAACTGTAGAAACTTTCTCAAATGATATCAGCATGCATTTTGGACTAGACAAGTGCCGTATACTAATATAGTCAGAGAAAAAGTTCAGCCCGGTGGTTTCGATATGCAAGATGGCCAAAACATCGAGGCAATGGGTGAAAATGATATGTACAAATATCTAGGAGTATAACAAATTGACCACAAACAAATGAAAATTTAGCTAACTTTGGAGTTCGTGCGAAGAGTAAGACAACTAAATCGGTCATATCTTAATAGTAAAAATTTGTTTAAGGCATTAAATACGTACGCCTGTTTCACGCTGATCTACTTATTGGGTATTATAAAGTGGTCAAAAACGGATATAGAGCGTCTTCAGCAGAAAGCAAAAATACTTCTCACAAAGGCGCAAAAACATCATCCACGCAGTGTAGTAGAGAGAACAACATTACCACGTTATCAATGGGGAAGAGGACTTATGGATATAGGTGAGCAATTGGATAAACAAATTGCTAATTTAAGAACTTATTTTCAGGTACAAGCTGAGACATGTACTGTGCATCGAGCAATTTGCGCAGTAGATGATACAACGCCGATGATTAAATTAAGGGAACAAGAAATGCGCATAAATCACCTGACTCAGCCAGAAAAAATGCGCACCTGGATGAGTAAACCTCTGCATGGGCGACATCTTAATGAGATCAGCCAAGAATGTCGACAATACAACGTCGAACTATTGGTTGATATCAGGAAAGATGTTTCCTGAGACTAAGAGTTTTCTACTTGCCATACAGGATCAGGTAATTCCAACTAAAAATTATCTAAAATATATTGTTAAAGCTCCTTAAATCCAAAATGACAAATGTCGATATGGATGACAAGCCCAAAAAACCATCCAACATCTTACTAGTGGCTGCCAGGAATTTTTCGGTACTGATTATAAAGAGCACCATGACTCAGTAGAAAAGATTAGCCTCCAAGAAATAAACAGGGACTTTTCCAAACCGACCATCTTCCTTATTATTAATATGTCCCTGACACAATGCTTAAAAATGACAACTACAAGCTATACTGTGACCGCACTGTGCTCACATACCAACCAGTGGCCCATAATAGATCGGATATCATACTAGTGAATAAACTTACCAGGCAAAAAACACTTATTGATGTGGCGATACTTGACACTAACAATTTACGTGTTAAATACAACGAAAAGATCGCCAAGTTTAGAGATCTAAAAATACAAATCAAGAGATAATGGAGAATGAAAAATACCCAGACAGTACCTATTATTCTATGTACTACTGGTGTTATACCCAAAAACATCGTAGCGAACATAAAACAGCTGGGTCTAAATGAACATCTTTATAAGGCCATGCAGAAAGCTGTACTCCTCGCGACGCCCAGATGTGTACGAAAATTTTTGGGAGATACTCCAACAGACCAAGGCACCTAGGGCTCGATAACATGGAAAGAGTCCCACCAGAGCTCAATCCTTTTAATGCCGTAGATATCTCGGATAAGTGAATTTTCCCCCTAGAGGGAGTGTGAGCCGTATGGCTAAATCTCAAGTCAGTCAAGATAGACAAGACAGATAAAAAGATAATAGCTATACGCAAACAAATTCCTAATGCTAATTTTAATGTTTTCATCCTATTGAACTAACATTACATTTTATCCTATTCTAAGTTTATTGAGCCTACTACATTTATTGATTAAATAGGCTCAATAACTCATACCTATACGGTGATCGATCACACCGATTTTTTTAACATATACCGTACATATGGGTATCAGATACCTAATGATTTTTTGTGAAGTAACAAAAAAAAAGTTAATATTTTATGATTTCTTTCTGGAGACTGTATAATCAGTATTGAATACACAAGATATTGAAAATAGAAAAATATTATAAATATTTAAAAAAAAATTAACAAACATTTTCTAAAAAGTCAGAAATAATTCAAAATATTTTTTCTTAATTTAATAAAAAAATGGTCTTTCTAACTAAAAGCTACCCACTTTTTATTATAGGACTCATATTCACTCTTAGCCAGGTATTTTAATTTCACTCATTTTGGTGACTACATTACAGCTAAACACAGTTTAGCTCTTTGCTCCATGCGGTAAGCTTTATGGCAAGTCTAGACTGCATGCTTCGTTTTTGTATTTTTTAACTCTGCAAAAATATCACCTAGTTTGCTTTAATAAACTTGTGGGATATTGTGTTGGAAGGAACTTGAAGATTGCCACACATTGTTTGCCTAAGTGATTTCTGTAAAGAAGTTATTTAGAGTCTTTCTTGCATTAGTGGTTAAATTAAAGCCATTCTCAAAGACTTCAGAAATGGTCTTCTAATATTAGATGCATTTTCTTTTTAATGGGGATTTGCGAGAGAAAATAGTACCATTGCATTTATATCACTTGCATCAAGCATGTTAAAAAAATTCTTAGTGGTCATCGTCTGGATCCAAGTAACCTGGCAATATTTATAACTGGTTCATGGTCTATTTCACTATCACATTCATCAGTATCGGTATTGAAGTTTTGTCCTTCGACATAATCCTTCTCAGATTCGGAATCGGTACCAAAGATATTTTGACCATCATCCTCGTTATTTTCACTAGCAAATAAATTTACAGGTTTCCTTTCCACTTCAGTTTGGGTCAACGCACAAGGTTTTCCCCAGTTTTCTTTCCAACTACATGAAGCCATTTCCAAAATAAAAATTATTATAGAAAAATAATAAATTATCGCAAACCTCACACATGGGTGCTACATACCCTACCCATTCAATAAATTTTTGTGATTGGAAATATTGCTCGAATGAGACCACAACCACATATCCGTCCTAAGCAGACTACATACTGAATTTACGTGAAGCGGCATTACCATTGAAATGGAATAAGCATGGTACATTCAGTTAAGTATCTGGATAGGTATCTCACACCCAACTGTGAGCTTCCAGGGTTAATTGAGATGACAAAAAATTACAAAATTAATAGCAGAATTTTTTAGGAATGCATAGTTAAATAAATGTGACTGACTGATCGAGAATGCTCGATAACCGATGACGTATTAGTTTTTAGTGTACTAAAACCTTGTAGTCTGTCATACAGCCCTGCTTTTAGCTGTTTTAATCTAATATTTTTGTTGAACTGCCCTAGAAATTAGAATGACACATATGACAAAATTAATTTACACGTTATAAGAGTTGTACCAGTTTTTTATGACGCGAACGGTACCTAATATATAAACTATTAATGTATATTTGTAAAAATAATTTTATCTCTTATTCTAATATATGTCTACGTTTCTGTATGCAAAATAAAATTAATATAAACTTATAATCCACCCAACTATTTTCATAGACCTGTCGTTCTACACCGACGACTTTTGTCACGGTGATGATGATGATACTCAGAAACAAGTCAAAGTTCTCTTAAATTTCATCGCTTCACTTGATGTTTAAGAGCAAAAGGTAATAAATATTTTTGTTTTATTTTAAATTATTTTTATTGGTTTCACTACCCGATGGATAACAATGTTCCTCTTTTTATGGAGGCTTATTGTTTTTATGTGTTCTGACAATAAAAAATATGTTAAATACTTTTTTAAATATATTTTAGGTTAGCAAACAACATTATTTACAAAACAGGGTGGAAGTTTCATTTTTTATAGGGTATGATTTATTAGTTGCTTTTTTACTTTACTTTGTTCTACTTAATGTTTTTTAAATAATTGCAATAAAAATTTTGTTAAATCAGAACATAATAAGTTGATTATTTGATAGTAATAGTTTTCAAGCAAAAAATTAGTCAAATTTTACAGATTTATTACCAGTCTGATACGGTGAATAGTTTTGGTTGTAATAAACGTAAACTTGATTCGTGTGAATAAAATCCACCATTAATGTAATGTAAGCGTAGCTTCGGTGTCTTTAAAGATTTCCTCCACCATGTTTCGTATAACCCTCCAATCTAATTGGCGGCACTCCAACTTTGGCATGGCTAACTTTTGCACGTCGGATTCTAGTACGTGCTCTCTCAACTGAAGTAAGGCTTCCATACATCTCGGTAGGTAGGTTGGTCACGGGCAGTGTCTTTTGTTACCAGGTAGAAAAGGTAACGTGATGCATCTTGAAGTTTCAAGGTTTTACCAGGAGCTGGCACTTGGCATTGAAGTTCTGCAACTCGACCAAAACTTCCTTCGAAAGACGGATGCCAACCCTGGTGCATCTTTGATACTGGCCGGGATGGTAAGGGCCAGTGAGTAGTCATCGGGAAGCGCGAGTAGATCTTGCCTTTCTTCAGTGGTAACACCATGTCTTGCTTTACCGGTACCTCCATAGGCACCCATGAATTCCTCAAACGTGAGGTCAGACACATCTTGGACTTGGTTTACTTCCACTTCTTCATCTACGTCGTGGTCACCCTCGAAAGACGCCAACCGGTTATGGTGTACTATCATCGGGCTTTCCTCTCGGAATCTTGCTTATTCGGTAAATAACATCATTGATCTTCTCCATAATGAGGTATGGACCTTCCCAAAACTGCTGCAATTTGGGGAGAACAACCTTTTCGCTTTTTGGGGTTATAAAGCCAGACTTTATCGTTCTTCTTAAAACACCCCTTTTCGGCTTGTGTATCGTACCGTTTCTTCATTCGGTCACTAGCGATTTGGAGATGGGAACGGACCAACTCGTGTACATCGTCCATTCTTCTTCGTAATTCGATCACATAATCTTCACCTGCTACATCTTCTCACAGGTCGGACACCCAAACTCTAGATCACAAGGTAGTCGCATCTCGCGTCCGAATAGGACTCTGGGCTGGTGTCTGGCCTGTTGATTCATTAACAGCAGATCTGTAGGCCATTGTGAAGAACGGAAGATATTGGTCCCAGTCTCGCTGATGATCGGATACCATCTTTGTCAAATACTTGCCAACTGTTCTATTCATTCGTTCTACCATACCATCCGATTGCGGATGATAAGCCGTAGTTCTTGTTTTCTTCATACCTAGTCTATCACATATTCCTTGGAATAAATCGCTTTCGAAGTTCCTGCCTTGGTCACTATGGATCTCCAAAGGCACTCCAAATCGGCTGATATATTCTTGGATCAACTTATCTGCAACGGTGGCGGCCTTCTGGTCTGGAAGTGCGTAAATCTCGACCCACTTAGTGAATTAATCCATTACTACCAACATGTACTTGCCTCCATTATCACTTTCTGGAAATGGCCCAGCAATGTCCAAAGCTATTCTTTCAAACGGGCTTCCAACATTATATTGTCTCATAGGAGCTCTCCTTTTTCGATAAGGCCCGTTACTCGTAGCACAAATAGTACATTTCTTACACCAGTCTTTTACATCGTCGGAACTGTTCATCCAATAAAACCGTTCCCGAATTCGCTGAAGGGTCTTTTTCACACCAAAAATGCCCTCCTGATGGACTGTCGTGTAACTGACGAAGTACTTCGGCTATTCTGCTCTTTGGAATCACCAACTGTCTTCTCTTCTCTGAACCGTCATCATTTTCCAGGACTCGTTTGAGCAAGCCATCTTCCATGATAAATGAGTCCCACTGGGCCCAATACGTCTTAACTATTGAGCCTAGGTTCGATATTTCTTGCCAAGGTGGTCGACGGTTTTCTTCTTTCCATTTTCGGATTTTCTGTATAACTGGATCTCTCTCTTGTTCTTCCCTGATCTTGGTAGGCGTCCAGTCGTCGTGGACCACTCGTCGTTCTTAGCACTGCTGCTTCCTTGGATTCCGTTTTGTTGCAGTGAGAACACTCTGCTGGGCATGGCCTTCTGGAAAGAGAATCAGCGTTTCGGTGGCTAACTCCGGCCCGGTGCTCAATCTTAAAATCATATTCTTGGAGTCGTTCGATCCACCTGGCTATCTGACCCTCTGGATTCTTAAACTGCATCAACCACTTAAGGGCGGCATGGTCGGTTCGGATTAAAAACTTCCTTCCATAGAGGTATTGATAGAAGTGCTCTACTGATTTCACTACTGCCAGAAGTTCTCTTCTCGTGACGCAATAATTCCGCTCAGGTTTTGAGAGAACTTTACTGAAATATCCAAGGACTCTTTCCTGTCCTCCCTGAATCTGAGACAGCACTCCTCCAATTCCCACATTACTTGCATCTGTATCTAAGATGAACTCTCCTTCTGGCAGTGGATACCCTAAAATTGGTGCTGTGATTAAATGCTTTTTTAAGGTCTCAAAGGCATTCTGGCAGTCTACATCCCAGCGGTATTCTCTTGCTTCCTCTGTAAGTCGCGTTAATGGTTTAGCGATATCTGCAAACTTCTTAATAAACCTCCGGTAAGTAAGTACATAGTCCAAGAAAACTTCTCACTTGATGTTTATCAGTTGGTTTTGGCCATTCCTTAATGGAATCAATTTTTCCCTTATCCACAGCCACTCCTTCTTTACTGACTATATGACCCAGATAATTGACTTTACCTTGAAATAGCTGGCACTTCTTGGGTTTAACATCAATTGGGCAGCTTTAAGTCGATTAAAAACGTTTTCTAAATTCTTCAGATGGTCTTCAAATGTCTCCCCCAAGACGATTATGTCGTCTAGATAAACTAGGCATGTTTTCCAAGATAACCCTCTCAACACATTTTCCATAAGCCTCTCAAATGTCGCAGGAGCGTTACAAAGTCCAAATGGCATAACGTTGAATTGCCATAATCCAGATCCTGTGGTGAAGGCTGTCTTTTCTTTATCTACCGGGTCCATTTCTACCTGCCAGTATCCAGACTTCAAATCCAAAGTAGAAAATAATTTACTTCCAGCCAATGTGTCTAATGTGTCATCGATCCGAGGCAGAGGATAACTATCTTTCTTGGTAACGTTGTTCAGCAAACGGTAATCCACACAGAACCTTGTCGTTCCGTCTTTCTTCTTAACCAGGACCACCGGAGAGGACCCATGGGCTCGTAGAAGGTTCTATCACCCCTTTCTTCATTTCCTGAACAATCGTTTCAGCTTCTCTCTTTTCGCCTGTGGTAATCGTCGAGCTGTTTGACGAATTGGCTTAGCATTACCAGTATCAATTTTATGCTTAACAACGGTAGTTCTTCCCGTCTTTCCTCCTTTCGGTACGAAAATATCACGATACTGCCGAAGAAATTCCCTTAATTTCCTTTTCTCAATCTGATTCAGAGACTGTCCAGCAACCGCAACCATTTGATCAAATTTATCGTTGGAATTATCAGACGTTGTCGTCTGACGGATTATGGATGTGACAGGTACACAAGTTCCTACTTTTGTCTCTTTCTTGATGGTCACTGGGTAGTCATTGACATTAATAAGTCTCACAGGAATTTCTTTAGCCGAAGTCACTAATTCTTTTCCAATTATGATTCCACGGCCAACTTCGTCGTCATGATTCCAAGGCTCCATCATAACAGGTGTTCCTTCGTCCACAATTCCCTGTAGCCGCGCTACTATTATCGTTTCACTTCTCGCAGGCACGACTGTATCTTCTTTAACGGCTGCTTGCATAGTGTTGTCATCATGTGGATGGAGAAATACCTCCTCGTTACCAACTTTGATTACCTTATTCTTAAAATCCAATTGGAATCCATGCGTATTCATTACGTCCATTCCTAATATAACATCCTCTTCGATGTCAGCAACTATAACAGTATGGACGAACTTTTCTGCCCCAATTCCTAATTGTATCTGGATTTCTCCGTGAATGTTGGCATTTTCACCTGTAGCGGTCCGCAGTCGCAACCTCGTTGGTAACAGTTTCTTACGGCTGTTTATAACTGTCGGGCGAATAATGGTTCTTGTCGCTCCAGTATCCACCAACAACGTATGCTTTTTTACCATTATTTCTCCATCTACATAGACACTATCTTCCACGACATTTCAAAGAAGCTATTAGTATGAGAGGGTCTTTGGAAAAGTTCTGGGTCGAAGCTGCCCCCCTAAGGCCGACCCGTTCTAGTTTTCCTGATGATGAGTTTCTTGATTTGTGTCGTACCTAGGATGCTTACATGAACTTCGTACGTGTCCTATTTCGCCACAATTCCAGCATCTTATGGTCTTCGTTTTCTTGTATGTCATGCTTTTCATCATATTAACGAGCTGGTCAAGTTTATCTTCATCTTCTTCCTCTTTTACAGTCCTAACTTTACTGTAACCGCCAGAGGCCTGCGTAGCTGACTCGTATTCGAGGGCGGCGGATAAGACATCAACCAGCGTCTTGTGACGAGCTAATCGTAGTGTTCTCTGCATTTCATGATCACGAAGACCATCAATAAACGTTTGAACGGCCAACTTTTCCATCATGTCTTCGGGAGCTGTTGGATAAGCGTATCGCACTAATCTGGCAATATCTACTTCATATTCTTGAAGAGCCTCATCTTTCTTTTGTCTTCGATTTTTGAGCTGCGACTGATATACATGCTCCAAGTGTTCGTGGCCATATCGCATATTTAACCTCTTTTTCAGTTGTTCGAAATCATCCGTCTCCTCTACGGCTATGGTCTGGAGCACATCTAAGGCATCTCCTCGAAGAGCTATAGTCAAGTTTACAGCCTTTTCTTTTTCTGACCATCCATTCGCTCTTGCAGCTGATTCGAACTGTTTCATGTAGTTGTTCCATGACGATTTTCCGTCGAAAGTTGGAACTTTGACATGAACATAACCTCCACTTCCTTCAAATTTCGGCCGTGTTTCCAACTTACATTTCGTCTCGTCTTCTTTTATCTCTACCGGATCTAAAGCTACCGTATTAATTGGTGGTAGCACTCTCGTGTTAGTTATCATGGTCTCTAACTGTTTGATTTTCTCTTCAACTTTATCAAATGTTTTAGAGACTTCTTCAAACTTCTCACTATTCTGAATACATATTTCTTTAATTATTTGAGAGGTCTCGTCGAATCTTCTAGCAACATTTTCAAATTTCTCGTCATTTTGTCTAGCTATTTCTTTAATAATTTGAGACGTTTTCATCGAGTCTTTCATCAGTTTTTTTAGAAGATTCTTCAATCATTTGCGAGACATTCTCAAATTTTCCATCAATTATTTTAGTTAAAACGGCTTCTTCTGCTGACTGGAACTGGAATGTCTCTGGGTCGTCTCCATTCTTGTTGAGAACAGTCTTCAGTCGTTCTTGGAGGATCTTCTTGGACCCGCTGCAGTCTTCATCGCGTTCTTCTAGTTGCTCACGCAACTGTTTCACTGAAAGTTCTACTAGCAGCATCTTTGGTCAGGCACACACGTACTTTTTAAATGTTCTTTCGTACAACGATCACTACTGGACTACGCGGATGTTCCCGACGAACAATACCTTTCAAAAGTTCAAAAGTCTTTTTCAAAAATCAAATTAAATTTATCTACAATCCCACTTTTTCTGACACCACTGTGGAGTTTGTATAGTTCTAATTTATTTGTCTTTATTCTAATTTATTGTCTATATTCTAATTTATTAAAACTCACGATAACTAATTACGAATTTATTAAAGTCTTTATTAATTCTAATTTATATTACAAAATAATAATTTATGTTTCGTTACATTTAAATATCGCGGTTGCCGAGCTTCTTATGACTGCCTGCCAAATAAAAATCTTTCATTTATATACACAACTGTTGTCATCCAGAGAATTCGGCGGACTTCTTGAATAATCTCGTATTTTGGTGAAGGCGCTCGACTCGTTTTTCAACCTCGAGACGTGGATGACTCATTAGTGTTAGTGTCTAGAGATTTCTGGTAAACAACTGGTAGCTAAGCTCAGGTATATTTTGACCTACAAATTACGAGAATCAATAAAAAGAATTAGTCATAAAATATTTACAGTTCTATACGCCATAACATTTAAAATCGTAACACTATTTATGATTATTTGTAAAAATAATTTTATCACTTATTCTAATATATGTCTACGTTTCTGTATGCAAAATAAAATTTATATAAACTTATAATCCACCCAACTATTTTCATAGACCTGTCGTTCTACACCGACGACTTTTGTCACGGTGATGATGATGATACTCAGAAACAAGTCAAAGTTCTCTTAAATTTCATCGCTTCACTTGATGTTTAAGAGCAAAAAGGTAATAAATATTTTTGTTTTATTTTAAATTATTTTTATTGGTTTCACTACCCGATGGATAACAATGTTCCTCTTTTTATGGAGGCTTATTGTTTTTATGTGTTCTGACAATAAAAAATATGTTAAATACTTTTTTAAATATATTTTAGGTTAGCAAACAACACTATTTACAAAACAGGGTGGAAGTTTCATTTTTATATAGGGTATGATTTAGTAGTTGTTTTTTTTTACTTTACTTTGTTCTACTTAATGTTTTTTTAATAATTGCAATAAAAATTTTATTAAATCAGAACATAATAAGTTGATTATTTGATAGTAATAGTTTTCAAGCAAAAAATTAGTCAAATTTTACAGATTTATTACCAGTCTGATACGGTGAATAGTTTTGGTGGTAATAAACGTAAACTTGATTCGCGTGAATAAAATCCACCATTAATATACTATTATGTTACCAATGTATTACCCTATACTGTTATACTAATCATCTAGTATTTTGTACCAGATCCATTTTGGGCTTACTGAAGATCAAGTCTGTAAAAAGGCTTTTTATAGTATTCATGGTGTATCCAAACGTCGGGCTGTTCGTCTTGCTTCATCACTGAAAACTGGAATATCCGCGCCACCTGACATGAGAGCAAAATACACGAATCAACGTTGAAAGATGCCAGAGTAACTATTACTAAACATGAAAAATCCTATTAACAGATTGTACCTTTTTATTAACAGTGTTGAGGTTACCTAGGGAGCCTTCAGTCTGGTAGAGGTATCTGTCTTGGTCGGGGTTCTTTGCAGCTTAAATAAAAAGAATTAGTTAGTGGAGTACTGCAGATAAAGAGAAGAGAAGTTAGAGGATAAAGATAAGGGAACAGGGAAACCTACGACATATAAAATAAGGTAAAGAGGAAGGTAAGGTACGGTTAAGATAATCACGCGAGAATATAATAAACCGTGAGAGAAAAGTTATTATGGTTACGCGGTACACACTTAATACTTCGCCACATATACATTGTTTATATAATAAATCAAATCGTAATATTAATGAATAAGAATGTCTGAAAGAGATAATCAATGTACATGAAATAAATATATACATAATAAAAAAATTAAAATGCAAATAGTTCATCAACAGGGTTATATTGAGGTATAGTTAAAGTAAATACTCTATAAAAATTTTATTGAACAGTTAAATAGCAAGAAGTAAGTTACTGCAGAATTAAAATAATAATAAATACAGCTGATAATATTTTCTGAAAAATATTTATAAGTAATTTAGTATCCTCAAGAATAAGAAAATGGCAAGGAATATTATAGTTGTATCTACATCAATATTTGATATAACTTAAAATAAACAAATGAGTGATTTTTACACCTTGAGAATACGTAGATATGAAGTTACTGAAATGTTTGATTGTGATTACCTCAAATATGTATATGAAATCTATCATAAATATAAACTACATATAAAACAAATCTGATCATACCCTGTATGTATGTAACTACCGTAAATTAATTTTAATACTAGTTCGTTCAGTTTGATTTAAAATAAACAAACCATAAATAAAGTAAAGGCACTGAACTTGAATCATAAACCAATTCCTAACGATTTAGTTAGCAGCGAAGAAAATTTGATCATCGAATCACAAAAATCTCGCTACTCACAATTGACGAATACAATATTGTACTTAAAGGCGGCGGCAGGTAGTCACGGGTAATAACGTTCTTTCATAAAACGGTCGCCGATAAAGGCACTTGACAGTTTGCGCCCGTGACAGTTGCTATTGGTATGTCTCAAGCAGCGTAGATGATTTAAGTAAGGTACCGAATTACGGTGGATTCAATCAGCACATCAATCATCAAATCAATATGGGTACAGATAATACATAGGTCAATCCTCACACTAGACTAGACTGGAATAGAATATACTGAACTGAATAGCTGGAGGAAACAGGAAACAGAATTGACTCAGTGTCATCGAATTGGAAGACGTCTGTACAACCAAAGAGAAAATTTACTGTAGGAAGCACTGCATGAAGATAGATGGATAATGTTGAATTAAAATTACATTTACCGCCGCGCCGTTTGATGGAGACAACCGTATGCAACAGGAACCACAACGAAAATTAACTCGATTTTCGATATTTCGACCAGCTAGGGATAAAAAAGAGTGAAAGGATTTGTCGAAGAGTGCCACGCGAAAATGGTACTTAATTGACAAGTTCGGTGTGGTCTCATTTTATATAACTTCTGCTTTCTCTCGACAGAAAAGAATATTTCATAGAAGACCAACATCTCAGCTTTTCTTAGAAAGTAAGCTGGGTTGTTCGACAATAGAACTAACTTCTTTGTTAAGAGGAAGGGTTTCTATTTAACTAACCAAAGGTAATAAGAGCAAGAACGTCAAACTGTGAGCTATTTCGTTGTTGTGAACAAACATGACAAATCAATATTTTTGAGGTATCTAGCAACGTATATAGACATAGGTGGCGAGAAAAAAATATCTAAGAGAAATAACTAAGGAAATTTTAAACATGCTTTAAGTTTCCTGAGGCGGAGTTTCCATTATAGCCGGAAAATAGGATTTCAATTTTTTGTGCCTACAGAGCTAAATATTTCAAAGATGCATAAGCTGTATTTAGAGAAGTATAAAAATAAAGTTTTCCAGGAATTAACAAGTAGATAACAAGCTCAGTCAAAGTTACGTATGACTTCTACGAATATTAGTTTCGAAACTTTGAGGTCTGACATACGTCAGATTTGCGAAATATTACAAAATCTTATACTTGCCCAGATATATCCTAAGAAAAAAAAGTACGTCTGACTTAAGAGACCTCTCTGAAATAAGATCTCCTTATTTGTAAATTTGAGATGTTTTACAAAAAATGAAAAGAAGTTACTATTCTTATTAAAAAAGACGAGTCCATGGAAGTATTATGTTTCGATTCACAGCAGATGTCAATAAAGGGCAACTTGGAGAAAATAAATTTTGTATTTATTCGTAAAAATTGGACACGTTAACTTTTTACTCACATGTATAATAAACAGACGGCTAAGAAAGGAAGAAATGAAGTCATATCCTATCTTGATCATTATACAAACAAATATTTGACATCAGTAAGTGAGTTATACATTTTTTCGAACAATGCATTTGCAAACAAAAAATTCAAACGTTAGTGAAATAACAGTTTATTTTGGTAAATGAAAACGAAAAAATTAGTCAAATAGATCACCAGTACCCTAATCACAGTTTTTTACCATGTGATAGATCATTTTAACAAAACCAAATGAATTAAGGCTGGCTAGAGGACTGTGTCAGAGAGTCTTGACACTTAAAAGAGGATTTAGACAATTTGCATGCCCTTCTTCTTCTCCGCGTGCCATATCAGAACTATCCGACGTTGGCGATCACCATTGCGAAAGGCTTCTCGATCGTCTGCAATATGGAATAATTGTCCTGCATTTGGTATCTAAGTATATTCGCGAATGTTTTTTAAACAGGAAACTTGTTTTCTTCCTACACTTCTACGGCCCTCTATTTTGCCTTTAAGGATCAGTTGTAAAATTTTATATCGACTTCCCTTACTATATGTCCCAGATAAGACATTTTTCGATGTGTTTAGCAGATCTCTGTCTTTGTTGACGCTCCTTAGTACTTCTTCATTAGTTTTTCTTGTTGTTCAAGGTATCTTCAGCATTCGTCTATGAACCCACATTTCCAATGCTTGAATTTTGTTCATGATCGATACTTTTACCGTCCACACTTCTGCACTATACAAAAGTACAGACCAAACATAACACTTAACCATTATTGGCCTTAGTTCTAAACTGAGATGGTTATTGCAAAGAAATGACTTCATTTTTATAAAAGTAGTTTTAGTCATTGCTATTCTTCGTTTTATTTCTATGTCTGGATCTAGTTGTCCTTTATCACAGTTCCCAAATATTTTGTGAACTTTCTCAACTTGGACTCCGTTCAATTGAAGCTTTGCATCGGGATGTGGGTCACGACTAAACCCTTAAAATTTGGTTTTGTTAGAGTTTATTTAATGCCCATTTCCTCTCCTACCTCGTGAATACGATCAAGTAAAATTTGAAGGCCTTTAATATTATCTGATAGAATTACTGTTTCGTCTGAATATCTAATCACATTAAGTAGTTCTCCGGTGATTAGTAAACATTGAGCAATGTTGGCTACAAAATGCAACCTTGTCTGACTCCTCGTTGTATGGGGATTTCGTCGGTGTAATTTTTATGATAGCAGTTTGATTCGATAGTGATTTACGATAGTGTATCAAAGAATTCAAGCCCATATCAGACAGAGTAGCATATCTCATCATCAGGATTAACAAAAGAACCACTCTGAAAGTGATCCAAGTGTACGCTCCGAACAAAAGCCACGACGATGAAGAAGTAGAAATATTTTATGATAAAATAAGAACAGCTATAGAAACAAATAAAGCAAATTACAAAATACTATTAGGAGATTTTAATGCTAAATTGGACAAAAAGAAGAAGATTATGAGCATTTAATTGGTAACTATGGCTACGGGAAAACAAACGATAGAGGAGAAATGCTTCTTAATTTCATGAATGAACATAACGTGTACTCAATGAATTCCTTTTTTAATAAAAAACCAAGCAGAAAATGGACATGAATGAGCCACAATAAAAAGACAAAGAATGAAATAGATTATATCTTAACGAACAATAGAAACCTAGTAGAAGACATATTAGTATTAAATCAGTTTGACCTAGGAAGCGATCATAAACTAATAAGAACAAAAATAATAATTAACAAAAAACTAGAAAGAAAAAGAATACATAAAAAAAGATACAAATGGACATCTGAAGAAATCAAAAATAGTGAATATAATAAAAAGATAGCGCATGCATTAAATCAAGTTAGCATGCAGCAGATAAACTCCAACGATATTGATGATTTGAATAACCTTATTACCGAAACACTGAACAAAAGCCTTCTGAAACTGAAATAACCAAAAACAACATAGAATGAATTAGACAAAGAAATATTACAACAAATAAAAAGAAGGAAGATCTTAAATAAATCTAACAAAAGGGGAACCGACGAATATAGAGAACTTAATAGGCAGATTAGAAAAAGAATCAGACAACAAAAAAGAAAAGAAAACGAAAAATTAATAACAACAACTATTGACAAAAAATAAGAGTATGAAATGCCTCAGACCGACACTAGGACGACGTCAGATTAATGGAAAAAAACGAAATGAAATCACAACTAGAGAAAACATACTGACACGAATAGAAGAATTTTACACAGAACTTTACAGAAAACATCGACAAGATGATGAGGTGAGACCAGCACAGAAAATTAATAAAAAATGTTGGATCAGAAATAATGCCAAAAGTAACAATTTCAACTACGGCATTGGAAAACATGAAGAGAAATAAAGCTGCAGGAGTAGATAGTATTACCACAGATATGATATTAGAAGGAGGTAAGGAACTAATTGCAATTGTTACTAAGCTTGTGGACAGTTGTTTACATCAGGGCAAAGTCCCTAAGAGCTGGAACAACTCTAAAGTAATCTTATTACACAAGAAAGGTGATAGTCTAAAATTGGAAAACTACAGACCCATCAGCCTACTGGCACCCCTGTTTAAAATACTCACCAAAGTCATAACTACTCGACTAACAAGGAAATTAGACGAATACCAACTTCCGATCACCTGTTAACCACAAAAAATATTAATAATAAAATAATAGAAAAATGTAACGAATACAAGTTTCCAGTTTTCCTAGCATTTGTAGACTACTAATAAGCTTTCGATACCATAGAACACACGGCCGTAATAAACGCAATGCAAAATTGTAGAATAGACAGCAGATATATTAACTTAATAAAAGAAACTATGAACCAAGCTACAGCTACATACTACCTAAATGAAACTGAACACACGAACCCTGTACCATTAAACAGTGAAGTCAAACAGTTTGGGAGATACTTTATCACCCAAAACTGTTCACCTTAGTTTTGGAGGACGTTTTTAAAAACCTAAATTGGAAATATAAGGTGTAACGATGTCATCACCGTTCAACAGCTTGAACCGTAGGAGTGTCAGCGTTGGCGCTTCCACCTCCTTAGCACGATGTGAGTGGGGTTCAGAGCAACTATTTAAGGCATATGAATAGCGGCATTTATTCAGTCTTTGGCTTAGCGCCTTAGGCTCCTCTCTTCGCCAGTGTCCTGAACTGGCGAGCCCACCCGGACGGAGGTAGTTCTGCTTTGAAGTTCATGCTCCGTCCATAATTAAGCAAAGTCTACCGATATCGTGTCTTGAACTTTATCGCGGACCTGCATAAGCGATTTTGTAGTTGACGAGTGTGTTCGCAGCTCCCGCTGGTTTGAAGCGGAAGCGAATATACGTCTGAGTGCGATTGACTACACCTATTTTATTTGTTATTAATAATTATTTTCTTTCTTTCTTTTATAGACGTCCGCCGGGGATTCACTCATCGCGGGATCCAGACGGAGCGCAGAGTTAATTTCTACGTTTATTTTTATACGGCACATAATTTATTTTATTTTCATTTATATTGTACATATATTAGATCAATAGACATATTTTTATTTTAACCTGTGTTTTACTGAGTCTGTCGTCCTGAAAGAGCTACCCGTTACAAAGGGAATAAACATCAATGGCCGCTACCTCAGTAATATACGCTTTGCAGATGACATAATCCCGATAGCTACTGACCTACAAGAAATGCAAACCATGCTTTTAGAACTACATACCAAATCTTCTAAAATAGGACTGAAAATGAATTTAAACAAAACAAAAGTCATGCACTCCGAAGACACCGTGACAATAATAAGCGATAAAGTTATAGAAAAAGTTGAAGAATATATATACTTAGGACAAAAAATAATACTAAATAGGGAAATTCAAACTGAAGAAATAAAAAAAACAAGAAACTTAGCTTAGGCAGCATTCGGTAAACTGAACTATATACTCAGAAATCAACAAATTCAATTACATCTTAGATCTAAAGTTTTTGATACATGCATTATACCGATATTAACTTATGCGGCACAAACATGGACAATCACAAAAAAGAATATGAATATACTTAGAGTCATTCAACACGCGATGGCAATAGCAATGCTAGGTATATCACTTAAGGACAAGAAAACAAACACATGGATAAGACAGAAAATCAAAGTCACCGATGTAGTGCAAAAATCATTAAAGTTAAAATGGGAATACGCTGGATATGTAGCTAGGAGCGATCTAAACAAATGGCACAGATCAATTTTATCCTGCAGACCATACCAACACAAAAGACCCAGAGGCAGACCTCCTATGAGATGGACAGATGATCTGAAAAGGACTGCCGGAAAAAATTGGCTACAAGTAGCGTACAATAAAAAACAATGGAAAGGAAGACTTGAAGAGGCTTATGTTCAGATGTAGACGTGAATGGCTAGACGAAGAAGAAGAAGAAGTTTGATTCTTATAAAAAAACTCTGATATATACAGCTGCCATTCTTTTCTAATTTCTTACTCATTTACAATAGTTTTGTTATTAGTGTCAACAAGTAAAAAGGGAACTCGTTTTTTTAAATATATTACTCATTTCTTTCAATTTTTTGTGCACATTAAATAGTCGTGTTTAGATATTACATCCTCCATTTCATCGCACCTTTCTCTCATCCATTTTTCTTTGGCCAATTTGATCTCCTTTTTTATTCTTCTCTGCAGGTGTCTATATTCTGTTACATTAGATTTTATCAGTCGACGCTGTTCCATTAATTTCAAGATGTCGTCTGTCATCCAGTTATTTTTCTTGATTCAGTTTTTTCTATAATCATTGTTTGTGGAGATTTCGTTAACTTGGTTTTTAAATTCACTCAATAGTTCTTATGGATCTTCTAGTTGTTCCCCGATGTTTTTTATTCTATTGTATTCTATTGCATGCCCTAAAGAGTCCATAAAATAAGTAAATGAATGGCAAGATAATCAAAAAAATATGAATAGTGTAAATGAAAATGCTGAACTATGAAAGTTGCTCTAAGATGTGATTGGGCGCCAGGAAAGTATTAACATGTAATACTTTGTAAAGCTGTATACCTATTTTGCTGAAATGAAAACAGGTATTAATTGAAATATTTTGTCTTCACAACAAATACTTAGCCAAATATATACAGTCTAATTATTTATGCTACCCACCACCATTTACATAGAGTTAACCTAGTTACTTATATACTAAAAAAATTCCCTGGTTATACTCAATTGATCCTTGATTATCTGTATTTACAAATAATAAAACATAAGTAAAAAAATTTAATGATTCTACCTAAAGAGGTAATTTGCTTGTCTACTAGAATATAGTTCTGCACTTTGGCTTTCAATTAAAATTATCAATAAAATCAATAAAATAAATGGACACTGTATCAATAGGCGATAGATGCTAAAGGTTTAAATATATATTAAGGAAAATACCAACAAATAATTCTCTAATTAAATGTGTATACATAAAACCATACAATAGAGTTGATAAAGAGGATTTAAAGCCGCAATTTAGTCCTTAAATATTATAGAATTATTTAAAAAAATGACTGGTCTTTATTATTAGAAGAAATAGTATGATTTCAATTAAAAAATTGTAGAAAATTATTAATAAGCACTTACCGGCTCAGAGTGGCTATAAACCAAGAAGGACCCTAAAAAAACAAAACAAAACTTTCTTCAACTTCTACTTTCCAAAAAAATTTACTATTTTTAAAACAAATTAGGCATATCTCGAACCGCCTACTTTTTTAAACCAAACTTACTAAGACATACCGACTCAATATTGATTTATAGATTTTATTTAAAGTGGTGCAAGGATTATTGAAGTGACGGACTCGTTACAAAAGGAACAAGGAAATAATATATTGACCGTCAGAATGGATAAAGTTAGTTGAACAAACTTCGACAAAATGAAAGTAGTTTCTATAAAACAAAAGATGGTCCTAAACTGTTCCTAAACAAACAACCAAAATTCCTAAATAACTTTTTAAATCAGCCCCCAAAGGGCCGAAAAAAAAATTTTGCTATATCAACTTATAGAATAATGAGGTATACCAAAAATTATCAGTCGATTGTGCTCTTTAAGTTCGGGATTTGTTATTTCCACAAAAAATGTTTTATGAACCAAAAAGAAGATATAGCGTTCTCAATGCCTAATAATAAAGCATACTTAAAGTCCTTGGATATAAACCCTAAAAAAATTATGGGTTTAAAAGACTTAGTACAACTTTAATGATCCAGGTTATTAGAACCGATTGTTTGAAAATATGCCGAAACATGCGTGATAGTGCCGTTAGACCTAAATTATAGATATGTAAACGAGGATCACGATGAAGGTAATGTGACTCTTCTTTAAAATAATTATTTGATTATTATATTTATATTTACGTATTTCAATTGCAATAAAAATTCCAAAAAGAGTATATTGTTTTATTTTTATTTTTAACATGTAGTATTTTTGGAACAAAAATAAGGCAACTGCAGTTTTTAAAACAAAATTTTTGCATTTATAATATATATAAAAAGTAGTAATTTAATAAATAAGGCTTGTCTAATGTTCCTATAGTAGGATTAAATTCATTAAAATTGATTCATATAAAAATATTAATTTTTTTCGATTTCCCAACACTTTAGAAAAGTGGAGTTGCGTGATTCTTGCAGCTAGGTCTTCAATTACACAATAAGTTTTATAAATCTTTTTAAGTTTTATTAATAAAATAAGTAGCTTAGTTAAAAGCAGTGGTTATAATAGGTGGTTTTTAAAAACAGCAGACTGCTCTTCTAAACTTTTACGCTTCTTCAGCGGTATTAATTTTTTTTTTATTTAAATTAATGTGTCTCGGCTGCAATAGCCATTGACACAAACAATATGATATTATATTGCATATCATATACAATAATTTCAATAAGCACATATTCCTAATTGCTACAGTTAATCTATATTATGTTCTTAGCTTATAGATAAACATAGACTAAATAATACAAAAGTTTTATCACTAAGTTAAAGGTAAAGTACATGGAAAACAAGGGGTCATATTCTGTTGAACAACTGAATGTCTTTTAAGAAACCAATTAGGTTAAAGACTTCATCGGGCGATTAAAACGTCTTTGATTTTTGGCTTAAGTTTATGTTGCACTCTGTGTTTTGCGTACGGGGAACACTCGATCAGGATATGTTTCACAGTTAATAAACTTCAGCAGATTTGGCAATTGGGCTTCGGCTCGGATTTCATTAAATATTCATGTGTAAATCTGGTATGTCCTATTCTTAATCTTCGGATGACAGCTTTTTCGTTTCTAGACATTTTTGGAAGTTCAAATTTTACGACAGTTTGCCGGATCTCATGTAATGCACTATTAATTGGTATTTAAATTAATCGTAGTGTAATTAAACTTATTGGCAATCGCAAACAAGATTTTTTTATATACCTACGTACAAAAATTGAAATATATATATATATATATATATATATATATATATAAAATTACAGAAAATTTATATTAATCAAAATAATTTAAACCTAAAAACATATATGCTACTACTCAATTTAATCGTATAGTTATGATATCACAGTATAACACCATGCACTTTGTAAATCCATCCGAGGTACCACAAACATGAGCAATTGGACATTTTACCACAAAATCATGATTGAATCAACTCCGGAAACTCAACACCAATTACGTCGGTATATATTTTAATTAAGATCGCTTTGACGCTTTTGATCGTGTAAATATTTGCGTTGCTTAATGAAACTATCACTGACACAATTATAATTGTAGTTTCACTGCAAATGGACCAACGGGACGCCTCGCGCCTAAGGGTTCTGCGAAAATTATATCGCGATGGGGATGATCGGAGGAAGATGATTTTAAGTACGATAAAAATTTTTCATTTTTACAATTTTTTTTTTTATTTTTTGTGTTTTCGATTGTAAATAAGAGAGGACAATAGTATCTACCGATGTAGTAAGACACTAACATATGCATACAACGTGAAAGAGAAAATATGATAATTGAGATTGATTACAAATTTAGTATATATGACATAAAGGATTAAAGCTTATAGAAAATAATAAATTTCTCGCTAATGGCATAATTTTAATATAATTAGTAATAGTTTAATAATTATCTTTAACCTTCCAGCGGTCTCGGCCTTTGTACCAACAAGAATGTTCGGGCGTATTTCCTAGATACGCTAAATGATAATTAGTTATTTTAAGAAGGAGGTAATGAAATATTGTAATATTAATACAAAATATATTTGGTGAAAGATTGATACACTGTATTTCTTAAAATTTGTTACTGAATTTCATTAAGAACAACATCGGTGTCATAAATTCCAGATGACACCATGGTGTTCCAGTCTTGACAAACATGCTTTAAATGTTCCATACAGATGAATTTCTGACAAATTTCACAGCTGAAGCGCGTGATCCTTAAAAGTTTATGATTTTGACAAGGCTTACATTTTCTTTTACCGGTTGTGGCTTCCTCTATTGTCTCGATACCTAATTCTGCTTTCCTTTTTTGAAATTTTTTCTTTGAGCTCATTTTGAAGAGAGTAGGTATTTTGTGTTCTCCGTTCGACTTGCTCTTTACAAGAGCATTTGAAAGTAGTCAAACGTATTTTCTTCTAAGTATTTTGTCGTTATTATTACACCTCCCTTTGCCTTGTTATAGAATGTTATAATCTCACGTTTCTTTTGGTCAAATTGGATTTTTGCGTCATCATGTAGGCTTGAAACTAATATTACGTTTTTATTGCACTTAGGCACGTAGGAAACAAGAGTCATGTCCTTTTTTGTTCTTCTTCGTGCGAATAGGATTACTTCTGTTTGTCTGCCTCTTATTCTGTTTCAATCATTGTTGACTCTACATTATTTTTTCACCTTTTTGGTGGCCTTTCAACGAGTCTTCTGCTATACGGCTTGTTTTTTCACGTATGTTCGCTAGTCTATCTGGTCCCATTCGGTTTACATGTTTGTTCTAGTTTTTTTTCTTGTTTTTATCCACCTGTTAATATTTTAAATTTTACATTGTTCGCTTATACTTCTGTTGGTTTGTCTGTCTCTTAATGATATGCCCGCTATTGATCTTAATACTTTCATTTCGATTTTGTTGATTTGTTGTTTCGTCTTTCTTGTATCGGTCCTTGTCTCCGCTGCATATGTTAGGATTGGTCTTACTGTTGTCTTGTATACTTTCATTTTGCTTTCCGTGGTCAGATATTTGTTGCTCCATATGATTTCTCGGAGGCAACCACTTACTCTTGCCGCTTTTGATGCTGGCCTTGTGGTCTCTGTTCTTAAATCCCTGTCACTAGTGATCTCTACTCTTAGGTAATTTCATTGAAATTTTATTACTTGTTCTACAATTTTGCCGTCTATTTCTAGTTTGCATCTACGCGGCTCTTTACTAATTACTATACATTTAGTTTTTTCTACTGATATTCTCATATTAAGTTTGTTTGCTGTGATATTAAAGGTGTGGAGCTGCCTTTGTAGGTCATCTTCGTTATCAACAGTTAGTACTGCATTATCGGCATAGCATAGTATCGTGATTTTATGCGCTCCCATGTGGTATTCGTATTGTTTTCTTACTTCATGAATTATTTGATTCATCACCATATTGAATAACAATGGGCTAAGAGACTATCTTTGGCGGATTTCTTCTTTTAGTTCTATGCATTCTGTTGGTCCGGTTGGCATTATAACTCTAGTTTTGTTGTTCTTGTTAATTTCATTAATTATCCTTATTATCTGATGGTCAATTTGTTCAGCTTGTAATAAATTTAAGATGTCATTTCGCTTCACCCTGTCAAAAGCACTTTTTAAATCTACAAAGCACATGTATGCTGGTTTTCTATATTCAACAGACTTCTCTATTATTTGTCTGATAATAAAAATTGCGTCTATTTGCCGTTCTTTCGGAATCCTTGTTGTTCATCTGCCATGTTCGCTTGTTCCTCGATTTTATATTTTATGACTGCTGTTAACAATTTTAATGTCCTTCCGAAACCCAAAAATACTGGTTTTGGGCTCACGCTTTTTTGTAACTTTAAATTCATTGGGAATTTGAGCCTTATTTTTTTCATTGTTCCTAGAAAGGCATTTTTTTCTCATCAAGATCTTTTATCAAATCAAAATCAGAAAGCCAGTTGTCAGTGGTCAGTGTTCTCCCCGTATTAAATATAAGTATTGCCAACCTTTTTAGCAGGTCTCATGGTTTGTTATTTATAGAGAATGGGCCATCTGGTTGTCTGGATGTATTTAATAAAGGAGTACCTCCCACGAAATGTCTCTAGTTTCTAGTTAATTGTAACATTTTTTTCAAGCGAGTAGCATTTTTAACAATTTACGTTCTACTCTCGTAGCTATGTCATCAAAACGTAATGCTCCCATTAAAAATAGAAATCTTCTCCAACTCATCACTGTTTTGAAATCATCCATTCTCCATAGTTCTTTAAGGTTAACTCGATTACCATGGTAAATGCCCGCCAAATAAAGCAAGCCCAAAAGGACTGTTACTTCTAGTTTGTCTGTATGCCTGGCATCTTTTGGACGACAATAATTAGATCTTACAGAACTTATGTCCTTATTTGTGAAGTTCACGATGCTCTCAATCATAGGATCAGTTATGAGGTGCTTTCAATTATCAACGATATCTGTGAGATTCTTAACTAATTGAATGACCCCATGGAGACGAAGTAATATATTGCGAGGTGGTCGCTTATTTTTTTTGTTTGGATCCCTTTGCCAAATTCATGTGTCGAAAACTTTTCCATTTTTCCAAGCCTCGTTGAAACTGTCAGCGTCGTCTTCGGCATTACTTTTATCTCTCAATTCGGACTCAGAATCGTCATCACGTTCCGAAACATGTTCCTCTTCGTCTGTACCTCTATCGTCCATACGTATATCGCCACTCGACTCAGCAAACATCAAATTTGTAACAGCTTCTATATCAGTGGGATTATTGAGATTGTAAAATAAACAAAATGGAACTAAAATTGTTGTGTATATGTGAGATACAGACCTCTCATATCAACATAGGAAGTTCTCAGCACAACAAATGCATAAAATAGTAATAGGTTATTAATATTACAATAAGAATAATGTAACAATAACAAAAAAAAACATATGTTACCTAAAAAGTCCCGCGTATATCTGAAATACAAATGCAAATTCTCAGCAACGTACTATACCTTGACAGGTTATTTGTGTAGTGGAAGGTTGCTTTAGTAATGGAGTAGGAATAGCGAAAAGCACCCGATCGCAGTGCAGCGTAGGTAATAGGTCTTATATACTAAAACGCTAAGCCCTTTTCTTGTATACCACTTTACTCAAAAACCATATTAAATAATTTAAATATTTTTTCGGAATATTATTAGTATTACGTATGAGATTATCAAGATATACTTTTGGTACAAAAATTCACTTCCAGTTTTGAGATGACCAGAAGTTAAAATTAACTTTAAGTTTTAGACCTCACAATGTATATATGGATCGAAAGGTCTCGTCGAGACGAATCTAAGTATATACTTTTGGTTGCGATCCTACACCGGAAGTGACCCGAAACGCGCATAAAACGTCAAGATAGAGCAAATCTGACACCGGATTCGTGATCAGCATGCAAAATTAACTGCTAAATGATATCCATGTCGACATTTGATGAACTGAAAATTGCATTCCGGTTTTGAGGTCGACTTCCGATTTCGTTTTTATTAACAAGTAAAAAGTACAAGTTTACATAACTCCCGGTGCCAAGCAAAAGTTTTCAGAAAATGGAGACATTGTAACAAAAAACATTGTTTTCGACGAAATATTTCGTAATATTTAATACACTTTTTACTTGCATTATTATTGATGAATGTTATGTATATATATATATATATATATATATATATATATATATATATATATATATGATATATACATAATATATATATATATATATATATATATATATATATATATATATATATGCATGTTATGTATAGTAAAGTTCAAAATGCTAAAAAAGACTGTCAAAAGAAAAACCGACATCAATTTACTTAAACAAGAAAATATACAAAGTATGGTAAAGACTAAACTCAACGAGGAATGTGAAAGACTCCAAAGAGAGTTATCACCAACTACAGAAGGCTTATGGACTGAAGTCAAGAATGCTTTTACTAGCGCCGAGAAATATATAAAAGACACTAATAACAAAAGAAAATCTAAACCCTGGATGACACAAAAAATTCTGGGAATGATGGATACTCGAAGAACCTACAAAAATAAAAATAATGAAAAATATAGGGAGATACATCGTCAAATCAAGAAAGAAATAGCTACCGCAAAAGAAAATTGGATGATAGAAAACTGCCAAGAGATCGAAGAATTAATAAAAAAACAGGACAGTCAAACGCTTCACAAAAAACTAAAAGATCTAGCTGGAATGACAAAACAAAGACTCCCTTGTAGATTAACAAACGACGAGAATGAAACGATATGGGAATTAAGCGATCTAAACAACGTATGGGGACATTACATAGAAGAACTATTCTCGGACACACCACTAAACAACATAATATATAAAAACCATGAAACCAGTCCTCCTATATTAAAACAAGAAGTAGAGAGAGCAATCAAAAACGAAAAAAATGGGAAAGCCCCTGGCCCCGATGACATACATACGGAAGTCATAAAGCTACTGGAAGAGAAACATTTAAATATAATCGTCAAATTATTTAATCAAATATATACAAGTGGTGAAATTCCACAAGACTGGTTAAAATCAGTCTTTATTCCCCTTCCAAAAACTAAGGGAGCAAAGAAGTGTGGTGATTTCAGACTTATTAGTTTAATGTCGCATATGTTAAAGTTATTCTTGAAAGTTATTCACCAACGCATTTATAAGAAATGTGAACAGGATATCAGTGATGAACAATTTGGCTTCCGAAATGGATTTGGAACACGGGAAGCATTAACCAGTTTTATTATACTGCTGCAAAAATGTCGAGACCAAAAAAAGGATCTCTTTTTATGTTTTATTGACTATCAAAAGGCCTTCGACAAAGTAAAACATGATAAGCTGATGGATTGCCTTCACAAAAAGGGACTAGACGAGAACGATTTTAAAATTATCCAAACGCTGTAATTTAACCAAACTGCAGCAGTTAGAACAGAAGCCGGTGACACAGAAATATTCAATATCAAGCGAGGTGTACGACAGGGGTGTGTATTGTCATCACTAGTTTTCAATATATATTCGAAAGAAATCTTTGCACGAGCACTAGAGCAATCAAGAGAAGGTGTTAAAATTAACGGCAGAGTTCTAAATAATGTACAATACGCCGACGACACGGTCCTAATTGCAGAGAGCGCACAAGATCTCCAGACACTCTTAGATCGCGTCAGATCGATCGGAGAACAATACGGCCTCAGCATTAACGTCAAGAAAACAAAAACAATGATTGTCTCCAAAACATCCATCCATGCACACATGGCTTTAAACGTGAATGGTAACATTATCGAAAATGTCGAGAAATTTCGATATCTAGGGTGCTGGATAACGAAAGATATAGATCCAGACATAGAAATAAAATCGCGAATTGGACAAGCAAGAAATGTCTTTTTAAAAATGAAACAAATGTTTACGTCCCAAACACTCAATCTCAAAATCCGATACCGAATGCTGAAATGTTACGTTTACAGCACCTTACTATATGGAATGGACGCCTGGACCTTCAAAATCAACTCACTCAGGCGCTTGGAAAGTTTTGAAATGTGTTTATTTCAAAGGATGCTAAAAGTCCCCTGGACAGCGCATATGAGCAACGAGCAGGTCCTACACAAGATGGGTACCGACAGAGAACTCTTAAAAATAATGAAAACACGGAAAACCTCATATTTGGGACACATATACAGAAATGAGAAATACCAGCTAGTGCAGCTTCTTATAGAGGGGAAGGTAAAAGGAAAACGTGGTCCTGGTGGACAGCAGGCGTCCTGGTTGAAGAACATTCGTGAGTGGACTGGTTTGGATTCTCAATCTTTAATAAGAAAAGCCAGGGACAGAAATGATTTTGCTGAGGTTATCGCCAACATTCATTGAAGACGGCACCCAAAGAAGAAGTTATGTATATTTTTGCTTATATTGTTTGTATTGATCTCTTAATTTTTCTTGCAAAACAAAAATTTCATTTAAAAAACTCGATGTCGAGTTGGTCCGCTAGTTTTATACTAAATCTATTACCCGTGTATCTACCACATACGCGCGACCGCTATAACGTTTATAAAAGGCGATAGAATAGGACTTGAAAATTAAATTACATTATATACTCTAGGAGTCAGGGGAATGGTTGAGTATTCACTTAGTTTTTCGGTGCAGAGATTCGATTTTTAGAAGGTACCAAGCTGAAACCTATCAGATAATTTCTGTGGTGTCAAGGAAAAAGGGGATGAGTCAAAAAAATTCAAAAATGAGTTATTTGCAAAAATAGATTCAGTGCCTGAATATCTAAATAAGGTAAAAAGGAGTTGAGTCAATAACTAGTTTAGCATTATAATAATAGAACAAAACCAAATGAGATATGTCAAAACATTTTAAATTATGGTAAGACAAAACGAGATGAGTTGACTTATCTCACTAGTCGTTTGAAGACTAGTGAAATCGATAACACGGCAAAAGGAGTTAAGTCGCGTGATTTGCATATGCGCACAGCCTCCTACAGTTAAGGACTAACTGTTAAGGTTAACTGTAAGTAGGAGGCTGTGATATGCACGGTAGCGTTTAGAGTTCTTATTTAGAAAGTGTAAACAGTGTGTGAATATTTGACAAATAAATTGAAAATTGTCAATATATACAACATAATTGACGAAATTATGAAGAGAGCAGATAAAATTATTGCGTTAGTGCTTCCTAATCAGTTACCACAAAGTAAGTATCATAATTTACTAAAATGATTGTCTTATTAACGGTTATAACCTCAAAAGTATTTAAAATTATATTGATTACAAAGTGATCACGGTGTTAAACATTTATAACATACCAAGAAAAGTTTAACAACAGAAACAATATTTTTATGTATTTTTGCAGTGTCGCCAGAGAAAGAGCGAGAAAGCAGAGAAAGCGAGCATAATAGACAATCCAGTAATGACTTAGTTTTCACTTCAACTTCTAGTTTAATTTTTGATGGAGAAATTCCAGGTAAATATTATTTCATTTCTAAATATTTTTGTGGTGGCTCGAAAAATATGTACTACACGAGGATTATTCTCATTGAATCGCAATGAATTTTGGCATCTAGTATAAAAGTTCAGAAAAGATTAGTTGAGTGTAAACTGTGTCTTAATATAAAAATAGAATATTTGATTAACAAAATATAGGTAACGTACCTGTTGGCTTTTTGTGCTAAAAAAAGGTACTTATGTTTTAAAATAAATTAAAATGACTAAACTCTAATCAGAGAAGTCAGTCTTGCGGTCGTAAAAATGAAATGTATAGTGTCTACCAAAGTATTTTCAGAAAATTTATTTAAAGGGTCTTACAAAAGTAGTGTTCTTATATTTGATTGTAGTGTACTTAATCAGAGTTATTCCAGGGTCAAAAAGCGAAGATCTACAGGATAAAATAATTCTGATGCCAATCTATCCATATAGAACCAAATGCTTTAACACCTTTTTGATAAATTTAACTAAAATAATTTGATAGCCCTTATACGTTCATTTTTTCAATAAAAATTTGTATCTGCGAGTAATAATATCTATATTTCTTTTTAATTTCAGGTTGTTCTTCTACAAATTACGAGGAAACCTATCAGTCAGCTATCATGCCAGAACAAAGTGACTATGACTCTGATGATAGTCTTCGCGATGAAACATATGCTCCTGAAAACTTATCAGGCTCAACATCCTCAGCTTCCGAAGGTGCATTAGAAGAGACACATACTCTTATTGATGAATCACAGGATTTTCTGCAAGAAAATATTGAGCATTTGGAAACAAACATTAATAAAAGGAAGCGAAGGGGATGTAACCTTCGAAAAACTTTACAACAAAAACGAAATAAGGGTTTAGAATATACAACAAAGACAGGTAAAACTATAACTGCGAGAAAAGTAATTGCATTAACAGGTAGCTGTCGTAAAAAATGTTTAGATCGGATTTCTTTGGAAAATCAACAAACACTTTTTGATGAAGTATGGGCGATTGGAGATTATAACAAACGCAGTGCTTATTTATCTTCCCTTATCTTAGACGTTCCAAAAAAATCTCAACGAATTCGCGTAAAAACTGGAGATCCAAAAAAAGGAGTATGAATCATAAGTACCACTTTAAAATCGACGGCCAGTTAGTTGAAGTGTGCAAAGGTTGTTTTATTAAAACTTTTGGAGTATCCAATAAATGTATTGAAGTTATCATTAAAAAGCAATTAAAATGTGTATCAGGTATCTTGGGTCCAGACAAAAGAGGAAGTCATGTTCCGCTCAATAGAATTGGAGACCATGCAGTTCAGCTTATTAAAGATCATATAAATTCTTACCCATTATACGAGTCACATTATAGCAGAAGACATACCACCAAAAAGTATTTACCATCAGGTCTGTCAATATCAATTATCTATGAAATGTATAAGCAAAAGATTGAAAATCCTGTATCATACTCTTTTTTTGGAAATGTATTCCGTACAATGGGTTTATCATTTAAGAAGCCTTCTTTGGATACATGTAATACATGTGATTCATACAAAATGAAAATAAAACTTGCTTCTGTAGAAGAAGTAGAAAGACTTCAAAATGAATATGATGCTCATTTATCAGAAGCCGATACAGCTTATGCTATGAAAAATGATGATAAAGGAAAATCCAGCGAGTCAAAAAGAGTATATTGCTTTGATCTTCAGCAATGCCTTCCTACTCCGTATCTAAAGACTAATATTGTGTTTTATAAACGGTTGCTGTGGACATTTAATCTAACAGTGTATGACTGCTACAGTAAAAAAGCTATTTGCTATATGTGGCACGAAGTAGAAGGAGGCCGTGGAGCAAATCAAATAGCTTCCTGCCTTTATCATCTTTTAGTGTCATTGCCATCCCATGTCACCGAGGTGACTTTTTATTCAGACACATGTGGTGGCCAAAACAAAAATAGCCACGTAGCTGCAATGTTTCTTTGTATCACTAGAATTCGAACTGACTTACAAATTAATCAAAAATTTCTAATTCCGGGACACACACACATGGAATGCGATTCAGTTCATGCCCAAATTGAACGGAAAAAGAAGAGAACAAACATGTCAATTCACTTACCCAGCGATTGGTATAATCTTGTCAGATCCATAAGTCCAACTATCACTGTTTTTGTTATGAAGAACGATATGTTCTTGGATTTTGCAGATTTGTATAAAGGTCCACTTCAATTACGAAAAGTAAATATAGCTGGTGCCAAATTTAATTGGCACGATGTCAAATGGTTTCGTTTTAGCGGACAACATGACTCAGGTGTACTAAAGTATAAGACAAAATTAGATGAGGGAGAAACGTTCAAATCAATTTCATTCTCTCGCAGGGGAAAGTCTGATGATCTTTTACTACCAAAAAAATGCTATAGAACTAGACTTGCTATCAGCCAAGAAAAAAAAACGAGATCTCATTAGCATACTTCATCTCATTGAAACAGAAAGCCATGATTTTTTTAAAACTTTGCCTTCCAATGCCAATGCTAAGAATGAGGATCCCGACTTAGAGGAGTACGAAGATAATTAAATTATAAATAATTGGAATACAAATCTTACTGATATTTGATTTAACCATTGAAATTAATTTGTGCAAAATGTTTAGTTTTTCAAGAAGTAGAATTTTCCAATATTAAATTTATGGATTATTTATTTTGTTTGTACCTAGATTGCCTATATTGTAATTATTTACTCAAAATAAACATATAAAAATAGTGAGTTAAGTTTAATATAACGAAATCCAACCAATTTTTTAATAAGGTAAAAGGGGATATGTCAAATATTTTTCAAAATATAAAAAAAAATATTATATTTTACATATATATAAACAGTCTCTATTTCTATATAAATATAATCGTTTAAAAAAATTTACTTAAGTTTGTATTATTTTTTTAATTCACTTTTTGCCATACGGCCGATGGGATAATTTTAGATTTTATGCTCTACTGAAAAGTTGTTGTTTCAGACTCATCCCCTTTTGCCTTAACACCACAGATTTGTTCTTAACAATTTATTGTTTAAATTATTATATTTCTTAAACTATTAGAGATATTAAATTTGACTAAAGTAAAAATTGTTTCTTTTGAAAAAATAATCAAAATTCCGTTTAGTAAACTTTGATCCGATTGTTAGAACCGGAGTTATAACAGAGTTCGTTAAAAACAATTCGAAATAGGGGGATTTTTCAAGTATATCAGCTTTTATATGTGCCAATAATTATAGAAAGTTCCTCTTTGGACAGACTTACTTACTACTTACTTACTTACTTAATACTTACTTACTTACTTACTTACTTACTTTATCTTTATTAATAAAAAAGGTATACCAATTAAACATTAAAAATTTTACTAAAAAGTGGCGAACTAGTTTGTTTATAAAAGACTTAAACAAAATGAAGCTATAAACTTTGAAAATCTGCCCAATGGAAGTTATGGAACAATTTAAAATGAACATTTTAAGCCTTGGTAAATTTTTCTAAGATCGTTTTTGACCAAGATGTGGAACTTTGACTGCGTCACGTATCCCCAGGGGCATATGCGTAATTTTTTAACTGTGTTGTAGTAAAATCAGTTAAAACGTCGCTCGTGTGGTAGCGATAAAAATGATATTTGTGTATAGTTTGAGTTTAAGAAATAGCCATCGATAATTTTTTTTATTGAGTTCGACAACTAGTGGTCATTGGCATGGTACAGTGAATTTTTACAGTCAGGTACCTAGTGTAGAGTTAGTGTGTGTGTAGAGTAATTGTCTTGATACTTAGCAAAGTCGACGTCATTGTCTTTGCTAATAGACGCTAATTGTATCGCACAAGGATAGAAATTATTTTCATTTATTAATTTTTAATAAACGAAAATTTCTCCACCCAGGTGAGATTTGAACTCACGACCTTTAGGTTCAAAGTAGAGACCGACCGATTAATCGGCTTCGGCCACCTTCGGCCAATATTTAAACCTTCGGCCAAAATTCGGCTTCGGCCAAAACAAAGCCGAAGGTTTTGCCGAAGGTGACTATAGAAATGAAATAATCTCTGAACAATACGCTTCGGCGAGTCTTTGATAATTTGAATAATATTTACACACTATTTTCTACCCTCAACTAAAACGTTTTACAAACTTTCAGGTCAGGTAATAGTAGGTAGGATATAAATTTTAACAATAGGCCAAGATGTCTTAAAGATCTTCATTTGAATATTTCTCACGTAGTAAAATTATGATCATAATTTTATTGTATTTGTTAAAACTCACGATTACTGGTGTTTTGAATAGATACCTAAATGGCAAAACATCGACCATCGACTATGAATGCAAATATTAAATATTTTACAACAGTTTAAGTTTATTTTCTCGTGGGTACAGCTTTGCTAATAGTACTTATTTACCCGTGAAATATATATATTATAATTTACGTTGCAAAATCAGTTCAGGTTTTATACAACTACTCATGTAGAAGATCTAGAAAACAATAGTCTTTGGAATTCACATGATACTTTTGTCACAGCCGTTCTAGATACAACAAAAGAAATTCATAACGACAACGATCCCAATGCAGATTACCTAGATTCGTATTTACGAGAGGCTTTGCTTTTAAGACGTGCCGACATATTTCATTATTGGGAATCAAGTCCCTATATTTCTTTAAAAACTACAGCCAAAAAATTTCCATCTACATCACCAACGAGTGTACCTAGTGAGTAGTTATTCACCTCTGCTGGGCAACTATACGCTGACAGAAGAACTAATTTCTTGGGAGAAAACGCTGACAAGCTTCTTTTTCTTACGTATAATATTAGGATGTTTGATTTCGAATATTAACTACCAGATCCAATAATCATAAATACTCACTTGCTTTAATGTTTTTTAATGTTATTTATTTTTATTATCGCTTCTATTACCAAATAATGTATAAATATTTGACTTTTTTATCTCATAATTTTATATTTTTGTTTATCACTTATCAGTTAATAAAAATATAATGCACATTATTTAAATTATTAACATATAATAGGTAATAGGTATATTTTTAGTCACCTTCGGCTTCGGCTTCGGCTTCGGCCGAAGGTATCCTTCAGGCCGAACTTCGGCATCGGCTTCGGCTTCGGCCAAAAAAAATCACATTCCGTCGGTCTCTAGTTCAAAGGCAGGCGCTCTTACCACTGAGCCAAAGAGGGGATTCACAAACAATTATTTTTTAATTCTGGCAACATTCTCGT
Organism: Diabrotica balteata; assembly: GCA_918026665.1. NCBI lineage: Eukaryota > Metazoa > Arthropoda > Insecta > Coleoptera > Chrysomelidae > Diabrotica > Diabrotica balteata. Next base: position 137,145,008 of record OU898276.1, read on the forward strand.
TATAGATCAATCTCTAGTACCGTTCAGAGGGTAACTCTATTACTTTTCCAACAAGGCTTATAAATGAAGTAAAACTGTACAAACTCTGTTCACCTGAAGGCTCTACTGTCAATATACGTATTTATATAGGAAAGTTGAACAACAAACAGTTGGTGTGACACACTCTGAAGCAGTTTTTCTAAAATTACTTCAGTGTATCATAAAAATACCTTACGAAAGTAAACGACCAAGAGGGAGACCACAGATAAGATGGGATGATGACATTAAAAGAATAGCCGGAACAAATTGGAAATATGTTGCTCAGCATAGAGACCGACGGAAGGAGTTGAGAGAGAGCTATGTCCAAACATGGACGACAGAAGGCTAAAAAAAAGAAGAAGAAGATCATAAACAAGCTGGCTAATAACTTTTATTTATTTATACTTCTCGTTATAAGACTGATAGCAGAAAATATGATAAACTGTGGGACTCTGAGAAAAAAGAGAAAATAAATACCGCCTATTTATAACCAGTCCACAAAGATAAAGCAAACAGAGGTTATTGGAAAAAGAAGATGGACTTAGAATTATTGACTGGAAGGATAATGAGACTTGTGTTATTAATTTCAAATGTCTCAGCCCTTAGCAAAAAGTAAATTTCAACAGAAACTTAGAATAGACAAACAGAGGATATTGTGACATCAAACTGTATAATTGAATACAAATCTGTAAAGTAAGGCATACAGTATTCCGATTAGACTGTGAAGTGCAATACAGTAGTGAAGTGAATAGTGATCAGTGAAGTAGAGTCTGGCGGCTCGGGAGACTGAGACCTCGAAAGAAGACATCAGAGAGGATGTCGAAAGCTCGGCGCAATGGAAATCAACGAGGTTCAACCCAGGTTAAATCTGTAGGTTTATTATATATATATATATATATATATATATATATATATATATATATATTTGGTATTGCGGTTCAAAATAATAACGATGAATATTCAACAAATATCAGATGGGAAGCTATGTCAAGTAGGCGGTTTGAGGAATCTCTTTATTTTCCATACACAAACGGCATCTCATTGTAGTTAATTTAGCCGTTTACCTGGACAAAAGACAACGAGTTGATTTTACAACATATATTTTGTTAGGTAGATTTTACGTACAGGGATTAATCAGCAGGTATTTAATAAAATTAAATTAAATTAAACTATAATAAAATAAAATGAAATAAAACAAAATACAACAAAATGAATTAAAACGGGATAAAATATAATGAAATAGAATACAACAAACCAAAATAAAATTAAACAAAATATGTATTAAAACCAAATTTTTAATTTGATCCTTAATGCTCTGAGATGGACAGAAACAACATTACTTATTTGGTCATTGGCAAGGATCAGAGTATTAGCCCTAGCGTTGACTTCGTCTGGAATAACTTTAACTTTTTTAGAAGGCGGACAAATTGGACATTGAATTTTCTTTAAAATTAATGTTAAACATACCATTAATGTAAGCAGATGTTTATTTTTCTTCCGAATCCCGAAGAAAGAAAAAATGAGACTGAAGAAAAATCTAGATTTTTCTCCAGTCTCTTTTATTATTTTTGTAAAAATCTTGTATGTGTTTAATATGTCTGTAATTTTCAGTCAGTAATAAATAATACCGGAAATGCGAGGAACAAATTGCGCCCAATCAGTTTGGATTTGTGAACGCCGTTGGTACGAGGGAAGCTTTATTTAGCGTGCAGATCTTGTTTCAGAAATGAAGAGATGTCAGCTGTAATGTTTTTGCATGCCTGATTGACTACAAGAAGGCTTTCGATAGAGTCAGGCATGAACAAATTATGGAAGTGCTGAAGAGGACAGGGATTGATGGAAGAGACTTAAAAATTATAGGTAATCTGTATTGGAATCAATCAGCGGTACTCCGAATAGATGGAGAATATACAGAACAGGTCAAAATCTTAAGAGGAGTGAGACAGGGGTGCATAATTTCACCACTGATATTCAATCTGTACTTGGAGCACATTTTTAAAGAGGCCCTAAAAGATATTGATGAAGGCATCTTAATAAATGGAGTCAAGCTTAATAACCTGCGGTATGCAGATGATACAATAGTGTTTTCCAATACCATAGAAGGGCTGCAAAACTTAATGAACAAAATAACAGAAACAAGTAGAACCTATGGACTGGATATAAACACCAGCAAAACCAAGCTAATGATCATCAGCAAGCAAAACATAACTGGAGCAAATCTGTATGTGAACCAAATGAGAATTGAACGTGTCTCACAATACAATTACCTGGGAACTATAATCAATGAGTCGTGGGACAATACCCAAGAGATTAAATGTCGCATCGGAAAGGCCAAAAGTGCATTCTTGGCTATGAGTCTGTGTTCAAAAGCCATGACCTCACCCTGAAAACAAAAATAAGGCTCCTTAAATGTTACGTGTACTCAGTGCTTCTGTATGGAGTAGAAACGTAGACATTAGAGGCGGAAACTCTATCAAAACTTCAGGCCTTTAAATTGTGGCTATACAGAAGAATCCTGAAGATACCATGGACAGACAAAGTCACCAATGAAGAAGTACTGCGGAGGATGAACACAACCGCGGATTTGGCCAACATTGTGAAGAGCCGTAAGCTGGAGTACTTGGGACATATAATGAGAAATCAAGGCAGATACGAGCTACTCCAATGCATTTTGCAGGGTAAAATTGAAGGAAAAAGAGCCCCAGGACGAAGAAGAATATCCTGGCTTGCTAACCTGAGAGCATGGTATAGAAAGACCTCAATACAGCTATTTCGTATAGCAACCAACAAAATCATCATAGCCAGAATGATCGCCAACGTTCGGAACGGACAGGCACCCTAAGAAGAAGAAGAAGAAGTGAATAATTATAATATATTAAGAATTTATGAACTTTAACTTAATTTTAGTATTTTAGTTTTTGTTTTCACTGTAGAAATCTAAATTTTATTATCGGTTTCTCGCTATATAAATTTAAACTGTTTGTATTAATCTTCAATAATATCGGAAGATTGTACTATTTGTTTACGACCTCTCAAAATTTCTTTTATCTCCCAATATATCCCAATATCTCTCCGTAAATCCTTTTTTTTAACCCACAGCCGAATTAGTATCAACTATAGATAATACGCTAGCGTATTGAATCAAGGTGTGAACAAACCTTAATACCGTTGTTAGATCAAAGGACTCCATCGGATTCCCAACTCACCCCTAATCGTGTCAATAGGATCTGCACCTCCGGCAACAACCTACGTATTGCATGCATCATCAGACGACATTTCGGACCCAATTTGGAATTTCGATCACTTACATTAATTGCCTGAGCTGGAATATCAATAAGATGCAAGAAATTGATTTTATGAACGGTACCACAAGGTAAATATCTAGAATATTCTGAATATCAGATGTAACGGGTAGATATTTACTAAAGAATAATGGAGGAATGCCATAGGGACTTAAATAAGGTAAATCTAGTTTTAACGTAATTCGAACAATGAGAATAATATTGTTTAATTTATTTAATCCCACAAAAAAATAATTGTGTGTCTTGAGTTGTGTTTTGAGGTATAAAAATAATAAATAAAATTTATAAATGAATGAAATGAGGTTGAATGCTCGAATAAATGAACTTTGAAAATAAGGCTATTATCGAGCACAAGTTAATTAAATCTAGCCCAAGTACTTTCGCTTAAAATAGCATCTTCAGGGGCATCTGAAATAAGCCAAGAAAACGTTTTTAGGTGAAGTAAATTAGTTAACTTCGATAAAAAACTCGAAGTTAATGGATGAAAAAAAGTTTTTGAGATTAACGTTTTAGACTTACTTCGTCAAAATAAGAACTATCCGGCAAGCGTAGAATGTGGAAACATTAAAAATAACATAAATTATACAAAAACACTACACTAAATCGAGGACAAACAGTTTAAAATTAATTCTACGCTACATTCTCTGTCAGTATCTGGATCGATAATGATCTAAGCGGAAATAATACGGTGACATATGACATATGACAACTTTGACAGGCAGTCAAAGTTATGGATCTGTGATCAGCAAATATTAAAATTCTGTATAATATGTCATTGGCCAAAGGTCCAACTAGAACTACTACTGAAAAATCAGCTGATGCCGTATGACATTTAGAATATTTTGATTTAAACTAGATTGCATAATCCAGATCTCACACTCACACCCGTCTGTAATAATAAGGTTGTAGGTTTGAGGCTAAATGAAGTGTACATTAAGTGTGAATGAAAGAAGTAGACCAAACGATCTATTGGACAGTGGGTAGTTGACTACAATAAAATGGTCTACCAGGCACTGTCAATATTGCAAAATGAGAAGAAAATTGACTATGAAATTGAAATATTAAAATTAGATCAGAACTGAAAGCAGTGTGTAAATGGGTATAGTTGAAGTAGTTCAGTTAAACCTCAAGCCAATGGGGGAACTATAAAACTAATATGTAATAGCATTACTAAAGACCAACCGACCAACAGGTGTTGAAATATAAAACTGTGGAATTAGTATTGTAGATTATGCAGAGATATGAAGAGTGAAATCAACTCCAACTGTGGATCAATTGAATCTGAGCAAGCTAGTTGTGTAAATTGTTAAATACAATAGTAATGCTGAACAGAGCTTGAAATTGGTAGATTCTTAATGTATAGACTCAGTGCAGGAAGTCTAGACAGCCGAGCTGGGTCCACTACGAGGTGAAGCTGTAATAAAGTTTTTAAAAATAGGTTTAAATTTAGTACAGTTTAAATTAATTTGAGTATTAAGACAATGAGAGTTTCCATTCGTTTCCTTTGTGATCTCCAAATCTTCCAATAGATCCAACTACAAATAGTTTTTCTTTCTACTGATGTCATGCAAAATAGACGACCCAGTATTGATGTTGAAATTGTGTTTGGTAGACTCTAAATGTTGACCAAAACTTGAAGAGTTTGGTCTTTTTAAATGTTCTGATATTCTAGAAGATAGCTTTCTAATGGTTCTGCCTACATAAGAAGCATCACAATCATCATACTTTAATTTGTAAATACCACTTTTGTCCAGTGTGTTCAGCCTGTCTTTGGTGTTAATTAAAAAGGAACCTACAGTGTTGTGTGACTTTTGGAAATTTTGATGTTTTCAACTGTAGAAGTAAAAAGTTTGGCTATTTTATTAGAAATGTTACTAATATAAGTAAAAGAGAAATATCTGATATTGTTAGAAGCATTTTGTTGGAGAAGACTTTGTGATGAATATGCAAGCTTTTCTGTAATTTTGAGTTTAGCTCTATTTAGAAGCTTATGGATAATGTTGGGATCATAACCATTATTTAAAGCAATTTGTTTGAGAGTGTTGAGTTCTACATTAAAGTTATCATTTGAAAGTGGAAATTTAAGTAATCTGTGAATATAACTATTGAAAGCAGCCATTTTATGTTGGGTTGGATGGTTGGATGTCTCATGTATAACATGATCTGTTTGGGTGGGCTTTCTGTAAATATTGTACTCAAGAGAATCTTTATTGCGAGATATAGTCATGTCCAAGAAGTTCAACTTATTGTCAGATTCTGGTTCCAAAGTAAAAGAGATGTTGGGATGAAGGTTATTAAGATCTTCCAGAATCTGTAAAGCATCATCTTGGGATCCGTGTATCAGAGCTATACAATCATCAACGTACTTTGACCAAAAATATATTTTGTTGTTGTTGTTAACAAATTTCTGTTCTAAGCTGTCCAAAAAAATATCAGTTAAAAAAGGTGATAATGGAGAACCCATTGCTAAACCTGTAGGTTGTTTGTATATTTTTTGCTTAAATTGGAAGAAGTCTTGATCAAGACAGAATTTGAGCATAGTTGAGATAGCATCTTTGTCTTTAGCCGGTATGTTGCAATTGTTTAAAAGGTTGTGTACTAAAGGTAATGTTTCATCTCTTGGTACAGAAGTAAACAAATTGGAAACATCAAAGGAAACCAAATAAAAACTCTCTTCTATTTTGATATTATTTAAACGTTCTATTAGATCTAAAGAATTTGTAATGGAGAACTTAGGTTTAAAATTAGTAATAGATTGGATTGTGTTATAAACAAACTCTGACAATATAGAAACTGGAGTGTTGCAAAAACTTACAACAGGCCTAATGGGACAATTGTGTTTGTGAATTTTAGGAAGTCCATATAACCTAGGTGTTATAGGGTTAGATACAATTAACTTCCTGCTGTTATATTTAGAGATAGTATCATTAAACAATTTAACCATTGCTTTTGTTTTATTAATGAAGGTGTTAAGTGGATTTTTTTCCAAAACTACAAAATTATTATCTAACAGAAAAGATTCTACTTTTTCTATGTATTGAGTTTGTTCTAAAATTACAACACAATTTCCCTTATCAGCTTTGCTAAGGACTAATGAATCTCTATCGATTTTTTGTTTAATTGATTTTAGCAAATCCTTATGTTTTTTAAAAGAATGATGATTTCTATGAAAATTACGTTTGTACTTACATTGTTGTTGTTGAAGTAAGCTAATGCAAGAATTTCTCAAATATTGTTTAATATCAGCATTGTTTGTCATACATTCTATTAGAGTGTCCAGCTCCACTGCAAATCCTCCCAGCACTGAGTCATTTAACCTAAAATTCTAACAAGAAAACTTAAGGCCTAATCCTAAAAAATACAATTCCTCCTGTGAAAAGTTAGTGGTACTTAGATTTAAGACTCTAGGATGAAATTGATGATCTGAATACTTATGCATAGGTGTTGAGTTGTTTCTTTGTTGTTTTTGCAAAATCAAACGGTTTAGTTTGTTGTTGAGACATCTCTTCTTAGTGGATTGTAGACGGGAGACCTCATCTTCTATGTTGTTGAAGGAGTCATTGACAAGAAACCAAGGATATTGTTGTAAAATTTGGTCATAAGTAATCTTAAGATTTATATTAATATAATGAAGTTTTGTATAGTGCTTCTTAAGTTCTCTTTTCAGGATCTTTTTCTCCAAAATCTGTCTTTCCTTGTCAGGTACGTTTCTTGATGTTTTAACCTTGGCAAAAGTAGGAGTGACTTGATGTAAAATGCACTGCCTAACGAACCAAATGTTCAAGAATGTGATCATTCTCTTGCAGGATAGTCTTCTGTAAGAATCAACCAGGACTGCCATAGTCAATAATAAATGAAATGAGGTTGAATGCTCGAATAAATGAAAATATGTTATCTGAAATAAAATTTAGTTAATTTAAAACTTTTATTTAAAAAAGTAAATGTAGCATTTATGTTATATAGCTTAAAATATACCATAATTCATAATAACTAAGTAGTGAAAAATTTATAGATTTATAGAAAGACTAATCATTGTCTAATATTTTAATATAAAGAGCAGTCAATTATATCCACCATTGCACAAACAATTAGGCATCGTCCGTATAAAAGCCACAAATGTATAATAGTAATATAAAGCATATGATAAAAAATAATACTGAGACAATCGATGTTTACTCCCTGCTTTGTCTTTCTGTCATATCACTTGTAGCATTTTTATTTTTCTTTGTATATATATAGAAATCACCTCGTATATGTTAAAACATCGAAAAAGTATTTGTAATCCTTTTGCATCGCTGGAATTGACAATAAACACATTTTAAAATTTGTTTATATATCACAGATGCATATTTCCTTGATATTCTTTTGATCGAAGCCGCTTTAGGATTTTATGTTTTGTTTATATCGAGTTAAGCAAATGATTTTTGAAGAGTTATATGACGCTCGGTAAGGCCGGCCGCTGCTAAAGGCGTTTAGTTTTATTGGAGTCCAAATTTTTCTTCAAATTCGTAATTTTTTCGTTTTTTGTCTTTTGTTATGGAAAATAAGTAGTTTTGTGGCAGTTAATTGTATAGTTAAGAGAATTTAAAAATATTTTGAAAAGACAACACGCTGTGTGTGTATTTGTTGTGAAATAGTGATTTATATTCAATTTAATGTGTCAGTTCTTAGAAGAAGAGTTACTGTTTTATTTTTATGCCATCTATCATCTGAGATGTTTGTAAAACGGCGTTTACAATAACTTTGAAAGGTACCCACATGTGTTCCAGTTTTTAAAGAAGCCGAGTTTTCAAAGTTTGCATCCCAGGGCTCACCTTCCATCTTCGTTTTGTTTCTCATAAGCCATTCGAGGCTATTTCGCAGTGAAAGATGCAAGTTTTTTGCGTGACAGTAAATCTCCAGTTCCAACCTCAGAAATGTTAAAGAAATAAAATTAACATGTAGTGAAATCCAGGTAACTTTTTTTGAAATTTTGCAATAAAAATAGACATTTTTTGTCAATAATTGCTTTCATAACAGGTTAAGAAATTGTAATAATTAAAATTGTAAATGTTAGGGTGTGGCTAAGCTGTCATATTAATTATTCCCAATTTAAAATTTAATATTGACATCTGACAGCTAGTTTTATTGTTTGTTTTATTTTTTGAAAATATCTAAACTTTTTACTTCTACAATTGAAAACATCAAAATTTCCTTTAAGTCACACAACACTTTAGGTTCCTTTTTAATCAACAGCAAAGATAGAATGAACACACTTGACAAAAGTGGTATTTTTACAAATTAAAATGTAATGATAATGATGCCTCTTATGTAGGTAGAACCATTAGAAAGTTATCCACTAGAAAGGAAAATACAGTTTGGTTTCGAAAATGAGTTTACAGATTTTATCCACTAGAGTTTTAGAACATTTGAAAAGACCAAACTCTTTAAATTTCGGTCAATACTTATTATCCAGTAAACACAATTTTAAAATCAATACTGGTTCATCTATTTTACATGACATTAGCAGAAATAAAAACTATCTGGAGTTGGATTTATTGGAAGATTTGGAAATTACAAAGGAAAAAAATGGAAACTCTCACTGTCTTATTGCTCAAATTAATTTAAATTGTACTAAATTTAAACCTATTTTTAAAAACTTTATTACAGCTTCACCTCGTAGGTGACCCAGCTCGGCTGTTAAAACTTCCTGCACTGAGTATATCCATTAAGAATTTATTAATTTATTCATTAATATCCATTAAACGTTTATTATCTAAAAAAAAAAGAGGTTAATCTTTGTAAATGGGTATATTTATTTAAAAAACCCTTAAAAGGGCCACATCAATAAAACAAAAGTTTTCGGACCACACAGTCCATCATCAGGTTTTAAAATCGAAAAATGCTAGGTCACAATGCCTGAGCCACCAAAATACTAGGATAAAAACCCTTTAAATTACATTTAGTTATGAAATGTTGTACATTTTGTTGTAAAATAACTGTGATGTTCAGTATTAAATTAGACTATAGGTAACACATGGCTCAATCTGGTTCCAGAGCCGGTGAGAGGGTACCTCTTCCTACAGAGGTACCTACAGAGGTAGGTACCTCTGTAGGAAGAGGTACCCTCTCACCGGCTCTGGAACCAGATTGCGCCATGTGTTACCTATAGTCTAATTTAATACTGAACATCACAGTTATTTTACAACAAAATGTACAACATTTCATAACTAAATGTAATTTAACGGGTTTTTACCCTAGTATTTTGGTGGCTCAGGCATTGTGACCTAGCATTTTTCGATTTTAAAACCTGATGATGGACTGTGTGGTCCGAAAACGTTTGTTTTATTGATGTGGCCCTTTTAAGGGTTTTTTAAATAAATATACCCATTTACAAAGATTAACCTCTTTTTGTTATACGTGGTATACAGCCAGCTACAGGAATTTTTCCTTGTGGATTTTGTTTATTATCTACATTATTATTTTATTATTTAATAATTTACAAAATAGCTTGCTCAGATTCAATTGATCTATAGTTGGCTTTATTTACACTCTCCACACCTCTTTGTAAGTTAGATATACCATCTCCACAGTTGAATATTTCAACATCTCCTACTGTTGGTCAGTTGGTCTTAAGTAACGCTTTGATATATTAATTTTATAGTTCTCCCATTCACTGTGGGTTTAACTGAACTACTTGAATTATACCCCATTTATTTATACTATACTTTCAATTTTCATTTTAAATTTTTAGTATGTTAATTACATAGTCAGATTTCCTCTTTTCTACAATATTGATAGTGCTTGGTAGACCATTTTATTGTAGTCAACTATTCACTGTCTAATATATTGTTTAGTCTATTTATTGCATTCATACTTTTCGTCGACTTCCGTTGCTCTCAAACTAACACCCTAATTATTATAGACAGGTTTGAGTGTGAGACCTGAATTATGTAATCTACTTAAAAATATTCTAAATAATTTCATATTTAATCAGTTAATTTCCTGTAGTAGTGTCAGTTGTCCCTTTGGTCAATGCTTAGTTTCAGAAATTTTAAATGTGCAGATCACATATCCATGATTGTGACTATCAATCCACTTGTGTGATATCCAAGCTGTCTATTCGCCTATTTTTAAAAATTCTGTTTGTCCTTGCGTAGTGTAGTGTGATGTTTAATTTTATAACATTTTGTTCTTGATGGATAGGCCACAATTGACGAATTAAGTCTAAAACATTAATCACATAAAAATTTAAACTTCTAGTTTTTATCGAAGTTAATTAATTTCTTTAGTTTCTTGGCTTATTTCAGATGTCCTTGAAGATGCTCTAGGGAGCGAAAGTAGTTGGGCAAGATTAAATTATTAAAACTGTGCTTGATATCTGCCTTTTATTTGATCGAAGTTCATTTATTCGTACATTCAACCTTATATCAAATGTATTAAGAGCCCTCCGAAATTGGGGCTCAGGCTAATTCTCTCTACTTCTTCTGTTTATATGAATTGCCTATTCCACTGCTAATCAATCTATTTTTAAATCATCAGATACTTATTATTCATAATAAAAGTCTGTTATTAATATCAGTGACTTTTCCAACTTCCCAGTCTACCCACCAGTTATGCTCTTTTAGAGGATTCACCGCTATACAATGTTATAACAACGTTGTAGATAAAAGCTTTTTGAGATAAACAATTTTAATTTAGCAATAACAATGAAGAAAACTTTTTAAAATTTTTAAACTTAATTATTATATGAACGAATTAACAAAAGTAACTGTAGAAACCCTCAATTTAATTTTTTTTTTTTTTAGTATAATTATGTTATTTTCCATATAATTTATCGATATTCGCATTTAGTCTTTAAAATCAAATAGCTATCACATTGTTTATATATTGTTTATGAGTAAAAAATGGTTCTGAAGCTATTTTCTTGAAGCATTGTAAATTAATTACTATTAAACTGGGAATAAGCCACAATTAAAGATAAAAATACGTTTATTGACGTTACAATTTCCACTTCGGAAATCGTTCTCAAAATACAAACAGTAAACTCAATTTACTGTTTGTATTTTGAGAACGATTTCCGAAGTGGAAATTGAAACGCCAATAAACGAATTTTTATCTTTAATTGTGGCTTATTCCCAGTTTAATAGTAATTAAGTAAAAAATGGTGTTTGATTTTTAGAATATTTTGTTTATATGTTTATATGGATATATCTAATGATACACAGCGAAATCATGTTGAAATTTTAATTGTTAAATATAATGTACTTAGGTAGCTGAAGACTGTCTTGTATCAAATGTGCTACATTGAGCAATATAGTGTTAAAATAACTTTACAAAACGTACTTTGCTGTGGTAAATGTTTACGTCACTAAAATATCATAGAAATTTTAGAAATTCTAAACAGCGGACGTAGTTTAATTATTAAATAATTTAAAAAATATCAGGGCAGATTTCATTAATACATTTTATAGGCTTTATTGATATATTTATAATACAGTGCATTCATAAAGTGTGGAAATGGTCCTTGATTTCATATCTTAATTATTTTCAGAGTTAAAGCTCTGACAGGTCAATTTCTATTTTTGTTTTTAAATCTTTTAAAAAACATAACTTTTACCCTCACTACCATAGCGGATGTGACGTCATCGATATTTTTTTTTTAATAAAAAGACCATTTTGTTTCATTTGGTATTAAAAACAAACAAATAACATAATTACAACAAATTCTCGAATTGAGCTCCTTGGTTTCATTGACAGTATCCAAGACGACCAATAAATTCTTGTGTTATGTTTGACAACATCACAGATGTAATTTGTTGCACTTGTACCATCTTTAATGACAGAGTGGAGGTTACTCAGGGAAGAGCACTAGGCTTTGGCTTCAGCCTGGTAGAGGTATCTTGGTCGGGTTTCTTAGCAGCTCAAATACTAAGAATTAGTTAGTGGAGTACTTTAGGATAGAGAAGTTAGAAGATAAAGATTAGATTTAGAGAATAAAATAAACTGCGAGAGCTAAGTTATTATGGTTACGCGGTATACACTTAATATTTCGCCACATATACATTGTTTATATAATAAATCAAGAATAAGAAAAAGGCAAGGAATATTATAGTTCTATCCACGTCAATATTTGACATACCTCGAAATATAATAAATAAGTGATTTTTATGTCTTGAGAATAATCGTGAAGTTACTGAAATGTTTGTGTGGGATCACCTCAAATACGTGTATAAAATCTATAATAAGTATAAACTACATATAAATCAAATCTGATCATACATCTTATGTATATATTATGTTCCGTAAAGTTATGCTATTAATCGTTCGTTAGGTTGAATTCAAAATATACAAACCATAAATAAATTAAAGGCACTGAACTAGAGTCATAAATCAATTCCTAACGATTTAGGTAGCACAGGAGCAAAGATGATCTTTGGATCATAAAAACCTTGGTAAATCACAATTAAAACATCGGTATTGTATTTACGTTCGGCGGCAGGTAGTCACAGGTAATGGCGTTCTTTCATAGAATGGTCGTCAATAAAGGCACTTGACAGTTTGCATCCGCAACAGGTGTACTGATGCGTCTCAAGCAGCACAGATGATTTAATTAAGGTAACGAATTACGGTGAATTCAATCAGCACATTAATCATCAAATTAATTTAGGGACAGGCAATGCATCAGATCAATCTGCACAATAGACTAGACTAGAATAGAATAGACTGAACTGAATGGATGGAGGAAAATGGCAAACAGAATTGACTCAGTATCATCGAATTGGAAGACGTCTGTACGATAAAAGAGAAAAAATTTAATATAGGAAGCACTGTATGAAGATAGATGGATAATGATGAATTGAAATTAATTACACTTACCGCCGTTTGACGTAGACAACCGCATGTAACAGGAACCTCAACTCCTGTTGAAGATGAACTCGATTTTCGATATTTAGACTAGCTAGGGATAAAAAAGATTAGGCCAATATTAGTGTATTGGCCAAAGAGTGCCACGCGAAAATGGTACTTAATTGACAAGTCCGGTGTGGTCTTATTTCTATCTTTTCTACTTTCTCTCGACAGAAAAGATTATTTCATAGAAAAACAAGCTCTCAGATTTTCTTAGAAAGTAAGCTGAGTTGTTCGACAATAAAAACTAACTGCCTTGTCAAGATGAATGGTTTCTATTTAAATAACGAATGATAATAAGGGCAATAATCTTATTGTGAGTTATTTCGTTTTTGCGAACAGGCATGACAAATCGGTTGTTGCTTATGGGTTATTTTTAAGGCTTCTAGCAAAGTATATACCATAGGTGGCATGAAAGTAATTTTTTAAGAGTAATGATTAAGGAAATTTTAAACATGCTTTACACTTCGGTACCAGTTTTCAGTTTGAGAACTAACAAATTGGTAGCTCGGTATACATATATTTATCTTTTCAAATAACCCCAAATATAAATGTCCATGGGATTTAAATCTGGTGACCTAGCAGGTTATTTAACAGTTACAATCCAGCGATTGGGAAAAGTTGCATTTAGAAAATTTCTAACCACTACAGCATAATGTAGGCTTGTTCTATAGTGATGAAACAAAATGGTCGGATCTATTTGATCAGTATTATTGATATCTGGAAATGTTTCGGTTAAAAATTTAACTACGAAGGTTTGCAATATCTCCAAATACCTTTTATCCGTCAAAAAAATACGGTTCTACAATGGTATTTCTAACAATCCCAGCTTATACATTTACTTTTTGGGGATGTTGAGTATAAACTTCCATTCTCTAAATAGGATTTTCTGTTGTCCAACAACGACAAATTCGCCTATCAACGGTACCATTTAAACAAAAAGAGGCTTCGTCAGAAAACAAGATATTATATTCACATCCATTACTTCGATTATACAATTGCATATTTTCGCAAAACTCAATGCGTCTATCAAAGTCGTCTTCATTGAGTTCATGTATAATTTTAATTTTATATCGATGTAATTTGGCCTTTTTTAGAATTTTATGAACAGCATTACGACAGATCTCATTGTTAGTTAATAAAGTTGTAATTGAAGAATGAGGATTTTCTTCAATTTCAACTAATACATTTAATTAATTGTTGTCGGAAAAAGTGGGTCTGTCACTTTTGAGCTTATCTCTAACATTGCCAATATAAAATAATTTGTGGAATATTTTGCTTACTGTCACTTTAGTTATTGGTACTAATTCAGGATACTTTTAATTAAAGATATCGCATACTTTCGCCTTATTTTTTTTATGATCCCCGTAACCTAAGATCATTAAAACTTCTATTTGCAGTGTTTGTGACAGCACCATCGTAATTTCAAATAGTTTCTATTAGGTTAATATTTCTCAAAAAGATACTAGTGCAGACTTCTAAATCGATTTGATACAAAGATCAATTTAATATTAACATATTAAATGGTATCTTCGAACTTACTGTCTGGTTGCCAAAGAATTTGACATATCTTCACAGCCTACTTAAGTTTTGGCAATATACTGAATACAGTCGTTACAACTTTATTTTATTTTGTTGGTGATCTACAGCTCATAACAAGGTTATTATCATTTGAATGAAACTGGTTATCTTTAATACATAAACAATCTACGTTCTGTATCATACAATAATAGGCCACTCCATTCGAGCATTGCTTGTAATTGAGGACCTTGCTGCAAGAATGGGGCAGCTCCATTTTTGGTCAAATTTTATAATATAGATACATATTATGTAAAAAAATAGTTGAATCGATTGGTACAAGAAAGAAGCATTTATAAATGGTGAACCTATACATCAAATTCAATAGGATTATCAGGGCAGACATTTTGTAGTTCGTAAACACTTGACAGTAAGCGGCTATATATTTATTTATTTATTAGCACACAAATTTACTTTTCAATTATCATTTTTGCCGGTTACATCAGATATAAGTCCGAACTGGATAAAGTATACTCGCTTTGTTGCGAAATTTATTATTTAGTACCGACTGCAGCGTATCAGTGTCGTTGAGGTGTACCTGAATATCAAGAAAGGGGCAGGCGGATATTGTTATCTTTTTCGAAAATAATATTCTTATTGCAATACGGCAACATTCCTAAAACTCGGCGGAAAATAGTGAAAATAAATATTAAAATCAGGTAGTTAGAATTATTATATGAGCGCACAGTCGGGTAATATGGCATCAAACCCAACATTCTTCTTCTTCTCGTGCCACTCCTAGCGGAGATTGGAAATCATCATGGCCACTGCGACTTTGTTAGCAGCGCGCCTGAAAAGTTCAATCGAACTACACCCGAACCATTCACGTAGATTACGAAGCCACGATATTTTTCTTCTTCCCACACTTCTTTTGCCCTTAATTTTGCCCTGCATGATGTTTCTTAAAAGTTAAAATTGTGAGAGGTGAAGTACTTTTCACCTCTCACAATGTGCCCCAAGTATTCCATCTTTCTAGTTTTTATCTCATTTAGAATTTCGCATCTTTTGTCTAAAGTTTGGAGTACCTACTTGCGTGTTAGTGACGCGGTCCATCCATGATATTCTGAGAATGCGTGTATAGCACCACATCTCGAAAGCTTCGATGTTTTTTATGGTCAACTGTTTTAGTGTCCAAGCCCCAACTCCATATAACAGGGTAGAAAAGACATAACACCGCAGTATTCTTATTCGTAACTTTATATTGATATCATGATTGCAAAAGAGTTTGCGCATTCTATTAAAGACTGATCTAGCGATTTCTATTCTACATCTAATCTCTTTTGTTTGATCAGTATCGTCTGTGATCCAAGCACCTAGATATTTATAACAGGGCACACGCTTAATCGTTGTATTGTCTATTACAAGATTAGCTCACCCAACATGCAGTACATCTGTTGATAAACCGGATAAAAGGAGGTGGGTATCTGTGAAAAAAAAAAAAACAAATGATCAAATCGCTGTATGAGGGATTACGTAGAAGAAATCAAGATATGTTTATAGAGGACGTCGCAGCATTGTGTGGTGATTTAACGAAAGTATCGGCTAGTACGGTTTTTCGAATAATTCAAGGTAATTAACCACTTTAAAAACCTATTTATAAAGGACGTACAAAAATTATATAGGACGATATTACGAAAAGTATAATCCGAAGAAAAGTTCATGGATTTTATGTTAGGAACGAAATGTCCACGTTAAATGCTATTCAACGAGAAATTAATGCAGACGCAGATGATACTTTAAATAAAATATCCATGCAGATATTACAAAAAACATTATGTGAAATGTATTTTCTGTATGTAAAGAGTAGTCGGAAAAGTTTGTTAATGGAGAGAGATGAACTAGTGATATGGCGGAGACAATATTTATAAAAAATTCGTAATTTTAGAGGTCTTGGGACCTAAAATTTATTATCTGGACGAGACGTGGTTAAAAGTATGACAAAAAAGCCCAAGTATGGCAAGACTTAAATATTAAAAGTTCACGACAGGCTTTGCATGAGTGACTTTCAACCGGCTTAAAAGCACCTTCGGACGAACAAAGACGCCTTAATATTATGCACATAGAAAGTGATTCAGGTTTTTTGAAAGGCAGATATAGTATATTAACAAAAAAGTAAAAATACAGATTTTGATGAATACATGAAAAAAAGTTCAATTACTTGATGTAGTGCGGAAACATAAGACTTCCTACATCAAATTTGCAGTAGACGAAATGACACGTGAGTATGGCATCACCGTGTTAAGGATTTCACCATATCATTGTGAATTAAATCCTATCAAGCTGATCATATGGGCACATATAAAAAATGAGAAAGCGCAAAAAAACATACTCTTCAAATTAAACGATGTCAAATTATTATTAGAACAAACCATACAAAATATAACCGCTTCCAACTGGTAGGCATGCACTAAACATGCACAGAAAGAAGAAGATAAAATGTGGGACGTAGACATGCGTGTTGATTTTATTGTCGACCCCATTATTATTACTTCAGGAGAAGACAGTAGTGATGGTGAATTAACATCTGGTAAAGTGAATCAGTATAAAAAGATTTATTTTTAATAATAACTAGTATACTTAGCTCTAGTGAATTTGTTGTTTTTTTGCTGTTGTTGATTTGTCATTTCCTTCTTCTACGAGGTTATATTATTGGAAGTAGTTACCTAATAACTTTGTTATTATTATGGCAAATTTGTTTCTCAAAATTAAAGTATACATTAGGCTGCTGAGACTATTATGATTATTATTTTCTGTAAAGCAGTTGGTGTTTATATTTGAATATGAATTTTATTTTAAAAATATCAATAAGTACATAAGATCATTATTTCAATATCAGTACGGTTAAAGAAGTCTAATGTAAAAGGTTTCTTTCAAATTAGTCTTCACAATGATTTCCTTTATTTTAAAAATGTACACGCCCCCATTGAACTACACTCGTCTCTCGTTTCGTGCCCCTCCTGAGTCTATCATTTTAAAGCGATACCCTGACAATCATATTGAATTTAAAGTTAGGTTGAGTATATTGGTATTTACTATCCACTCTATGATTCAGTCGATTAAAGTCCATTGCTCTAACGGTCTAACGTATTCTCGAAGTGCATTTTACGAAAGTTGACCACGTGTGTTTCTATACAACTGTTAATTTATTTTTTTTTGTGTTTTTATTATTTATTTGTATCATGAGTGGTAAAAAATCTGATTTTGATAATGTTAGTCGGTTTAGTAGAGTTTCGTCTAAAAAGGTGTTAATCCAGCTAAGTGGTAACGGAACAACAAGAAAAGGTGTATTGCAGATGGAAAAAGTAATGTTTCATGGAAACATAGTAGTGTGGGACCTAGTTAAAGTGGGCCTAATTGTAAATGTAGGTTTAAATGTTTTGACAAGATGAACGAAGAACAGAGGCAAACAGTTTTAGTAAAAATTAATGAAATAGTAGACACACAGATCAAACCTTCCTTGGGTAGTTTAATAACAACAAGAAATGTTGCCGGACCTCGAGCTAAAACTGGCAAGTGAGGAAAAAATACGAGGTTGTATGAGTGCATTCGAAGTAATACACGGGATATAAAAAAAACGAGTGGATAATATTGCTAAAACTTTACACTTTACAAACATTATACTCCCGAACAGCAAACAAGGTAAACATATAAATAGAAAAAAACCGCATTTCTAAAGATTTACTCCAGAAGGTAGATAATCACATAAAAAGTTTTGCACGACAAGTGTCACAGTAGAGCCGAGTAAAAACGTCCCGCTTTTATTTTTCCTGATCTCAATGTTAAAAATGCATGAACTTTATTTGTAAGTGACTAAACCGTAAAGTGTTGTTGATAAAAACTATAAAGCTAAAGTAACCTACGATTCTTATTTTAGGTATTTTAAAGCAAATTTTAATTATAGTTTTGGTGCGTCTCGTTCAGACACCTTTATTATAGATAAAAAAACTTTATGAACTCGACTTAAAAAGAAAGTCGAGTTTAAGTAATTCGTTTTTTTTTACAGACTTAAAAGAAAAGACAAAACTGAGCCAACAAAATAACGACATAGAAATATTAACGTTTGATTTTCAGCAGAATCTTCCTCTGCCGAAAATTTCGGCCGGCGAAGCCTTCTAAAAACGTCAACTATGTGTCTACAATTTTTGCATACATTCGGACAAAACCGTCAAAACTCATTTTTAAATTTACGATAAAACAACCGCTAGAAAATCACCGAGTGAAGTTGTTTGTTGTTTTTTTTCTTTATCACTAAATAAAAAATATTCTTCCTAAAAATGTGAGACAACTGTACCTCTTTTCCGATTATGCTGCAGCTCAAAATAAAAATTCAACGATACTATCTGCATTATACTTTCTGCATTTTCTTGCAAAAAACACGTCTCTGAAGAGTATTCAACATCGTTTTCCTGAACCAGGGCACAGTTTCCCACAGTGTCATCATTGTTTTGGTGTTATAGAAAAGTTTTTACGAAAAAAGATTATATTTTCCCTCATACACAATACTGTCAGTTTATTCAACACACATCCAAATATTTCATACCCATTATGGTTCATCAAGAAATGATCTTCAACTTTAGCAGTTATTTTGAGAAGCATTTTAAAAAAGTTGTAATGAATTCTCAGAAATAGAGGTTTAAGATTCCTCAAAACGGGATTTTTGAATACAGCAAGGACCACATGGATACAGTTATTGTGTCTGTTACAACTAGTATTCCTATTTTTGAATCGTACTACATTTTGAGCGACAATAAAGATAATCTTTCAGTTAAAAGTAATTTGATGGTGTACGAGTCATCAGTACCCGTTAAAAAGGCCAAGTACAAAGACGTAATGCAGTTGACTACTAACTACATTCCATCTAACGAAATGGAGTTTTACCAATTTCTTAAATGTGATGGCGTTGGTAATGATAACCATGATTCCCAGATTTTAGGCACGGATGACGACGAGCAAGCAGACGAATAGACTGATTTTCTGAAAATAAAAAAAAAAACATTAATTTTTTATAATAATAAACATATTTTGCAGAACTTTTATTTATTTTTAAATAATAAACACAATGGATACAATTTTTTTTGTCATTTTGGAGCAAGAGAGGGGCAGCTCCAAATTTTTTGGCATTTTTTCTACAAAAAGCAGATTATATAAATAAAGGAAAAAGTTGGCAGGTGCACCAATATGATTATCTTTTAACTAAACTGCTTTATTGTAATTAATACAAGAGTAAATTTTTATAAAACATTTTTTCAACTTTCCCAAAAGTAACTATAAATAGAACTGCCCTCTTCTTGCAGCAAGGTCCTCATTTATGTTATGTTTGTCTTTAATATGCAATCAATACTTTAATAATTTTCTTTGTAAAATAAATTTTAAATTAAATTTTAAGAAGTACGAGCACTGGTTTTCTTCACACTCTGTATACTGAAGTTTGTATGTGATGAAATGCGGTTCTACTGAGAAAAATATGGGCTTTTAATTTAAAAAAATGCCCTTTAAATTAAAAAAATATATCGATAAAAAAGACATATCTGCTAAGATTCTGGGGATAATTTTTTTTTTAATTTTAAAAATCAAAAATAAAAATCGACTTGTCAGAGCTTTCAATTGTAACGAGTCCGTCACTTTAATAATTCTTTTATCACTTTAAATAAAATTTTTAAATCCATATCCTCTTAATATTTTCTTAATTTTTAAATTTCAAGTTGGTATTAAACAGCGACACCATGCGACAATGTTGGCAAAAAATCCTAGCTGACTACATACGTTGTATTTATAGCCACCTTAGCTGCCTACTTTAGGAGTCAAGTAGAAGTCAAGGGGAAGCATTGGTTTCTGTTTTTTGGGATAGTTTTTTAAAGAAGAAGGTTTAAGTTATTACCTAGTTACACCTGGTTCCAGGATTGATTCTTTTCTGTCGTAGCTGTTCCCCCAGAGGTCCAGATCTGACCTTATTATTCCCGAACAACTTTAAAAAACCAGCCGAAAGTATCTACCTCATTCAGAGTTTGGAATATTGTAAATCTACATTCAGTTTATTCATTAATTTTTGTTTTTTTATAATATTTTTTTTTGAACTTTAAATCGCAATATTTTTACCTAATAATAAAAAACCGTCATTTTTTCTAAAATAATACTAAATTATATTTAGGGACTAAGTAGGATGAGGTTTTAAATCCATCCTTTCAATTGAGGCTATGAGAGCAAGAGTGGGCTAACCCCAAATATTGAATAAAGGATTTACATGAACCAGGAATATATGCATTTTTTTTTGAAATTTTATAAAATTAAATTATGATGCCAAAAGATATTCATTGTTTACAAATCATTAATAAATAACAAAAAACTCGAAGATCTTGCAGCATATTTAACAAAAATATAAAAATTTATGCTTTTTTGTGGATTAGACCATGATACTATGACTATAAGATAAGATATTGCGCATGTTTTTGTGACGTCATTGGAGACTTGCACGTTCGAAATGTCAGTTTTTGTATATATCAATAAATAATCTTTAATAAATAGTTTGGAGATATCCTTATGTGTACGATTATTGTAATTATTAAACCTCTTAACTTATTTTCGTCTAGTAATTTCATCACAGAATGCATACAAATCTCATTTAACTTTAACAAGAATTCAAATTCTAGTCTCCAATGACGGCATGCGCGAACCCGACCGATTTTGAGCTACGGGAAGATCCTATCTTGTTATTCATATTATCATGGATTAGACCGCTTTTGCATCAGTGTGCCTTTAAAAATTTTAATATGAATGTGGATTAGACCTAGAGTACAATTAAACCATATAAATGTTGAAAATATGCTTTATTAAAAACAAAGTAACAAAAATACCTAATCTTCATCATTAATGAACTCTTCTTCTTGCTGTATAGTGGATCTTATTGTTCTGGTGCTTGTGTAAAATCCATGATGGATTGGAGGTATAGATGAAAGTAATTCCAAAAGATTTTTTTTCTTTTGCTTTGGTCATTGGAAGTCCATCGAGATAAATATAGCTAAAGTATTTCCTTGGATGTCATTTTTAATATTTTTGACATCTAGTGAGTAAAAAAGAACATCTGCAATATTGCTGTATTTGTAGTAAATTGGAGATGGATTCCTTTTCTTGTATTTCAACCACTGAATCTTTAACCATTGGACTTTTGGTTTTTTTTGTATCAAGTTTGCGATATGTTATATTTCTTTCTATGTAGACAGAAATATAACATATCGCAAACTACATATATAGTAGGTATTTGAAGTAGAAACCTTCAAATACCTGGGAGTGCAACTAGAGAGTAAGCGTACACAAGAAACAGAGATAAATAATCGAATAGCAAACGCTTACCGGATATACCACGCAATTAAGAGCACATTCCTATCGAAAAAAGAAGTATCCCAAAAAGCCAAGACAACACAGTTTTTGTACCTATCTTAACATTTGGATGTGAAAGCTGGACGCTCACCACCAGACTAAAAAGTAAACTGCAAAGTATATCAATGAAGTATATAAGAAGAGTACTAGGGGTGACCAGAATGGACAGGATACGGAACAATGAAATAAGAGAACGCCTTAAAGTCCAGTCAATAGAGAAGAAAATCGAAGAAGTCCAACTGAGATGGTACGGCCACATGGTAAGGATGGATAAAAAAAGCCAAGTGAAACAAGTGTGGGAAGCGAGAAGAACCTTGAAAAGACCGAGGGGCAGACCCATGAAGACCTGGGACGATGAAATTGCCGCCATCCTAGACAGGAGAGGAGTCACCAAGGAGCAAGCGAAGAAGTTGGCAAGCAACAAGAAGAATTGGAGGAAGTTTGTACATGAAAACTAAAAGAGACTTTACACCCAACACCTTAGGGTAAAAGGGTTATTATATATATATATATATATATATATATATATATTTATATATAATATATATATATATATATATATATATTTCTTTCTAACTTCTTAGTAGAATAAACATCGTTTTCTGTGATCTTTATTACCGTAAAATGAACTTTCTTTCGTGCAACCAGTCCTTTATCATTACCTTTATCCAGTCCTCAGGTACGTAGATGTCTTTAAAAAAATTTTTTTGTTTACTTATTACTCCGAAATTTTGGTCACAGGCAAAGTAAGAATGTTTGCTGACTAAAAACTTATGATCAATATTTTCCACCACAATATCAGGATGTGACACAATAAAATCGCAAAGGACATTTTGCGATTTTATTGTGTCACATCCAGTTTGTGTCTCGTTCCAAACATACATATGAGCATTATTAGTAGCCAAATTATGGACTCCTAAGAAGTAAGTCCACAACTTGCATTTATAATAAGAAATTCCAGTGTTGACAACCGGTGTGTGCAATGTCATGCAATCACTGTAATTTTTTCAGGATTTTGTTCGGTCGGTACGAAAAGCACGGTCTGCTTTTCGTTGTTGAACCTTTACTGTTATTTAAAATTTACGTTTTCCTACTTGAAGTGCAAAGAGATGATACGATTAAAAAGAAATGGACTGCACTACACAGTCTAATTTCTACCTTAACACAAACATCTATTCACTGGAAGGTTAGATTGTGTGATACGTACTCTTGATTAGCAGTTAAAACTGGTCTATTCTACAACACCGTGTTATGCAAAATCACCTTACTGGAAAGATTTATGTTATAATATACGAAAATGTTGGTTAGACCGGTTTTGCTTTAAAACTTAAGGTCGTTAGAAGTTATTACAATATATAACTCAATTATCAACAAAATGTTTGTTAGCCCACTTTTGCTCTCATAGCCTTAATTGTGTTATATGGTTTTATGTGTACACATTTAATCAGAGAGTTATTCATTTGTAACGATGAGTCCAAGCCATCACCGTTAAACCAGCGTGCGCGCGAACCAACCCATGAAGTAGGAGTGTATCGACAGTAGAAAGGGCAAAACTAATTACCAAGCTCCGCTATATAAACCGCAACATTTCCTCATAGAGGAGAATCGAAAGGTGTTGACTGAAGGTTCTCTTCTTCCCTACCCCGGCTTGTGGACGTGTTGAGTTCACAAGTTGTTCCGTCCCATACCGCCGTTACCCGAAGAGAGCGTTGATCTCTTCACTACCCATACTCTGAAGCAGTCGTGTTGAGACTGTCGAGGAGTGTCCTGTTAACCCGAATCACATAAGGGACGTGTTGAGTCCCTTTCCTTTCTTTGTACCTATCGTCCGCTGTTATTAAATCGATACAACGTTCCCGTAAAATTTCAAATACACATTCGCTTACCGATAAACTAATTTCCTATGACAAGGTCAAACTTAATTTGAATAAATAGGCCAGGTACTAAGAAGACTAAACCAAATTGTAAATATGTACATAAGATTTTTGTCAATTTAACTTAAGGAAGACAATAAAGTTTTATTTTTGTTTTGAACTCTGTCTCTGACTGTCTAAAAGCTACCCGGATAGTGACTCCTACGAGAGGACATCACACATTGATATTTTATTAGTATTATATATTTAAACCTTTGGACATCTATCCCGTCAGTATAGTGTCCTTATGACTTTTTAGGACATTTAATTGAAAGCCGAAGTACAAAGTTACATCTCTAGTAGGCAAGTAAATTACTTTTTTAGGTATAGTCATTAAATTTTTCTTATTTTTACTATTTATAAATTCAGATTATCAGTGATAAATTGTGTATAATTATTTTTAGTATTTTTTTTAGGAATTTTTTTAGTATATAAGTAACTAGCTTAACTGTCCATACAATGGTGGTGGGTAGTATATAATAAATTTTACTGTATATATTTGACTATGTATTAAATTGGTGGTGAAAACTAAATATTCACACCTCTTTTTCTTTCTTATTTCAGCAAACAAGATACCTTGGAAGGTATATGTTATTACTTTCCTGGCGCCCAATCATATCTTAGAGCAACTTCCATAATTTACCACTTTCATTTACATTATTTTTATTTTTTTTTTATCTTGTCATTCACTTTCTCATTTTACGGTCTCTGTAGGGCATGCAAATTGGCCAAATCCTCTTTTGAGTGTCAAGTAGTCCCTCTCTGTGTTACATTACACATACACATTTTTATTACATTGGCGTCTTACAAGTCCCTATTTCACATTTTTTGTTACACACTATGAAAATAATCAAGTCATGAGATAGACCATTTTCATACTTTATGAACACATTGTATAATTACAACAGTACAATACACACATTATTTTATTATATTTTTATCACGTATACATTATAACCAGTCGAGAATGCCGATCTTTTATAACAAAAATCGATTACATCCTTTTAAAAAAATCTTTGGCTGTTCTAATATATAGGCATCCGAAGCATTCACGCGATTTAAGCAAAACACAATAGCTTCTAAAAAGAAAATGCTTCTAACCAAGTTTTTCATCACTTTCATTTTTCGTTCTTACAAAAAGCGAACGTGAATTTTTCTTATACCTTCATTTTTTGAGCGGAGCCAAAGCAGGATAACTAACCTTAGTGAATAATGTAACCTCAATCAGGGGATTTAATGAATAAAATCCTCGACAAGCAAACTCACAAAATCTCCCAAGAATAAATTACGAAATAATGGGGTTTGAATAATTAAAAAACATTTTCGGTTGGGATACGAAAAAGCCAAAGTGCAAACATTCTTTCGGAACTGTTTCTACTTGGAGTTGTTGTGCGTGACTTGACTGGAAGAGAAATTGAAATTATTTAAGAGGTAATTTCTGCACAGTGGAACACGATTAATAGAATTCTGAAGTTAGACACTAACTGTGACTTTTTATTCAATCTGATGTTACTGAACTAGAACTGTTTTCAAAAATAAAGTGATATAGAGTGTACCTTTTAGAGTCGTTGTAGATAATGGGGGCATCATTATGGGGGTGAGAAACACTCGAATACCGTAATGATAATTGTTCACAAAAAAAAATTAGCGCCACCAATTTTAGATATTTAAAAAAAATAGAAATGAGGTGTTTATGAAGTAACAATTATATATTACTTTTAGGGGGTTTAAAGTGGGGACTAAACAATCACTGGGCTTCGAGGTTAGGTAGGCAAATAAATTAAAAAGTTTGCGAAGGCTACTCGTGTTTTGGTTGGAGAGCAAGGTCGGCTGTTTTGGTTGGCTGTTTTTTTTTTATTTTTGAAAACGAACTGTCTTCAGTCGCTACCATTACTCTTTCCCTTGACTAATTTTATCAAAACTGTACATACTCGTACCAAAATTTAGTGGCAGATAATTGGATCTCTGCTCTGCGATGCCTTGGATTCGAAATTGAACTTTAAAGGCTCTGGACCTTAAAATTTTTGTGGAAACTTATTTAAAATTGAAACGCAACTAAGACGAGGTCAAATTAGACAATTAAGCCGTTAATATTTGTTTCCAAATAATTCAGCAAAAACATTTAGAAATAAACAGCTTCAGGTCACTGTCAAGCATCAGCAAGGGGCGTATCAAATATTTTTTTTATATATTTAATATTCGATATTAAAAGAAACAAATTATGCTACAATGCTTTAAAACAAAAACCGATATGAATGTCAAAATGAAATAAAAATTTAGCAGTCTATTTATTACTTTGTCGTTTGCTGGTTTATTTTAAAAAAGGAATTAAGTCGGATCGGATTGATAGAAGTAAATTATTTAGTGGTGGGGTTTCTGTTTCTTGTATGATAAAGTAAGCGAAGGTATAACTACAAGGGGACTTAAGAAATTAATCAGTGAATTTATTTGTAATAGGAAAATATTGAAATGAAATATAGGAATACAAACAAAGGAAAAAAAGTTATTATAAACGAGAATCAACTATTATGAGCACAAAATAATGAAAAGTACTTTGAAATTAATAAGAACAAAATGTAACGTTCTAAACGTTACAAGAAAAGTTTATTCATTCAAGAATACAACATATGAATTTCAAGATGTTCGTCAACTATTATCTGACTCCATATTAAAAATTTTATCTGACAATTGGCAAAAATCTATAAGACGTGTCACAGCAGAGGAAGAAACATTCTGTAAAGTCGATGCGTTAATAAAGGGAACAATAGAAGTAATTATTGTCAGAAAATAAAGAAATTGATGATGATGATGATGATGATGATGATGATAGTTACAATATGCACAAAAAAATAAAATCGATGACAAACAAGAGGAAATTCAATAAGTCACCCAACAGCATAAAAGATGGCGATGGAAATCTTATCTCGGAGCCATCAACGATCTTAAAAACATGGAAATCATACATAGAAAAATTATTTGCATCTGACAGGACTGATGATCACCTATATGGAGAAGGAGAAACAGGACCCCCAATCCTTAAATCAGAGATAAAAGATGCCATTGCAGCACTAAAAAACAATAAGTCAGCAGATCCGGACGGTGTACCCTGCGAAATATTAAAGATCCTATGTAAATCAGACAAATAGTTCCTTGATAATCTAGTTGTACTTTTTAACAACATATATAATAGCGGTAAAATCCCGGAGAACTGGCTGCAGTCAACATTTATTACAATCCCGAAGAAACCAAATGCCCAGATTTGCGATGACTACCGGCTTATAAGCTTGATCAATCATGTCACTAGAGCGTTCACTAAGATCATTCATAGAAGAATATATGATAAATGTGAGTCAAATATTGATAGATCGCAGTTTTTTTTTTCGGATAGCACTTGGAACTAGAGAAGCAATTTTCGCTCTACAGGTGCTTATACAGCGGTGTAGAGACGTTGATAAGAACGTGTATTTGCGCTTTGTAGATTTTAGAAAAGCATTTGACAATGTCAATCATGAACAATTGATAGGTATTCTGCGAAAGACAGGTATTGACGACAAGGACATTCGAATTGTGGCAAACCTATACTGGTGTCAAACAACAAGAGCAAAAATTGGCAACGAACTTACTGAAAGCGTGCAGATCAAAAGAGGTGTCCGTCAGGGGTGTATATTATCCCCACTCCTATTCAATATGTATTCCGAGGAAATATTTAACAAATGTATGGAAAATGCAAATGAGGGCATAAAAATAAACGGCGAGTTAACGAACAATATAAGATATGCCGATGACACGGTGATCCTTGCCAGTAACATAGACGAATTACAACAAGTAATGGAAAGACTTTATTCAGTTAGTGAGGAATACGGCCTGAGCCTCAACTTCAAGAAGACAAAGTGGATGCTGATAAGCAAAAAGCAACAACCTGCTCGACAATTACGAATAAGTAACATTCTAATTGACCATGTAGAATGTTATGTGTACCTTATCACCAACGTAAATGCAAAATGGGAACAGACCATAGAAATTAAGGCGAGAATAGAACGAGCTAGAGCAGCATTTAGTAATATGAAAAAGCTCCTCATAAGCAAGGATTTGTCTCTTCCCCTAAAACTACGTCTAGTTAAATGCTACATTTTTCCGATCTTGCTGTATGGCGTGGAGGCCTTGACGCTGACGGACACGCTAACGAGAAAACTAGAAGCATTCGAAATGTGGGTGTACCGACGCATTCTTCGTATATCCTGGACCGAACATGTCACCAACATAGAGGTACTCCAAAGAATCGGAAAGGAGAAAGAAATCGTGAATACAATTAAACAAAGAAAGCTTGAATATCTAGGCCATATATTGAGATACGATAAGTACCGTCTGCTACAATTGATTGTCCAGGGAAAAATAGACAGTAAGCGAGGGCCAGGCAGGAGAAGACACTCGTGGCTCCAAAATCTGCGGAAGTGGTTCGGGCTCACATCGGTCGAACTATTCAGAAGCGCCGCAAACAAGATCAAAATTGCCATGTTAATAGCCAACGTTCGCAACGGACAGGGCACTTGAAGAAGAAGAAGATGATGATGATAATGCCTCCTTATCGGAAGAAGACAACTGATATATTAAGGTATGTAACTATATATTTATCTTACTAATTACAAGTTTATATTACGCTAATGCCAGAAATATATTTATTATTAAATTTTAAGGAAGTGTCCTAAACCAATATTTAGTATTTTCATAAAAATTAATTTTTGTACTTAATATTTTAGGTACAAAATTTTTTTATTGCTTAATCCCTTAGGCTTTGCCATTTGCATTTTTTGATGCATTGTATTTAAGATTTGTCGGGGTGGTCATATTAAATTCGAGGTAAAATTCAGATAAGAAAATATCAATTATTACGTTTTTTCTGCATTAATCAACCCTGTATTTATACCTATGTTATAACATGTGTGCTATCAATCATTTTTAAATGTACGTAATTGACCATATTTTTATTAATTAACAAAGCATTGCTATTCTTTTTTTTTATATACATTCTGAAACTATTAAAAACATAATAAAATACTGACAATTTTTATGACCATGTACCGAATCCACAAAATATGCTCCATCTTTTTAATTTTAGACCTCTCCCACATTTTTTGTGAGAAATAAATAAAATGAATAAGTAAAACTCTGAGATGTGTCGATCTTAGTAATGCATATAATCTGAGAAATAATTTATGATCCTATTATGTTCCAGTTCGGAAACAAGATTTTTATTGCGGCTAAGGGTACAACTTGAATATCGTAAAATGGTAATAACATAAATTTTTGATAAGCACACTAAATTTTAATGACGTTTTTTTAAATTATTTTTGTGATATCTGAGCAAATATGGGGAAAACAGGACATAAAACATTTCTTTCTGAAAGTCGTGATATTTATGTTGATGTAATAAATTTAATAACCCTTACACACTTTTCGCTGTATGCCATTTATTCATATACTCTTAAATTAACCCAAAATATATTAAATGAAGTAAAAACTTTCTGTATTTATATCATCAGAAAAAAAGATACAAATAATGTAACTAAAATATAAGGAGAAAAAAATGGTTCCTTCAGAAAAAAAAACATTTCGAACTATCCTTGTGTGTGTGTGTGTTTGGGATATTGACTGCGAAACGTATGGTTTCATTCACCCAATCATGTTTGACTTTAATTCTTGACAATGATTAGAATAAAATCTATTAATATTCCAAATTTACATTATTATTTTAAAAACAATGGAACTACGGTAAAAATTCTACATTATACAATTGGTGAACTTACAAAAATCTTAAAATAACAATTTAAAAATTAGGGAAAAAAAGTAAGTAAATGTTATAACAAAATGACACTGAATTAATGAAAACTTAAATCATGTGTCCAAGCAAACGGATTTTAATAATGAATGTTTCCTTCACGTGCTAGAATTATTGCCTGAATTCTCCTTGGCAGGCTTAAAATCACATGAAAATGCCCTGTTGAGGAATAAGTTCTCTTTCCTCTAAAAGGGCTTCTTGTAACTGATTTAAGGTTAAAGGGGTAGGAACACGACTTTGTATGATTGTCCAAGCATGTGCCAAACATGTTCGATTGAGTTTATGTCTGGACAAAATGCTGGCCAATCCATTACAGGAATGTTTACTTCATTTAAAAACTGTTGAGTGATTCTCGCACTGTAAGGTTTGGCATTATCAGGCATCAGAACAAAGTAATTTACAACAAAGCCAGCATAAGATACAACAAAATCTTGTAAAATTTTATCAATATGCCTGCAGCTGTTATGAACTCTCTCGGAACGACGTACAATTCTGTACGTGCCTCTAAAGAAATTCCAGCCTTCACCATTTTTTTTTTGAACCTATTCTCTATCCTTCCATTGTTGGATATAGGTCCCCCCAGTTCTCTCCATATTTCCCTATCTTGTGCTGTTCTCTGCCATGTGGGACCTCCTTGTTTTTTGATGTCATCTTTCCACCTCATCTGTGGTCTGCCTCTTGATCTCTTTGCATTGTATGGACGCCACTTTCCGATGGCATTGTTCCATCGTCCGTCTTGAAGAGGTTCATTGTATCCAGCCCATTTCCATTTCAATTTTGCTGCTTCTTCTATCGCGTCTACTGTTTTTGTTCTGGTTCTGATCCACTGGTTACGTTTTCTATCTCTAAGTGATACACCCAACATTTGTCTCTCCATCGCTCTTTGTGCCTTCCTTATCCTATCTAAATTGGCCTGTGTAAATGTCCATGTCTGTGCTCCGTAGGTGAGCACCGGTATGATACAGGAGTTATATACCTTATATACCTTGATTTTTTAGAACGTAAGAAAGTTTGCCGAACGCTGCCGAACGGGTTGTTTGATTTTCTCTATTAGCTCTGATTGCTTGTCCTAGATAGATATACTCATTTACCTGTTCTATTTTTTCTGTTTTTATTTTTATTGTCTCTTGGTCTTCCGTATTTGTCATTACTTTTGTTTTGTTGAAGTTAATTTTTAGGCCTTTTTGCAGTGATTTTTCATGAAGTTCATTCAGCATTAATTCCAGTTCTTGTCGTTCCGAGGAGATCAGGAGTATATCATCCGCATATCTAAGGTGATTTAGGTATTTTCCGTTAATACATATTCCTCTGTTTTCCCAATCTGTTGATTTTATTATGTCTTTGAGGGTCAAGGTAAACAGTTTAGGTGAAATTATATCGCCTTGTCGGACTCCTCGTTTAACTTTTATATTATCCGTTATTAATTTGTCGTCCAGAATTACGGTCATGTTTGCGTTTTGGTGAATATCATGTATCAATTGTCGGTATCTTGAATCTATTCTACTATTGACCAGAGCTTCTTTAACCGCCCAGTGTTCAATGCTGTCGAAAGTCTTTTCATAATCTACGCTTTATAGGTTAGTCGGTTGTTTATTATTCTTGTGAAGGTTTTATATAGTTGTGACAAAAGGGAAATACGACGGTAGTTGTTTAGGTCTGTTCGGTCTCCTTTCTTATGTATTAAGATTGTGTTGGCATTTCTCCATTGTTTAGGTATTTTACCTTCAAACAGACATTTGTTGAACAGTATTTTTCGCATTTTTTTTATCGTGTCTCCTCCTTCTTTTAGCAGTTCCGCCAGTATTTTGTCCTCACCGGCCGCTTTATTTCTTTTCATGTCGTTTATGGATTTTTCGATTTCATCTTCAGTTATTTCTGGTAATACCTCTGAGCCAACATTTTGTATTTTCCTCGTGAGATTCTGTTCATATGATTGTGTTGCGTCATTTTTAGAACTGTATAGGTCTGTGTAATATCTTTCTGTGATTTTTACTATTTCTCCTAGATCTCTTTCGTCATTGTTCTCAGCTTTAAGCATGATTAGTTTTCTTTTTCCTATATTTGTCTTCATTGTTTTTAAACTTTTGTTCTTCTCTATGATTTTATTAATGCGGTCTTCTTGATATTTCTTTAAATCTTCCTTTATCTGTTTTCTTATGGTTTTATTCAGTTCGGTATACTCCACTGTATTTCTTTTGTTATCATTCAGTAGTTGTCGTCGTTTTTTAGCATATCTTGTGATTTAGCGCTAATTTTTTGTTGTTTTCGCTTTTGTTTATTAGCAATCTTCAGGCCTGCTTCTAGTAGTTCTGTTGTTATTTTATGGTTTAATTCGTCTAGTTGCAGACCCTTTAGCTGTGATATGTCACTTCTTTTTAGCTGGTTTATGCCTTCACCATAATTGAGCCCATTGATAACCTACACTAGGACTGAATGTACATTCTGCAAAACGCTCATGTGGTCTTTCACAATACTCTCTTACGGCCATCTGGAGATCGCAAGGTAAACCTGGACTAATCGGTAAATAAAACGTGCCTCCAATTATTTACAGTAACATAAGTTTGTTTTCTAATAAACTGAAGCCGCGCAACTCGATGGCTCCTGAGAAGTTGTAGGCCTGTTGCAGATCTGCAACTGCTAAAATTTGCTTCTCCAAGCCTTTGTCAAATTGTTCCTTCAGTGACGTTAATATTCCGGACGTACTGAAGTTAATTTCGGATTTGTACATATTCTTTAACTTTGAGCAACATATCGCTCACTTCTTCCGTCTTGAAGCAATGTAACAATAGCAGCCGCTGTTTGTAACGAAAATATTTGGCCTACCTCGGGGTAAGATTATGGAATAGAAGATTGGGTAAACAAAATAATCGTAACTTGTGCAAACGGCACAAATTATACAGAACAAATAAAAATAATAACTGATATATTTAATGAAATATACAAGGCAGGAAAAATACCAGTAGAGTGGCTCAAATCGGAGTTCGTACCATTGCCCAGAAAACCAGGAGCAAAAGTTTGTGAAGATTATAGGACAATTAGCCTAATGAGCCATCTGCTAAAGCTGTTTTTAAAGGCCATCCACAAAAGAATTTACCGGAAATGCGAGGAACAAATTGCGCCCAATCAGTTTGGATTTGTGAACGCCGTTGGTACGAGGGAAGCTTTATTTAGCGTGCAGATCTTGTTTCAGAAATATAGAGATGTCAGCTGTAATGTTTTTGCATGCCTGATTAACTACAAGAAGGCTTTCGATTCGAAGAGTCAGGCATGAACAAATGATGGACGTGCTGAAGAGGACAGGGATTGATGGAAGAGACTTAAAAATTATAGCTAATCTGTATTGGAATCAATCAGCGGTACTCCGAATAGATGGAGAATATACAGAACAGGTCAACATCTTAAGAGGAGGAATAGTTAAATTTGCAAATAAGCGAAAGTGAATCTGAAATTGAAGATCTAAATAATATAGATATGGTAAGGGGTGCATAATTTCACCACTGATATTCAATCTGTACTCGGAGCACATTTTTGAAGAGGCCCTAAAAGATATTGATAAAGACATCTCAATAAATGGAGCCAAGCTTAATAACCTGCGGTATGCAGATGATACAATAGTGTTTTCTAATACCATAGAAGGGCTGCAAAACTTAATGAACAAAATAACAGAAACAAGTAGAACCTATGGACTAGATATAAACATCAGCAAAACCAAGCTAATGATCATCAGCAAGCAAAACATAACTGGAGCAAATCTGTATGTGAACCAAATGAGAATTGAACGTGTCTCACAATACAATTACTTGGGAACTATAATCAATGAGTCGTGGGACAATACCCAAGAGATTAAATGTCGCATCGGAAAGGCCAAAAGTGCATTCTTGGCTATGAGCTCTGTGTTCAAAAGCCATGACCCCACCCTGAAAACAAAAATAAGGTTCCTTAAATGTTACGTATACTCAGTGCTTCTGTGTGGAGTAGAAACGTGGACATTGAAGGCGGAAACTCTATCAAAACTTCAGGCGTTTGAATTATGGTTATACAGAAGAATCCTGAAGATGCCATGGACAGACAAAGTCACTAATGAAGAAGTACTGCGGAGGATGAACATAACCGCGGATTTGGTCGGAATTGGGCGGAACATTGTGAAGAGCTGTAAGCTGGAGTACTTGGGACATACTATGAGAAATCAAGGCAGATACGAGCTACTCCAATGCATTTTGCAGCGTAAAATTGAAGGAAAAAGAGCTCCAGGACGAAGAAGATGATCCTGGCTTGCTAACCTGAGAGCATGGTATAGAAAGACCTCAACACAGCTATTTCGTATAGCAACCAACAAAATCATTATACTTTGAGGGTATACAAGGCAACTATCGAACACCGTGATTAATTTAATCTTGCCCAAGTACTTTCAATCAATAGATCATCTTCAGGGGCATTTCGTCAATTGTGGACTATCCGACATAGTAGAATGTCATAAATGTAAAAACTGGACATAACAATACAAAATACACTACACTAAGACAAACAAACACTTTAAAATTTATATGGCGAAGCTACATATTGTGAAGAAGACAGAATGTCTCCGGCTTCTTCACAATATGTAGCTTCGCCATATAAATTTTAAAGTGTTTGTTTGTCTTAGTGTAGTGTATTTTGTATTGTTATGTCCAGTTTTTACATTTATGACATTCTACTATGTCGGATAGTCCACAATTGACGAAATGCCCCTGAAGATGATCTATTGATTGAAAGTACTTGGGCAAGATTAAATTAATCACGGTGTTCGATAGTTGCCTTGTATACCCTCAAAGTTTAATTATTCGAACATTCAAAATCATTATAGCCAGAATGATCGCCAACGTTCGGAACGGACAGGCACCCTAAGAAGTAGAAGTGCGAACAGCACTCAGGGTTTGTTAGGAAAGCTGGGGTCGTGAATAAGTAAAAGATAAGGGGGGTGGATTGGGGCAATTACAAAAATATGAAACAAAAGATCATGAATTTCTTGGGACAAACAAAGCAAAAAGAAACAGGAAACACCTCTAGTAATTTAATATAGGGCGCCACTTTGAGGTGCCTAATTATACCTACTACAACCACTAGTTGTAACTAGGGAAATAATTAATAAACATAAAAAACATATCTTTTTCAAATAAAAATCAGAAAAGGGTTAGTTCAAAAAAATAAACAAAATGTTAAGAAAACAAAATTTAACATTTTATTGGTGTCGTACCATAAACAGTTACAAATACAAATAATAATAACAACATACAAAAACAACTTACAATGGTGCTATCGGTTTACAACAAACTCTAGACGTTGGGGACACTATTTGGGAGACATTTTGTAGCGGTTCCAACAACTAGTCATAACTATTTAAATACTTATTATAAATCAAAATATCTTTTTAAATGGACCTTACTCACTGGGATTAACCTTTTTTAAAAACAAAAAAAAAACAAATTCAAAATGGATGGTTATGTATGTACCCAATGTCCGAAGAAAATAATACTAACTGTCATAAGTCAAGATTAAATATTAAAACTTTATAAGAATAATTATTATGACAGTTAGCCAATTACTAAAATTAAGAATTTTATTTATTTTAATTTCCTGTCAAATAAACGTCAAATCGAAAGGCGCATTATTTTGAAGCTCTTACAAAAAATATCAATTTTAAAGGTTTTTTCTTCACTTTCACAGTATCACTTGCAGTGATAAAGACACATTAAACTAGTGGTCTGGAAGAAAGTGTATATTTCGTGTATAGGTAGTTTAATAAAGAAAAAAACGACATGGAAGAAATTCCACCGAAGCCTCCAGATAGAGGGAAATTTTATGTAGAATTTGGAGAAGATAGGACGATGGAATTTGAAGAATTAAAAAAAATAGCAACATAACAATAAATAAGGTAACAAACGAAAAAAAACCAAACAATTAGCACTAACGAGGTAAGTAACCAATTGATTTTAATAACGATGCTTTGACACAATTTAATAAAATGGATAGATCAGGTAATCCAAATTTAAATAAAGTTAAAAATTTAAGATTAAATAATAGATATAAATTAGGAGATAGTGCACCATACATAGTACATATAGAAAATAAAAACGGTAATATCGGCAAATTACACAGGATAGGCACGGCCCGATTAATTTTACGTTCAGTACCTGAAATTGAAAATAATATCACACAAATCACGGTAGTTGGTAGGAATAAAATTAAGGTAGAACTTAATAATTTTACTAGTGCTAATAAATTAATTGAATCTGATAATTTAAAAAGCAAACAGTACGAGGCATATATTCCAACGTTTTTTACCCAAAGAAAAGGTGTTATAAAATCTGTAGATAAAGAGATAGAAGAGGATGATTTGGTATCATTAATTCAACCTAGGTTTGGAATGAGGTTTGAAGTCTTACATGTAAAAAGAATAATGCGGAAAGTGGTACAAGAAAATGGATCAACTATCTATGTAAAAACTGGAACTGTAATAGTAACGTTTAAAGGTCAGTCTATACCTACCAACGTAGTAATAGAAAAAATGATATACGAGGTTGAAAATTACACACCCAGAATGCTACAATGTTTAAAGTGCTTGAGATTTGGGCATATACGTGTTCAATGTAGGGGAAAAGATAGGTGTGAAAGATGCGGTGAAGAACATAATAAATCAAATTGTTCCAATCCTAACAATCTATTTTGTGTATTGTGCAAAGGAAAACATAGCCCTACTGACAAGGGAGCAAATTGTACGGAAAGGGAAAAACAGGAGTATATTAAAAAGATTATGAATACTGAAAATATAACATATTACGAAGCTAATAATAAATATAGAAAATATTATTCAACAGTAAGTAAAGAACAAGAAAGTACTTCCAATAAATATACAATTTATAAACGAAAACGATCAAATAGTATTAATTCTAGTAACGTAGACAGAGAGATAAGGGAAGCGCACAGAAAAATCTTGCAAACTCCAAAAGTACAAAGTCAGCCTTGTTATAAGTTTAACAGCCCTATTTATCATAATAAAACACAAATACAAAACGATAATCAAAGTAATATAGGAGAAATTATAGTAAACTTTATTTCAACAACTTTAAATCAGATTAATCACAATTTAGATGAAAAAACGTTAGAATTACTGAAAAACAATATTTTACAATTATTATTAAATCGTGATGGCTAGCATATCATTTGTTCAATGGAATGCAAGGTCAATTAAAACAAATAAGGGTTATTTAGAAAAATTTTTATATGACAATAAAATAGATATAGGACTAATATCAGAAACATGGTTAAAGAAAAGTAGCTTTATTAACTTTACTGGTTATAATATCTTTAGGAATGATAGGGATGATGGATATGGTGGTGTGGCCATACTATTGAAAAAAAAAATTAATTTTGATAATACTCCTACTTTTCATCCAATCAATGACGTAATGTGTAATAGCATATCAATAAAAATTAAAACCGGTAAAAAGATTAACATTTATTCTATTTATGTAAAAACCAAATCTCAAAATTACGGTAAATGAATGGAAAAAGTTTTTTAATAGTATGGAGAAGCCTTTTATAATTGGTGGTGATTTTAATAGCCACAATTATGTTTGGGGTTGTAGTACTGTAGACACTATAGGAAAAAATCTGTTAGAAGCTATTGAGGACTGTAATCTCGTACTTTTAAATAACGGCAAAGAAACTTTGATGCGTAGACCTAATAGTATTAATAAATCGGCCATAGACCTTACAATATGCTCAGCAAATATTAGTCATTGTTTCGATTGGGATGTTGTGGACAATACTTTAGGATCAAATCATTTTGCTATTGTTATAAAGTCAAATATTAATGTTAATAAAGCGGAATGTGTAAACACAAAATTCCAATGGAATATAAATAAAGCGGACTGGTCTCTTTTCTCTTCTATCACTGATAATTTCATGGAATGCGATAATAATTTAGATTACCAACAATTTTTAAATAAATTAAACGAATATTGTAAAATATGCATACCGGAGAAAAGAACAGGGACTAGTCCACGATTTAGGAAAACTTGGTGGAATGAAAATTGTAAAAAGGTTATTCAAGCACAACAACTTGCTTTACGCAAGTTTAAGTTACAGTCCAATATACAAAATTATATAAATTATAATAAGTGTGTAGCAGAAACGAAAAAAGTTATATCAAAAAGTAAGCGTAATGCATGGAAAAATTTTTGTGAAAATTTAAACAAAAATACACCAATAAAAAATATGTGGAATCAAGTCAAACGTTTACAAAACATCTTTAAACCACAAATAAATCCAGTGACCGAAGGAGAATGGGTTGAGGAGTTTTTGAGAAAATTATGTCCAGATAATATATTTTCAAAAATTAATGTAATGGAAAGTAAAAACTCTAATCATCCACTTTCAGTGCCATTTAGTTTATACGAATTAGAAATAAGCCTTAAGAACATGAAAAACACGTCTCCGGGAATAGATAATATACATTATATTATGTTGGCAAATTTACATCAAAAAGGAAAAGAAACACTATTAAAAATTTTTAATCAAATATGGCAATCAGAAGATATTCCAGATAGTTGGAGAGAGTACCGGGTGATTCCCATACTTAAAGCAAATCGAAATGCTGATTCGGCAGAATCTTATAGAGGTATTTCATTAAGCTCCTGCATAACAAAAACACTGGAAAGAATGATAAAACTTAGGCTCGAAAGATGGTTGGAAAAAAATAATAAACTATCACAAACACAATTTGGATTTCGTAAAAATCATTCTACTGTGGAAGCAGTGAGCCACTTGGTAACAGATATAAATTTAGCGTTTACGTCAAATTCTTCAGTAACAGCTCTTTTATTAGATGTGGAATCAGCATACGACAACGTTAATTTAAATATACTGTACAACAAAATGACACAAATAGGTCTTCCCGAATGTTTCTGTCAAAAAATAATAAAACTATATGACTGTCGAAAAATTTATATATCGGTAAATTGTAACACAATTGGTCCAAGGCTAGCGATGGATGGTTTACCTCAAGGAGGAATATTAAGCCCATTGTTATATTTAATTTACACTGCTGATCTAGTAAAAAATTTAAACTCCACAAGAATTTTACAATTTGCAGATGATATAGTCATTTATCAAGAACACATTAAAATAGAAAATGCAGTCAAATCCATTGAAGAAGGAGTCAATCATATTAAAACATGGAGTGATTTACATGGACTAAATATCTCTGATTCGAAAACTAAATTATGTATTTTTTCAAGAAAACGAAAAGAGATACCCAACTACATCCTAATAAACAATGTCTCCTATCCAGTGCAAAAATATGTTAAATATTTGGGCATTACTCTTGATAGACAGCTTCTCTGGAAAGAACATATAGACAATGTAGTTAAAAAAAACAGAAAAGGGAATAAATCTTCTTCGTTTCGTGTCACACTTACGATGGGGAGCAGATCCAAATATTTCTTTGTTATTATTTAAAAATAATATAAGAGCTATAATCGACTATGGATCAATATTATACAGTGACGCATCACAGTGTCATTTAAACAAAATAGACAAAATCGTTAATAAATGCCTTAGATTGTGTATAGGAGCCCTAAGAAGTACACCCATTAGTAACCTACAAGTCGAATGCTGTGAAATGCCAATGGATATAAGACGAAAAAAACTTGGCATCAGACTTTTAGTAAGATTGTACGAGAAAAAGTCAAGTTTAATATTCAAAATACACCAACTGTTCTTAGCAGACTTAACAGAAAAATATTGGATAAAAAAGAAAACTCTAAATATAGTAGATTTATATTCAAAAATGACAATATATGATAAACAACTATATAAATATGACATAAACCCAAATTACAATATTGACTTTAATACTCTAGAACAAGTTCAGGTATACTTCTTAAGGGACTACAGCAATTTACCTTTATCTTTAAGAAAATTAATGTTTATATCTGACAGTTCACAATTATTCAAAGATTATTATATACTATATACAGATGCATCCAAAAGTATCGAAGGTGTGGGATGTGCATACTGGGATGACAATAATAAAAACAGTAAAATGTTTAAACTCAATTCCATCATGAGTATATACACAGCTGAATTAATAGCGATAGTGGAAGCACTAAAATATTTATCTAATATAGATCATTCAAAGTTTATAATTTATAGTGACAGCAAAAGTGCTGTAAGTAAAATTAGTGCTATAAATCCTAAATCAAAAGTAAATTACGTTGAATTATATATAATAAATAAAATTATAGAACTTCAGCAACAAGACAAAACTGTTAAGTTGGCATGGATTAAAAGCCATTGTGGAATCACTGGAAATGAGATAGTAGATGAGTTGGCAAAAAATGCTGTGACACAAGGAGTATTAACTGATTATCTTTGCACGTCTAGAGATATAGAATCAGACACGTTCAAAGAGCTTAAGAAGGAATGGAAAGAAAGGTATATTAATGAAAATATAAATACAGGAAAGCATTACAGAGCAATCAGAAACCATATTACGGATAAATCTTGGTTTGCTAAAATGGAGTCGACAAAGGATATGACAAGAACTATATGCAGAATGAGATTTAACCACTGTCTTACACCATCATATATGTTTAAAATGAATCTAGCTGATAGTCCACAATGTACTTGTGGTCAGATGGGTAACCTACAACATAAAATTTTAGACTGTTCTCTTATTTCCAATAAGGTTAATAATTTTTTAAATTCGCTATATTCTTTGACCGATGTCCACCATCCCATTAATTTAAGTTATTTATTAACATTAGAAAACAATGAATTTCTATATAGATTATTGTATAAACATGTTTTAGATATTAAACTCAAATTGTAATTGTAAATATAGAGTAAGTATTTCTTTGTAATTTGTTAGAAAAAAAAAGAAAAAAAAAAAAAGAAAAAAAAATTTAAAAAAAAAGAATAAAAAAAAAGAAAATAAAAAAAAAATAAAAAAAAATTAAAGAAACAAATAAAAGAAAATAAAAAAAAACAAATAAAAAAAATAAAAAAAATAAAAAAAAAACTGAGAAACAAAAAAAAGAAAAAAAAAAATACAAATAAAAAAAAAAAAATTGAGGAACTTGGACAGTCCACAGTAAAGTAGCTATTGAATTAAGTAGATAGCTGCAGAAAAGTTTACTGTGGAACTCTAAGGGCCTCATCACTTATTATACTTATTATACTTATATATAAATAACTAAAAAACAATTAATAGGAAAAAATGACTATATATTAGGGATCAATACTAGTAATAGTAGGATTAGTATTAGTAGGAATTTAGTATATATTGTATAGGAAACAATGATTAATAAAAAAATGAGTACAAATTGTAAGATTGGCGAATGGATTTAGTGTCCGCAGTCATTTAAACACAAACAAACAACAACAATATTTTAATTTTTTAACTTGTCATGAAAGCAATTATTGTTGAAAAATGTCCATTTTTACTTTAAAAACTTTAACAATTTCTAGAATTTTTAAAAGAATACCTAATATCACTGACTATTGCATCTCCTTTAAAAGTTTTGTCATTGGAACTGGATTCAAAAATACAGCAAAACAAACAAATGAGTCTCACAAGCTGCAAAATGTTCTGGAGTGACCAATGACAACAAATAGACGATGAAAGCTTGGCACTGGATTATCTTGTCGCAATTTTCAAGGCTTAGCTTTTAAAAAACGCAGGCTCTTGCTTGAAACCATATGGACATCGACTGTTCGAAACGCCGTCTTACAAATCCCTCAGGTAAAACACAGCACGAACAAAATCGGCTAGTAACTCAAACAAAAACTGACACATTACATTTGAGTGTAAAATTCACCTCTTCTAAAAAAATGTTGGTTCCTAGAAGAATACACAACCAAGCTCTTTTCCCATCAAGATCTTAAACCAACCTCAAGCTGTAACTATACATGTTACCAAACTTCACTATTTCTGATACCAAAAGAACCAATAACAACCAACCAACTGCCCTTGACAGCGGCTCCACGGTAGTAACGAAATTATCATTAGAAATTGATCGCATAACTTTGAATAAACAAACACTTTGAATGAAAAATTTATTTCAAAGTCTTTATAGAAGGTGTATAATAACATGCCCAAACGGGCTATCACAATTACATTACAGAACGTTTTCGGACTGTTAAATCCATCATCAGTGTAAACGAGGTATACATGCTATGAGCCACCAAAATATATGGATCTTTAAATGTTATAAATTTATAGTTGTTTTACATTAATATATAGTTACAATTTAGGATGTTTAAGTTACCGTTGGAATTGGTAACATGGCGACGTATGACTTTAAATGGTTGAAACGCAAATCTTTTATTTGAAAACACAATTCAAGCAGTTCGAATATAACATTAAAATAGACACCGAGGAAGTAACATCCGTAAAATACAAACAAACTATAAAATGGTTTATATTCTCGAGCCGACTTAAGAAGGATGTGAAAACATATTTGGGTTTTAATACGTACGATAGAAGGATACATTAAAAATATTCTTCGATTTTTCAAACATATATGAGGGGATTTCAATATATTACATATACGAGGGGATTTCGATATACACACAATATACAATTTACCTTCAAATTGTATTTGACGCTTGATTCGACTTAAAATATTACTCACATCAATAAGAACAAAAGAATAACAATACCAACAACCACCTTTGATTTTTTTTATATGATAAGAATTGCGTAATATTCATGTTTTTTGTCGGATAAGCTTAAGTTTTATTCTTCTTCTTTAAGTTCCATCTTCTATCGAAGGTTGGAAATCATCATGGCTATGCGGACTCTGTTGACTGCCGCTCTAAAAAGTTCTGCACTACTGTATTCAAACCATTCCCTTAAGTTCTTAAGCCAGGATATTTTTCGTCTTCCCACATTTCGCTTTCCTCGGATTTTGCCCTGCATAATAAGTTGTAATAATGCGTATTTTTGCCCTCTCATCACATGTCCCAAGTACTCAAGTTTTCGTCTTTTAATAGTTAATATTATTTCCGCCTCATTTCCTATCCGTCTAGTTACTTCCATGTTTGATATTCTTTGAATCCATGATATTCGTAGGATTCTTCTGTAACACCAAAA
Organism: Diabrotica balteata; assembly: GCA_918026665.1. NCBI lineage: Eukaryota > Metazoa > Arthropoda > Insecta > Coleoptera > Chrysomelidae > Diabrotica > Diabrotica balteata. The sequence goes on from OU898276.1 coordinate 137,188,055, forward strand.
TTCAAAGGCGGCCAGCTTATTCAGATGAACTTGTTTGAGTGTCCAAGCTTCCAGACCATAAAGAAGAGTAGAGAACAAGTAACATCGAAGCATTCTCAGGCGTAGTTCTAACCTTATATCCCGACAACAAAGAAACTTTTTAAGTTTAATAAATGATGTACGGGCTATTTCAATACGTGTTTTAATTTCTTTGGTTTGGTCTACATCTGATATTATCCATGTTCCTAAATATTTATAGTTATTAACATTCTCAATTGCAGTATCTTCAATAGTCAATTGGATATTTGCATGTGCAGATTTAGTCATGATCGTGCATTTAGTTTTCTTTCAATTTATCTTCAGTCCGTACTCATGACAGCGTTCATTAAGGCATTGCAATAATTAAGTTTTATTAGACATTACTTAAAACACTTTGTTTGGTTTGTGTTTACGTTATTACGTTAAAAAAGTTTAAAAAGAATTAAAATTTTAAGTTTTTATTTTAAAAATGCAAGTGCTTCGTTTTTGGTGCCGGTGTGTGTATATTTAGGGCTTCCTTATTATATCAAGTTGTTACTATTGGTTATTTTTGAAATCATTCATAAACAGCAATCAAACCGGTGACACTAAGTATAGGAGTGGTACCTATCTGACCCCCCAAGCTATAACCAACCACCCCTCCACATCGCAGAACATAACGAACGAGAAGGCTTTGTCCTGTAACTTACTTTGGATGCCCTGGGTAATGGGACGTCTTCTGTTTTACTTTATGTGGTGAAGCCACCTGATTTTAGGGGTAGCTATAAAAGCTTATCTTCCTATGAATGACTGAAGTTAGTTTTTACATATGTTGATTAAATAATATATCATCATTTAAAGCACCTTTGGAGATCTATAGTGATCAGTAAAGAAATTTCTACAGCGATCTATTCCAGAAAATCTGTGATATACTAGGCATGAAGAAAACAGCCCGTCGCCCACAATCGGATAGAATGATAAAGCAGATGAATAAGACAGTTGGTAAGTACTTGACAAAAATAGTGTCCGATTATTAGCGAGATAAGAACCAATAGCATCTGTTCTTCGCAATGGCCTACAAATCCGCTGTTCATGTATTAACAAGACAAACACCAGAAAAAGTACTATTCGGTCGCGAGGTGCGACTTCCTTGTGACCTTGAGTTTTGGATGTCGACCTAAAAAGATTTGGCTAATGAAGATTACGCGTACGATTTGCGAAGAAAAAATGACGATATACACAAGTTGGTTCATTCCCATCTTTAAATCGCTAGCCACCGAATGAAGAAACGGTACGATACCCAAGCCGAAAAGGTATGTTTTAAGAAGAACGTCTGGCGCTATAATCCAAAGAAGTAGAAGGGTTGTTCTTCCAAGTTGCAGCAGTGCTGGGAAGGTCCGTACCTCAATATGGAGAAGAATAACGATGTTATCTACCGAATAAGCAAGATTCCGAGTGGAAAGCCAAGGATTTTGTATCCTTATTTCTATTAGTACTGGCCAATGCTGGTTGTATAAAAAATCAGTTAGATCTTTTCGTAAAGCTTCTAAACGTAACTCTCTGTTGTCGGTAAAAACGAACGATTCGTTCATAAAGATTGAATCATTTCGAAGACTCGTGATTAATAAAATAACGCTCTGTGACCCTACCGTTTAAATAGAAACAAAGAATAGGTCGGAGATTTTTGGCATCCAACAAAGGTATAAGAGTTGTGTAAACTAGTTGTGTAAACGGTAGCTAAACTGTTCTAAGATCACTTCTATATTACTGATATTGACTAATATTACTGATATTGACTACTATTACTGATATTGACTAATATTACAGATTTTGACTAATATTACTAATTTTGACTAATATTACTGATTTTGACTAGCTCAGAACTTTTGTGCTGGTAGAGTAGGGTGTGGAAATAGAGTGAAACACGATATAAAATTAGACAGGGTTTTTTATATTCTTTTCTATTTAAATTGAAAGACAGTCTTAGGATATCCACGTAGTACGTGGCGAACACTTTCATATAAATTTCAGGTAAGTTACAGGTACATAGTTTTCTCTAGATACTTAACTGGGTATGTAAATTGATATAATCTTACTATATTATTAATTAACTTGGCGTATATTAATATTCATTATGTTCTTGTTGAACTGACTAAAGACTTATTTATGTTTTTATTGAAGACTGTACCAACAAGGGTCCTGACGTATTTAAATAACTGGAAAATTCTTACTTGGTAAGCGAAGACATGCAGGAAAGCACAAGTTATCCAACCCCTAGTTAAGGTGAACTGCTGCTACTACAGGTATAACCTGCTATTCCAAGCGTGGGTATATTGGAGTTCTGTAAGCTCTGATATGGTGTGCCGTTGAACTGATATGTAGCTGAACAGATGCTAGGTATATGATACTAGATAGGTGATGCTAGATAGGTGATGCTAGCTAGGTGATGCTAGATAGGTGATGGCCGAATATACGGGCAGCGGCCTTATTAAAGATTTGTAGGTATAAATCCACAAAATTGTGATTTACGTCTTCTGAACTAAATTTTCCTACTAATCTTGATGGATTATAGTTCTTTTTCTTTCTTTTAAATCCGTATAAAATACGATTTTGCCAAAACCATGTGGCTAAGGATCCCTCTAGAAAAGAAAGAGACAGAAGAAGGAAAGAGAGAGACAAGTTGATTTCCTATACTAATTAGGCACTTTTTGGTGACAATCTGACACAAACCAACAGAAATAGCTAGGTTAAGTTCAAGGACATTGGTTGTTAATGACATATAGATATAAATTATTAAAATTAATAAAAAAAGAAGAAGAGTTAAATTCATAGTCAAAAGACTTGATGAATGTAAACAATGATTTCGGATTGTCAGTTGAACTGTCAAAGTTTGAATACGCATTTCAAAGTTTTCTGCGCATTTTTGTAATTTAAGTACAGTATATTTTACGAATTTGCGCTTATTTTGGATTAGAAATTAAAGCTTGGATAATTGTTATTCCAGGTTGGTTTTTTTTTTGAAGTTTGATGGTGGAAGGTGGAAAAATACAAGTAAGAGCCCTACTAACATTTTCTTTGTGATCCTATTCCTTTACACATTTCTTAATCTTCTATATAGTCAAACCACATTTAAACGTTTTGGTAGATTTAAACTTTGTTAACGTTCGCCATTATGGAGGAAAAAATTCCTCCCGACCGGCCACCAGATCCCGACCCTAATATAAGTCAAAATCTGCCTAAAAAGAATGCTACAGAGAATGTAAACATTAAGGAAAAAAGTTTATATTCTGAATCAGATTTGGGGCCCTTTGAGGTCTTTGTTCGGGGTAAAAATAGTAATGTGGGTAACTATCATGTCCTAAGTATTGCTAAGACTATCTTTAATTTAAAACTGAAAGATATTTCTAAGTTTGATAGAAAGGGAAAAAATAGAGTTGGGGTAGTATTCAAGGACAGACAATCTGCCAATTCGTTTTATCCTTAGGAAGGACTGGGAAGAATTAGGTTATGAGGTTTTCATTCCCACTCATCTTATCTCCTGTAAAGGTATTGTTAGGGGAGTTTTTAACTCTTTGTCAGAAGAGGAAATTAAAACGTCAACTTCTACTAATCTACCCTTTTGTAAAGTTATCTCTGTTAAAAGAATGAATAGAAGGGTTATGCAAAATAATTCAGAAACCACTTTCATCCCTACAGGTACTATTTGTTTAACTTTTTCTGGAAGGAATATCCCTAAAGAAATTGAAATTTATGGTCTGCCTATGAAGGTGATACCCTTTGTTAGTCCAGTTCTCCAATGTCATAATTGTCTTTTATATGGGCATTCTCTTTCTCAATGCAAGGGAAAAAAACAGATGTGTTACATGTGGTACAAATCATGATTCTCCCTCGTTTGTACGGTGCAGTAGATTTTGTATGTTCTGTAAAACAGCAGATCATGATTCTAGACATCCTGAATGTAAAGAAAGAAAAAGACAAAAGAGTATTAAAAAACTTATGTCATTTGCCAACTTATCATATTATGAAGCTAACCAAAACATTCCAAGGGAAACATCTAGCCCAAAGTTGAACATTAAGGATTTTCCTAATCTTGTAACTAATTCATCCTCTGCAAATAGTATTTCAATTCAAGAGAGGAGATCAGTTGCTACATCCCTGTCTTCAAATTCTGCTTCCTACAGTCAGATTACAAAATCTATTCCATCAAAAAGGAAAAGAACATTAAATATAGGCTTTGATCAAAGTTCTCATTCTAAAGTATTGAACAATCCTAATGGGAGATCCCCCAAAGAATCTCCTAGTTTGTTTATAAATAATTCTCAGACCCATAGAGATTTAAATCAGGCTATATTAATGCTCAATCAAGATCACAAGGATTTGGTTATGACATTTATTGGTGAATTGATTAATAAAAATTATACTTCTCCTAAGGATCATGGTGGATTAAATGTAGAGATTGAAAATCATAAAAACAAAAGTGTATCACATAATGCTATAAGTACTAGTCAGGAACGAGGAGGGATGGAGGTATCTGGGTCTGAGGACTCAGAATACTAATTCCCCTCTCGTCTTGACCTGGTACATACATGTTTTTAACAATTTATATTTTCAATCATCACGCCCCACTAACTATTATACAATGGAATATAAGATCTTATAATACCAATGTTGATAACTTAAAAGTCCTTATTAAAGACTATAACCCTGATATTGTCCTCATTAGTGAGTCTTGGCTCTCTAACCAACATACAATTAGATGCAGAGGGTATCACATTATCAGAAAGGATCGAGGTGATGGATATGGGGGCTTAATTACCCTTATCAAATACAATATAGATTTTCGGGATATTCATATTAACAATCCTGGTTTTAATTCAGATGTTCAATTTCAACTCACCTTTTTACCCAAGTATAATTTAAATATATTAAATATATATTGTCCTTTGGACAATCTCATTTCCAAAAAATGCTGGTCTTCTTTGGTCAACTCAATTAACAAACCTCTACTGATCATGGGTGATTTAAATTGTAATCATAGAGCATGGGGAAGCTCAAGAGATAGTGTTAATGGCAGAAATATTTTGCAAACTGCAGAAGATCTTAAGTTAATTTTTCTTAATGATGGTTCTCCAACAAGATTGGTTCGTCCTGGTAGCAGCAAATCAGTAGTTGACTTATCATTGGCTTCGATAGATGTGGCACCCAAAATTAGTGGATGGACCACCATTCCAGATACAGGATCTAGTGATCATTTTCCCATTCTATGCTATGTCGGTATCCCACCACAGGACTTTAATCAGGTTTCTAAAAGAAGAAATTTCAAAAAGGCTGATTGGGTTTCTTTCCATGAAAAACTAGAGTGTATTTTCTCATCGTTTCCAATTGAGGACTATGAAAATTTTATCGAATATATATCATCAGTGGCAGACACATCAATTCCTTGGACCTCCTCTTATAACAACAAATATCACATTCCATGGTGGGATGATTCATGTGCTCATATAATACAAAAGAGAGTTTCAGCTATTAATACATTTAAAAATTCTCCTAGTGTTGAAAACTATATTGAGGCTAAAAAATTCATAGCGAAAGCTAGAAAATTCCTAAAATTAAAGCGAAAAATAAGCTTTAGATCCTATTGTAGCAAACTAAATAGAAATACTCCCCTTAAAGATGTTTGGAATAAAATTAACAAGGTTTCTGGTAGTAAATTGTCTCTTTTATCTCAATTGCCACCACAGGAGGTAGCTCAGGAAATTTTAACATTTCTCTCACCTATTTCTGGCGACTTTGAATTACTTTTTAGTCCTCTGCAGTATTCGGAGAAACCCATATCATTTGATGAATATCACAATACTCTTTTTTCTAAAACTAATTCTGCTGTGGGTCCTGATCAGGTTTCATACTCTATCTTAAAAATTTACCGCACTCTGGATCATTACTCTTAATTCAATTCTTTAATGAATGTATCCGGAAGGGACAGGTTCCTCTTTCGTGGAAACAAACGGTCATATTACCCATTGTTAAGCATGGAAAGGATAAAACTGACCCACTTAATTATAGGCCAATAGCTCTATCATCGTGTGTTGGTAAAATGCTGGAAACATTAATTAAAAACAGAATTGAGTGGTTCTTAGAACACAATCATATTTTAAATCCATTGCAACTTGGTTTTAGAAGGGGTAGAGGTTGCATGGAATGCATTTCATTACTAAATTCTAAAATACTACAAGGATTTTCATTGAATCAATTTACCGTAGGACTTTTCCTAGATATTTCAGCAGCTTATGATAGTGTCAACATCTCTCTTTTATACTCTAAACTAATTAAATATAACATTCCTATTCAACTAGCAAATGTCATTTATTCTATATTAAATGATCGTAGTATTTATGTAAAGGACCAAACTGGTCAAATTCATGGTCCAAGAAAAACTAATCAGGGTTTACCTCAAGGCTCCCCTCTAAGTCCAATATTATTTAATCTGTATTCCCTATCTTTATACGAGATTATTCCCAACGGTTGTAATCTGATACAGTATGCAGATGATTTGGTTATTTTGGTTAGTGGGACAGATCTACTTAAATTAATTAATTCTTTGAACTTATTAATGGAAAGGATGGATCTCTGGTTATTAGAACACAACTTTAGTCTATCTTACAATAAGTCCTCAGCAATTATATTTCAAATAGGAAATCGTAAAATTAATCCTCCAAACGTAAAAATTAGAGGTCATGCAATTAAATGGGTCGATACAGTGAAATATTTAGGGGTAGTTATTCAAAAAAACCTAAAGTGGAAATCATATGTGGATTTAATAGAATTAAAAGTAAGTCGTAGCTTGAATGTAATGAGAGCTCTATGTGGAACATATTGGGGTAGTGATCCTAAAACTCTCCAGATAGTTCATAATGGTTTGATACAGAGTCATTTAGATTATGGATGTCAAATATTATCAGATTGTCCCAAGGCGCTAATCAACAGGTTAGATAAATTACAATATAAGAGTATTCGTATCATAACAGGATGTATGAGATCTACCCCTATTTATGCATTGTTAGGTGAAAGTGGTCAAATTCCTCTCAAGTACAGATGGGAATGGCTTAATTCTAAATTCCTCCTAAAAAACCTGATGCTAATTAACAACCCAATAGTTTCTGCCTTGAATGGATTACAGATATCAATGCAATCAAATCCTAATTACTGGAATAAAAAAAGTATTCCCCTCTTAGTTTCCATCATGAATAAATTCCAATATACCCCAAATTTATTTTCTAGCGACTTATTTCCGTGTCACAATTTTGAATTAGAATATCAATTAACTTCTATCCCTATTAGGAATGTACAATCTAATAAAAGTGATGAACATGCATTAGTTCAATTTCAAAGAATGTCACTTGACAATCCACTTCACACTATAATCTTTACGGATGGGTCAGTTGATAGTAAGGGCTCAGCAGGATTTGGTGTTTTTTGTCCTGACTTTGAATACTCATACTCTAGTAAACTCCCTACGCAGACCCAAGTTTGCACTGCAGAAATTATTGCAATTAATCATGCGGTTCAATTTGTCTTGGAGAAGGATATCAAGAGGGCCTTAATCTTGTCTGATTCTAAGAGTGCTATCCAAAAGATAGGGAAAACATCTTACTCAATGGAAACTGAACATACCCCTATCATGACTAAAAGGGGCATTATAGAAGCCAATCAACAGAACATCAGTATTATTTTGGCTTGGATTCCAGGGCATTCTGATATTAAGGGCAATTGTGTTGCAGACAAATTGGCAAACATAGGAAGATCACTAAAGATGCCAGCCAAAGTTAAATTGCATTATTCAAACTACTTATTTTATATTAAAAAGCTAATTTGGACTCTATGGGCACAAGAATGGAATTCAAATAGATCAAAAGGGTCGTTTTATAGAAAAATAGTCAATACATGGAACAAATCACCATGGTTCAATCAATTTTCTTATAAAGACAGAAGGCATATCACCACAGTAATTAGAATGAGAACAGGACATTGTTCCACTCCCGTTCATTTATTCCGCATAGGTATTCAGGACAACCCGTATTGTGAATGTGGTCAAATTGGATCTCTGAATCATATTATCCTAGAGTGTCCAATAAACGTTTCTCCAAATTTTGACCTCTACAAAGAATTGGTTAAAACAAAACTACAAACTCCTATAGAGATATGCTCTTTCCTATCCAATCTTAATCCTCAAAGACTAAATTTATTGATTACTTTTCTTAATCTAGCCAAAATCAATCTATAATTATATATTCTTATCTTATCTACTATAACACAAACTTACAAATTATTCTCTCTTTTTCCACCTGGGTTCTCTATCATCCGTTGGTAGAAAAAAAGAAAAAAGAGGAATTTGGACAGTCCACAGTAAAGTAGCTATTGAATTAAGTAGATAGCTGCAGAAGAGTTTGCTGTGGAACTCTGAGGACCTCATCAAAAAAGACTATGCAGAAAAAGACTGGTTGTTCCTCCAAGCGAGAAAAGTTTTATCCTGTGTTGAATAGACTTTCCTATACTAACTGTTTGGCCCAAGAAAAACACAGATCAATTAGAGGTCTGTGAAGAAGAAGAAGTTTCGACATAGTGTTCATTCAATATAAAATAATTTCAATTTAGTGTTAGCTGGGCAAATTATCCCCTGAGATATTACACAATAAAGGAAGAAGAAGAAGAAGAAACAATGATTTCAGGTTATTTTAGTTAACGTTATTATTAAATGGTTTTCTCTATCTTATTTCAGGTCTGTAAAACTAAATTTATTAAGTTTCTCTTAATTTGTCCTTAAAATATAATGAACCCGTAACAGCGGGCATTTAACAAAAAGGTATCAGCGTTTACATGCGTCCTGGGTAACACTAAATAAACTACCGCTCTCCAGGATCTTCTGACCAAACAATACTTTTAACATAATATGAGCTTAAGTAATTAGTTACATTTTTGTAACATACTTAATAATTTAATAATTTTCATTCTTAGTAATAAAAGTACTATAGAGTAACTAAAAATTTCTTATGAATAAACCGTTTAAAATAAAGTGAAAATAAGTTTTTTTTTGTATTTATATAACTACATTAAATTATTAAAATTACACGACTGTATAAAATTAACAGTAATATTATTTTAAATGAAGGCAAGAGATTTTCATTTCTCTTTCCATTTATGTTAAAGTTAAATAAAACTTTCTTAATTACTCTACGTCCAGACGGTAGGTCTTCATTTTTATAAAATTAAACATAAACAGAAGTAGCTCTTTCAACATTAATTGTCTGGAGGAACGATACTCGAAGTTGAAGTGTTCGAAAATAACTCTCATAAAATCCAATATAAACCTATTAATCTTTCTTGCAGCCACTTTCCGTTGGCTTAATTAAAATTTAAAATATTTCAATTATTTCCAATGAACATCAACCAACCTCCATAGGTTATAATATCATTCCTTCCCTCCAGTAATTTTCTTAACCTCTCCCTCTCGTCCCTTCTTTCGGAGATAATTTATCGAGACGAAGAGCAAAACTCTTTCGGGGATCTTTAATTGGACACTATAAATTTCGTAGCAGCATCGAAATCAGATCACCTACGCATAGGTGTATCAAATAAAACTCCTTGGTTGGGATATTATTTAACAATGAACGTTATATCATCATATTATGCATTATCTAATGGACAGTTCTTATACTTGACTTAATAAAAAAACCTATTATAAAAAAATCTTAAAAAAGTGTTAATTCATAATTTTAAATGGTAGTGCATGATGTGTTTAAAAACAGAGTATTAACAGAGCATCACGTCATCTAGAATTTAACAGATAAGAAACCTAAAAGAATTTAAAATACCCCGGCTGAAAAAGCCAGACTAGACGAACAAAATCAGGTGCAAAAAAATCAATCATCTTATGGTGCCTATCTGTTACGGATGTTAGACACTAACATGGCTATTCTGACTTTGTTGACTGCTGCCCTGAAAAGTTCGGTAGTGGTTAAGTTAAACCATTTTCGCAGGTTATGCAGCCATGATGTTCTTCTTTATCCTGGACCTCTTTTTCCATGCACTGTAGCTTTAAGTGTGGTCAGAAGTAGGTCATATCGTTGTCCATTGCGCATTATATGGCCCAGTTATTCCAGTTCGCGACGTTTTATGGTTACGACTAGTTCGCGCTCTTTACCCATTCTATGTAGTACTTGGTAACTCTGTCTATCCAAAAAATCCTCAATATGCGTCTATAGCACCACATCTCAAATACTTCGAGTCTCTTCAGTGACGCTTCAGTTAAGGTCCATGACTCCACGCCATATAAAAGAACGGATAATACGTAGCATTTTAGTAAACGAACTTTTATTTCCAATTTTATATCGTGGCTTTTAAAGATTTTTTTTTTTTCATTTTGACCAAAGCTATTAACTGATTTAACAGAATTAAGTATTGATACGCTTTAGAACAATTTAAAAAATAATTTAATAGAGTCAAGATAAATATCAACATGAACTAAGTAAAACATACCTGTTTTTTAGTATATTCCAATATTTTGTACAATTTTGTGACAGTAAAGGTAACCTAAAAATTATCACTAAAAATGATGTAACAGTGTAAATAATACAGAAAACTTAATTTAAATTTGCGTACTGCTAATTAATATTATATAAAATATCAAACGGTAAAAATTAATCGTCTTAAGGCCGACCTTGGAGGAATAATATAAACAAGACGCAAATAGTGACTCATCATCATCATTAGCCATTTTGCGTCCACTGCTGAACATAGGCCTCCCGTAAATAATTCCATTGCATCCGATCTTGAGCAACTTGAATCCAGTTAGACTGGATGCGCTTTAAATCGTCCGACCACCTTGTTGGAGGACGTCCTCGACTACGATAAGCATCGTGTCTAGGCCTCCACTCTAAAATTTTCTTTGTCGATCTTCCATCTCTGACCCTAGCAACATGTCCTGCCCAGTTCCATTTCAGGGTTGTAATTCTTTCAACTGCGTCCGTCACACCAGTTTTTCTCCTTACTATCTGACTCGAAACTCTGTCCCTGAGTGATACGCCCAACATTGACCTCTCCATCGCTCTCTATGCCACTTGTATCTTATTAATTACTTTTCTGGTAAGTGTCAATGTTTCTGCTCCATATGTCAAAACTGGAAGTACACACTGATCAAAAACTTTTCTCTTCAAGCACATGGGAATAGCTGATTTAAAGACTTCCCTCAGTTTTCCGTAAGCTGCCCATGCCAGTCCTATTCTCCTTTTTAACTCTGTTGTTTGATTGTCTCTTTCCAATTTAATGTCGTGGCCCAGATACTTATAGGAATACACTTGTTCAATTTGCGTGCCATTAGTGGAAATGTTTTTTGCCAGTACCAGGTTGGTCATGTATTGTGTTTTGGAAAAGTTAATTTTAAGGCCAACTCGTGCACAAGAGCTCTGAAGGTCTTGAAGAAGTTGGCATGCATGATCTACCTGATCTGCAATAAGGACTATGTCGTCTGCAAACCTCAAGTTGTTCAAAAATTCCCCATTTATATTTAATCCAATATTTTCCCAATTATTTTTTCTCATAGCACTCTGTAATAGGGCGGTGAATAGTTTAGGAGAGATAGTGTCTCCTTGCCTAATACCTTTCTCCAAGGGAAATGTGTCTGTGTCACCATAGTACATTTTTACAGCAGCTGTTGCGCTATCATATATATTTCGAAGAAGAGTTGTGTACCTATGGTCAATACTGCACTCTGTAAGAGCTCTTAACATGGAGCTATGCTGGACTGAGTCAAATGCTTTCTCAAAGTCTACAAATATTAATATCAATGGCTTGTTGTATTCTACAACTTTCTCTATCAAGGATTTTATTACTTGTAGGTGGTCATTTGTTCCAAAGCCACTCCTAAATCCGGCCTGCTCTAGAGGTTGGTGAAAATCTAGCTTAGGTCCCAGTCTGTTAGTAATTATTCTCATAAAGAGTTTATATAAATGGGATAATAAGTTGATAGGTCTGTAGTTGCCAATTTCTGTTACATCTCCTTTTTTATGCAATATTATCATAATGGCAATATTCCATTTTTCTGGCGTATTTCCTTCAAAGAGGCAGGCATTATAAAGGGTTTTTTAAAGCCTTTATGACGCATTCGCCTCCTAATTTTATCATTTCACTTACAATGCCATCTTCTCCAGGTGTTTTGTTGTTCTTCATACCTTTTAATGCTGACTTAATTTCCTCTTCGGTTATATCTGGAAGTTCCTCTGACCCTTGATTTAGTATTGCTTGAATTTCTACTTCGGGAATGTGATCATCTCGACTATATAATGTTCTATAGTACTCTTCGATGATTTTTAGTATCTCTTGATGTTCATGTATGACATGTCCTTGATTATTTTTTAACTTATAAATATTCCTCGTTCCTATTTTCAACTTTCGTTTTAGAACTTTTAGGCTTTTGTTTTGTTCTACGGTATCAGTTATTTCCTTAGTGTTAAAGTTCCTTATGTCTTTCCTAATGGCTTTTGAAATGGTTTTGTTTAAATTCCTTAGCTCTGCAATGTTCGTTGTATGCTTTTCTTTCATTTCCCTTCTTTTTTGCATTAGGTTTCTTGTGTCTTCTGTGAGTTTTTCATTTTTTGTTGAGTGCTTGGCTTGGCACTTCTTCTGTGACTTCTTCAGGGCTTCTAACAATAATACGTTATTTTAGACTATTTTTACCAATAATATTGGTAGAATTAGTGACTAATCTGATGCTAAATGTTGTTGTTGATGGAAGGGATATTGTGCATACTTTGGACATAAAATTCGGTTATGCAGGTACAACCAGTCATGTAAACTCCCACATCGCATATTATTAGCCTGGGCAGAATTAGGTTAATTAAACTATGTATTCAAATCGGACCTACCGTTATGAGTCAAAAGGAAAATTTTTGACCAATGTGTGTTACCTGTACTCACTAATGGAGCTAAACATTCACACTCACAAAAAAGGGGTAAGTAAGATGCTCGTGACTCAGAGGGCTATGGAATGCTAGATGTTAAGTGTGTCTCTGAGAGACCAAATACCAAACGAAGAAATACTTAGGGAGTAGGACACGTCGCCAGATTATCAGACAATCGATGCACAAAACATATTGTCGACTAGAGACCAAGACATGAAGCACTATGGAGCAGATGACACTCACCAACCAGATTAACTGACGACCTATGTTCAGCAGTGGACTCATATAGGTTGATAATGATGATGATGAAATAATACGAATGAGCGCTGAAACCAAATACAATTATACCTTGCATCACAGAAATACCTCCTTGGTCTAACCTAACACGTAAAACACAACCGCATCACAAGTCAACATGGTCTATGTGCGTTTATATTGCACAGGTGGGATAAGCTACCCTCTATGTGTAGCCAGCTGGCCTATGAGGACAGCTTGCAAGATTTACTGTTTGCAATAAACGAGTCAATTAACAACATATTAAAGTGGATGAACACATATCTTTTTCGTCAATTTTAGCGTTGTGTAAAATTTTTATCATCGTGTCATGTTTACGGTGTCAAAGGATTTTTATAACTGAATCATGTAATATTAGTGACTCTCCTAGCACATGTTCATTACCCGGACCAAAATCATCTACCGCATCACCACATCTACCCTTTCGACTTTGGCGTTAACATCGCCCATTATGATGTTGATATGGTTAGTTTTTGTGAATTTTAATACTTCATTTATATCTTTGTAAAAATCTAAAACTTCAGTTTCATATTTATCAGCTGAGGATGCGTAAACTTTGATTAGGTTGATATTAATAGGTTGAACTTCACTAATATTATCCACAAAGAAAATGAAATTCCTGTAATATACAAATACCGATAAAGATCCTTAGTACAGATATCCAAATATTAGAAGACAGAAACAATTTATCTAACTCCTGAAGTACCCCAAGTCTTAAATTTTATAACATGCCAATAGAGGGGTCAAAAAAGGGGATGAAAACCAATAGCAATGAAAACTTTTCAAAAAATTGGAGAACCATTAGTTTTCTGTATTCACGAAAATTTTGTCAAACAAGTAACCTAAGATTTAGTTTAGCAAGGTTTTTAAACTATATTCTTATGGCATGTCTTATTTAAACACTATGTTTATATGTAATTAAGCCACGATCATTGGTTTTAATGAAAATCACATTTTTAGATAACTAGTCTTTGACGATTCAATTTCCACGACGGAAATTGTTTTTAAAAAGATTATTATAAAAATTCTGGGAATATAATATATAACCAAAGTTATTGGGTATTAGGTTATAACATTTTAAGATTGGCATACTTAACCTCGATATTGTAGACAGCGGCAGGTAAATGTCTGAAAAAATCAGAGTGTGCTGTGAGAGCGCCTCAGAAAACTGAGGTGTTAGTTCTCAAAGGGACCCAAGAAAGATCCTCTCTTCGCTTTGTAGTAGAAGGTGTGGAGGTTGCACCGGTTAAATCAATTAAATATCTGGGAGTCTGGTTGTCGGAAGGTCTAAGGTTCGGAGTACAAATCCAAAAGACAGCAGAGAAGGCGAACCGAAATCTGTAAGCGTTGATACGGTTGATGCCAAGCATTGGAGGCCCAGGAAGCACCAAAAGAAAGGTGCTAAATGGGGTTTTTTAGGTGGTAGTAATCTCCGCTGCCCCTGTGTGGTGTAGTGTACTAAACACTGCAAAATACGCTAAGCTGATGGAGACTTCGCAAAGGCGAATGCTTCTCAGGGTATCTAGTGTGTATAGGACAGTCTCAAATGAGGCTCTATATGTTATTGGAGAGGTGATACCGATCGTTTTGATGTGTAAAGAGCGAGCGAGGATGTATGTGAGTAGGATGGATGAAAATATACATGAGAATGAGAGAGAAAGAACGACAGTAGAGTAACAGAGAGAATGGGCGAATGATAGTGGAATGGCAAGGTGGACGAAGGAGCTTATTCCCGATCTGAGACCGTGGTGGGAATATAAGTTCAGGAAACTAGACTACTTTCTGACGCAGTTTCTGACCGGACATTGTAGTTTTGGTACCTTCACAAATAGAATAGGCAAATCTGCCTCGGCAGACTGTACTGTCCACGTAGAAATTGTTGCATTTGTAGGGTATTTTATAGATGCGTTTTTTTAATTTTTTTTTTTTGTTTTGTTGGGTTGTATTTTGGACAGGATAAATCTCTTTATAGTTTATTCGCCTTCCGGGTTTGGACCGTGTCATTTGTGAGTGACCCAAAAGTGGGTTCATCTCGACGTTTCGCTACAATTATATGTAGCTTCTTCAGGAGAAACAAAGAAAAGAAAAAAGAAAACAAAAGAACAGGAAGATGGGTAGTTAGCAACGGTAACTCAGTTACTCAACGCAACCAGAGGCGAATACTAACTACCAAGATGGGCATTTGGTCACAGTAACTCAACTACTCAACGCAGCCAGAGGTGAAAACCAAATGCCAGGACAGGGATTCACGTCCAACAGCTCAGAACACTAACGCGTCGAGAGGCGGGGAGTGAATCCGACGATTACTCCGCTACCGCTCTATTTATAGTCGCGGTGCCTGTCGTGTCGGGACGTATCGGCACACTTCGTGGCGCGAACGTCAAGAAGCGCGCGCTGGCCAATCATGTGGTGGCGGGACCGGATGGTGGCTCTAGACTGAGATTCCAGATGGGAGACAAGTAGTATCCTTCCTCTCGATTGATATTATGGGGATTTTTTCGGATCTCTAGAGATTCGCGGATTTTCCTGGAATAAAAGAAGGGGCTCTTAGAAATAATATGGGTTTTTTCGAACAATATGGAATGACCGGTTTCTTGGCAGTGTTCGGCAACTGCAGAATGGGAGAAAAGACCTGATCGAATGCATCTTTGATGCTCTTGAATCCGAGTTTTGACGGAACGACCAGTTTCGCCAATATACACATGTCCACATGAACAAGGAATAGAATAGACACCACAGGAAGATAGGGGCGGTAATGGGTCCTTAGGAGAGGGTAGATATTGTGAGATTTTCTTGGGTGGTCGAAAAGTAGTCCTGATACCTTCTTTGCGAAGAATTTTGCCAATCCTATCAGTGACATTTCGAATGTTAAGAAGTCCATAGTTCCAAAAAACTCCATCTGCCCCAGAATTTATGGTCTTCCGAAAATCCATAAAGATAACGTACCTCTTCGTCCCATTGTGACTACGATTAACTCTCCTACCTACAAACTCGCAAAGTACTTGTCCAATCAGTTTAAGACCTATACTGGTCGTACCTCTTCTTATGTCCGAAATTCCACACATTTCATCACCTTAATCTCCTCTCTCACAGTCGATCTCCAAGATATTCTCGTCAGTTTCGATGTATCATCCCTATTTACCAATATTCCCATACATGACTCTCTAGTTGTTCTGCGAGATCACTTGACCAATGATAACAAGTCTTTGGTTTTGGCAGATCTTGCCGAAAAATGCCTCCTTTCAACATATTTTTCTTTTAGAGGCAATTTCTATAAACAAATATCTGGAACACCAATGGGTTCTCCCCTTTCCCCTGTCATTGCTGACATTTTCATGGAAGCCTTTGAGTCTTTAGCCTAGAATCTTACCCCTTAAAACCAAAAGTCTGGTTCCGCTACGTTGATGATACATTTATCATCTGGCCCCATGGTCAGCATACCCTTTCTTCGCAAAGAAGGTATCAGGACTACTTTTCGACCACCCAAGAAAATCTCACAATATCTACCCTCTCCTAAGGACCCATTACCGCCCCTATCTTCCTGTGGTGTCTATTCTATTCCTTGTTCATGTGGACATGTGTATATTGGCGAAACTGGTCGTTCCGTCAAAACTCGGATTCAAGAGCATCAAAGATGCATTCGATCAGGTCTTTTCTCCCATTCTGCAGTTGCCGAACACTGCCAAGAAACCGGTCATTCCATATTGTTCGAAAAAACCCATATTATTTCTAAGAGCCCCTTCTTTTATTCCAGGAAAATCCGCGAATCTCTAGAGATCCGAAAAAAATCCCCATAATATCAATCGAGAGGAAGGATACTACTTGTCTCCCATCTGGAATCTCAGTCTAGAGCCACCATCCGGTCCCGCCACCACATGATTGGCCAGCGCGCGCTTCTTGACGTTCGCGCCACGAAGTGTGCCGATACGTCCCGACACGACAGGCACCGCGACTATAAATAGAGCGGTAGCGGAGTAATCGTCGGATTCACTCCCCGCCTCTCGACGCGTTAGTGTTCTGAGCTGTTGGACGTGAATCCCTGTCCTGGCATTTGGTTTTCACCTCTGGCTGCGTTGAGTAGTTGAGTTACTGTGACCAAATGCCCATCTTGGTAGTTAGTATTCGCCTCTGGTTGCGTTGAGTAACTGAGTTACCGTTGCTAACTACCCATCTTCCTGTTCTTTTGTTTTCTTTTTTCTTTTTCTTTGTTTCTCCTGAAGAAGCTACATATAATTGTAGCGAAACGTCGAGATGAACCCACTTTTGGGTCACTCACAAATGACACGGTCCAAACCCGGAAGACGAATAAACTATAATTCTGACTCTGGCCGTGGAAGCCAACGATTTCAGGATAAATCTCAGTGTGTTAATTGTTTTGAATGTTGTTTTAATGTCGTTCTTTTTTAAACTAAATAATACTTTACTTTACTTTATCGTGTCCACAGATCACCTATACCTCCCTAGATGTTCCACGACAATACTTTAGTTGGATATGAAATTCAGCGCTCAATAAGATTAGTATCGGAACTAATTCAAGTGAGAAATTACGCGGGAAATTCAAATTTTAATTTTGGTGGGAAAATTTAAATAAAGTTTAAAATTTTTAAATATAATTTGGTATATTTGAAAAAAAAAATGGATGACATTTTTAATTTCAAATATACACAATACTATTTAGGAAAAATAAAACAAAATGTAATTTATTTATTTATTTAATACTTGTAAAACAACTTTGTAATTTAATATAGAATAAAAATATGCTATTATCACTGAAAATTGTACAATTTTATGGAAAAAGCTTACAAAAAAGTCAGAAAAATAGCAATTGAAAATTCACTGAAATTACATAAATCGTCAATATTACAAAATAAAAAATAATAAAATACACAATGTATTGCAAAATTTAAATAAATTGCATAATAAATCCTTACGAACTAATACATTTTAATACAAGTTTCTGCATGTGATACTCAAATATATATTTATACAAATTGTTTAGTTACTTGTACATAGCACTATTCGTTAAGAAACTCTTCTACTGAATAATATGATCTTTCAGATAGATAGGATTTTGTTCTTTTACGGAACTCAAGGAAAGAAGTTGCAGATTTAAGTTCATCAATCAGTTATTTGTTCTCTAATATCAAATATTTATTGGACTCACCATACAAATGTAAGCTAGGAATTGCATTTTTATACAATTTATGACTCCATGAAGAAACAAACTTATCTTCAAAGTGTCTGTGGCAGATTCGTTTTGTTTTATAAACTGTACTAGCATTCATCATATCTAAATTAGGATTATTTATAACACTAAGCCACTTCCTAAATCGTGTAATGTCTTCATCAGGATTTGGAAAGGTATGACGAACTAGTACATTGTAGGATACAACATTTATTGTAAAAAACCATATTTAACTGATTATTATTAATCTGCAAAATACTATTTGAACACCGCCAGGAACATTTAAAACATAGATCACTGAGGTAGGTGATTTGTAATTTACAAACTAACAAAATCAAAATATAGACGCTAATATGACAATTGGCGATTGACAATTATAATTCTTTTCTTAGTTGTGTTCTAAACCTAAACTGCAGAGTAAAAGTAGAGACAGAGTAAAGCGACATCTGAAGATTAGTATCGGTACTACAAATGACATTAAGTTTAGTTTGACCTTGAGCTACCTACGTGAAAAGTCTAGTTATTAGTGGTCTGTGATCGTGTCTGGACATGTCATTCATAAAATTTCGGCCCAGTATCGGGCTACGTCGGTTCCATCTTTGTTGGCGAGCCACAAATCTTCAAGGGTACATCGATGAAGACAGTTTCTGCATGTAAGAAGATGTTCCATATTCTGTATTTCTCCACAGTCACGGTTCACATCATCTTGGTCTATTTTTCTCCATTTTGCCATGTTTGATTTTACTGTAGCAACCCCCGTTCTTATCCTATTCAAGGTTTTCCACGTTTTAAAGTCTAGGGTCTGGCCGGTCCATTGAACCTGGGGAAGTGGAAAATACTCAGGCGGTTCATCCTGCACTGTTCCAAGGAAGCTTTTCCTAGATTTTAGTCGCTTTCGTGGTATTCGAGCTTTGTATAGGGCATGCCGATCGTCCGCGATCTGTTTAATTTTCTCTATGTGTTCTGCAGCGCCTCTGCGTGGTGAAGGTTCTGCAAAACCCGCTGCTCTATATAGATTTGAAAGTGACGTTGGTTTCATGCACCCCGTTACTATCCTGCATGTCTCATTTAGCGCAGTATCAACTTGTTTGGTGTAAGCAGATCTGCTCCAAACGGGGCACGCATATTCAGCAGTTGAGAAACACAGTGCCTGTGCCGTTGTTCTTAAAACGCCAGGACGTGCGCCCCATTTACTTCCCGTTACGTTCGAGTTACTCCAAGATATATAGGTTGATTTGTGTGTTCTAATGCATTACCATTCCACACAATTTGGAGTTTTCGCTTGGTTTCCTTTGTGCGAAGGTGGAAAGCGCAGACTTGGGTTTTAGAGGGATTGGGTCTCAGAGAATTCTGCAGGTAGTATGCTGTCCTTGTTTTTAAGGCAGTTTCGAGTTTCTCCTCCAGTTCTTCAAAACTATTTCCTTGAGCACATATTGCAAGATCGTGAGCATAGAGGAAGTGCTTGGTTTCGGTCGAAGTAGGTTGGTTGTTTGTATATATATTGAAGAGCGCATTGGTGCTAAAATACTTCCCTGTGGGAGGCCGTTTTTTTGAACTCTCCACCTACTTACTTTACCCTCCAGCATAACGAAAAAACGTCTATTTTGCAGTAAGGAATATACGACCTTTCCCAGATGGTGGTCATTGAGAGTGTCGTATAATTTACGGAGCAATGTTTTGTGCCTTACTGTGTCATAGGCTTCTGTCAGATCTACAAAAGTAGCCCCTGTTATAAGTTTTTCTTCAAAGCCCTCTTCAATGTGTTCTGTTAATGCGAGGACTTGACCTGTGCAAGATTTGCCGGGTCTGAATCCTCCTTGTTGTGGGATGAGGTGCTTGTCGACATTTTTTTCTATTCTGGCGAGTATAAGTCTCTCGTATAGTTTAAAAAAGTGACACAATAGCGAAATAGGTCTGTAGCTACTGGGGTCTTCTGGATCCTTTCCTGGTTTTAACAAGGCTATTACTTTAGCTTTCCTCCATGATTTTGGAATTTTGAAGGTTTTGCAGCACGTGTTATATAATTGTAAGATCCAGTTTTTTGCTCCTTGGCCTAAATGCTTTATTTGTTCACTGCATATATCATCCACACCTGCAGCTTTCCCGTTTTTTAACCTGTTCAGACCGTCGTGGAGTTCTTTTAGTGTAAAAGGAGTTCCTAGGTGGTTTGTCTCCGAATCCAATCTTCTCCTAGTGTTTGGGTCCTTATATCGGTTAGTATTTCTTCCATTCGTAAGGAGTTGAGTAGCGACTTGGTTTGCTGTAACCTTGCAAGGTGGTTTATGTGCCACATCAACTGCAAAGTAAACACTATTGACGGCGTCCCCTGGAAACGTCTACTAGTAGACGGCTAATCCTTCCAACACCGGACCAAACCAAACTAAATAATAATTTCTCTAAGCAAAATTTTGGGTTAGTCATGAGTTCATGCTTATTTACATTTTTGGAGGATTTTAATAAAAGTAAAAACACATAAACGACAATGAAATCATTAAATTAATAAATTGGTAAATAGTAGAACGGTACAACTCTTACATCAAAAAATTATTAATTTTTACAGAAATATTGCCAAGGCCAAAACAATATGTTTCAATTTACGTATCATGAAACTTACATATTAATGCCAAGATAAAAATGATCTCTATGTTTCTGTTAGAAATCAACTCTGTAATGATAATGCCTAAAATCTATACTCAGTATTTATGTGAAAAAGGTTTATTGTAATTTCTTTAATAATTTTAAAAATTAATTTTTTTACAATAACCCACAGAACTTCTAAAAATTCTACTCCGCGCGCCCATGATATGAAAATAAATTAGATTCATTCAATTTATGAATATAATTAGCGTGTAATTAAGCAAAGCTCTGCATCGAGTGACTTTTTTATCGTGTTCACCGATAGTATAATAAATTCGACCCACACACTCTTTGTTGTTGGACGTTTTGACTGAACAAGATGTTGAACTGTTGGCAGTTATATTATTATGTTCTTTTTTTTTAATATTTACTGAACTGTTTTAAAATTACCGAAAGTAATAATTTTAATGGTAAAATATTTCTAAACTTTAAACAGATTCACTTAACCCTTTCAGTCCCAGAAGTATTTAGAAGTACCAGTAACCGGAACCATCCGTATATTCCAGATATTGATACAATAGAGATAATACTTTTTTTAAAGAAAAGAGGATGCTATAAATATTTTTAAATAAATTTTTAAACAATTTAAATTTTATAATTGATGTTGTGGTGTTACTAAAACAATATGGTACTGAAAAGTACCGGTGACATAAATTCAGAGTGAAAAAAAATATTAAGGCGTATTATGGTAACTACATATTTAAATTATTTATCTAATGATAGTTTATGAAACAGTTCTTATTTGATTAATACATAGAAAAACTTTACATAAAGACCAAATTGACATCAGTTTAGACTGTATTTTGTTTATACTAGAGACTTCACATCTTCCCCTTCGATCAACAAATTTTGGCCAGTGATTTCTTTTATTGGACATCTTATTTCCCAAGAAACTCAAAAATTATGCTATAGTTTTTTCCTCTAGGAGTCTTTTCTGTTTCTGTAGGGGGAAGCAAAACAGAGGCTACTAGTAATTTTATTTCTAGACATGCCCAAAAAAGTCGATTTATTAGATCTTCTGTCCAAACCTTAACATTGCCTTAGTTTTTCATAATGGTCACCACCGCTCACAGATTCATTATAATCTTTTATTATTTGGGGTGCTGGGATGTTGATATTTTTGCCATCACGTTATTTTTGTTTCAATGAGGTTGATTCACTCCCGAATGAAACTCATGAAAGTTGGAAGCAGTGGTAACTATGTGATTATCCTTAAACTTAAAAAAAGAAATATATATATATGTATATATATATATAATATATATAATTATATTATTATATATTATATATATTATATATATATTTCACAGCGTGCTTCTATCAAAGATAAAATAACTCGTTCACCTAAATTATATTTAAAGTATGTTTCTTGAAGTTTTTGGGTTTTTCCTTGATATACTTGAATTTTTTACAAAGCCATTTACGTCAGAGTAACACCACAGCTTATACCCTGTTTTTATCGATTTCAATGGAATATATTGTTTAATACATGATCGGCCTATAAATTTTACAATTCACTCTTCGACACACACTTTCTGTCCACCACACTAATTACCAAATTGAGAATTTAAAAAATCCATCAAAGGTTTGATTTTATATAACCGATCGGTCTTATTTTTTTTTTGGTATTAGCGAGTTGTCGTTTACATAATTAGTCGTAATTTACAAAAACTTTGATAATCTGAAACCTATTCCTTGGCATAGTTTTTCCAACAAATGAAACATATAAATCTTCTTGACTTGACAAATAATTTCGGGCTCCAGCGACTATATGGTAGCCCATTAAGAAGTTCATCCTGATAAGTACTAAAAGTTCTTCCTTAGACATATTTAGTTGTTTTCTCTTTTATTTGGTATAAAGGTTACTCTAATAAGTTATATCTTCTATGCTTTTATTCAATTCTAAGTTTTACCAATTCTAAGACAAATCACAGAAAAGGCCATCGAGTACAATAAACCAGCATATCCATGTTTTATAGACCTGACAAAGGCTCTCCATCGGATCCAAGTCGAAGACGTCTTACACCTACTGTATAAAAATAACATACCAATCAATATTATACAAACCATCGAATACATCTACTTCTATAATCGAATATAGGCAAATATAAATGAAAAACTAACACAGTGTATACCAATTCAAAGCGAAGACAGACAGGGTGACTTGTTAAGCCCACTTCTCTTTTATATAATAATGTACGAAATAATACAAGCACGTAAAGGTCATGGCTACTAAAGGGAAACGATGGGGTTATTTTCAACGTTCCCTGAGAGCACCAAAACCCTTGTGGTGACCTGTCTTGATTTGTTACAGGATTTAAGCGTAGGTTGCTGATTCGTGTTGTTACTCTTGTGGGGGTGAAATTATACACTTACACTTTACTTCTTGGATTTATTTTACTTGCAAACTATTTTACATATATACACCTTGCACTTTGCAACACTAAACTAACTTAACATAACTTGTAATATATATATAATATATATATATATATATATATAATATATATATATATATACGGGTGAGAGAGAACGGGGAGAGAGAATAACTTATTTAGCGACTTCTTAACTTGAACTACTTAATGCGACTGCCCTTATATGCCTGTATGCAATATGTGGCCAGCTTGGGTAAATGACAAAGGGTCAGCGGGTGTAAGAGGGGCGTCAAATGCACTGAAGATTTCTGGTTCTTTTAACTAATAAGGGCTAACATGTGTTATTCAGGAACAGAGGCGGCGTTAGGTTAAATTAAAACAGTTAAAGAATTAGTTGGTTTTCCAACATACTCCCGGGCCTTGAAGCATTGCTTCAAATAATAAATAGTTAGCGACATAACAAGAGAAAAACAACAAGAGACAACAACAAGAGCAAAGTTACTAAATTAACAGAAGATGAATTCTACTGTAAACCTAGTTCTAGAGAACACTTAACAATAAACTATCAACTAAACATAGAATGCATGGGTGAGTAAACTTATTCCCTAAAAAATATTACACTTAGTAGCTAATCAACACTTTACAATACAATATAACATTTACCTAATATTTACACAGAATACTCTTCTGGCAATGGACACAATTTTGTGATGGGACGTGTGAAAGTTCCATCCTTCGTTTTGATCTTAACAACCCGCACCTTGCCATTACTGCTTGGTAGACCTCAATCACTCTGGCAAGCGGCCAATATAAGGGAGGTGTATTATCTTCCTTCAACAAGACAAGATCATTTTCTTTCATATTTTTGTTTGAGGTGAGCCACTTGGGGCGGTTTTGCAACCTATTCAAGTAATCTGTGCTCCATCTTTTCCAGAAAAGTTGTTTGATTTTTTTGCAATTTTCCCAGAGATTTAGTCTAGAGGAGGAAATTTCACTTACATCGGACTCTGGGAAAGAGGTGAGTGGTTTGCCTATTAAAAAGTGGCCAGGGGTGAGTACAGAGAGATCCCCAGGCTGATTGGACATGGCACTGAGGGGGCGAGAATTGAGAACAGCCTCTATCTGGGCTAATACAGTGGAGAATTCTTCAAAAGTGAGGTTTAGGTTGCCAACAAGCCTGTGGAGATGGTACTTCGCACTTTTTATGGCACTTTCCCAGATCCCACCATGATGTGGAGAGTGAGGAGGTATAAATTTCCATGTAATCTCAGAGGAAGCGAGAAAATCCTTTATTGACTTTTGAGTGTCTTGGTTCCGCAAGAATTGAGCAAATTCTCTCAATTGATTTTTGGAGCCAAGAAAGTTGGTTGCATTATCAGAAAATATGACAGAGGGATTGCCACGTCTACTGATTAAAACGCTTGAGGGTGAGCAGAAATGATTCTGTGGTTAGATTGGAGACAAGTTCCAGATGGCATGCTCGAGTGACCATACAGATAAACACAACAATATAACATTTGGTTACAGGAGCCTTACGAAGTTTGGAAGTTTTGAGGTTGTATGGTCCACCTAGATCTGTTCCAACATTTGTAAATGGTTGCGAACACACTAGACGTTCTCTTGGCAAGTCTGCCATCAGCTGAGATGCTGTTTGAGCCTTAAAACGGAAGCATATCTTACAACTGTGAAACAATTCTTTTGGATCTCCCGCAGAGCATGAAGAGGCCAATATTTTAGTCTAAAGTTGGAGAGTGTACATTGTGGACCAGCATGACACAATCTAATATGCTCCCTTCTTAGCATAAGTTTCACTAGCTGATTCCTAGAAGGCAAGAGAAGAGGATACTTTTGGTCAAATGGTACAGAAGCATATTTTAACCTTCCACCAACTCTCAACATTTCATGTTCATCCAGAAAGGGGTTCATGGACAAAAGGGATTTGTTTGTAATTGGCCTTTTAGTTTTGAGAAGGGAAATTTCTTGTGAAAACGAGTCATCTTGTATGAGTTTGACAATTACGAGTTCAGCCGATTTGGGTTCCCTTACAGAAAGATTGTTGGAGAATTTTTCTGATGGTTTTCTGGTATTATGAGCAAATCTTAAGCAATAAGCAATCACTCTTTGTAGATTTGTAAATGAAGAGAATGGTCGAATGAGTTCATCTAGGAATGAGGGAGAGACTTGAACATGATGGACAATCTGAGATTTTCTTTCCGCTGGAACGTGATTAATTTTGTTTTTTGAATTGAAAAGGGTGAGATTTAAATCAACTTGGGACAGAAAATGTGGACCATCAAACCAGAGTGTACTGTTCGGAAGTTCTAACGGTGATATACCTCGAGACAAAATATCTGCAGGATTTTCCTTGGATTTAACATACCTCCAGATAAATTCTGAGTTTTGTTGTATTGTTGCCACTCTATTGGCAACAAAGGGAGTCCAACGTGAAGGAGGTGATTTTAACCAAGCTAGAACAATCTCTGAGTCACTCCATAAATTTATGGAATCAATTTGTGGGATTCTGATTTTAAGGGTACTAACAATTCGTTGGGTGAGTTTTGAGCATATAACCGGCACCCATAAGTTCGAGTCTGGGAAGGCTAACAATTTTGAGAGGCGCCACTCTGCTTTTAGAGGCGATAAGATCACAAGAGAAAGTGTTAGAATCATAAATAACACGAATGTATACACATGCAGCATTATGCTTGTATACTAGCATCTGAGAAGCCATGAATTTCGATCTTTCTAATATTTTTATTTTTGAAAAGACATCTAGGAATTTTTAGTGATTGCAAGCAAGATAGACCTTGAATGAATCTGAGCCATTCTTTCAAAATTTCAGAGCTGAGATGGTCATCCCAATCAATTTTTGCAAGCCAAATTTTTCTCATTATTAATTTTGCAATAATTACTACTGGAGCAATGAGACCTTCAGGGTCAAAAATTTGAGCTATCAGCGAAAGCACTTCTCTTTTAGTATAGGTGGTTTTTATGAGTGATTCTTGTGAGAACTGAGGTACAGAAATTGAGAATACATCTGAGTTGGCATTCCAGTAGAGTCCTAATACCTTACTATTACCATTTTCTGGAGCTATAAACATAATTGGAATCATGAGAACGAGAGGAGACATTTTCCAAAAATGTTTGAGAGTTAGAACACCATTTGTGTACTGATATTCCTACCTTGTTCAATAATTCTGTGATTTCAAAATATGCCTTTAAGAGATTTGTTGGGTCATTAGCACCATACAACATGTCATCTACATAGCATGCATTGAGAATAGCATCACTTGCAAGAGGATATGATCCTTGATGAGTGCGAGCTAACTCGACTAGACATCTACAGCTAAGAAAGTTACCACAGTTAGTACCATATGTTACAGTATTCAACTGGATGCATTGCAACTCATCTTGAGGGGAGTTTCGCCAGAGAATGTTTAGGAGATACCTTTGAGTGGGGTTTATGAGGATTTGCCTGTACATGTGCCTGAGATCAGAGGTAAAAACATATAGAAATGTTCTAAAATTTATGAGAGTGTCAATTAGTTCTGGTTGAGTTTTATACCCCTTCAACATAATGTCATTGAGTGAGATACCTGAGCTTGTTTTCATGGAACAATCAAACACAACACGTAATTTGTTTGTGAGCTTTTCCTCACGAATAATACAATGGTGTGGGATGAAGTATTTGTTTTCTGACATTGGGTTTGTGAGTGTGAGAGGTACCACCTTTGCATGACCAAGAGAGAGATATTCTTGTATGAAGTTCTTATACTGGGTGTAAACTGTGCTATCTTTTACAAGTTTTCTTTCTAGATTGTAGAACCTCTGTCTTGCAGAATAAAAGGAATTGCCTAGTCTTTTAGGCTCTGCTGAAGATCGTAGTGGCAGATCTACTTGAAACCTACCTTCAGGTAATAATTTTGTGGTGGTTTTAAAGATATGTTCAGCAAGTTCATCATCCTGACTGAGCATGGGACTTTCGGGGAGTTCTTCAACCTCCCAAAACTTTTGAATGAGTGCATCGAGAGGTTCAGTGTTATGCAAAAGAATTGATACAAAGAGAGACCTGAGTTGAGAAAGAAGAATTCTTGTTATTGTCCGAGACATGTGCATGATAGTTGGGAATTGACTGTGAAGGTAGTCTTCCTTGGAAAATATATCCAAGATGTGTATTTTGCAGTATAGGGCCATTTCCAAGTTTTATTATTCCATCTGTTAACAGATCACAATATATGTCATTGCCCAATAACATATCAATTTTACCAGGTACTGAGAATGAATGATCTGCAAGATTTATATCATGAGGTATACTTAAGTGAGACCTACTTATCTTTACCTGCGGTAATTTACACGTTACAGTTGGCAGTACAGCACACGATACATTAAATCCATTTTGTGTCGTTCTGAAGGGATAGATAATGAGGTCTATCATTTTGTTGGAGGTGGAATAAGATTGAAATAAGGTGGAAATTTTAAGTAATCTATTATAAGAATGAAAACCTAACCTGTTTACCAACTCTTGGGTTATAAAACTTGTCTGGCTGCCATTGTCAAGAAGAGCACGGGCATGGACTAAATTTTTATCTTTGTCCACTAGTGTAACGAGAGCTGTAGCCAATACTACTTCATTCGTGAGTGAGAGTGCAGAGAATGACTGTGTTACACCGTGTGAATCAAAACTGTGAGAACCAGATTGACTTTGTTGAGGATCATGATAGTGAGATGAGGTACCTGGTTGATTAGAGGGTGTATTATGTTGAAATACATGTGGATTATTAGACCTAGTAGTGTCTTTATTTGTGCTATTAGCATGAGTTTGAGCAAGAGACAATGAGGCTTGAGGATTAGACAGAGTATTTTGAGAATTGTTTCTATTAAGAGAGTGGTTATTATTTCTGATCATGTGAGCTTCAGGAGGAAGAGATCTTTGTGTAGCAGTTGAGTGTTGTATATGATTGTCTCTATGAAGGAGTGAGTGATGTCTTCCATGACAGATAGAACAAGTTGACTGTGAACCACAATTTGCAGTGAAGTGCCTTGTTCCCAAACAATTTCTACACAATTTCTTTGTGTTTACAAACTTCAGTTTTTCCTGAAGCAATGAGCTTTGAATCCATTGCAATTATAAATTGTATGATTTTGAGAACAAAACAAGCATCTTAAATTATTTGGTTTACTTTCAATATTAGAGAGATGTGTTACACGAGCATGACTACTAGAATTATATTTTTGAGTCTGAGGATTAGAGCTATGCAGTTTCTCAAGGATTTCACATCTTTTCTCTAAAAATATAAAAAGCTGTGCTAATGTAGGTATTTCCTTGGAACCAAGTTCATACTCAAATGCCTTATGAGAGTTAAAATCTACCTTTTCTAAGATTAATTCAATCAAGATAAGATCCCAATGCTGAACTGGAATCTGGCATATTACTGAGAGACTGCATAGTTTGCTTTATATTAGTCAAAAAGCTTCGAAGTGATTGTGGAGTGCATTTAACTAGGGATGGAATTTTCAATAACCTTTTAATCAAACTACTAACTATGCGAGCTTTATTATCATACCGTTCCTTTTAAAGTATTTAGAGCAATATGGAAATTAGTATCAATCACTTCCAAACTTTTAATTAACTCCAAAGGTTCACCATTAACATGCGTTTTTAAATATATTAGCCTTTGTAAATTATTCAAATCAGGATTTTCAATTACTAAAGTGCTGAAGAGTTGAATAAAAGAGTTCCAATCTGAGAATTCACCTGTGAAAATTTTCATTGTTATCTCTGGCAGTCTTATTGAATGTTTAGAGGCATGACTTTGTGAAGTATTGTGAGAATCTACATTTGTTACAATTTCATTAATATTTTTAATTTTTCTTTGAATCCCTGCCAGAGCATTAAAATACTTACATTCGACATCATCCCTATCTGAAGATTCAACATCAGCATCATCAGAACATTCGATCTGATGTTGAATTGCTTCATATTGTTGAAAATAGGTCCTCAGTTGCCTTTCCCTATTTTCAAAGTGCAAGATGTCAAGTTCTGAGTCTTTGTTAATGTTGAACCAATTGAAAATTCTAGTAATACCTGCCTTTAATACTTTTCTTTCAGTTTTTAATGTGTCCAAAGCCATTTTTTAAAGAGATTGATATAGTTATTATTGATATGATAAAATAAAATATACAAATTTATATGTTTATAATATATATAAACTCGTATAAACACACAATTACTACTATAATTTTATACGAATTACTATTTTAATCAGTTTTTTTAAATCCTTATGTGAGTTTAATTGAATATAATAAAATTAAAATTTCTAGTGTCTAACCTTTAAATAAACCAAAACAAAACACAAAAACACACAAACTGTCAACAACTTCACACCTGTTGTGAAATCCGTCGCTCTGTTCGTGTCGTCGAGAGTGAAGAATGAGAGAGAAAGAGCCGCTTACCTTGTGTGTATGAGAGAGATACCTTGTAGATTGCTCGGTTACTCGACAATCGGTGTATTCGAAACTTGAAGACGTACACTCCGTATACTAACCATGTGCTGCGTTCGGTGTGTTGCGTTGCAGATGCAGAGAGAGAAAGGGCGATGATTCCGTGATGTGGCGTTACCGGCTTTTTGATTTGAATTTTAGCGCCTTTTTTCTTGTTTCTTAAATTCACCTTCCACAAGAGATCTAGCGATGAAGGACCATAAAGGGAAACGATGGGGTTATTTTCAACGTTCCCTGAGAGCACCAAAACCCTTGTGGTGACCTGTCTTGATTTGTTACAGGATTTAAGCGTAGGTTGCTGATTCGTGTTGTTACTCTTGTGGGGGTGAAATTATACACTTACACTTTACTTCTTGGATTTATTTTACTTGCAAACTATTTTACATATATACACCTTGCACTTTGCAACACTAAACTAACTTAATATAACTTGTAATATATATATATATATATATATATATATATATATATATATATATATATATATATATATATATATATATACGGGTGAGAGAGAGAGAGAGAACGAGGAGAGAGAATAACTTATTTAGCGACTTCTTAACTTGAACTACTTAATGCGACTGCCCTTATATGCCTGTATGCAATATGTGGCCAGCTTGGGTAAATGACAAAGGGTCAGCGGGTGTAAGAGGGGCGTCAAATGCACTGAAGATTTCTGGTTCTTTTAACTAATAAGGGCTAACATGTGTTATTCAGGAACAGAGGCGGCGTTAGGTTAAATTAAAACAGTTAAAGAATTAGTTGGTTTTCCAACAGCTACATAATGGGAAACAAAGATCTCCAAATATTATGCTATGCAGACGACGCCGCATTAATCGCCGAGACAAAAGACGAGCTCCAAAGATTAACACACATCTTCAATACAACAGCCAAGAAATACAATACGATAATATCAGCAGAAAAAAACAAATGTATGACAACATCTAAATACCCACTACGGTGAAAAATCGAAATTGATGGGAAAATAATAAAGCAGTAAACACGGTTTAGATATCTAGGAATAGATATAACTAGTTACGGAGATGTTGAAGAAGAAGTACGACAATAAAGCTTAGAAGCACCTAAAGCAGCGAGATCTCTTAATGACACAATCTGGAAGAAAAAACACCTAGGATAAGACACAAAAACAGCAATTAGACTTATATTAACATACACGGTGGAGACAAGACCTGACAGATCATGAACGAGACGACCACTCAAAACAACAGAGATGAAAATACTCTGACGGATATCAGGGAAAAGTCTGTTGGATAGGGAGAGAAGCGAAAACATAAGAAGAGTATGCAATGTAGAAGACAAAAACGGGTGACAAAACGAAAAGAGGAGTGGAACGAACACATCGGTACAATGGCAGAGGATATAATATATAGAGGTATAAATAGCACGAGATAAGTCACCAAATGGACGAAGAAGTATTGGTAGATCAAGAAAAAGATGGTGAAACAATTTAAACAATTTAGGAGGCTAATATTGAAGAAGAAACCGGGTTTAAAGCCTACAAACAAATAGGAAGAAAAAGAAAAAGACAAAAAACTTACCCTGCCATTTTTGATAAATAAAAAACTGTATTGTGACGTTATTTCGACACTAAAAAATACACTCTGAATGAAACACCTATAGACAGCCCTGACAACCATAACAATGATACAAACAAATAAAAATTCCCGCATATTCCTGCATATCGCATCATGATACAAATACAAACAGATAAGATACCGCGTATGTGGGCGTGGCTTATGCATGACTTTTGTGACGTGAACTTGTGCTAAATATCGCCATATTGTGTTTTGACGTTTATGTACATTTACGGTTCATAGCCAATATTTAATAAAATAATATTTTAAGTGTTACAAGGCTTTAAATTTTTCCCGATATGAGGTGTGCAGTGTATGGTTGTGCCGTTGACAATATGTCCAAGAGTTTTGTACCCGGTACAGCATTTTATAGCTTTCCAAAAGACAAGGAAATGCAAGCTGTTTGGAAACATTTGTGTAAACGCCAGTGTTGGTAACTGTTCAGTGGAAAACTGGGAATCTTGAGTTCTTCCAGTTACTTGTTTTTAAATATTATTTGGACTTCCCGTGGTTTTATTAAAGAACAAAAGACCGTACATGAAACTATTTAATTACTTCTATGTGACTGTTATATAAACTGTTTTTATAATATAAAAGAAAGAAAACTTAATTGTTTGTAATAACACAACAAAAATATTACAAATATAAATTAACACTACGTTGTTACATCTATGACTGGAAACCGAATAATGAATGAGGGTTGTTACAGGTAGGCTCCCAAAAGGTGAGTACTTCTAAAAATAAATCATAACGGTAATTTCTAATCTCCCTTAGCAAGGTCGTTGCCAAACTAAGCTATGCCGTTTCAAAGACGACAGGACCGTCGTCAGATCTTTTAAAGTTTTAACATAAGCCGCCCCCTTTGAACGCCATAAGGGGGTTCAAAAATTCAAATGTACAAAGTCAGCAAGTCAATATTAAGCAGAAATTATAAAGTTTATCTAAACACAAAAAAACTAAAGTTGAGCTTCGTTCGGTAGCACACATAACTTCACAACCGGACGTTTGTATACGCCAGAGTTTGTTTTTAGCGTTACACTACGCACAATTCCATCACTGCCGGAATGGATGTCAGTCACTCTACCTAAGGCCCATCTAAGAGGTTCCAGTCCATCTTCTTTAACAAGTACTAGGGAACCGATCTTGAGAAGGGAACTGCATTGTTTCTTCCACTTGACACGTTGCTGAAGAGAAGAGACGTATTCTTTGGACCATCGTGTCCAATAGCATTGCACCATTTGCTGCATCCTTTGAAATCTGCTTAATCTGTTCTCCATAACATCTAACAGATTGCGGTCAGGAAGTGATGTGAGAGGTGATCCAACCAGAAAATGTGCGGGTGTGAGAGGAAGTAGGTCTGAGGGGTCATTAGACATAGGAAAAAGAGGTCTGGAATTGAGAATTGCTTCAATTTGAATCAAAACAGTGGAAAACTCCTCATAGGAGAGAACCGTATTGCTAATTACTCGTTTAAGATGGTATTTTACCGATTTTACCCCAGCTTCCCAGATACCACCAAAGTGAGGTGAACGCGGTGGAATAAATTTCCAATCGATACCCTCAGAAGAGAGTGTGTCATGTAAGGCAGAATTGTTAGCCTTGAGAAAGTTGGAAAGTTCATTGTTGGCACCTTTAAAGGTGCTCCCATTATCGGAAAGAATAGAAGCACATTTACCCCGTCGAGAAGTAAAACGTCTTAAAGCTGCTATAAAGCATTCCGTAGTCAGACTACTCACAACCTCTAAGTGTATAGCCTTTGTGACCAGACAAATAAAAAGTGCTACATAACCCTTAATAGTCTTGTAGTTTCTTGTAAGACGGTCTTTTAAAAGAAAAGGTCCCGCATAATCAAGTCCCGAGTGGGTAAAGGGTCGTGAAGGAGTAAGACGTGAAGAAGGTAGATTACCCATTAAATAAGTTTCGAGTTTTGGAGCTGCCTTGAAACATGGGATGCAGTTTCTAACAACCTTTCTAACGACATAACGCCCATTGAGAGGCCAATATTTCTCTCGCAAGGAAGATAAAAGTAGCTGTGGACCAGCATGCTGTAATTTTATGTGTTCATGCCGTACAAGTATGTCTGTAAAATGATGTTTTTGTGGAAGTACAATGGGATGCTTTCTCTCGTATGAGATATCAGCGTTGTGAATTCTTCCACCAACTCGAATTATGTCATCTTGATCAAGAAAAGGATTCAGGGTGAGAAGTTTGCTTTTATGATCGACCTTGCCATGTTTTTTGAGATGTGTGAAATCATCAGAGAAAGACTGATTTTGCACAATGCGAATAAGACAAATTAGAGAACAGACAATTTCGTCACATGTTAAATTGGTAAAGGTTCTTTTTGGCATGGTTAGCCTGGAATTTTTACAAAAACGTAATAAGTAGGCTACAATTCGTTGTAGTTTAGTCAAGGAAGAAATTTTGTAAATAATGTCGAGATTCATGCAAATTCTTGCAGATAGATTAACAGAAGATCGAAGTTCGGGAATTTTAACCTGTTTGAAGGGTTGATGAGGCCAGAAATTTTCAGACAATGAAAGCCATGGAGGGCCATGAAACCATATATCGGAATTTTGTAGTGCCGTGGGTGAAATACCACATGACAATAAATCTGCAGGATTTTCGTGTGTGTTTACATATCTCCAGGAATTGGAATTAGTTAAGGATTGAACCTGTGAAATTCTGTTCGCAACGAAAGGTTTTAACAAGTTGTGAGGTGTATTGATCCATGCTAGAACGATGCTGGAATCACACCAACAAACAACTTCATCAAAATTAATTTGTAGTGATTGCTTTACTTTGTCCATCAATTCTGATAAGAGTAGGGCTCCACTAAGTTCAAGTCGGGGAACTGTAAGAATATGTTTCAAAGGAGCTACCCTGGTTTTGGCACAGAGTAAGTGACAACTTATATTTCCCTGAGCATCTAACGAACGAATAAAAATACAAGCACCATATGCTGCAGTAGACGCATCGGAAAATCCATGTAATTGTATGGATGTAAAATTGGAAACGGTATTATATCGAGGGAATTGTAATTTATTAAGGTTGACTAATTGGGATTGATAATTTGACCATTTTGTATGAATGTCCATGGGTACAACTTCATCCCAGGAAATTTTTAGACGCCATAAGTCTTGTAGAATGATCTTAGCGGTTATTGTAACTGCTGCTAAGAGACCAAGAGGATCAAATATCTTTGAAATGGCTGAAAGAATGTGTCTCTTAGTAATCTTAGAATTGTTTGTAGTAGGTTGAACATTAAAGAAGAAAACATCTAATTTAGGATTCCAAAGCAGACCTAATGTTTTGACAGTTTCATCGGAACCTATGTTCAAAGGAGTGTTGTCTATATCATCGATTTTTAATTCGGTTGAGTTTGATTTCCATTTACTTAAATGAAAGCCATGTTCTGAAAGTAATTCAGTGATTAAATATTGAATATGTTTAAGTTCGTCTAAGGTGGACGCACCGGTATGGAGATCGTCCACGTAAAAATCGCGTAAAATTATAGACGAAATATCAGGAAATTTGTCAGAGTAAATGTGAGCTACTTCTTGCACACATCGCGTTGCTAAAAAGCTGGCAGAAGCAGTGCCGTAAGTTACAGTATTTAAAGTATAAGTCTCAATAGATGAATTTGGATCAGATCGCCACAATATTTTTTGTAAACAACGCTGATTTCCTTTTATAAGAATCTGTCGATACATTTTAACGATATCAGCAGTTAAAGCAAATTTGTGTTTTCGAAAACGTAAAATAATAGTGAAAAGATCGTCTTGTAGTGTAGGACCTACCATCAGTATATCGTTCAACGAAAAGCCAGTGTCAGATTTAGCAGATCCGTCAAATACGACACGGATCTTGTTGCCCTTGTAAACGCAATGATGAGGGAGAAAGAAGTCTGGATGAGATACCAAATTTGAAGAAAGTTTAGTCATATGATTCAATGATGAGTATTCACTGATAAATTGAGTATAATCTCTTTTTAAAGTTAGGTTAGAGTTAAATTTCCTTTCCAGAGAGAAAAAACGTTTGGTAGCTGAAATCTCTTAATTACCAAGATTAGATAGAGGTAACTTTAAAGGAAGAGAGACAATGAATCTGCCTGTAGAATCAAAGGAAGTAGTTTTTTTAAAGTGTTTCTCACATTGAAGTTCTTCTTCAGAAAAGAACTTGGTTTTTGGAAATTCTTCAAGCTCCCAGAATTTCTGTAACTGATTTTCGAGATTTCTGTTTCTAGAAAAGTGACAATTTGTTTTGTTATGAGAAAGAAAAGGTATAGGACCGGATACAATCCAGCCAAGCTTGGTTTTGTGTAAAGTAGGTTGACCATGTGATAGTTTAATTTGACCAACGCATAAAAGATCCCAAAATGTGTCTGCACCAATTAAAATGTCTATAGGAGACGAAACGTTAAAGTGTGGATCGGCGAGTGTAACATTAGAAAGAATGTTTAGAGATTCCTGTTTAGTGTGACAGAAGGCAGTCTACCAGTTATTTCAGGCATTACTAAACAAGAAATTGTACGTGTAAAGTTGATTGTGTTTGATTTGAAGGTAAGAGAAGTTTTAAGGTGAACCACAGAATTTGTTTGATTTATGCCATAGACAGAAAAATCAATTTCAGTTGTGGGTAATTTTAAAGTGTTAAGTAAACGTTGAGTAATGAAATTACTTTCCGAACCACTATCCAATAGTGCACGAGCTTCATGCATGTTGCCTTTGGAGTCAAAGACCTTAATTAAAACAGTAGACAGTAAAATTTGCGTCGAACTAGCAAAATGATTGTGAGTTGTTAAGGAGTTTGTAGTCTGATTGGAAGGTGTTTGAGAAGATGATGCTTCGAAATTTGGAGTATTCTGAATGGAATTATGAAAATGCAAAAGAGTATGATGAGGTTTACCACATTTGCGACAGCCAGAAGATTTGCAGTTTTTAGTAGGATGTCCAGAACGTAAACAATTGATGCAAAGTTTTAAACGTTTTGCTTCATTTAAGCGAGAGGTTGGCTGTAATTTACTAAAATTAGGACAAAAATAAATAAGATGATTTTGTGAACATAATGAACAATTTAAAGTGTTGCTATTATTGTTCGTAGATACAAAAGATTTTGCTTTGGTGCGAAGTTTATCGTCGTGATTATTAAGAGATTCCAGAACTCTACATTTTCCTTTTAAGAATTCTGTGAGCTCACTTAATGTGGGCAAATTTGTAGCGTTGTCTTTCAATGATTGTTCCCATTCGCGGTGAGATGTGTTGTCCAATTTTGTAGTGACTAAGTAGATAATAAGAGGATCCCAACCTGTAATGTCTATTTGTAAAGATTCAAGAGATCGTAGATGCCGTTGTAAACCATCTAATAGGGCTCGCAAATCATTATGTGAATTTCTAGAAATGTTGGGTGAATTAAAGAGCTTTTTGATGTGATTATTAACCAGAAGTGGTTTATTTTCAAACCTTTCCCTTAAAAGTGACCATGCTGTGGAATATGTCGCATCAGAAATATCTAAATTGCATATTGTGTCTGCAGCAATGCCCTTTAAGGATAGTCTCAAATAGTGAAATTTCTGAATGTTCGAAAGTTCGGAATTTGTGTGGATGATGGAGTTAAAGGTGTCTCGAAAAAATAGCCACGTATCGTAGTCGCCTTCAAACGAAGGTAAATTAATAGTGGGGTAAACGTACATTTTGATGAGAAATGGTAACTTCACTTGTAGAAGGTGTAGATGATTGGGATATCTGACCAGCAGGAGGAGTCGAAAGTTTGGCAAGAAGTTCTCTAGCTAGGCCAGTGATAGAAAAGAATGGATTTTCAAAAGATGCTCGTTCCCTGTCATGAATAGTAGATGCATTTGTAGTGTAGTTTGGGTCAGCGGCCTCAATAATTGATTGAACATTATCAAAATCGTTATAGAGCTTCTCAACTTTCTCAAGGCGCAACTGTAAATCCCTAAAGTTAATTTCAGTTGAAGGTAACTCTTTGACAGAGTTAAAATAATTCGAGAAACGAGTTAAAGTGCCCTTAATTGTAGTGCGTTTAATTTTAGCATTATCAGCAGCTTCAGCCATAGTAAAAAGTAACTTTATTAAATGTAAAATATGTAAGGTACAATGTTAAGTATTTTAACTTGTATGTTAAATGAAAATGTAATTAAATGTAAATTTTTTGTGCTTAAAAAGATATAAAACAATAAATTTGCTGTAATAAAATAGCACAGAAAATGTTTAAAACGATTAAAGTGTTAAATGTAGCTTTATTTATTTATAAAGCGTGCCCGAATCGCTGGAAAGCCGAATCGGTTGGTAAAGAATACCCAAAAGTTGCAAAAAAAAAAGAAAATATGTCAAATCTATCCAGAAAGGATGTAAAAAAGACGATAATGTGTGATTAAGAGTCGCAAATGACGAACCGTATTGGTTATATAACCCAAAAGTGTGTGTGTGAATTATATTGTACTAAATATATCCAAATGGGATGTAAAAATATATGTTGAGTGATGTGGTGTAAAAATGCAAAAATTTATTTAAAAATAAATTAAATTAGTTATTTTTAAATGTAAAATAAGGAATAAAACCCTGTAATACCACAACACCGCGTGTATACCAAGTAAAATATTCAAATAAATGTTTTGTGTGTTGTGCAAAATAGTAATTAATAACAAACAATTAAGATAGAAGTAGTTTTCCACCGAATTGAAACAAATCAAATGAAAATCTCATGTGAAAATGTAAAAAAAATGAAATAATGGTAAAAGGAAAAGCACTAACCTTTGATATTTCGTATTTCCAGGCAGCAAGCATCCAAATCGAAGGACCAGAAATGTTGGTAACTGTTCAGTGGAAAACCAGGAATCTTGAGTTCTTCCAGTTACTTGTTTTTAAATATTATTTGGACTTCCCATGGTTTTATTAAAGAACAAAAGACCGTACATGAAACTATTTAATTACTTCTATGTGACTGTTATATAAACTGTTTTTATAATATAAAAGAAAGAAAACTTAATTGTTTGTAATAACACAACAAAAATATTACAAATATAAATTAACACTACGTTGTTACATCTATGACTGGAAACCGAATAATGAATGAGGGTTGTTACAGGTAGGCTCCCAAAAGGTGAGTACTTCTAAAAATAAATCATAACGGTAATTTCTAATCTCCCTTAGCAAGGTCGTTGCCAAACTAAGCTATGCCGTTTCAAAGACGACAGGACCGTCGTCAGATCTTTTAAAGTTTTAACAGCCAGGATAATTTTAATGTTAAATTTGCTCGTGTTTGCTCTAAGCACTTTGTTGAAAGTGATTGAAGTGATGTATAGGTCATTCAGGTTAGCAAAATATAAAACAGAAGTCAACTACTTTATAAGTTTATAGAACACGTTTCGCTTTATATTTCTAAAGCTTCATCAGTTCTAACTCGATATGTAGTATTAAAGATGTTATTATATATATACTTAAGTTTACTCATTATTTAGAACTAACTTAAAAGAAAACAGAAACAAAGGACACAAAAACTTTGCAAAAAATAATATTCGCAGAAACGAAGATTTAACAAAATTTTAAACGTATATTTGTCTTCATTTAGAGATGGTTCTCCAATGAAGACAAAACAAAACACTCAGTTTCTGCGAATGATATTATTTTTTGCAAAGTTTTTGTGTCCTTTGTTTCTGTTTTTTTTAAGTTAGTTCTAAATAATGAGTAAACTTAAGTACATATCTAATACCATCTTTAATACTACATATTGAGTTAGAACTGATGAAGCTTTAGAAGTATAAAGCGAAATGTCTTCTATAAACTTATGAAGTAGTTGACTTCTGTTTATTATTTTGCCAACCTGAACGACCGATTAACCTCTGAATTCACTAGTTGAATACTTTATTAATATATATATATATATATATATATATATATATATATATATATATATATATATATATATAGTTGGAAGATTAAATAATTATAACCATATTTTAGCATATCCTGAAGAAGCGAATAAATTTTGTGAAAGCTAAATAAAAGACAAAGAGTTTTACTTATCCTGCCCTATTAATGACTGCAACCTCAAAAGAAATATATATATATATATATATATATATATATATATATATATATATATATATATATATATGTAGGTAGGAGATTAAATAATTATAACCATATTTTAGCATATCCTGAAGAAGCTAATACATTTTTGTGAAAGCTAAATAAAAGAACAAAGAGTTTTACTTATTCTGCCCTATTAATGACTGCAACCTCAAAAGAAATAGTTTACCTAACGTGTCTGTCAATAATACCTAACTACTATATATAAAATATATATTGTATGAAACTCACATTCCATAGTTTGCAATTTGTGGCATTCGGCCATGGCTCCCTCTATCAAACTTCACTCTTATGGGAAAATTGTTATTTTTTACAATATACTAATTTAAATACTTAAGCTTAAATTCACGTAGTAAATAAAAGATCTAGTAAATTATATTAGAATTTCAACAGTTCGCTTCATCCGCAAGCATGAATACATTTTGAAAATTTAGCACAAGGTGACGTCATGCGCGTGAGTGTACGAGTTTAGTGCGTGGCAATATCATATCTGGTATCCGTATATCATGATATCGCATGACAGTAACTACAACCAATAAAATCGCATTGTTTCAGGCTAAACTTAGATGTACAACTGGGAAATAATCGCATACAGATAGTCAGAGTAGTTATATTATAAAATAAATGAAGTGGTACTTATGTGTACCGGTGAGACAAATTATAATTTCGCCTGGGATTGGCAGGGTTAATTGAAATAGTGGAAAATAATGTCTTAATAGTAATAAATCTCTAACTACAGAAAACTCAGTTGAGTATGCTAGACTTCTAATTCCCCAATTCTTTAAACTCAAATGTCTCTAGAATTTATTTAAAAACTTAGATAAATTACTTGAAGTGCTAGAATATTTAGCGAAGGTTTAAAATAAAAAAAGCACTTAAATAATTTCTAAACACAAATACAAATATATTTAAAGAGTCGCTCAATCAACCATGGTTTTTATGGTGACTCCACAGTTTTTCTATATAAGTAGTATAATACTAGTAAAAAAAATAAACCTGTAGGTACACCAAAAGAAATGTACGTCACTTTTAAAACGTAATAAATATAGAGAAATACTGTTGAAGGTACTAACACCCGGTGAAGAAACAGATAATCATAAAACAAAAATTTTGAAAGAAGATGTAATGAAGTTTGAAGTTTTAAGTCAAGGACAGCTTGTACAACTATAAAAACGTTAACAAAGAATAGAAACGAAAAAATGGCGATCGACTCATTTAGTAAAGAAGAGTGAAAATATGACTGCGACAACTTGTTAATAAAAATAGAGATTCATTTCGTAATTTTAAATAAAAATCTGAAAGTGTAAATAAATAATTAACCAAATAAACCAAGAACTCGTTAAAACAAATTTTTGCTCTAATCTGTTCTCGAGAAACCCACCTATGGCTTGTTTCACATTATTATGCAGCTATGGTAATAAATATTGGTTTAAATTCCATACGAGAGAATTTGTCATACTTTTTTTGAATCTTGATGAGAATTTTAAATAGACCATGAAATGTTATTGACATGCAATATTTTGGTTAATTGTTACCGAGAAGTAATAAATCGTTGACAACGTTGGTGGTAAGATTTGAGCGTTAAACACTTGATTGCAATTTATATCTTTTTGTCTCAATGAACACTCCATCCATGCGTTGCCTCGCCTTTCTTTGTAGAGATGGATAATGGACAGTTCTAAACTTGCAGTTATTTCTACTGAAAAATTTTGGATCAAATGGAAATACAATTTTTGATCAAAATGAACAAGTTTATTTAAACATACTAAAGGTATTACTTACCAAGTCTAAAGGTATTACTTGTTATATAAGTATACATTACAAATTAAAGAACTGTCACATATTTACATGTTTAATGTATTTCTATATTTGACAATACTCTCAAAACATACTTCCAAAACAAGTCCACATGTTAGAGTTGCTTCCTCAGACAGAAAAGATTTGTTTTCGCGTTCAGAACGACTGTGAATAGATGTTCTGACGAGCCCTATTAGGGCGAATTACGTATAAGCAGATACACAGACGCACTATACGTGAAATCAAATCTTGACTGTCTTTTTCTTTTTATTCCGATATACTCTGTACGAGTGCAAGAAACCAATTTACTAAGAATTTTTGCTTATTTAAGGAGATATGTCGGGGAATGCAAATTTTAGATTCCCCGTGTCTCTATTAACATCTTTATCAACGTCTGTTTTGTCTTGCAATTCTTAGAAGGCACAGATTGAAGCAAAAATCTGAATTTGGTTTCGAAAATTAGTTTGCGGATTCTGAAACTGTTTAAGTTTAATGAATGATGTACGTGCTATTTCAATACTTGTCTTAATTTCTTTGTTTTGGCCTACATCTTATGTTATCCATGTTCCTTGTTCCATTGTTCATGAAGTATTTATAGTTATTAACACTCTCAATTGCAGAATCTTCAATAATCAATTGGATATTTGCATGTGCAGATTTAGTCATGATCATGCATATAGTTTTCTTTAAATTTATCTTCAGTCCGTTCTCATGACAGCGTTCATTAAGGCGTTGCATTACGGTCAGTAAATCATTGTTGTTATCCGTAATTATTACTGTATAGTCTGCAAAGAGTAAGTTATTCAAAACCTCTCCATTGATAGATACACCTTCTGTTGAGTCTGAGAGCGCTTCTTGAAATACCGCTTCACCGTAGACATTGAAAAGTAGTGGGGACAGCACGCAACCCTGGCGGACTCCTCTCTGTATTTTGATTTTTTTTTGTGTACTCGCTGTCAACTCTTACCATGATAGTTTGATTCCAATATAAACAAGGTATAATTTTTATATCACGTCTGTCAATATTTTTGCTTTTCAATATATCTACAAGCTTTTTATGTTGAACCTTATCAAATTCCTTTTCAAAGTCTACAAAACATTAGTACATGTCCTGATTCATGTCCATGCATCTCTGAGCCAGCACATTCAAGCTGAACAAAGCATCTCTTGTACTCATACCATTTCTAAAGCCAAATTGTGTGTCACTATAATTTCATGTTCAAGAGTTTTAACAATTCTGCTGTGAATTATTTTCAAAAATGTTTTACGTGTGTGACTCATTAAAGATATTGTTCTGTGATCTGAACAAGTTGTTGCACTTGGCTTTTTGGAAATTGCTACTAAGGTCGATTGCAGCCATTGTCTGGGGATTGTGGCTGTCTGATCTATAAGATTAAGGAGTTCAAATATTACATTAATATATCTTCATCAATGAGTTTTAATCATTCGATGGGCACATCATCCGGTCCAGTAGCTTTACACTTTTTTTTTACACTTTTTCTTCACTTTACACAGCTTTTCTTAATATTGGTGGTCCGGTATCCTCAGTGATTTCTAATGACAGTTCTTCTCTTTCATCATTAAATAGTTGTTGGATGTAAGTGACATACTTTCTCCTTTATATCAGTAATAATATCCTCTTTATCATTTTTAAGGATATTCGTTCTTGTACGTTTTCTAGAACCTGTCATTTCTTTAATTTTTTTTGTGTAAATTAATGCTATCATACTTTTTATCTTTATTTCCTCTCTTTAGATCTTTTATTTCCTTGCATCTGTCGGAGAGCCACCTCTCTTTTGCCTCTTGAATTTTCTTTCTGATGTTTCTCTGAATTTCTTTGTATTTATTCAGGTCTTTTGCTTTATGTTTTCTTCGTTCTTACATAAGTTCAAGAAGTTCTTCTGTCATCCAAGGTTTTGTTTTTTTTTCCAAGTGGTTTGAGGTTTTGTTTT
This sequence comes from Diabrotica balteata, assembly GCA_918026665.1. NCBI lineage: Eukaryota > Metazoa > Arthropoda > Insecta > Coleoptera > Chrysomelidae > Diabrotica > Diabrotica balteata. The sequence continues at coordinate 137,231,452 of OU898276.1, forward strand.
CCAACTGGCACAAGGTTTACAATTACAACACCTAAACAAAGAAAAACCACAACTTCAGATCAAAAGGCACTTCAAGGAGAAGTAGAATAGAAGAATTTTTCTTCTCGTATGTTTAAAATCTTGTCATTCTTCTGTAAACCTCTCGATATCACATGTAATAAAGTTATATTCACATCTATACCTCATGCAACAAAATATGGGACCCACAGCTGGCACCAAACTTAAAAAAATACAATCAGCCGGGAGATGAGATCCATTCTCAAGTGCAGGTAGTCCATCTGTAGATATATGTATATATATATATATATATATATATATATATATATATATATATATATATATATATATATATATATATATACTATGTGTCAGCAAAATGGAATAAATTAGCTAAAAAATAAATGAGAAAGTATTCGGAAAAACGTTTGAACACGTCGATTAATGCATTTTTTTATAAAAACTTTTTATACGGGGTGTATCAGATAAAGGTGGCCAATACCAACTTGCTTATTTTAAATAGAACAAACACCCTGTATATTAATTAATTTTTAGATTCCTCAGATCATTTAAGACATTTTTTAAATACAACGTCCTATACTTCATCTACTATATCTTGGGCAGTTTTGGAAATATTAAGTAAAATGCAAAAATTCACATTTAGAAAAGAAAAATTTATTTATCGAAAGTCGCTATAACATATTCAAAAACTTCTAAATAATACAATTCTAAACAATAATGTCAATGTGGGAGATGTTCAAAATGCTCTCCACGAACGTCTTGACAACACCCTAATCGAGAATAGAAATTTCTTCTAACGTTATTCAACATCTCAGATGTGATCGATCTAATCGCAAGCGTTATTCGTCCTCGTTAGTCAGCTAAGTCAGTGGGTTTAGTTTTGTATGTAATTACTTTTCACATCTCCCTTTAAGAAAAAGTCTAATAGCGTCAAATCAGGAAATCCTGGTGTATTTGGTAGTGGGGTGGTGCTCCATCTTGTTAAAACCATATCATATTCGCTGGAACTTGTGGGTTTTCTAAATCAGAATACAAGTTGGCCAACGTTGGCACTACATTATTTTGAAGCAATGCTAAATAATTGTCGCAATTCAAATTGCCATCTATGAAAAAGGGACCTATGATCTGACCTTCAATCATTCCTGCCCACACGTTAACCTTCTCGTGGTATTGAGTATTGCCTTCTCTCATATAGTGAAGATTTTCCTACGCCAATAGTGGCAATTTTGCTGTGCACTCATCAGAAAACAAAACCTGTTCTAATTGAATCACATTGCTGTCAAACATTGCCATCATTTGTTCACAAAAATACGTTTTCCTGTCAAAATTATCTTCCATGAGCTCTTGAGTGTGTATAACTTTATGGGGATAGATTTTGTTTTCTTGTAATATTTGAATAACCGATGAATAGCTAATATCGAGTACTGGGGCGGCTTTTTGAGCAAATGTATGTTTGTGTTCTTGAAACTCAAGCATAACAGATAATTTGGTATCCTCATTTATTGCATTGGCAGCTTCTTTTTTACCTTCTTGATATGGCTCAGCTCGTAAAATTGCTTCTCTATTATACCGATTGTCCCTTGAGTGAGGCACTATGTGCGGAAAATCAGGAAATGCTTCGTGATATATACTTTCATTTGCGCCCGTGTCTTATCTCCATAGCCCATCATCTGTATAATTGTAATTTTGTGCATTTATTTTAAATGAACTATTTTTCTGGCTTGCGGGTAATGAAATTCAAACGACTATAGCACTGACAACTACTTCTGTCATGGAACAATAAAATATTAACGTTTTAAATCAAAGTAAACAATTTTTCAAATTCCAAAATGGAATGCTTAAATAGTTTTTAGTTACTTTGTCATTACCATGACCTAAATGGACAAGAAGTATTAAGACAGTGGTAGCTACTTTCGATAAATAAATAATTTACTTTCTAAATGTGAATTTTTGCATTTTAGTTATTATTTTCAAAACAGTCAAAGATCGGTACAGGATATTGTATTCAAAAATGTCTAAAATGATCTGAGAAATCTAAAAATTAATTAATATATAGGGAGTTCTATTTAAAATAAGCAAGTTGGTATTGGCCACCGTTATCTCATACACCCCATATAAAAATTTTTTATGGAAAAAAATGCGCAACTACAAATACTAATCTTCGTGTTCGACCGTTTTTTTTTTAATACTCCGTCATTTATTTATTAGCTAATTTATTCCATTTATGTACATTATGAAGCAAGCTAAATAATAAACTTATATAATATTTTCACTATTATCGAATTTATTTTTTTGTTATATAATTGTTTGAATTTCTTTTGATAATACCTTCAAACCAAGTATTCATCTTTGTTTTTAGATATGTATAGGAATAATGTATTAATTTTTTAGTATGTCATCTCGGAATATATTCCTCTTTACGTATAAATAATAATTTTACTTTTCCGCATTAAAAGAATATTTTCTGCTCCGCAAGATTCAGGCATACACAATACATGGTCGTTATAAATATTTGATCATATAGATTTCTTTTTAATCAAAACCGTTTGTAACTGCCCCATCTCTAATCCTTACTACTTCTATGTCTCTATGGGTGTGGGAGACGATGATTATCCTGACAAGAAGCTCTAATTGTTTCAAATGAGACCGGAGATCTAATGAATGATTTGCTGCTGTCATCATTCATTGTACTGTATATGATTGATTTAGTATTTCCTGATCGATACCTGTACTATAAAATATAGAGAATTGGATTTAAACTGTTGATTAATTCACGCGTCTGGAAGAATATCGAAGAAGTGCGTATTTAAATTATTGAAATGTTTTTATTGACTTTCAATTACAATCTTTTAATTTATTATTATAATGTTCTAACACCTAATTTATTTATTTATTGATTTACACTATATAATTTATTACAGTATTTTACACTTCCTCGAATTCACAAAAAAAAAGAAATACAATATTAATTTATTTTACAACTTACGCGACAGAACAGTTTATTTTATACTAAACATCAAAAATCTAAATTTTCTGTATTTATCTAATTTGGGGCCAAACTTTTACACGTTGGACTCTAGTACGTGCTCTCTTAATTGAAGTAATGCTTCCCATACATCTTGGTAGGTAGGTTGGTTATAGGCAGTGTCATTTGTTAGCAGATAGAAAATGTAACGTGATGTATCTTGGAGCTTCAAAGCTTTTCTGGGAACCGGCAGTTGGCATTGAAGTTCAGCAACTCGACCAAAATTTCTTCGAAAGACGGATGCCAACCCCGGTGCATGTTTAATACTGGCCGAGATGGCATGGGCCAGTGAGTAGTCATCTGGTAGTGCAAGTAGATATTGTTTTTCTTCAGTGTTAATATGATATCTTGATTTACCGTTACCTCCATAGGCCTCCACGAATTCCTTAAACGTGAGGTTAGATACTTCTTGGACTCAGTTTACTTCTACTTCTTTATCTACGTCGTGGGCCCTTTATCTACGTCGAGGACTATTCCTAGCCCTTTGTGGTCGACTAAATATTGTGGCTGACTGTCCCAACGGTCGTAGGCATGTATATCATGCAACGACGTTGCAGTCGTCACGTGTTTCCGGCTCCGGGTGCGCCACAGTCCTCATGATTTTTAGCGCCTTTCAATATGAAAGAAATGATCTCTTTGAAAATTCATATTTCTATATCTATTGATTATGAGTAATTGAAATTTTCACATAGTACTCTCGAAACTAAAGGAAATGAAATAATGACAGTCTGAAATAAATATTTCTTCTATTCTATTCTATTCTATTCAAAAAGTAGTCAGTTTTTTAAAAAAATAATGTTGATTTTTTAAAATCTTTAAAAACAGAAATTAATCTTAAAACAAAAATGTATTCTCGCTAAATGTTTTTAACATTATATATTTATCGCTATGTTGACCTAAAAAAACTCATCATTATTTAAAATTTTGTATAGTGTGAAATTTTTCAAAGCAAGTTCCGGGATGCAGGCCAGGACCACTTGGACACGTTTTACAGTAGTATGTTGTTGTTCTACGTCCTCCGGGTTTGGTTCTGTCACTGCAAACTTTGCAATCCGAATTACTTGTCCTTGAATAAACCATTTAAGCGGATTGCATCTTCCGGGGTTTTCCCAAATCGTTGTCGAGCAGGATTTTTGAAAGTGGCTGTCAATTGTGCAACCAACGCTTTTCTAAAATTTTTTGAACGATAAGTTCGAGGTACGTTATTACGCATCTTGTAAAGAAGAAAGCCATTATTAAGTGTTACTTCTAGCATCCAGAAGAATAATTTTCGCCACCATTTGCTTGATTTTCTCGTAAAAGCATAAGAAGTAGCATAATGATCTGTTACGTCGACACCACCCATATATTTATTGTATTCACTGACAACTTTTGGTTTACTTCCTGTTACCTCGACCCACCCCCATCATTAAGTTTTCTGCGTTTCTTAACCTCCTCAGTTAAATTATCATATAACCTAGACAGCATTACAACCACTCGTTTATCTTTCCAGGCTACTGCGGATAATTTATTAGTACGTCGACTAACTACGCCTCCTGGTTTCAATGTTTTGGTGAAAGCAGGTTTTATTTCCATTGGCAGTCCTATTCTATTAGTCATCACAGTTCCTGTCAGGGAACTCTCATTTTATATAGCTCCTTAGCTAATAGTGGGCTTGTGTAATATCTGTATGTAAATACATGATATCCTGCGGTGCCATTTCCTGCGTCTATCAGCTTGGTCATTAAATGTACCACAATACGTGCTATTATAGGAAGATCAGGACGTATTAATGATTGTGTTGTTTGAGTGCAACAGTAGGGTTCTATGCCACAAACATATCCATTACTCGAATCAGCTAGAGCAAAAACCTTTATTCCCCACTTTGTTGGTTTATCTTTGTTGTACACTTTAAATGACACTCTTCCTTTGAACCTCACGGTACTTTCATCCAGTGATACATGAGAAAAATTTGAGAACCAATTTCACTTTAGAACTTCGAGATCTTGTACCATTTGCGGGATCATTTTCTTCGGGAGGGAAAACATATAAATTCCAAAAAATTTGGAAAAATCGTCTTTTTGATATTACATCTTTGAAAAATGGTTGGTAATCTATCCACGCACTGGAAAAAATAATCCGACAGTTCAGGCTTAGGGTTTAATGCCATATTAATTATGACACCAAGAAAACATTTAAATTCTTCTAACGTTACAGGCTTCCAAGTACTCCAAATTGATCTTTTTGTAAACGGCGTATTCATCATTTTTTTTCAGTAGCATATCTAAAATAATAAAAGTAATCAGTATCTCGAATAACAATTAAAAATTCTAAAATATACCTGTTTGTATCAGTTACAATGGCCGTTAACAGATCATCTGTAAAAAACAATTGAAAAAAATCCAACTCTTTAGTGCCGTCAAAGTTTCGCGGACAATGAAATCCAATGTCCTGCGAAAAAGAAAATTCCTTGAATTTTGTATTGACTGATTCCCATGTTTGCCATATTTCTTCATCTTCTTCAGTACTTTCATCACTTTCCTCCGGTTCCTCATTTTCGAATATTAAATTGTCTTCAATTTCCGATATGTCGGATTCTGAAGTACTTTCCCAACCCCGGTTATCGATTTCAACATTATTATCCTCATCACTGTTATGTAAATAGTACTCTAGTTCGTCATTATTTAAAAATCCTCCTCTAGACATATTTTCAAATTCAAAATAACAGAAATATTAAAAAACGTAAACAGAACGACTTCAGCAACAACGTGTAGTACAGCACTGTATTCAACCACAAATAACAACGTACTGAATAAAAGTAAACAACCGTTTTACTTCTAAATGGCGCGATTTTAGCATAAAGAACAAGAATCGATTACTATTTTTATCGATATATCGATATTCCAGTAATTGAACACAGAGAAACTTTTGTCATGCTGGAGATGCCTACGACTGAATCTAAAAATTTAGCGTGGCATGTCTCACATGCCAGACGACCTATAGGACTAGATTATGGCAAAATTAAGCGACCATGGTGAAGGATCAGCTCTGGCATTATATACATGCCTACGACCTCAGAAGGCTAGTTTATTATAGATGTCCTAAAATAAAGCGCTTTTGAAGTTCTTTCCTTGCTAACTATGGATCTCCAAAGGCACTTCAAATCGGCTAATATACTTTTTGATCAACACATTTGCAGTGGTGGCGGCCATGCGGTCTAAGATTGCGTAGATCTCGACTTACTTTGTGACCAACATGTACTTGCCTTTATTTTAAGTTTGTGTAAATGACCCAGCAATATCCAAAACTATTTTTTTAAACAGACTTTTAACAATATATTGTCTCATAGGAGCCTTTTTTTTGGTAAAGTCCGTTACTCGTATAGGGAGTAAATTTCTTTCACCAGTCCTTTACCTCGTCGGAATTATTCATCCAATAGAACCGTTCCCGAATTTTCTGAAGAGGTTTCTTTACAACAAAATGTCCTCGTGATGCACTGCCATGAAACTGACGAAGTACTTTGACTGTTCTGCTCTTTGGAATTGCTAACTATCTTGTCTTCTCTGATCTCATCATTATTTTTAAGTAATCGGTTAAGCAAGCTATCTTCGATGACAAAGAAATCCCACTGGGCCCAATACGTCTTAACTACTGAGCATAGACTTAATATTTCTTGACAAAGTGTTCAAGGTTTTCTTCTTTTCATTTTAAAATTTTCTGTAAAACTGGATCTTTCTCTTGTTCTTCTTTGATATTAGTAGGCGTCCTCTCATCATTAATTACTGTTGTGTTTAGTACTACTACTTCCTTGGATTGTGGTTTGTTGCTGTAAAAACAATCTGCTGGGCAGGGCCTTCTAGAAAGAAAATCAGCGTTTTTGTAGCTAACTCAAATCCGATGCATAATTTAAAAATCGTATTCTTGGAGTCGTTTAATCCATCTGGCTATCTGACGCTCTGGATTTTTAAACTGCATTAACCTACTAAGGGCGGTAAGGTCGTTTCGGTAAAAACTTCTTTCCATAGAGGTACTAATGGTAGGGTTCTACTGATTTTACTACTGCTAGAAATTCTCTTCTGGTGACATAATAATTTCATTCAAGATTTAATAACACTATACTAAACTATACAAGGAGTCGTTCTTGTCATCCTTTAATTTGAGATAGCACTCCTTAAATTTTCACATTGCTTGCATTTGTATCTAAGAGAAACTTTGCTGCTTGCAGTGGATACCCCAATATTGGTGCTGTAACTAAATGCTACTTTAAGGTCTCAAAGGCAGCTTGACAGTCTTTATTTCAGCAGTAATGTATTGCTTCCCCTATTAGTGGCATTAATGGCTTAGAAATATCTGCAAACTTCGCCAGTAAGTACATAGCCCAAGAAAACTTCTCAGTTGATTTTTTTCAGTCGGTTTTGACTATTCCACCTTCAGCCGGGCGCGCCGCAGTAATTTGCTGCGTTAACTCAATATTTCCAGGTAAAGTGTTAACGGGATACACTATGTACATGATATTTTTAAAATTCCCTTATCGGTTAATCCTTAGTCTTTGCCCATCATCGTCTTGTGAAATCCAAATCCAATTATTTAGTTATCGTACTTTATTGTGAATAGTACATCGAGGCAGACAATTGCTGCAAGGCGCCTGGTAGTGAAATTCGCGCAATTTTTTTTGAAATAACTAATATATTATATATCTTTTTAGAGAAATTGAAATTTTATTGGTAAGTAAAATTGTTGATAATATAATTATTTATAAGAATTAATAATATATATGAAACATATTAGATTATTGTAGAATTCTATATTCTAACATATTTTATAATTTTAGATTACGTCATGTCTCGTAAAAATCCAAAGGAAGTGTTACACCAAGCACAATTAGAGAAAATTCTAAATAATATGATAGACATTGAAGATGAAAGAGATGAAATATTGGAAATTGATAGTGATTTGGATGAACAACAAATTGAGGAGAACCACGACGATACATCTTCAAAGCAAGATATGTCAGATGAGGAAGAAGTGTTTTACGAAAACGTTGAAGATACACTCATTGGCAAGGATAAAACAAGTAAGTGGTATATAAGTAAATATTGATATGGTTGATGAAATTCTAATTTTTACCAATTTATATATAAATAAACAAAGAGATAAAACGTAATATTCTGAGGATAGAGATTGCACGAAAGTGGACAGGAGTGAGTTATTGGCCTTTTTCGGACTCCTCTATTTAATTGGCATAAAGCACGGCAATCACATAAATGTGATGGAACTTTAGGAAGAAGATGGCACAGGGATTGATATTGTTTGAGCAGTAATGAGCTACAAACGTTTCCTGTTTATTGCACGTTCATTGAGATTTGATGATAAACATACAAGGAGTGATAGATGTAAAAAAGACAAGCTGTCGGTCATTAGACCGTTTTTTGACAGATTTATAAAAAATTGACAAAACTCATACAATTTGTCAGAGTATACAACAATTGATGAAATGCTCCATCCCTTTAGAGGTAGGTGTAGCTGGATACAATATATCCCCAACAAACCTGCTAAGTACGGGATAAAAGTGTATGCGTTATGTGATCCTCAAACATTTTATACAGCCAATTTAGAGATATATTTCGGTAAACAGTCAAGTGGCCCATACGACGTATCAAATTCGACCTTTGACGTTGTAAAACGTCTAATAGAGTCTGTAGAAATGACAGGAAGAAACATAACAACAGATAATTTTTATATTAGCATTCCGTTAGCTAGATATTTGCTGCAGAAGAAAGTTACTCTGCTTGGGACGCTGAAGAAAAACAAAAGAGAAATTCCTCAAGAATTTCTTCCACATAAATCAAGGGCAGTTCAATCTAGCTTATTTGGATTTCAAAAAGATTATATGATTAACTCTTACGTGCCGCGTAAAAGTAAGTCAGTTATATTATTATCGTCTATGCACAACGAAAGTATAGTTGACATGGATACTAAGAAACCACAGTTGATTTTAGAATACAATAAAACAAAAGGAGGAGTTGATACTGTAGATAAATTATGTTCATCATACAGTATATTACAAATTACTAAAAGATGGCCGTGTGTTACATTCTATAATTTAATAAATATTGGAGGCATAAATGCTTTTGTTCTACATTTCACAGCAAATTCTGGAAAATCACTCAAAAGGAGACATTTTCTCAAAAACCTTGCAATGAACTTGATGAAAGAACACCTTCATACACGATCACAAATTAAATCACTTCCACGTGATATAACCGAGTTCCTGTCCAGGATGTTTCCGAAGCAACCAGAACCTCATCAAGAAAACGAAAATTCTGCTAAACGTGGTAGATGCTGCAATTGTTACAGTGAAAAAATTAAGTCGTATACCTCTATGAAATATACACAATGTAGTGCATTCACTTGTACAAGACATTGTAAATCTAATATTGTATTTCTTAATTGTAATGATCAAATAAATTAAAAGTTTTTTCTGTACAATTTATTAAAATTGGTTAAATTAATAAAACGTTCTTATTTTTTGACAGAATAAATAACGATACAGTTAATCAACAATTAAAAGTGTCAAAAACAATAAGAAACTACATAGCAGCAAATTGTTGCGACGCACCTGATGATGTAATTATTTAGGGCGCGCCTGGCCGAAGGTTAATAAAATTGATTTTTCCTTATCCACAGCCACTCATTTTTTACTAAATATATGACCCAGATAACTAACTTTACTTTGACATAGCTGATACTTCTTAGGGTTAAACATCAATTGGACAGCTTTGATTAGAAACGTTTTCTAAATTCTTCATATGGTCTTCAAAAGTTCTTCCAAGACGATTATGTCATCTAAACACACCACGTTTTCCAAGATAACCCTCTGAACACGTTCTCCATAAGCCTCCCAAATTTTGCAGGAGCATCACAGAGTCTTACAATAAAATAAATAAATAAAATTAAATAAAAAATCTTAACAAATTAGAAGCGTTTGACTTGTGGTATTACCGTCGTATGCTCAGAATCATATGGACAGCACCCATATCTAACGAGTGCTAGAGGCCGTGCACAAATAGCGAGAATCAACATCATCAAAATGGGAAAGGTCCAATACTTCGGTCATATAATGTGAGGACCTAAATATCGCTTAATCTGGTTAATCATTCAGGGCAAAATCGAAGGAAAACGTTGGGGTCGGAAGAAATCAACTGTCCTGGCTGCGTAGCATTAGACAATGGACAGGTCGCACGGTCGACGAACTGTTTGATCTAGCTGCCGACCGAGAATCATTTCATCAGCTTGTCAATATGACGATAGCCAACGCTTGAATACAAGCACGGCACACAAAGAAGAAGATCACAGAGTCCAAATGGCATAACGTTCGATTGCCACAATATAGATCCTGGGGTAAAGGCTGTCTTCTCTTTATATTACTAAGTTCATTTCTACCTGTTAGTATTCAGACTTCAAATCCAATGTGGGAAACAATTTATTTTCAGCCAATGTATCCAACGTGTTGTCGATCTGAGGCAGAAGATAACTATTTTTTTTTGATGACATTGTTTAACAAATAGTGGTCCACACAGAAATTCGTCATCCTGTCTTTCTTCTTGACCGTTACCAGTATTAATTTTATGTTTGTTGACGGTAGTTTCTTTCGTATTTCCTCCTTTTGGTACGAAAATATCATGATATCGCCAAAGGAATTCCCTTAATTTTCTTTTTTTTTGCTGATTTAGAGACAGGCAGTAACTTCAACGATTTGGTTAAATTTGTACTGGGTATTATCGGATATTGTTGTCTGATGGATTATAGATGTTACAGGTCCACAGGTTCCTACTTTTGTCTCATTCCTGATGGTCACTGGGTAGTCATTGACATGAGTTACAGGAATATCTTTAACAGAAGCTACCAAGTCTTTTATAAGTATGATTTCTCGGCCAACCTCCTCATCATGGTTTCAAGGCTCCATTTTAACAGGTGTACTATGATGTTTTTCGCTCTAACTACCGAGGAATTACGCTCCTAAATGCAGCGTATAAAATATTCTCCAATATACTATGCCATCGTATGGCACCGTATGCAGAGCGAATAATAGGACAATACCAGGCTGGTTTTAGAGGTGGTAAATCAACAATTCATCAGATTTCAACCCTGAGACAAATTCTAGAGAAAACGCTGGAATACGGTGTAGACACGCACAACATATGTATAGACTACAAGGCAGCCTACGACTCTGTAAATAGAAAAGAATTGTTTAGAGTAATGATAGACCTGGGAGTACCAAATCAGTTGGTAAGTCTAACCAAACTAACCCTTGAAAAAGTTGAATGCAGAGTACTAATCCAGGGGGAACTCTCTGAACCTTTTAATACAAATAACGAGCTACGTCAGGAAGACCCACTCTCCTGTATACTATTTAATCTAGCTCTGGAAAAAGTAATACGTACGTCACAAATCACAACTACCGGTTTAATATAAAACAAATCTGTGCAAATCCTAGCACAGGTGATATCAATATTGTTGGAAGAACGGAAAACGCAGCACGAGAGGCGTATGTAGCACTAAAGAAAGCGGCTAAAAAAATGGGTTTAATAATAAACATTAATAAAACGAAATACATGAAAATATGTCCGCAACCACAAATACGATGGCCACTTGTTATAGAAAACGACGTCATCGAAGCAGTTAACGAGTTTGTATACCTGGGAACGCTCGTCAATACTGAAAATGATACTACCGCAGAGATAAACCGCAGAATTTGCACGGCTAATAGATTCTATTTTGGCCTTAATCTCCTTTTTAAATCTACAGTTATATCAAGTAATACAAAAGTAAACCTTTACAAAACAATAATACACCCAGTCCTAACATATGGTTCAGAAACCTGGACTTTAACAAAAAACAATGAAAAGATTTTAGGATGTTTCGAAAGAAAAATACTAAGGCGAATCTATGGGGCGGTAAATGAAAATGGTGTCTGGAGAAGACGATACAACTTCGAACTCTATAGAATATACCAGGAACCAGATATCATAAAACACATTAAGATAGGACGTCTGAGGTAGGTAGGCCATGTAATGCGGATGGAGAAAACCGACCCACCTAGAAAAACGCTCCTTGATAGACCTATTGGTCAAAGAAGAAGAGGAAGACCCAGAACAAGATTCCTAGATAACATAGACCAAGATATGAGAAATATGGAAATACGTGCTTGGCGGAGGAAGGCGATGGATAGGGACGACTGGAAGAGAACTATTGGGAAGACTAGGACCCACACAGGGTTGTAAAGCCAAAATGATGATGATGACCATGATCGTTTCACTTCTCGCAGGCATAACTGTATCTTATTTAACGGCTGCTTGCACAGTGCTCTCATGATGTGGATTAATATATAACTCCTCGTTGCCAATGTTGATTACCTTATTCTTAAAATATAATTGAAGTCCATGCATATCCATTACGTATAAAATAACTTCGATGTCATCAACTATAAAAGTGGGGACGAACTTTTCTGCTCCAATTTCTAATTTTATCTGGATTTCGCAACCTCGTTGGTAGAAGTTTATTACGGAGCTTTATAATTGCCGGGCGTACAATGGTCCTAGTCTCTCCGATATCCACCAACAATGTATACTGTTTACCATTGATTTTTTCATCTACATATACACTATCTTCAGACATTTCAAAGAAGCTGTTAGTGCTAGATTATCTTTGGAAAAGATCCTTTATTTGTGGGGTACTCAGGGTGTTTACTTGAACTTTGTTCGTGTCCCTTTTCACCACAATTACAGTAGCTTATTGTCAAAAAGTTGATCAAGTTTGTCCTTATCCTCTTCCTCTTTTATAGTCCTAACTTTAATATACCCGCCAGAAGCCTGAGTAGCTGATTTGTATTCGAGGGCTGCGGACAAGTCATTGACCAGCGTCTTGTCACAAGCTAATCGCAGTGTTCTCTGCATTTTGTGATCACGAAGAGCTTTAATAAATGTTTAAATAGAAAACTTTTTCATCATGTCTTCGGAAACTGTTTAATGCTTGAAATACTTGTTTACAGCTTATCTGACGTTGGTATATTTACCGGGGGTGTGAGTCAGGCATAAACGTACCGTTTTAATAAGATAAAAGCTAAAACGAAAAACAAAATATAAATGTAATGTGGCAATGATATATTATCTTACAAGATGATTATTTTAGGAAGAGCACCTAAATTGTAGATTTGCGATCTTAATTTTCTGCTTAAAAAAAATTTTTTAGCTCCACTATGTTACAGACTCATTAGCCTGATGAGTCACACTTTAAAGATATTCTTAAAAATACTACATCAAAGATTATACAAAAAATGTGAATGGGACATCAGTGATTCCCAGTTTGGGTTTAGGCAAGGTTTAGGAACACGAGAAGCAATAGTCGCAATACCGGTGCTGGTCCAAAATTGTTACGATCAGAGGAAGGATGTGTTCCTATGCTTTTTAGATTACCAAAAAGCGTTTGATCGTGTCCAACACCACAAGTTAATGCAGATTCTCAAGAAAGTTGATATAGACCAAAAAGGCATAAGATGCATTGAAAACTTGTAGTGGCATCAAACGGCACATTTAAAAATAGACAATTCTATATCCAAACCCATACATATAAAAAAGGCGTTCGACAGGGATGTGTGCTTTCCCCTCTTTTATTTAACATTTATTCGGAAGCCATATTTCAAGAGTCTTTGGAGGATGCAGAGATGGGAATCAAGGTGAATGGAGTATTGATCAACAACATACGATATGCTGATGATGCTGTCTTAATTTGTGACAACATAGTCGATCTTCAATAGCTTGTCACTATAATCGGAGAATACAGTAAGCGAATGGGATTAGAGATTAATACCAAAAAGACCAAATTCATGATCATCTCCAGAAACTTGGATGCACTTGAAAACTCCACCATAACACTGAATACTAAATCCATTGAAAGAGTGAGTAAATTTAAATACCTGGGATCGTGGTTTTTTAAAGACTGGGCATCGGACAGGGAAGTAAAATGTCGCATTGAGCAAGCTCGGCAAGCTTTCGTAAAATTCAAGAAGGTACTGACTTGTTCAGATTTCGATCTTCAACTAAGACTAAGGTTTACTAAGTGCTACGTATGGTCAGTGCTGCTATATGGCGTAGAGGGCTGGACACTCAAAACGAGGGATATAAACAGATTAGAAGCTTTCGAAATGTGGCTTTATCGCCGTATCCTAAAATACCATGGACAGCGAAAATCACAAATATAGATGTCCTTAAAAGAATAAACCAAGAACGCCAACTTTTCGAAACCATCAAGAAAAGAAAAACGGCGTATCTAGGTCACATCATGCGAAATGAAAAATACCAGTTCCTCCAACTTATAATCGAGGGTAAAATTAAAGGCAAGAGAGGAATGGGACGCAAGAAAATGTCCTGGCTCCGAAACATAAGGGAATGGACAGGGATTAACGACATACAATCTCTGATACATATTGCAGGAAATAGAGAATTAATGGAAAATGTGATCGCTAACATCCATTAGTGGATTTGCATCTGAAGAAGGAGATGTTACAATATGTCGTCGTTGATAAATTTTTTAATTAGAATTTATTTAGGACGCTGGGATACATCACAATCCTATGATTCTGTGTCGTAGCAAAAGATATTGACATTCTTGTCTTGCTCACTGCATTAAGAAGGAAGCAATTCAATGCATTTTTTTAACCTTCATAAGGCTTAAAATAAAACAACCTAATAAAACCTCTATATCTGTAGAACTCCGTAAAGGACACATAACGATAACGACACATAAAGAAGAATATTTCTCTAGTTATTTCAATGGGGTTGGTCATAGCTTTATTGCTGCAGGTGATTTTAATGCAAAACGTACAAAATGTGGTTAAAGGCTGATAACAACACGCGAAGGAGAACTTATTAAAAGTTTAAACTAAAATAACTTGACTTCAATTTCTACTGGGCAACCAACCTACAAATGAAAATAAAATACCCGATCTCATCGATTTTGGTATCATAAAAGAAATAAGTAACTTTTTAGACATTAAACCTTTTGTCGGACCATTCTTCCATATTTATTAATGTGATGGAACATGTATATAATACAAATAAATACCCCACGTTTTCAAATCATAACACAAATTGAAGTCTGTTCAATTAATCATCTCAGCCAAGTTTTTTAACCTCAATTCTGAACTATCTTAAAGGAAATAGAAGAGTTTATTTACAAGAACTTAGATGCACCCTACCAGATGTTACCTCCTATAGAAAATATCAAAATTAACGAAATGAAAGAGTTAGTTAAACCTCTCCATCTTAAAAAAGCTTCAGGGCATTATTGAATATCGGGAAAAATCTGCAAAATTTACTCGAATTATAATTTTGGTTGGTTATGTACAGATTTAATGCCATACTAAAGTTAGGCTATTTTTCGTTTCAATGGAAAATGGCACAAATTATTCTAATACCGAAACCAAATAAAGATCCACCCAAACTATTATCCTATCGTCCAATCAGTTTGCTTCCTTCCCATTATCTGTTTGATAAGATAGAATGATAGATAGATAGATGATGATATTTGAGAGGATACTCCTTCAACGAATTGGTTCTACAGACAAAAGTTAATACCTGCTTATCAGTTTGGATTCAGGCAACAACATGGAACAATTGAGCAGGTCCATAGAGTTGATAAAGTAGCAAGAGATGCGATTGAAAAAAAAGTATACTGCACTGCAGCCTTTTTGGATGTATCACAAGTATTTGATAAAGTATGAGGGGCTGCTATCTAAAATAAAAACTTACTTTCCTCATTCTCTGTATGCACTTCTGAGATCCATTCTTACCAATCGATATTTCCAGGTCAAATACAAAGAAGTCGTATCAAACATATCTCCAATTCTATCGGCAGTACCTTGGGGTAGTATATTGGGAACAACTTTATACTTACTTTATACGGCAGATATTCCCACAAGAGTAAACAGCACAATTGCTACCTATACAGATGATACTGTGATAATGGCTTCTAGTTCGGTTCCTGTTACAGCCTATCAAAATTTACAAATTCATTTAAATAAACTAGAGAAATGGTTAAAACTGTGACGAGTTAAAGTAAATGGCAGCAAATCAGCACATATAACATTTACTTTACGCAAAGAGTGTACCGTTTGTGCACATAAACAGTGCATAAACAATACCATTATACCCAAAAAAGTGATGTTAAATACTTCGGAATACATTTTGACAGCCGACTTAATTGGGGAAAGCACATTTGGACAAAGCGACTGCTTTGATTAATAGACAGGAAAATGTATCATGAATCAAAAATCCAAATTAAGTCTACATAGTAAATTATTACCGTATAAATGTAATCTAAAGCCAGTTTGGACCTACGGTATACAGATATGGGGTACAGAATCTAATTCTCACTTACTGAAACTTAAGTGTTTCCAATCTAAAGTTTTGAGATATATTACCAATGCACCGTGGTATGTGCCCAATTATGTTATACATCGAGACCTTTAGATCCAATATATTCAAGACACTGTTGTCTCACTCAGTGGCACTTACAAAAATAGATTACTAAACCATCTAAATACGCTTGTCCAAGACCTAGTTAAGCGACCGAGGAGAGAGAGACTAAAACGCCGTGATTCCTTAGTAGACCTTTCTATACCTTTACATACTGCTACGATAATAAATATTATGACGTATAAAACTGTAAATATATTATGACTAATACTTTTCTTAGTCCGGTGCCGGTCTCAGCTTGCGTAGAGGAGGGACTTTAAATTGAGTAGGAGCCTCTCAATACTTTGCGTAAGACAGACTGGGCGGGGGATGTCCTCAACCCCGACACGGCGAATGTTCCTGCAAATATGCAGGGTAGGTACGAATAAGGCTTAGCCAAATAAGTACCTGCGGATCAACTGAGGGCATGGCATTAGGCAGCAGTGATGCCATTACTGAATCAAGGCTGTTAGAACGACATCTAGTAGGTTTGACGACAGACACCCACAGGCGGCAATCCCATAATGATTTAACTGGCTGTGATACTGCGGTGCAGAAAGCAATGGGAAACTACTGCACTAAATCTCCCAAGAAAAGCTCCATGACAAATACAAATCATACTACGGCCCCGAGTCTCCGGCGTCTCTTTAATGGGACAGGGGTGCTAAGAATCTCCGGAAAGAAAAATAAACATAAAAATAGATCAATAATAAAACATATATTGCTACGAGGAATGTTAGAACTTTATATCAATCAGGAAAGCTAAAAAATGTAAAACTCGAAATGAAACGTCTGGGCCTGCAACTCCTTGGAATTAGCGAAGCTAGATGGACCAGATCGGGAATTCTAAAAAGTGGAGGTTATATTACTTATTACTTCGGAAAAACGAATGATGTTCATGAAAATGGTGTTGCTATCATTCTTGAGGAACGACTTGAAAACCTGGTTGACAAATTTGTTCCTCTTTCAGAGCGAATAATGATGATAACTATTAACAGTAAGATTAATATAAACTTAATACAAATATACGCTCCTACAGGTAACAGTACAGACAACAAAATTAATGAATTTTACCATGTATTAAAGCAAGTACTAAATAACACAAAAAACACGAAATTTGTGTAATAATGGGAGACTTCAACGCTAAAGTAGGAGAAGACATAACTCCCGGAATTACTGGAGGATTCGGTCTTGGGGAAAGAAACGAAAGAGGTGATAGATTGGTGGTGGAGTTCTGCCAAGAGGAAAACTTTGTTATCACCAACACATGTTTTAAACAACCAAAAAGACGTCTCTATACATGGATATCACCGAGAGATGGCCATGGCAGTGTAATGCGTAACCAAATAGATTATATCATGATTAACAATAGATTTCGAAACATTTACATGTAAATGTACTAAAACATATCCAAGTGCCGACGCAGCCACCGATCACAATTTACTGGCATCTAGAATCAAACTAAAATTAAAGACAATCAAAAAGCCTTCCATTACAAAGAAATACGATAGACGAAAACTAAAAGAAGAAGAATTTATACATCACTTTCAACAGACAATGAACGAAAAAATTCGAGACAACATCACACAAGTATACAATGTATCAACAGTCGAAGAAAGATGGGATAACATAAAGAATGGTATCATCGATACAGCAACGCAAAGTGGAACTGTCACCCATTATAAAAAGCAAGCATGGATGACAGATGAAATAATCGAAATGGTGGACGAAAGAAGACAGCTTAAAAATAGAAATAACTCAGAGTAAAAACGAAAGCATAATCTGATTCGAAAAAAAATGAGGGAAGCCAAAGAGTTATGGATGCGAGCAAAATGTGAGGAACTAGAAGAATTGCAACGAAAACGTGACGAATTTAGCACACATAAAAAATAAAAGAAGTTACAGTACACAAAAGAAATACACCATTAACGAATAATAAAGGGCATGCACTATCCATAGAAGACGAAATAATGGAGGAATGGGAAAACTACATTAAAGCATTATTTAAGGATGATCGAGGATCACTACCTAACTTAAATGCAAATACAGGACCATCAATCTTAAAAACTGAAGTGGAAAAGGCCATACACCAAGCCAAAAACAACAAAGCCAGTGGACCAGATCAAATATACAGCGAAATAAAATTACTCTCAAATGACAATATAAAAGAACTCACTGTACTTTTCAATCAAATATATGATACCAGTGAAATTCCATCGGACTGGTTAAAATCGAGCTTTATTCCTCTACCTAAGAAACCAAACGTTAAGAAATGTAGCGATTGTAAACTCATTAGTTTAATGAGCCATGCCATTAAAATACTGTTGCTTATTCTTCTAAACCGAATTAACAACAAGTGCGAAGAAATAATTAGTCAAGAGCAGATCGTGTTCCGGAACGAAGCGCACAAAATGTACATAACAAGAAGAACACGGGAAAGACGAACATCATTTGAAGTCGCAAGACGGAAAGCAGACAAGATATGCAGAAACAAAAAGAGAGCTTATGAAAATGGACAAATAGAAGAAATGGAACAAAATTTCAAAAAAATGAAATTAGAGGAGCTTACGAATACCTAAAAAAGATAAAAAGTGGATATAAACCTCAAACAAGCCTATGCAAAGATGAAAGTGGGCAAATATTCAGTGACCAACAGAAAGTCACAGAAACCTGGAAGCATTATTTTCAGACCCTACTTGGAACACAAGTAGATATGGAAGATGAAATGGGTACGAACCATGTAGAAGAGAACGAAGTTGAAGTAGAAGCTCCAACCATAGAGGAAGTTCTCGAAGCTATTAAGGCCCAGAAAAACAATAAAGCCCCGGGAGTTGACGAGATTCCAGCAGAACTGTATAAGGTAGGTGGCAACCACCTATCAAGTCATATCCACGCGCTTATCAAAGAAATATGGCAAGAAGAGAAAATACCCGACGAATGGAAGAAAAGTATAGTATGCCCAATCTATAAAAAAGGAGACAAACTCCAATGCAAAAACTACCGTGGAATTTCTCTACTATGTACAGCGTATAAAGTCCTCACGTATATTATAAACCAGCGACTCCAACCACTAGCAGAAAATATTATTGGAGAATATCAGACGGGCTTCAGACGGGGAAGATCGACAATGGATCAAATATTTACAGTCAAGCAGGTCTTGAGCAAATCGTGGGAACACGACATTGATGTTCACAACGTGTTTGTAGACTTCAAACAGGCATACGATTCAGTCAAAAGGGACAGACTATACTATATATTGGCAGAATTAGCAATACCACATAAGCTAATTAGACTCATTAAAGCCACAATGGATGAAACTCAGGCATGTGTACGAATACAAAACAACCGGACAGACTTTTTCAAAATCTCGCAGGGACTAAAGCAGGGAGATGGGCTGGCACCAACATTGTTTAACCTGGCACTGGAGTATGCGGTCAGGCAAATGCAAACTGGACGAGAAAACCTACTGACCAATAAAACGGTCCAACTGGCTGCCTACGCCGATGATATTAATATTATGAGTAGAACATCAACAGGAGCACAGGAAGCATACGCAGAGTTAAAAACACAAACGAAAAGGCTAGGTCTGGAAATTAACACAGAAAAAACAAAAATAATGGTACAGACGAGAAGAAATATAATCCCACAAAACATTATACATGAAGATGACATTGAAACGGTTGGAAAGTTTACATACCTGGGAGTAGAAATATATGCCGATGGAGCAGAGGATGGAGAAATACGAAAAAGGATAACGCAGGCAAACAAAGCTTATTTTGCCCTCTCCCATATATTTCGGTCTAAAAGTGTCCACCGAAATACAAAGATGAGAATATATAAAACTTTAATTCGGCCAATAGCATGTTATGGCAGCGAAGCATGGGTCCTGAAAGAAACATCCAAAAACAAACTCGACACATTCGAAAGAAAAGTACTTAGGAGAATACTAGGACCTGTGAGGGAAAACGGAATCTTCTGAATTCGATATAACAACGAGCTCTATCAACTGTATAAGGAAACACCCCTGTCAAACTTCATTAGAATCCAAAGATTGCAATGGGCCGGACATGTGATACGAATGGGAGAGGATAGGCTACCAAAACGAGCACTGAACGCCAGAATGCAGGGAAAGAGACCAGTTGGAAAGCCAAGAAAGCGCTGGGAAGACACAGTAAGCAGCGACGCACAAGCACTTTTAGGAGTCCGTGTATGGAGAAGAGCAGCCACAGACAGACAAGGGTGGAGGCAAAAAATAAAGGAGGCCAAGGCTCATTTTGGGCTGTAGTGCCGTAGAAGAAGAAGAAGATCGTGTTCCGGAGATGCCTTGGAACTAGAGAAGCGCTATTTTCTATGCAAACACTCCTTCAACGATATTGGGAGGTAAGAAAACCCGTATATATGTGCTTCATTGATTCTGAAAAGGCATTTGATCGCGTTCAGCATACCAGACTAATTACCGCCTTGCAGAGCATCCAACTAGATGAGAAAGACATCAAACTTATTGCCAAACTTTACTAGAACCAAACAGTCATTATTAATACCAACAACAGAGAATCAAAGCCAATCAGTATTGAGCGAGGCGTAAGACAAGGCTGTATACTATCTCCCACCCTCTTTAACGTATATTCTGAGAATCTCTTTAGGAAAGCTTTAAAAGATCAAAAAAGAATTATCATAGGAGGAGAAATAATTAACAATATACGGTACGCCGACGATACTGTGATTCTAGCTGAAAACATCGACGATCTGCAGGAGCTAATCAATGGAGTTGACATGGAATGCACAAATTGGGGACTGTCGGTAAATATCAATAAAACTAAATACATGGTGACCAGTAAAGTGGATATCGGCGCAACCCAACTGATATTAAACCAACAACCGCTGCAGAGAGTTCAGAGATTCAAATACCTTGAAGAAACTCTCTTAGTTGAGGAATTTGCGGCAGTGGACAGGTTTGACAGCGGACCAATTGCTACACGTAGCGCAAGACCGAGATCAGTATAATAATATTATAAGCATCGTAGTCGCCGACGTTCCGTAGGGATATGACACTCTAAGAAGAAGAATTCTTTTCTATTTCTAGTAATTTCCTGCTGAACAGACCTGTTTACCTGCCGGCAGAAATTACTAGACCCTTCGAGACTAGTCCATAAGTCACCTAATGGATGGAACGTCATCAATTTTTCGCCAGACTCTTCTAGACAACGGCATTTTGTATATAATACGGGGATTTTTATTGAGGAGATCAGTTAGTCAAAAGAAGATATCGCAATCGGGTACTATAAATGTAACGCTCAAATATATAAATTATTGTAAGATAAATTAATATAAATAAACTTTAAATAAATTAAATTTGTAAGTGTTATAAATATTGAACCTTAAGTAAAATTAAAATAAGAACAATAAATTAGAATTAATAAAGACAACAATACATAAACGTATACGCTATCATTTTATAGCTACAACTTATACTAATACCTATAACTTATAATTGTGTGTGTATTTTATCTATTGCTGTTTTTAAATATGTTAGTAAATGTCTTTGTAAAGTGCTATTTATATTTCAAATGTTTATTTATATTGGAATTTTTTCTTAAAGGATATTTGTCACTGCACGGATCTCCCTTGTGTAAATTACATGATAAACTTATTATTGTTTTTTTTTATTTGTAGAAACAGATTACAATAAATAAAGGATGTAAAAAAACTTCTATGTAGATTTTTTTAATGTAAATTGTTTGTATATAATTTAATATGAAATTTTTAAAATGTACCAAAGTAGAAGACGGACCATACACCCATCAAATAAATAAAATTGAGAATAGCTTAATAAAAAGTTAGAAATAATATATATATGTATATATATATATATATATATATATATATATATAGATATATATATTTATATATATAGATATATATATATATATATATATATATATAGATATATATATATATATATATATATATATATATATACATATATATATATATATATATATATATATATAGATATATATATATATACATATATATATATATATATATATATATATATATATAGATATATATATATATATATATATATATATATATATATATATATATATATATATATATATATATATATATATACTAGCTGACCCGGCCACGCGTTGCTGTGGCTAAAGTTTTTGTTATATTACATTATAGTAAACAATCTAAGAGGAACAATAAGAGAACATCAGTCACGGAGTCCACTATGCTTTTTCACACACATGGTATTTGTAAAATAATATGGTGATCTCCTTATTTGACTTTCTACTACTATAACCCTTTAGTACAATGAAATTATTTACGAACAAAGACGAAAATGTTGATGTTGGTATACAAATTCACTGGATTGAGATTTGAAGGGGAAGTACCATGGGGAAGTACGTTGAACATAATTAATTAAAATGTTCTTACACTTGATATTAAGCAGAAATCAATAGGTACAAAATAAAAATTTATCAGATTTATTATTTCCGTTTAATTTTATAACAAATATAAGTATATTACAGTATAATAGGTACAGTAAATAACATGTGACGCTTAAACTCATGAATGAGGTAGGCAAGGCAGACAGTCTCAAACTTTTAAACATTAATATCTATTTTTTTGAATTATAAATACTTTCAATTTTAATTTAATTTAACACCAATCGGTGCACAATGTTTTTGGTTAACCTGTCTTTAGCTAACACAAATAGATTCGACGGTTTCCCAACACGTGAACACGCAACATATAGTTGCCCATGAGAAAAACATGGATTTTCCAAATCTAAACCACAAATGGACATTGTTTGACCTTGAGATTTATTTATAGACATGGCAAAAGCTAAACGAATTGGAAACTGTAGCCTTTTGAAGGGCATGGTAGAATCTGATGGTATCATCGGAATACGTGGCAGCAGGACCACTTTTCCTTTAAACTTCCCAGCCAAAATGGTTGCTTCAAGAATGTTTCCGGTGATCTTTTTGATGACCAAACGCGTACCGTTACATAATTGAGGTGGATTCAAATTACGGAGGAGAATAATAGGGGAACCAATCTTTAATCGAAGATTATGTGGTGGCATTCCAGGGATATCTAATGAATTTAAAAATTCAATCGGAAAATTTACACTTTCATTTTCATCAACAACAGTATCGATTGATTTAAAAAACATCAGATCACCTGGTAACAACTGTTGTATCTGGAAGTTAATTTCGTCAACATCAACGTTTGTGGCTGCCAAAATCGCCCGTTGACTAAGCCATTCATGATTCAAATAATTATTCTGTATATCCGGGAAAATACTCTGAATCAATTCATTTTTATCCTGAACAACAGTGCAAAAATTGTCTGGAAGTTTAATGCATTGCGTATTTGGTTGCAGTTCTATTTTACCGTTCCCAATATCTAGTAGTTGTTCGGAAAATATTTGTGCTGATGGATCATTTTGCAATTGTACTCGCATATTTATGGTCAATCGAAGTGTTTCAACACTTCGCCATAAGAATGATTGTTTCAAACATGCATTAATCTCATCCGCGAAAGTAGAGCGAGGTATAACCGGTAAGGTCTGCCGGAAGTCACCAGACAAAAGTAAGATAGCACCACCGAAAAGTTTATTATTGCTGTTTAAATCTTGCATAGTTCTGTTTAATGCTTCAAGTGAATATTTGTGTGCCATTGTGCAACTCATCCCAAATTATTATAGAACTCTTCCGCAACACTGCAGCTATTCCACTATTCTTTTTGATGTTACACATTGCATCTGGTTTATTACGAACGTCCAATGGCAGCTTGAATGTTGAATGTGCTGTTCGCCCACCATCCAGTAAAGTAGCCGCAATGCCTGACGATGCTACTGCTAATGCGATTTTTTGTTGCGACCGTATTTTGGCAAGAATCAACGATATTAAAAATGTCTTACAGGTTCCACCGGGTGCATCCAAGAAAAAAAAAACCGCCTTGTTCAGCAGCAACAGCCAGCATAATCCGATCATAAATATTTTTTTGTTCTGCTGTCAGTAATGGTTCACTGTTCATGATAATTATTGCTAAACTTCCATCGTCATATTGATTTTCCCGTTGTAAATCGGTATTGACTAAGTCGGTGGCTGGACGATTAGGTGATGGCATACCATAATGATTAAGTGGTAAATTTGAAATAAGAACACATAAATCCTCGATCAAGACCAATGCTTAATTGTACATCTCTGTTGTATAATCTATGTTTTGGCATTGATTTGTTTGTCTAATTCGGTGCAAGATGTCTTCTGTCATACAATTTTTATATTTTTCCCACAAAATTTGTGCTTGCGAGGGATAACAAAATGTCGTCAAAATAATTGCAAACAACTGACGAATGTTATTCGGTGTTGATGTCAACGCAGCATCAGCAAGCGTTAAATCCCAATGGTTATCGTCTTCTAGCAATTGCAGTTCACGACATGCATCCTGGTATGTATTGAATACTCGACCATTAACTGTTCGTAAAAATTCAAAAGACGTTGGTCCGGGAACATTCACCAATAACAAACGTAAATAGAAGCACTCACGTTGCTTTGGATGTACCGTGTAAAGTCTCCCCAATGTCTTAGCTTTGAATATGCCTGTAATGGAAGGATGTGGTTTTCCTTGTTTCCGTGGCTCCCATTTTTTACTGGATTTGTTCCATGTGAAATAACGTGGAACATCACCAAACACCAATGTCTTCGCGAATTGGCCAAAAACATCAGGTTTTTGACACAATGTAAAAAATTCAGTTAGAGTCGTTTTCGGAGCTTCAAACGCTCTTTGGAGAACATTTTCTTCAGTGAAGTATACACGTTGACCGTTTTCAAGATGTATTGCCAGCTGTTGGACAGCAGGATCTCTTTCGTGGATGGGAAAGCTGAGAATATGCCAAATAGCTTCATTGCTGCTAATGTATCTTCCCATTTGGTATCGTGCTATTTCGTCATTTTTATTTATGTTTTGTACTTCAAATATAGCCAAATCACTGCCTTTGTTTACATATTTACAAATATACTTAATTGATTTAACAGAACTGCAAAGCTCAATATTGATATGAGCTTTGTAAGTTTTTGAAAGTAGTGGTGAGTATGGTACCACCCACTTATTATCAAACTCAACTTGATTTGGAAAGTTCGGCAGTCGCATTGTAAATGTGTGGCCACCATTCTCAGTACTTCTGCGGCGATACATTGGATAACCATCAATATCCGTGATCGTGTCATTCGTATGCGGCTTTGGGAAGTTTTTTTTACATTTTCCATTTTCCATGCACGGTGACGTCATGTTGAAAGCACCGCATGGCCCATGGATCATGTGTTTGGTGACAATATCAAATAATTCTTGATCAATTAATGGGTCTGGAATTTCGGCTGAAATTATTTGATCGATTTCTTCAGGACGGATTCTATCTTTAAGCCAAACCAAAATGTGGGCATGAGGCAAACCTCGCTTTTGCCACTCTATCGTATACAGCCAACAACGTGTGATACCAAAAATTGAATATTTAACAATAAAATCAATTAAGGATTTCAATTTTTGTTTAAATACACGTGCAGTTAAATCATGACGATGAATGGCTTGTTGTCCTGGCAATAGTAAAGTTTGTATCTCTTCCCAATTCGGATTACATGTGAATGTAATAAATAAATCCGGTCGGCCGTAATGACGTACGTAAGTCATCGCATCTTGTATGTATTCCTGCATGTTCCGTGGACTGCCAATGTAGCTTGAAGGTAAAATGAAAGCATTACCGATGTCATTGGGATTTAAATTTCCATCGATGTTTCCAGCAACAGCATCTCGTAAGTGAATATATTCTTCCGATCGTAGTTTTGCCTGGTTGAATCGAAGGAATCGCAAGCGTTCGCTTTCGACCTTAGCATACATATCAACAATGTATTGATGGAACAGCTGACGATATCGAAGGATATAATTGTCTTGATGTTGCCTAACCATTATTCGGTGTGCGTAGTAGTTCATTGAGCTAACTTTATTATTTCTGTAATCACCTAAAAAAATAAAAAATAAAATGCAATATGAAATTAAAATCTATACATATAGTAAGAAAGTAAATAGATAATTGTCAAATTTACCGGTGTTTGGATCATATTGTTTGATATTAAGATGATATTCATCTTGTCCTTGCCAAAATATCAATGGATATTGTAGTGCGTCATATGAACGGTGTAGATCCGAAATCGTACTGACAGTGTTGTCTCGCCGTGTAATTTTTATAGATCTTTTGTCAACTGGATCACCAACCATGATAACAGCAACCTCATCAACAGTTGGAGCGTTGAATCTACCAGCATGTTCACCTAATGGTACCTTGTCGGCTTTTATGACGATTTGATAATTGTCATTTTGCAGTCGTGGCGAAACTCTTTTGATTAATTGAATTAGTTGATTGTGATCTTCTAAAAAATTTTCCAATAATATCATAATTGCTCTTTCCTCTGCTTGTTCAATAAAATTATACAGGCACCGAGTCGTCACGCGCTCTTCACAATCGCCCATAAAATAAATTTGAAGAAATTTCGGATTGTTATCAGGCATTGGCATCAGTGATCCGATTTTATGGTACACCTGACCTTGAATTTTAAATGTAGTTCCAAAATTACGTCCATCGGATGCACGATCGCAAATTTTAGTTGCCCCAAATGACGTCAATTGGAAGCAAGAATTAAATTTGCGTATCTTACGCAAAAATAATTTGGAATCATCTGAATTACCAGTAAGAAGGGATAATAAAGGCTCAGGCGGAGCGGGTATAGGTGACAGCACAACTTTTCCTGATGCGCAGCACATGCCGGCTGCTTCATTCCGAAATTTCAATGCCTGACAATATTGACATACTTTATCCATTCCACCGATAGAAATTTTTGAATGCGCTGAGTAGTTAATATCTGGTGCATATTCAAAGGCAAGCCGAACGAATGATGCACGTGTTAATGAGCGGCTGATCCGTTGCCTTTGTCGATCTAGTACTCGTACTGTAGCTATGTTTCGTTCTCGTGCCGCTCTTGTTCTCGTATATGATAATTCTGTTGCAGACGTTCGTCACGCTGTTCTTGAGCTTCTTGTGCACGACTTTCTGCAGTCCTGATTCTTTGAGCTGCATTTCTTGTTTCGTTTTGTTCTGGTAATTGCTGAGCTCTTTCAACACGTTTGCGTCGTGACTCTTTGCTGCTCGCGTTGTTGAGGTTAGATTTTTTCGGTGGCATTTGACTGAAAATAATAATTTAGTCGTTTAAATATGAGAAAAGAAAAATTGAAAATCATTCTAATTAACTTTTATAATTATGTGATAATACTGACATGTACATATTTTTTTTTATTGAGTTAATGCCTCGACAACTATGATCATTGGCATGGTACAGTCAGGTACCTAGTGTAGTGTGTGTGTATGTGTAGAGTAATTGTCTTGATACTTAGCAAAGTCGACGTCATTGTCTTTGCTAAGAGACGCTAATTGTATCCGAACGTCTGCGGTCCCTCCGGTGAGTACCGATCGCACATGGATAGAAATTATTTTCATTCATTAATACACTTATCTTGATTTAGACTGGCCGAATGACAATTGTCCAAGCCAAAACACAAAAAAAAAAAAAAATTTAATAAACAACAAAACTTTCTCTACCCAGATGGGATTCGAACTCAAGACCTTTACGTTTAAAGGTTGAGCTCTTACCACTGAGCCACAGAGGGGGTTACATGTAAATATTTAAATTACAGATTTTAAATAATAATTTCAATAAGAATTGAAATACTAATTTAATCGTTTAAATATAAGAAAAAAAATCTGAAAAACTTGTTATCATAGCACATTGAAATAATAATTGCTAAATATTTTGTAATAGAGGTTAAATAAAAACAATAAAAAAAATATTTGTACAACTATTGAAAAAGTGTAGGAAATTGTGTAGGTACTATCATTTTTGCATTGACATTTTAATTAAATTTTATAATTATGTGATAATACTTACATATATTCAAATTAAATTATAAAGTTTAGATCAATGAAGCACAAATAAGTAAAAAATAGGATTAATTTCACTGTATTATCTTCATTATAATATGAATTCAATTTACACTTCAGTCTAAGTAACACATGGCCGGCTATGCTAACACCAAAAATTTAAAAAGTGGAAATAATTGAATTATACGATATTTCGTTCACTACAAAATAAATTTAATTAATTTTATAGCGTGGTATAATTTAATACGTGGTAATTATGCTGTTAAAATGTAGCTTATATGACAGGTTCGTAGATTTACCATAGCAGCGCCATCTATTGATTACTTACTCAACCCAGTCGAAAGGTATCGACATCTGTTAGAATCATTTGGAGTTAACAGATAATTGTGACTGTCAAATAATAACAGACAAATAATTAGCAATAAATTAAAATTGCGACTATAATTTGAGATTTAAACTATCCTATCTCTCAAGTTGGATCGAACTGCACATGGTGTGCGAATTTTATTATAATCGGTTAATTGGTTTAGGAGTCCATTGCGGACAAACATTGTGACACGAGATTTATATATATTAAGATATATATATATATATATATATATATACATCCCGCCATCATTTTAAACTCGTTTCACGTTGCAGTAATTTAGCATCACCAAGAAAATCTATTATTTTCTATATATAAGTCGTGTATGTTCGTTTAGTGCACCTCTGTTGGCTTAGCAGCGTTGTCGGTTTTTCAATATTCTGATTTTTTTATATATTTAATTTTTTACATCAATCCTACGTTTTAACATCGATCATTTAAAATCACTGTATTTGCTATCATTTTAAAGCCAATAGATGTTGCCGGTATTAATACTTAAAATAATATCTAGGTACATAAATATCGATCCGTTTTCGGTCAACGTGCTAACGACCTGCTAACACATTGCGGTCTTAACTGGTTTTTTCTTTGCCTAAATGTTAGATATATTTATTTAAGGTAGATATTTTTCCCAGAGAATTGTGTAGGGGAATATTTTACATAAATTTCAATTTACAACCTGTTTAATCCAAGCTATCGGTGAATAGTTTGAGGTAAATATTATGTTTTTATGGGATTACGCCACAATTATTGGTTGTAATTGTGATAAGAATCACATTTTTAATTAACTTGTGTTTGACATTTTGATTTCCATTCCGGAAATCGTTCTCAAAAACGTTTTTTTGTACAAAATGTGTATACACATTTTAGATAATTTGTACAATAAACAATAAATATTAGTTAATTAAAAATGTAATTAATATTACATTTTT
Organism: Diabrotica balteata; assembly: GCA_918026665.1. Lineage (NCBI taxonomy): Eukaryota > Metazoa > Arthropoda > Insecta > Coleoptera > Chrysomelidae > Diabrotica > Diabrotica balteata. The sequence goes on from OU898276.1 coordinate 137,261,291, forward strand.
ATATACATAATATACATAAAAAAATAATATTTAACTTAACCATGCAACAAGAAAGTATTTCACAGAACCTCGGTAAATAGTTTTCAAAAATCTACGGTTATTTAAATTCTAAATAGTATGAGAGATACTATTGTACTATATCTATACTCTAATATGTATCTATATGTATCTATACTCTAAGATGTACAGTTGATTATGCTTTGTTCTTTTTTTTTAACAATCTTAAAAGATACAAAAAAAAATGTTTGCTTGTAAAACGTTTTTTTACATTCTAAAGAAAAATGATTAAAATAAAAGTTGTAGACCATAAAAGGTTTTTTATGTTGAGAGATACCAAATTAAAATATATAATTAATTGAGCAAGGTAATTGCAAAAAACCCTAAACTCTAAAATATTATGTTTTTAGTAATTCATAAATGATAATAATTGAATTTTTTGCCCAACGGCAGATAATATAGCTACTTCAAATTATCGCAATTAATGGGTTTTTAAGGTGTGCTAAATAGTAAGCAAATCACTTTGAACTTGTCCAAATACTTGTCCAATACTTGTATGTACAAGTATTTTGTAATTTGCAATCTTAATGGCTTATAAGAAAACAAAGAGACAAAAACAGAACCATATTTAACCAATAAGAACTAAGATAACATTTAATTCTTAAAATCATATTTTTATTGTTTATTAATACAAGATCTAAAAATTGAAAAGATTTTGAATTAAGATCTATAATATATGATCGAAGTTATAGATGGCTTACACAGTAAAGGAGTAAAATGTTATAACCCATTAAAATAATGGTATTCGTAAATTACCGCCACGGAAAAGTACCATGGAGGTAAGAACTGACTGAGCTTGTTTTTTTTTTAGATTCGGACTTTAAATTGAAGCACGCTTGCAAAATATTTAATATCTCGGCTTCTGTGGCACGTAGAACCTTCATTTCTTTACTAGGGTAGCTCAACCAAATAATAAGAATTGTGCTATTTTGACCTATCTTACTAAATTTTTCCGTTGAAAGTACGAACTCTTATAAAAGCGAGTTCGATTTACAGAATACACGTGTGTATAGAGAGTACAGAGTGACTATCTGGTCAAGTACAGTCGTTTAGATAATCGCTCTTTGGGATAAACAAATTGGATAACTTTGTGATCTATGTGAAATATACCACACTTTAATAATGTATTCTTCTTCTCTTCTTCAGCCTTCATTTATCCAATGTTGGACATAGGCCTCCTCCAATTGCTTCCACGCTTCCCTATCTTTTGCAATTCTCATCCACTGCTTTCCAGCTACAGCAGTTATATCGTCTATCCATCTCTTTTTAGGTCTTCCCACGCTTCTTTTTGTTTCTCGAGGTCTCCAGAATGTCACTTTATGAGACCATCTGTTGGTGTCTTGTCTTGCTACATGTGCTACCCATTGCCATCTCAATGTCGCTATTTTTTCCATGATGTCGGTTACTTTAGTTCTTTGACGTATTTCGGTGTTAGGAATTTTGTCTCTGAGGCTTATATTTAACATGGCCCTCTCCATGGCCCGTTGAGTTACTCTTAATTGTTCTGCCATTTTTCTTGTTATTGCCATAGTTTCCAATCCATAAGTTGCAACTGGTAGTATACAAGTGTCATAGGTTTTTCGTTTTAAGTGAATTGGGATTTTTCTGTCTTTTAAAATGAAGCTCAACTTACCAAAAGCAGCCCATGATATTTGTGTCCTTCTTTTAATTTCTAGGGTTTGATTTTCCTTTTCGTTTTTAATTGCATGTCCTAGGTATAATATATTGTTCTACCTTTTCTATATTGATGTTATCTATCGTGATGTTTTCTAGGCTGTTGCTTAATATCTTTGTTTTGTCGAGATTCATTTTTAATCCTATTTGATTCGATTTGTGATTTAAATCTTGTAGCATTGATTTTAGTTCATGGATATCTGTGCTTATTAGTACTATGTCGTCTGCAAAACGCAAATGGTTAAGATATTCTCCATCTATTTTTAATCCATTTTCGGCCCAATTTAGTTGTTTGAAAACATTTTCTAGTGCCAAAGTAAATAACTTGGGTGAGATGGTGTCGCCCTGTCTCACACCTTTGCCAAGGTCTATTTTTCTAGTTTCCAGATCATCATCTATTTTTACGTGAAAAGTAGCATCATCGTATATATTCTTAAGGAGGGCAGCATATCTTGAATCTACTCTGGCGTCGTCCAATGCTGTTAAGAAAGCCCAATTCTCGATACTGTCGAATGCTTTGTGATAATCGACAAATGCCAGATGTAGTGGTATGTTGTACTCTATTGTTTTTTTAATAATGGTCCGAATTGTTTGCAAGTGATCGATAGTGCTAAAACCCTTACGAAAGCCTGCTTGCTCCACTGGTTGGTATGCATCTAGTTTAGCTGTCAATCTATTTGTTATTATTCGGTTAGTAGTTTGTAAAGGTGTGACAATAAGCTTATTGGTCGGTAGTTTTCTATATTTGCGGCGTCCCCTTTTTTATGGAGTAGAATGACTTCCGCATTTTTCCATGTGTTCGGTATTTGTCCTTCCAATAGGCGTTTATTAAGTAATGCTCTTATTGCCTCTTCTAATGCAGTGCCTCCCATTTTTAGCATCTCTGAAGTCATTTTATCTTCTCCTGGTGTTTTCCCATTTTTCATTTGTTTTAGGGCGGCTCTAATTTCTGATGTTATTATTTCAGGGAAGTCCTCTGAGCCCACATTTAAGATATGTTTTTTTGGTATACCGGGGTTCGGAATAGTAGAACTATACAGCTTCTCATAAAATTTTCGAATTTCTCTAACGATCTCTTCCTTCACAATGTTCCACGGTCGTCTTTTATCTTTATGATTTTATTCCTGCCAGCGGATTTACATGTTTTTAGTACTTTCATGTTCTTATTATTTTCTATGGTTTCAAGAATCTGGTTTGTTCTATAAACTCTGAGGTCTTAATATTTTTCTTAACGCTTCTGTTAAGCGCTTTATAGTCCGGGTTATCTCTGTTCGTTCTTCTTCTTTTCTCTATCTGTTCTAGAGTTTCGGGTTTTAGTTTAGCTTCCTTTTGTTTTCTTATTCTGCAACAGAGTTTCTTAGTGACTGTTTGTATGTCTTTAGTTATTTTCTCAGCTAGTTCATCTATATTCTTGTGCTCAAAGGTATTTGCTACTAGTTTTCGTGCTAATTCCTCTTGGTATTTCTCTTTATTACTGGCTAGGATGTCTGCCGTCGGTAAAGGGTTTGTTGTTAATAGTTTTCGTCTTTCTCTCTTTACGTTAATACGTATATCAGCACGAACTAGTCTATGGTCACTGCCGGTGTTAAATTTGTTCAATACCTCGATGTTTATAACGTATTAACGTTATTATATATATTAATAACGTATTATCTGCCCCAATTTAAATTAGTTATATTAAATGCCATTATGTACAAACGAAGGTATTAACATTTATAAATTACTGCAAAATAATTGAGGGTTTTTCGGCAAAATACGAAAGTACGTTTCTATTTTGAGAACGATTTCCGAATTGGAAATTGAAATGCCAATAAACGTACTTTAACCTTTAATTGTGGCTTATTCCCATTTAATTAGTAATTATGTCTTGTTTATCTCTGCACTTGGTCACACATATTCCTTCAGGACTGTAAATACTGACCACTTTACGTTTTTTTTTTTAGTTTCTTTGACAAGTGGGGATTGTCTATTCGGTTATTTCTTAATATGGACTATCAGTAATTGTTTAGTAAAGTCAATTACTGATAGATCTATTATAGAAGTTACCCATACTTTTCCAGTAGTCATTTAGACGGTTCATCTTAATTGTCCTCATTTGGAATATAAGCCCGAGAAAAGTTTTAAATTCTGTTTGTGTTGTGTGTTTCCAAAACGCAATCCTCGATTTTTCTAAACGACTTTCTGCAAATATTTCGTCAGAGTCACTTCCACCATTCATTTAATCTACATCATCCTCGCCAGATGCTTCTAAAAATGATTGTAATTCAGCAGTGGTCAATCTACGTTTATGTTTACGTCTAGCTTTTTTAGACGTCGAACACATAATATTATTTACATCCATTTTTTTACAAATACTATAACTTACTTTAACATACGTAATTAACAATGAAAACATACTACTAGAAACTATCAATTTACGTTTTCCAATACTATAAGGGCACTTGAGGCACAAGACGTTTTTACTCAATAATAATTCCTGTATAAGTAAAATTGCTTTTTAATTTGCTTCATTGAAGCACACTAGACATATTGCAGTTTTGCTATCACATTCTTCACAGTATGTTTTAATTTTTTTAATTTTTCTATCGGCCTTTCTACTAGTCACGCTTATTCTTAAAATTTTGTAACCTCTTGTACACTTCCTTCTCTTTTTATTATCTACATCGCTTTGCCTGAGATGGTATTTTTTGGGTGTAATTAGTCATTAGGGTTTCAACATTTCTTTATTTGCAAACGCCTTCGCTAATTCCAGTCTGAACTCAAGGATAGGTTGTCGCTTTTTTCGCGTTTTCTATTATTTAGCAACTAAGTATTGACTACTGCGGTATTAAATATTAATTCCACTGCCACTTTCCGGTACCACTTTAGTATTTTGCGTATTGGGCTTTTGTAAAAAGCCATTTGATCGCTAAAATCAACTCTTTTTTCACAACGTTATAATTTAGAATAGTTTGTGGTTTTAGCACTTGTGTCTAATTTTTCTTTCCACCTGAATAAACCAAGATACAACTATTATGTTTAAATGTTGTAATAATTAAAACTGGTTCTTTGTCGACCCTTTTTATCACTTGTGAAATCAATAATGGGGTGAAGTTTCAGTATATAAGTAGTTGCGACTTTTTTAATCTAGATTTTGGTTTTGAATTTTTTGTAATAGAACATCTGCACATAAATTCGTTTCTTGAACTATGATTTGAATTCATCGACCCATATTCTAAAAGAAATGTGTTTTTACGTTGTCGGGAATATTATAAATTGGTTATCTTTCACAAAGCATTCGAAATATGATTTAAATTCTATTTCAGAAAAAATTTTTACTGCAACTCTTGTTCGACCTAAACTAAATTATTACACAAAACAAGTAATATATTTTTTTTATAGAAATGTAGAAATAGAATTTCCTGTCGAAGTTTTATGTGTGGCATAAGTCACTGGTGTCTCGTATATACGGTCCTCTTATCGCATTACAAACATAATTCTCAATTAACAGTGCGGTACAAGATATATTTAGGTTGTATAATCAAGCCGTAATACTTGTCGTGAGACCATAAGACCGTATGTTATAAATAAATATATTCCTACAAGAATTATCTTAAAAAATGAGAAAAATACAATAAAAAAGTGCAATATGAAGTGTTATTTAAAAAATGGCAAGTCATTCACGGGCGGACAGTTAAAAACAAAAGTTTTCAGTGTTCTATTGCTTGATTATTATTATCTAATTGGTATATTTTAAAAATACTAGGGACATCCCCACCGACCACAATCTTCTTCTTACAACAATTAGGATAGAATTTAAAAGAACAAAAAGAAATAAGCAAATAATAGCTATTAACCCAGATAAGCTTAAAGAAGAATCCACTAGTAATAAAATACGGGAAGAAATACATAGACACTTGAGTAACAGAACAGTACAATCGACACAAACTCCCGAGGAAGACTGGCACTATATTGAGAAAACACTTACAAGAGTAACAAACCATGGATGACAGAAGAAATTCTAAACATGATGGACGAAAGAAGAAAATACAGAGGTAAAAATGAAACAACATACAAGCAAATACACAAGAATATCAGAATAAAGATCCAACAAGCCAAAGAAACCTGGCTAAGTGAAAGATGCCAAGAAATTGAAGAGTTGGAACAAAGACATGATACTTTCAATCTACATAAAAAAGTAAAAGAAGCCGCTGGAATATTTAAACAAACTCCTACGTCTTTCATCGAAGATAAACATGGGAACCCGCTACTGAACAGAGAAGATTAAATAGGTAGATGGAGAGAATACGTGGAAGAGATGTTTCAAGACCGAGAGAGGACGAACATTTACATGCAGGAGGCATCGACTGGACCTTATATCACAAAGCAAGAAATTATCAAAGCGGCAAATCAGATAAAGAACGGAAAAGCTGTTGGGGAAGATAATATCCCAATTGAAATAATAAAGATATTACTAGACGAACACATCGAAGTAATGGAAGATATATTTAACAAAATATACGAAACAGGCATAATACCAAATGATTGGCTGACATCGATGTTTATACCACTACCAAAGAAGAAAAACGCCAAGAAATGTGAAGACCATAGGATTATTAGCCTGATGAATCATATATTGAAACTTTTCCTACGAGTAATACACAATAGAGTATACAATAAACTAGACTAACACACTGGTCAAACTCAGTTTGGTTTTAAGAATGGGTACGGAACAAGAGAAGCACTTTTTTCAATACGTGTGCTAGTTGAAAGATGTAGAGATGTCGATTCTGATGTATACTTGTGTTTTATATACTTTCAGAAGGCGTTTGACCTGGTGAAACATTATAAACTAATAGATATTTTAAGGTCATGTAATATCGACGATAAAGACTTAAGGATCATTTCAAACCTTTACCAAGAACAAAAGGCTAAAATCAGAATAACAAGCGAAACATCTGGAAAAATCAATATCGAGAAGGGAGTAAGACAGGGATGTGTCCTATCACCTTTGCTGTTCAATGTTTACTCTGAGAAGATATTTCAGAAAGCTTTGGAAGGCACCTCGGATGGTATAATTATAAACGGGCAATGTATAAATAACCTGCGATATGCTGATGACACTGTCATACTGGCAAATAATGCTGAAGCCCTGCAACGCTTAATGGACCGAGTAATGACAGCCTGTAGAGAATTTGGAATGAAATTGAATACAAAGAAGACAAAAACGACGATCATCAGCAAGCACCAAAACAGAAGGGTGAAGGTCAATGTCGACGGAACAGATCTGGATAGAGTAACAAGAACAACGTACCTTGGAAGTAATCTTGATGAAACTTGGGACCACTCACTAGAGATAAGAATACGCCTGAAAAAGGCACGTACAATGTTTTACAAAATGCAAAAAGTTCTATCATCCGCCAGCTGGGCATCTCATTGAGAACTAGAATACTTAAGTGCTATGTTTTCTCCACCCTGCTCTATGGTGTTGAAGCCTGGACAATGACAGAAGCAACACAAAAAAGAATCCAAGCATTCGAACTCTGGTGTTACCGTAAAATGCTCAGAATATCCTACATGAGCCATACGACGAATGCGGAAGTCTTGCGGAGAATGAATAAGGAAAGAGAGCTTATGCTTATAATAAAAGAACGGAAAACACAATATTTTGGTCACATCATAAGAAGTCAAAAGTATGAACTGCTCCAACTTATAATCGAAGGCAAAGTCAATAGCAAAAGAGGACCAGGAAGAAGACGCAACTCTTGCAAAAAAACTCTCGCAACTCTTGCAAAAAAACTCTTGCAACTCTTTCTAAAAACTTACGGCAATGGACGAACATGACCTCCATAGAACTATTCAGAACTGCTACAAATAAGATTAAATGGGCAAATGTAATGGCCAACGTCCTTAAGGATAAGGCACCGTAAGAAGAAGATTGGTTAAGTGCTATCATTTGAGATATCGTACGTCACTATTGGCCTAATAGGACCAAAGGTACATAACTAAGGCCCTTTTGACATGCTACTCCATTACCTTATTGTATCTCATTGTATTTTATTTGTTAAATCCTTTCATTTGAGGTACTGCACGTCATGATTGGACTAACAGAACCGAAGATACACAACTAAGGCCCTTTTGACATTGTGCTGTATTTTATTTTTCTATCCCATTGTATTCCTTACGGTAAATCTTATCATTAGAGGTACTATACGTCACGATTGGACTAATAGGATCAAAAATACGTGACTACGGCCCTTTTGACATGTTGCTGTATTTGATTTTTCTATTTCATTGTTTTCGATTGGTTAAATCCTATCATTTGATATACTGTACGTCACGATTGGACTTATAGAAACGAAGGTATATAACTAAGGCCTTTTTGACATGCTGCTTTTCTGTCTTATTGTATTTTATTGGTTAAATCCTATCATTTGAGGTGCTGTACATCACGACTGGACCAATTGGAGCAAAAATATGCAATATATACCCCGTTATATATACCCAATATATAACCCGTTATTTTTAATCAAACAAGATGCTAGAATGATTTATGGATGAAAAAAATATATATAAATTCTTAAATTTACCATTTCGTTGTGGGTAATATTATATTCAACAGCGATGCCAAATTTCTGATGCCAAAATGATTGATAATGAAAGTGCGATATACATTTTCATGTATATAATGGCAGCGAGTAAACGGTAAAACCCTGAACTAAATATATATAATATTTTCACTGTACCATCATTTTAGACTCAAACATTTCCTGGAATAAACTTATATAACTCAGTAAGGGATAAAAAGAGAAAGCGGACATTTTAAAATACCAACACGGTATCAAATCTCTAATCATTGAGATGGTTAAAATTCTTGTAACAAGTACAGGAAAAAAGTTATTAAGGTCTTGTAAAGTAGCGTCGATATACAGATGCTACTTTGCAAGACGATGCTAAATTGATGGTAAAAGCATAATGTATCGATGCCAAAATGATAGTAGGATGTATATATATATATATATATATATATATATATATATATATATATATATATATATATATATATATTCATTTATCTATAATTTTCTTCTATACCAGTCACCTATATAAGGATATGGGAAATATTTTAAATATTTTCAAAAAATATTTATCGCCGTATTTGTAGGTGCTACTCAAGTTTAAAAAAAAAGTATTGTTTCTCTAGATCTAGAATATTTTTAAAGAGCCAAATCTATAGCTAAACTGCTGCCTAGTGGCGCATTGAAACGACTTTCATTTTCTATAATTTTCAGGTCATCACAAGCACTTAAATCATCACAGAGCATCATATCATCCTAAAGTTAAAAAAAATTTGCTAATTAATTTAATCTAGATATGAGGAAACTATACAGTACCTAGAGGATCTGTAAATGAAAATCTAGGATTTTTTTTATTCAAATTATAAAAACAAATATTGCCATTAATAAAGCTGGGCATTACTTTTCAATTAAGAAAATCGGATTCTAGGAAGAATGTATACTCATTTTGTAACTGTTCACTTTCACAATAAATTCAGTCAGCGTAACATAGCCATTAATAAATAATTAGCATACTCTGCAAAAAATATTGATCATACCGTTAAAATTCCTCCATTAGGGGAACTTGGGTCACAGTGAACCATGTTACACAGTGAACCAGCAGCCCCCACTCTTTGCCTATGCACTTTATCGCCCAACTCTATTCTTCAAATATCTGCTGGTTTTACGCGACACCTTACTACTTTAGTTCGCATCAAGCTAACATAGTGTGTAGATGTTTATTTCGATATCTGCTGAACGGTAAGTCGAATGCTTTTTTTCACATTGTTGTATTTATTTGTTTTGTTCCAAGCCTGGCGGTAAATTCAGATCAATTATAGTTCCAAGCTACTTAATAGGTCTTTGTACATACTGTTTATCTTGTCTTTCAAATCAATGTAGTTTATTTTTGTTTAAATAAATTTTTTAGTTAAATAGGTGGCGGTGGGTAACAGCGAACCATTGACGAATGGGTTACACTGAACCTGGTTCACTGTAACCCATAATGGTTTACTGTGCAAATGTTATACAAGGCCGGTTGTTCGAACGCTAATCAACAATGATTATTATCAAATATTTAATTACTGTCACCAACTGTCAATGTCAACTTTAATTGGGTTGCTGAAAACATAATAAATTGAGTACAATTATGAGATTAGTGAATCAATTAACATAACAATTATTAACATAATTGATTAACTAATTTCATAATGGTAATCGATTATGTTTTCAGCAACCCAATAAAAATTGACATTGACAGTTGGTGACAGTAATTAAATATTTGGTAATGATCATTTTTGAATAGCGTTCGAACAACCGGCCCTTAGAATGTATGCATTTAATTTCATTAATCATAATTTGGTTTATGATTACGTTTATTTATTGTTTCAGATTCAAAATGCCACGCAACCGAGTTAGAAAAACAAACATTGGCATGCACAGTGAAGAGCAGATGCGAAGTGCTTTAGACCTCATATCGAGAGAAAATCAAAGCATAAGAAGTGTGGCAAAACTTAAAGGGATTCCTTATCCGACTGTTAGAAGATATTGGCAAAAATTTAAAAATACAGATGAACCAATACGGCTAACTCCTAATTATGAAGTGAATAAAATTTTCACAGCCATCCAGGAAGAAGCACTGGCCAATTATATTGTAAAATGTAGCCAAATGTTTTACGGGTTAACACTGCTGGAATGTCGCCAGCTGGCCTACGAAATGGCAATAGTCAACAACGTCAAAATTCCTGAAAAATGGAATGATCGAAAGCTTGCTGGCATGGAATGGCTATACAATTTTAGAAAGCGACATCCCCGGTTAAGCCTTAGGACACCTGAAGGATGTAGCCTGTCCCGAGCTACGTCATTTAACCGACATAATGTGAACATATTTTATGATAAGTTACAAGAAGTTATGTTACGTAAGCCCGAATTTGCTGATGGGACTAGGATATATAATCTTGACGAAACTAGTTCCCTGACCGTGCAAAAATCTCAAAATGGCCAAATCTTCAATTCAGAAAATCCACTGGCAGTCGGAGCCGAACATAGTAGAAGTAGAACTCCTGACTCTGAGGCTGAAATATCTTTGGAATTTGTAACTCCGGATCAATTTCGAGGGCTGCCAAAGGCTGGGCCGAGAAAAAATACCAGAAAACCAAGACGAAAGGGTAAATCTATGATAGCCACGGACACCCCAGAAAAAATGGAAATTGAGGAGCGCGAAGCAGAAAAGCAGAGAAAGAAGAAAGCGCATCCCATAAAGAAAAAAGTGTTTCAAGAACCAGAAGATACAACAGATGAAGAAGATACGTTCAGTGTTCATTCTGAGGTAGAAGACTATTATGAAAGCGGTGATGAGGAGAATATTATGACCTCCGACTCTTTTAATCCATTAGAAAAATTACCCAGTGAAGGAGACTATGTGTTGGTTGAATTCAATGGGAAGAATGGTAAAGTCTATTACGTTGCTAAGGTATTACAAGAGGCCAAGGAACAAGAAGTAGAAGTAAGTTTTTTAAGAAGAAACTATAAAATGGAAAACACATTCCGTTTGCCAGACGTTTCAGACGTATCTCCGGTTGCACTGTCAGACGTAAAATTGATATTACCAAAACCAACTATTTGTGGGAATACTAAACGACAACAGTCATTCTATTCATTCAAATTAAATTTTACTCAAATAGATATACGCTAGTTTGTACTAGTAGTGAGTTATCAAAGGTTTTGCTATATCATGCGTTTTCTTTTCTCCAAGAAACCTGCTGATTCTCTGTACCACCATTTGGTTCATTGTTACCCATAGCCTGGTTCACTGTTCACAAGGACGGGGGCACACTGAACCAAGTGACGCTTTGAAAAATATATATTTTAACTAGTACCAAACATCTGGTTATATCATGTTTCACTTATGAGAGCAGAAGTTCGTACCTTATAGCATTCATCATCCAAATTTCAGACATATATGCATATTTTTTCCTGAGTTACACCACTCCAAATAAAAAGTGGTTCACTGTAACCCATTCTCCCCTAGCTCACGTGACTGCAGATTGTAATTAACAACTTAAATAATAAAACATGTAAGTACTTGATGAAAAGTAATTTCGCTGGTTTGTAGCAATTAATTGTAATGGTATCTCTTGATGAATTCATAGGAAAATATGCTGGTAGAACATGGTAAGAGAATCCTATAAAATATACAGACACTTACTCGTTATATCTCCACGTCTGGTATCTGCATAAGAGTCATATTTTGTTTGGTCCATATCTGATAAACAACCAATAGACACGCGAACTTGGTGGAGATAGACCAGGAAATACGGAAAAGACGTTAATATTTTAAATATTTTGTTCGCATGAATTGTCGAGACATAAAATATAAATGCGAAGACAGAATGTAAGCCAATATTACATACGATACAGCTGTAAAAGTTAAAAAATACTAACAGTGCAAAGCATAGTAATCTAAAATGAACTTAAATAGTGATTAAAGAAATAATTTATAAGTTATAGAAGAGAGAATATTATAAAAAGTATTTATATGAGGATATTCTTAAGAAATTAGCATAATAATAAGTTTAAAAAGTTTTTATTTTGCAATTTATTTGGTTATTTTAATAATATTATGAGATTATAAATATATTTAAGTGCGCCATCTAAATAGGCAACCAAATTTACTTCAAAAAAGTTTTTTATTTTGCAATGTATTTGATTATTTTAAATAATTGTGATGTTGTCAATATATTTAAGTGCGCCATCTTTAGAGGCAACCAAATATACACTACAAGTAAATTTGTTGTGGGAATTTTTGTAATTAATTACGAATGTAGAATAGTGTTATTTATTAATTTAAGACGTTTAATTTGTATATAAGTTTACATTCTGATCTGAACACCCTAAATTTACATAAATTGTCGATAGAAGGGTAAAGAATTATCCACAACATTGAAATAAGACGTAAATAGAAGGAAGTTGACCTGTTTTCGTAGTAGAATATTCGCGAACATTCAAATATCTATGAAATAGAACAATTCGAAAATATTTTCTTTCAAGAATATTCTTGAACATTGAAATGATATAAGTACTCTGTGATTTGGAGGAAAGAAGTCAGTTAGTCAGTCAATATTAGAATATTAAAGATAGTTCACTGGTCAGTTAGTCAGTCGGTCAGTAAATAGTACAAGCAGTTCATTAGTAAGTAAGTCAGTATACAGTGGACAGTATTCAATGAGTAATATTTGTTGGTCAAGTAAGTATACAGAAGACAGTTTGCAGTAGTCAATGCCTCAAAAAGTATATTACTTTTACATATTAATATTTAACATTTATAATAGTTTTAAGATAGTATTAGTGGGAGATTAAAAATTATATTATGTATATGGTGATTGTAGATTGGAAGAAAAAAAAGATTATTAAAAAAACCAATAAACAAGAAAGCAATAAAGAAAGAAGAATATTTTGTTCTTTTGCTATTAAGAAGAAAAATATTTTAAATTGGTGGAAGCTGATAATTAAAACATTGTGGAAAAACGCAATTTCACAAAAAGAAGGATAACCGAGGCTGATAACGAAGATAGTGAATGATGATTAAAATCTTTATTATGGAAAACAGTTTCATTTAGGTATTTAGTGACAGAACAGTGACAAATCTTGTTAATATAATTTAATTAAACAAGAATAGCAATAAAAGAAACGTTAGAAGAATGATATTTCTTCTAATTTCAGTTTGAATTTATTGCAGAATACAAAAGTGGTCTGAAAGAAATATACAAAGCAATGTTTGCAACTGCTGTACTATTGGATTATTTTGAACTATTCTTAACTGACGACATAATTAGTGTAATCGTTGAGGAAACAAATCTTTACGCCACTAAAATACTTACGACTCTTCAAGCCATCTCAGCAATCCAGACTTCATTAATGGTGACCAGTTTATAAGACGGAAATATATCGATTCCTTGCTCGTGTTGGATGGACGGGATTGGTGAAAGTACCAGTTCTTTGCAACTGTTGGCAAACAGATAGTTTATATAATTTTCAATTAGTTAGGTCTGTTATGTCGAGAAACATATTCGAAACCATTTTCAAATTGCTTCATTTATAGAACAATACGAAAGCCACAGAAAATGATCGCATATATAGAATACAAACTGTTAACAATGTAAAAAAATTTATTAAAAATCCTTTGTAAAAGGTACATATTTAGAACCCTAACGGGCTAAGTTAAGAAGACAAAACGTTTTCAGAATCCATATTCCATCATCAGTGTCCTAGAAAATATTTAACGACTTAATTAAAAAGAACGTATGTTTAAAATTTTGACTAAGGTTAATACAAAGTGTAGTTAATACTTACTAAGAGTACATTATTAAGTACAGAAATTAAGTAGAACGAGAAAAATTTTAAATTGCGTCATCTTTACTGATGACTATGTTGTGTGGTTTAAATTTTATTCATAATGGATATGAGCGTCTTGAGGTGTTTGTTGAACTATTATATGAGAAAACACAGTTTTATGGTTGGAGAAAGGTTTTGTAGTATGTTGGTTTTATGATATGTACTCAAATTATAACTTAAAAAAGCCCTATCTTTCATAAAGCAACACTAGGTACATGAGAAAAAATTAAAAGGATTAGTTATAAGTTGAATGATGAAGGTGCGTAACCTGACCCTAACTTTAAAACTGAAAAAGTTGTTGATAGCTACCTTCAAATTAAATAAAAAGGAAATTATGGTGTTTGTTGGGAGTATACTGATATATGAAACGACTGCAGAAAGCTGAGATCACCAAAGATCCGCTATCAAACTCTAAAAGAAATGTATGGAAGTATAAAAAGATGACTGAAGTGTATGTTAGAAGGTGATTTTGAATAGTCTAGAATCTTGGAGGGTGGCCGACTAGAAGCATGGGTAATATTAGATATATAGGGTTGGACTTAAAGTTTGTTTTAAATGGAGAGAAGAGGGAGGAGTTGAAGAGAATGTTGTGTTGAAATAAAAGTTTTGGAGTGGACTGAAATTTGATGGTTGGGACATGGTTTTGTAGTGTGTTGATCGTATAGTACTTAACTTATAACTTGAAAAAGCCCTATATCTCATAAAGCAACACTAGGTACAAAAGAAATATTAAAGGGTAAGTTATAAGTTTAAATAGTTGGAGGTGTATACTGATCTTGATTGGAAAATTGAAATGAAAATAAATGAGGTGAACAAGTAATGATGAATGATTATGAAAGATTATGAGAATAGTTGGAGATGGAGAGGAAGGAAGTCTCGATTGAAAGATACATGACGATTGACACAATTTAGGCTTTTTTGTTTTTCTTTTAGGATTTCGAGGTCTTCATATAAATCTAATTTAAAGAAATTTATTTTGGGGGATATTGTGGATAACTGAAACGTCTTCTGGGATATTGAGGGTGTTCTTATGTTCTTTGAGATGTTGGGAGAAAGTGGAAGTATTTTCTAGAGACCGTGGGGATAATGATCTGCATTTTCTACCTATGTAGGAGGCATTGCAATCTGAAGATTTTAATCTATATACTCCTCTCCGATCCATATAATTAATGGGATCTTTGGAATTAGAAATGTGTTGACATGTGTTATGTTATCCAACAGTTGTCGGTAAACATCAAAAAAAGTTATAAAACTTTGTTGTATAACCGCATCGTGACTGATCTACACCGAAAAATAATTAATTGGACATATGCATTGCCCTGTCTTTACATATAATAATATGAGAAATTTATTTGGATGCATTTTTAAATCCTTGTACCGTTATTAGTTAAGGAACATTGTTAACGTTGGACCTTAGGATGGTCTGAATGTAGAAAGACCAAAACAGGTCGTTTCAGTTACAATACAAACTGATTGTAAGTCTTTTTATTCTTTGAAAATTGCATCTTATTTGCACACAATTCATCAATTATAAGAGATTAGAAAATTTACGGCTCAGATATGTATAAATTTTATATTGGCCTTTCTAATTTTTATTCCTAACGTACCAAACTACTTAATATCTGAATAATGAGTGCATAACACCTAAATAAAAAAATTGGAACAAAAGAATCGCTTATATTAGTTATCATGCAAATTGTTTTGTTTTGAAAGGTAAATAAAATATTTTTTTTATTAGTATTTCGGATTTTAGCTCCTTTTCTGGTTAAATGTTTCTTGGACTATAAGGTAGTCTTCCGTTATGTTAGATGGGTAACTTATAATGTTAACGCCTCCATAGAAATTGAAATTAAGACGGTGAGGATTTCTAGCGAGATTTGCACATACGTAAGCTGGCATTTTTACTAAAATTATTAAAAATATAAATCTTATCTGAAAAAATATGGTATTTTTATTTCAAATATATGTAAAATGTAGATTTTGCAATTAAATCAATATAACTGCAACTAAAACGATTAAACCTGCTTTAATATAAATACAAATTTTGTAATAAAACAAAACTTTACAGGAAATTTAGTTCTCCTACCGAACTAGGGTCTTAAAGTCATAGTAAGTGCTAAACAAACAAAATGTTTTAACTGAATACCTGAAAAAATTCTTTAAATCTTCAAGCGGAAGTCAAAACTAGGCCTTTTTTGTATAACAATAAAATTAAACTTGACGTACGTCCAAGAATAAAATATTAATTAAGAGCAATATGATGTTAATAGCAAATATTAAATGTTTATTATAAAGAGCAGTTACTCAAAATGAAGCATAAGTGACAGAAAAAAAAAGATAACAAAAAACATCGTCAAAAAAGTTCCTAAAAAAAACTAGAATTCTGTATAATTTAAAATAATTCTTTATATATATATATATATATATATATATAATATATATATATATATATATATATATATATATCAGAAGCGAAAAACCAGTTGCTCTAAAGATTTTGGAAATAGATGGAGACTTAGTGTGATGTTTAACTTGTTTCGGAATGACTTGATGGTCACCACATGATTTAAGAAAAGCAAGATCACAGAGAAGACGGTATTTGCGTGTTAGAAGATTAGAAAAGGATTTAGTGAGAATGAAAAATTCCTCCCCGTAGAGGCGAATAAAATGTTCGGATTGATTTCCGAAAATGGGAGCCGAAACTTCGAGCATTAAATTCTCAACGCGGTTGTTCCCGAGAACCTAGTGATTTTCATATATATATATATATATATATATATATATAATATATATATATATATATATATATAATGTGAATTAAATTTGTGGAGTTCATTTTTAAGTTCAATGCTTGATGTTGTTTCTAGCAAACGTAAAGTAGAAGGATCTCGAAGAAGTAGCACTCTCCATTACTATTAAAAAAATGAAACTGAGAAAAAAAAAGGTCTTAAAAAAATGTTTTCTTAACATTAAATGGATAAAGAATGTGTTAGAAAATCTAATGGAATGAATGTGTCTGAAGTAATCGTTCGGACAGCTGGTAGAAATAGGAGAAGTACAGATGAACCAAGACACGTACTTGACAAGTTTTTGTCAGAAATCCCTTAAATGGAGTCCCATTACTGCAGAACTAGTACAAATAAGTTAAACTTAGAGCCTTTATTCCGTAACAAAGCCGAAATTTATAGAGAGTACAAAAACTACTGTCAAAATATAAATACAAATTGTCTTTCTAAAACAATTTTTTTGAGAAGAAATAAACAAATCTAATATTAAAATCTACAAGCCACGAAAAGACCAATGCGATTTGTGTGTTTCCCACGGATCGTTAAATATTTTATATGAAGAGTACATGAAACATCAAGAAAAAAAGAACAAGCAAAGCGTTTGAAAATGGAAGATAAAGAGAAAGCTATTAGTCAACCCAAAGAAATCGCCGCTTTTTGTATAAATGTACAAGCTGTAAAGTTGTCTACTGTTTTGCAAGCCAGTGCCATCTGTTATAAGAAAAAACTTTGTGTTCATAATTATTAATATTATTATTATTTTTATAGCCCTTTTTCTATCCGAATTGTCGAATAAAGGCCTCTCCCATTTCTCAAAATTTCGATATCGTCGCTCGCATTTGAGGTCTTCCTCTTGGTCTCTTCGCATCGTACGGTCGCCAGTTTCCGACTTCTTTGTTCCATCTACCATCTTCGAGACGTTCGTTGTGTCCAGCCCATTTCCATTTTAATTTAGCTGCTTGTTTCGCGGCGTTCTTTATTTTTGTTTTGTTCCGGATTGCTTCGTTCGTTTGCCGATCTAATAGTGAGATACCAAGCATCTGTCGTTCCATGGCTCGCTGAGGCTTCTTTTTTGTGAATGTCCAGGTTTGAGCTCCGTAAGTGATAACGGGAAGGATACAAAAATCGAACACTTTGGTTCGAAGGTTTTGGGGTATCTTTTTGTCTTTCAGTATGTATGAGAGTTTTCCAAATGCGGCCCATCCCATTCTTACTCGTCTGCTTATTTCGGTAGTTTACTTTTCTTTGTTTACCTTGATATTCTGACCCAGATGTATGTATTCTTCTACATGTTCCACTTTTGTTCCTTGGATGGTTATCGTCGGTTGATCATCTTTATTCGACATTAGCTTAGTTTTACTCAGATTCATTTTCAGTCCTTTTTTATGGATTCCGTATGAAGCTCATCGATCATCGTCTTTAGTTCTTTCCATAATATGGCTAGTAAAGATGTAATCTGTTACCTCTGGGATGAAGCCCAAGGCAGTCTCGAAACTAACATTTTCATCTTTCATCACTCTCCTTACAGAGTTCCTCTTCAATTACCTTTCAGAAAATAAATCAACAAAATAATTTCTTATATACGGCGATAGTTGTGGGTATTAAAACAAAAATTTAATACTTTCAAATTCTCTTCTGTAATTTTGTATGAAAAACTGTTTGCAAAGAAACAAAAAGAGCACAGCCTTACAATGTTAAATACATGAACTGTTCTGACTTTAAAGACTTTAAAGAAATTCAATTTTATTCATCTATAAGACCTGGTCGAACTGGAGATCCTCTAGTTAGTGATGTTTGTTATTTTAAGTACTCTTCATTTGGCCAAATATTTTACAAAATTACCCATACAGATAATTATGAATCGTTGTCAAAAAGATCGACCTCCAAAAACAAAAAAAGTGTTATTCACTCCATTATACACGTGACAGCCAAAAATAAAAAACAAAAATATGACCACCTTCAAAGCTTGAAAGTTTTTTCTTGATAAACAATATTGGAATTTTTATAACATTACCTCATTAATTACGTGGTTGATTTTTATTTAGAATTTTATTTTGTGACTGTGTTAAGTCCTTGTTTAAAGTTTACTGTTCCTAAAATATTGTTATGTTTCTTACACATTTAGATATATATTCAGTTGTTTTTAATACCTGAATAAAATCCTGTTGAATATTTTAAGATGTGCTGTTTACTAGTGCCTTAACTTAAAAGTTGTTTATAGCGTTTTTTTAACCTATTCTCTATCCTTCCATTGTTGGTATAGTTCTCCCCCAGTTCTCTCCATCTTTCCCTATCTTGAGCTGTTCTCTGCCATGTGGGACCTCCTTGTTTCCTGATGTCATCTTTCCACCTCATCTGTGGTCTACCTCTTGATCTCTTTGCATTGTATGGACGCCACTTTCCGATGGCATTGTTCCATCGTCCGTCTTGGAGACGTTCATTGTGTCCAGCCCATTTCCATTTCAGTTTTGCTGCTTGTTCTATCGAGTCTACTGTCTTTGTTCTGGTCCTGATCCACTGGTTACGTTTTTTATCTTTAAGTGATATACCCAACATTTGTCTCTCCATCGCTCTTTGTGCCTTCCTTATCCTATCCAAATTGGCCTGTGTAAATGTCCATGTCTGTGCTCCGTAGGTGAGCACCGGTATTATACAGGACTTATATACCTTGCTTCGTAAGTATAGAGGGATTGTTTGATTTTTTAGAACGCAAGAAAGTTTGCCGAACGCTGCCCATCACATTCTTACTCGTCTCGATATTTCGGCTGTTTGATTTTCTCTGTTAGCTCTGATTGCTTGTCCTAGATAGACATACTCATTTACCTGTTCTATTTTTTCTGTTTGTATTTTTATTGCCTCTTGGTCTTCCGTGTTTGTCATTACTTTTGTTTTGTTGAAGCTAATTTTTAGGCCTTTTTGCGGTGATTTTTATGAAGTTCATTCAGCATTAATTCCAGTTCTTGTCATTCCGAGGAGATCAGGAGTATATCATCCGCATATCTAAGGTGATTTAGGTACTTTATGTTAATAAATATTCCTCTGTTTTCACAATCTGTTGATTTTATATATTTTCGAGGGTCAAGGTAAACAGTTTAGGTGAAATTATATCGCCTTGTCGGACTCCTCGTTTAACTTTTATATTATCCGTTATTAATTTGTCGTCCAGAATTACGGTCATGGTTGCGTTTTGGTAAATATCATGTATCAATTGTCGGTATCTTGAATCTATACTACTATTGACCAGAGCTTCTTCAACCGCCCAGTGTTCAATGCTGTCGAAAGCCTTTTCATAATCTACGAATGCTAAGTACAGCGGAAGGTTGTATTCATTGGTTTTCTCAATTAAGATTTTAAGCGCATGTAGATGATCGATTGTGCTGTATCCTTTCCTGAATCCGGCCTGTTCCACTGGTTGGTAGTTATCAAGTTTATAGGTTAGTCGGTTGTTTATTATTCTTGTGAAGGTTTATATATAGTTGTGACAAAAGGGAAATACGACGGTAGTTGTTTAGGTCTGTTCGGTCTCCTTTCTTATGTATTAAGATTGTTTTGGCATTTCTCCATTGTTTAGGTATTTTACCTTCAAACAGACATTTGTTAAACAGTATTTTTAGCATTTTTGTATCGTGTCTCCTCCTTGTTTTAGCAGTTCCGCCAGTATTTTGTCCTCACCGGCCGCTTTATTTCTTTTCATGTCGTTTATGGATTTTTCGATTTCATCTTCAGTTATTTCTGGTAATACCTCTGAGCCAACATTTTGTATTTTTCTCGAGAGATTCTGTTTAGATGATAGTGGTGGGTCATTTTTAAAACTGTATAGGTCTGTGTAATATCTTTCTGTGATTTTTACTGTTTCTCCTAGATCTCTTTCTTCATTGTTCTCAGCTTTAAGCATGATTAGTTTTCTTTTTCCTATATTTGTCTTCATTGTTTTTAAAGTTTTGTTCTTCTCTATGATTTTCTTA